>CM073762.1:45431689-46631689 GCA_037127475.1 Arma custos | reverse complement strand
CGTTAATTTGTTTCTAACCGCAAGGTTCATTTACAGGTAAAAGTGAAAGAAAGTGAAACGTCGGAGACTTGTTTAATGGCAGACGGCATTCTTACTTCGTCAAAATGGCATTTTAACAAGATTAACGATTGCACTCGTTAATGTATCTCATGTGATGCTTAAAGAGCTGTTGCACAATATCAGAGGGAATTGAGAAGATAACTCCGAGAATGATCGACATTCTTAGTGGAACACCTTGAACGTGGATACTATAACAGTTGAGTACAGGCCATGTAAGTCGGCTTGAAAGTGAGAATGGCATTTTACAGCAGGAAGAAGCTTTTCCCATGAGCTCCATAGTTCAGGATACCAATTACCGTGTTTCTCTCTTTGGCACCTCCTGGAGGAAAATCTGAATAGGATATAGGCGAAGTAGTGAGGCGTAAATAGAACCTGGATCTGAGCAAGCAAAGTCCAAGGTCCCGCGAAGTCAAGGCTCGTCGAAGAAACTGGTCAAGGCGTTGCACAATCTCACAACGACCGCGAAGAGAAAGTAATATCATGTCATCCATTACCTCATCCATTACTATATATAAATACAATACTAATAGTAATACAATAATCACTCTACTGTATAAAACAGTTGGTGCTTGTCTGTTTTGATGTCCGTTGACATCAGCGCGCTCAGGTGTCACCTCAACTATGGTCCATGTCAGGTTATGCTGCCTACAATTTATTTCAAATAGTATTGGCTTTCATTATCATAGAACAGATTTTTAGGAAATGAAGTAAATGAGAAACATGTGAAGACAAAATAAAACTAGAAAAAATGAAACATTTATTACAAGCAGTGTTCATTAAAAAGAAAAATATCTAACTAAAATATGATATTTTAGTTAGATATCATCATTTCTCATTAAAATATATATATTTAAAATATAAAATGAGAAACATGTCATGAAACAATGAAACATTTATTATAAGCAATGTTCATTAAAAACCACAATATCTTTAGAACCTTTAACTATGAAACACTCTTTTGTTTCTCTACATATACCTCCAAATATCCACTGCTGAGGCAAAATCCGTCCTGTGTTGTTTTTTCTTCTAGTAAATAGTCGTCAATTTCTACATACATCCCTGGACCTCCAATAGTTGTTGAACTTCTTTCTAATTTAAAAGCACATACTTCCTCATATAATTGGAATAATCAATCACTGTTGAATGAGATATGTTGAGCTGTTCGTCTCAAAACTTTATGGAAATAAGTTTCATCAGTCACCGTGCGAAAAATCTTCATTAAATTCCAACTCATATTGTCAAAATAATATGAAACACATCCACGTTCACTTTACATAAATAATAACAAAGGACTAAGAAAGATTTCGGTAACAGTTGCAGGTTGTTAAGAACAGTGACACTTGGGGGCGCTGGGGGTCAACGGACATCAAAACAGACAAGTACCAAAAAGCATTTTATCGGTGCAACATTAATAGCTACGGATAGAGCGTAACGGTTTTGGTATGGTCTTTAGCTATGCTCAATCATAAATATAAATTTTAAAAAGCTACTGCTCTTGACTTATTTAAGCCGTTAGACAGAATATAGCACTGTTTTTCATTGGGAAAAAATGCATCGATTTAAAATATTATCGCTTGTTTCAGGCACGGCAGCACTTACTAGACATCCACACTAATCTCCAAATTAAGTACGAAAGACTCTTATAGATGATTATTATTAGAATTATATAGACTTACGGAATAAAACTTTAGGCTCAACAAAGCCAGCGAATTCCTTTCGTATCTAATCATATAATCCAAAATCCTCCGTGAAATCCTCAAGATCCTTATTTTTTTGTAAGGACTGACAATTACTAATATTTGATGACGACTACAGGCATCCCTTCAATGTCCTACTTGATGCTGATTTAACTCAAACTCTACATCAGTCCTTTCATGACAAACTTTATTCCCATTCAAACCCACTAGTTTCAGACCAATCAGTAACCTCTTCAATTCCCGATACTCTCCATGACGTCTGATAACAAGATGGCCTCGTGACCTTATAAGTTGAATTTGAATTTCAATATTACTAGAAAGTTTCTCTGCTAACTTTTGTCTCATCATGGGCTTATATTATTAAGTTTATTTCAAAATAGAAACACTTTACTAGTACTGCATAGTTGTAAACCTATTCCTATTTCATTCTATTTGGAATATATTTTTAAATATTTTTGGTTTGAAGAGAAAAGAATCGTCTTGACCGGGATTCGAACCCTGGTCGTCTGCATCTCCGGTGCAGGGCTCTAAACCACTGAACTACCAGCTACAATTAATAAAATTAAATTATTTGGAATGTAATTTTAGCAAGTTTGACTTTTCACATTTTCGCCAGTTGTCACGCTGCTTTTTGTCTAAAACGACTCTTGGCACCTTATTTCTCTTGGTTTTATTCTGATCCTGAAGTTTCGGGAGCGTAAAGAATTTCCTTGACTAAACTAGCAAAAATTAAATTAAATTTTAAGTCATCCATTTTCGATCTTAAACACCTCATATTTGATTTAAAATAAGCATTTATCTTAAAATGAAATATTGAAACATAATGAGTTCTTATTATAATTTTTCTCATAGTCTTTTATGTAAACAATGATAATTATAATTCAATAATAATGTTTATGAATGCAGAATGACATCATTATAATATTTTGATAATATTTTTGAATACTGTGGGATTAATGCAGTGGGATTTTATTTTTTAATACGTTTGTTTTCGGTACTTCGCATTATATCTGCAGCCTGTGTGAGCAAGTGGTTTAGTCGACTATTGTCCAGAAGAGTCTATAGTACTGAGAGAAGCGAAATAGTGCCCTCCACATAGCGCATAAGTAGCTAAGTCAGGCCTTTGTTTGAATAGAGTTATTGCCTGTGTTATGACTCCATTTCAAGCCAGAAGCTACTTCAATAATTACCATTCCGCTTCTCCGAGTACATCATCATAATCATTCTGAACAAAATTTCACTAGACCATTTATTCACCGGGGCTTTAGATATAATAAAATATATTTTATGAAAGTGTGATGAATTTCGAGGTTCGGAAAACTGTTAATGGCAGACAACGTGTTGGCCACCCCTAACTTAACTGTAATTCTTGATTATAACGAATGAAAAAATAGATAAACAGATAAAATCTACTGCTGTTTTCGATTGGCTGAATCTGACATGACAACTAATAAGACTACTGAAGAAATCTAGTTACGCCATAGAAAGTAGATATTGAGGGTAATGTGGGAAAATTAGTTATGGGCATCCTTTGACTGGTTCTATATTCACCCCAAGCAGGCTACAGAAAAATTATTTACAGAATATATTGGTAATTTTTATCGGATATTTATATCTCCTATATTGGAAATCTGTGAATAGAGTGGAAAATAAGATGTTACTTTACACGGAGAGGATAGAGGAAATTGCAGTTATTTATAGCTACAGGAAAACAGGTAGTAAGAATTAAATAAATAAATTATTACATGTATACATGTAAATATATGATATAAAAAATATATGGCTTTCATTGGCTCATCTTTTAATTTATTTGTCATATTATACATTTAATCCATTCCTATCACATATTTCATCAGGAATATTTTTCTTTATCATAATATAATTTAAAAATGTAATAGCTCTAGACGTTGACTCAAGTGACCAATATTTAAAATAGGACATTGTTTCATATTTGAAACAACCCTTTGATTTTATTATTATGTTAATACTGATGTGTATTATCAGTCAACACCAATCCAGTTATTGCATCCCAAAGCCTCCAATCCCATATCACTGATCTTGAAGAACGGTGTCAAAACTGGAGGATTAAAATAAATTCTCAAAAATCGCATCAAATCACTTTTACCTTACGTCGTAAACCAATGACTTCTTGCCCTTCAGTATCCTTTAATAATATCCCACTGGTGCCTGTAGAACAGATCCGATACTTAGGGGTGCACCTTGACAAACGATTAACCTGGAATCCTCATACAAGACTGAAAAGACAAAAAACCGCTCGAAGTTTCAGGTTACTTCAACACTTACTAGACAAACGCTCTAAGCTACCAATTAACTACAAAAGACTCATCTACATGACCATCATACGACCTATTTGGACTTACGGAGTAGAGCTTTGGGGCTCCACTAAGCCATCGAATTCCTCTCGTATCCAATCCTTACAGTCCAAAATCCTTCGTAAAATCCTCAATGCTCCTTATTTTGTTAAGAATAAACTCATCCATAACGACCTTAATGTCCCTTTTGTTGCTGATTTGGCCCGAACCCGGTATCTATCCTTTCATAACAAACTTCATTACCACTCAAACCCTCTAGTTTCAAACCTAGCTTCCTTTTCAATTCCCGATAATCCTCCGAGGCGTGTCACAAGAAGCCACGTGACCTTCTTAGTTGAACTTTGATTTGAGTTCTACCAGTGGGTAGTTTCTCTATTTCTCATTATCATGACATTATGTATCACTTAGCCTATTTATTGTTATTATTGTAATACAGTTGTAAATATCAATAAATAAATTAAAAAAAAAAATTATTCTGTTATATGTCTGGGTATTATTATTTATAAGGCCTGGGTTATAAACCGGTTATGGCATACCCATGTGATCTGAATACTCTCCTGGGGCTCACCCAACCTTTTTAAAGTGAATACCCCTTAATTTGGGAAAAAAAGAAACCTACTGTTCTAATCTACTCCCTGCTCACCCCTTGCCGTGGAAAAAGTACATTCTCTACTATGTAATACATGAATCCAAGATTCTTCATGGGCTACAGTGTTACAGATTTTTCTATATATCTAGGTGGTTTAAATAATTTGTTTTATTACCATGATGGGTATTCACTATATTTTTGAATTCTATAATATTATTATTCGATAGGATTTAGTTGTGCTACAAAAAAGATAATTTTAAGTTTGTAAAAACTTCTGGTTTCTTTCTTCTACATTTTCTAAATAATTTATAACCTTGTTCAATTTTGGTCAAATATAACAACCTAATATAAAACCTTAGCTTAGCCGTCCTTCGGAAGGAACGTAAAATGTGGGTCCCAATCCTATACGATGCCAGGTATTCGTTAAAGATCCCTACCCTAATTATACCTAAGTAGGCAAAATTTAGGACTCCACTGTAGTATCGTACGATTAGCCATAGCAGTGTAAGTGACGTTAAATGAATAAACAACAATACTTTATAATAATCTATTTTATGAATAAATCTTTAACGAAATCAGATAGGTGTAGTGGCTTGGCGTTGCGTGCAGTCCAGTGCCTCGCACCATCCACTTCTGAATGCTCATTGAGTATTATTGCAGTTCGCGGCTGATTGGAAATTCCATGCTAAGGTGACCGGCCTTTGAAGCAGTAGCTTGCTCCAAACCTCTTGACATAGTCTTCAGCATGTTTGGTTATGTTTGACTCTTGTTAACATTGATTGAACGCCACTTTATGCTGCTATGGCAAATCGGACGATGCTACAGTGGGGTCAGAAATTTTTCCTATCCATGTATTACATTCTAGGGTAGGGATTTTTAACGAGTACCTGACACCGCACAGGGTTGAGGCCATCATTTTACATTTCTTCTGTAGGCGCACAGACTGGTATTTTGACCTAAAACCTGTCCAAAAATATATTGGCACTTTTTTCTTGTAAAAAGGGTTTCAAATTACTAAAAACGTATTTCGGAAGACGATAAAGTGAAGGTTAATCAATTTTACCGATTGATTAATTAATTGAGCCAGCAGGTAGAACAATTTCTCCGTGAAGCCATTCTTTGTTCTTATCAAGAAAACGAGCTTCTGTGCTATTTCTTGCACGCCATTTTCGTTTATAAATGACTTAAAATACCTTAATAGTTTTTTAAGGTTTTTTATTTTCTCACGGGGACAGTAAGTTATATCCACTAATTTTTCTACTAAATCTCCAAGTTTTCCATCAAGCGGTCGTTGTGATCTTCCTCTAACTATCTCTCGCAGCTGTTTTCTAGTCATAGACATGACGGAATGACCAATATCTAGAACAATATAAACAAATGTTATTTAAAATCGCAATGACGGGTGTGTTTTAAAGGGTATTTATTTCTGTGATGTGAATACTTGTGACTCTTTTTGACAGCTAAAGTTGTAGTAGACATAATAAAATATTGTATCTTGTAGATCTGATGCTGTTGCAGGGAGTTGCATACATTCAAAAATACAAATGTTTGCGAAAAGACATGAATGAAGTGAAATATTTTTAGGTAGCTATGCTAATAGGTATGTCTAAATAAAGTTTTAGATACAAATAAATTGATACACTAAATATTGCACATACCTTGACTGATGATATCATAATATAATTTTTTTCTGAAATGACTTTTAATATAAGAAAAAACAAACCGAAAATTCGTTTTTTTGTGAAATGGCGTGAACTAATATGTGCATAAACAGCGAGTGCTAGGTGGTACAGTGGAATTGAGTGGTCAATCCAGTGTTCGTCAAAATATGAGCATGTTATCTACCTGCTTTAGGCCAAAATCCTAGGCCGGGTAGTGAAGGTAGACAAATTTGAGTTTTGGCCAGCTTTTGGTCTCGAATACCACTCTGTGAGGCGTAACCAAGGAGCATGCGGACAGTTGTTTGTGTACTGTGGAGAATCCATTACAGTACATACTTATAGGTAAATCATGTGATGATAGTTGTTAAAATAACAGAAATAACATGAGTGAAACTATTGTTTAGATATTTTAATAAGCCATTGAAATCTTTCTATAAATACTGCAAGTGTATTTCTATGTTATTGTTGATTTTTTGCCCGTCTCTCCGTTGTGCACCCCCAGAAAAAAAACCGGATCCGCCTTGCCAAGAAGTTTCTGCTCCTTTAAAAAAATCAAAGCAACCTGCGCCGGATTGCGAATCCGTAGTCATAGGCATAATAGGCTCCTATGTTAAATACGGCATGGACTACAGATAACCCCAATATATTTATGTTATGAATACATTAAAGGTAACTCAACAAAAAAAATAGTTAGGCTAAACCACTTAATTACAGTTAGTCTTTTCTAGCAGTTAGAATATTTAAGGCTTGAGTAATACCGAAAATGAAATGTTTATAAAAAAAAAAGAGAAGGTCACCTGTGGTCTAGTGGTTAGCGTATCAAACTACTAAGCCCAATATCGCGGGTTTGAAGCCCGACAGGTGGCCCTAGAATTTTTTTAAGGGAGTAAAAAATCCTTAGTTACGCCGTCCTTCAGAAGGGATGTTAAACGAGGTTCCCGAGCCTGTTCGATGTCAGGTACTCGTCAAAAATCCCTATCATAATTAAACCTGGATATGCAAAATTTATAGCTTCCACGGTAGCATCGTCCGATTAGCCATACCAGCATAAAGTGATGTTAAATGAACTAACTAAAAAAGATTCAGTACAGCACAGAACATAATTTCACTAAGATTGCTTAAAGTTTAAGTTAACAACGATATTACCATATCTGCTATCTATCTTTATTATCCATGTTCGTTTTTTTCCACCTAACCAATGATACTTACTATAAGATACAAGATACTTAACTTCGTTTTATTAAATTTTTAAGTTTGTTTTATTAAGTTTCGTATGTCGTTTTATTAAATAAATTAAATACTTGTTTAAACATACAAATCATTAAATATTTTTATTGGTTTAAACTTGTTAATTTTCTATCATTTTTCTTGTCATCTGTCTCTCTTGTTGCCTAACTGTAAATAGTGAAGAAGACTGTTAAGAAACGTGGCTATAAACAGGTTGAGGTGTTGTGAAAAGTCATTAGCCTCTGTTCGGTATAAAAATAGGGTAATGGGACCTTCGCAATTCCCTGTTTAAGAAAGGCTTGTATCAAGTGGATGTTTTGAACGTCACCTCGTTGGAAATTATTATGAGATTTAGATAGATACATTTTTACTAGGAATCCAATATGAAAATATCTGGGGTACCTGCGGTCAAGTGGTCAGCATAACAACCTACTAAGCCCAATATTGTGCGATCTTAGCCCGGCAGTTAGCCTTGAAATTTTTTAAAGGGAGTAAACAATCCTTGGTTGTGTCGTCCTTTGGAAGGGACGTCAAACGGGAGTCCCGAGCCTGTACGATATCAGATACTCGTTAAAGATTCCTATCCTAATTAAACCTGGATAGGCAAAATTTAGGACTCCCATTGTGGAGTTATCCGATTAGTCCGATGTCATAGCATGATTAAGTGACGCTAAATGAACAGACAGATGGAAAATAAAAATTGTAACGTAACTGGTAACCGTTCATCTGTAATATTTATAGCAATAACTGTTATTTTTAAATGTAAATGATATCATCTGCTCGTAATAGTTATATTAATTAATTGTAACGGTTACCCTGACAGAGCTTAGGAGGATGTATAGCGGTACTTGCTTGGACGGATGCCATTGTCGCTGATGGAAGTCCGGATGTGGCTCTATATAAGCCAAGATCTCTGCTCAACTGTAATAATTATACGTCATCATCCGCTAACTTTTATTTAGTCAAACGGTTTCTAAAAGAAGTAAATGCCAACTTTAATATACAAGTAAAAAGCAACTATAGATTGGTAGTTTAATTGTAGTTAATTATTTGTGAAATGTTCCTGGCCTATGACAATGTAACCTAGTCCTACTATCATTCATGTAGGATCCTGGGTTCAGTGCATGGTAGAGACTGTTCTGGTTTTTGGACAATTTTGCACTGGCGACGGAAGTGATTTGGTACGAGGTCACATTCAGCCGCCAGGTTTTTCCCCCAAATCAGGGTACCTATATTTTAGAGGCTGGGTGAACCCCCTGGCGATTCTTTAGCTATCACAGGGTCCATCCGTGGCTGATATCATTTTAAATAATTCACATGCTACAGCCGGATTTGAACCCGGAACCCTGAACATAACACCTCAGCGCTCTACATATTGAGCTATCCCGGGCCTTCTAAAAATATTAGCACGGTAAATACTTATAGCTCTTTGTTAAATATGTCGTAATGAAGCTGTTTTGAAATCCTTAATAATGACTAAATCCAAAATTGTTCCTTTAGAAATAAATCATTACCTGATAAAATGTAATTATCCCGTAAAATTTAATTAACTTAGTTAATTAAATAAGTTTAAAATCATCTTCTGTGGTTGTGCACATATATTTTATATTGTTACTATAAGGGGCGTATAAATTCCATCTCTTTCCTACTTTATAACTATAGTTATAATTTTTTATTATAAAGATATACTAATTTTCTACTTCTGTGCACAACCCCCTTGTAAAACCTTTACCACTACAACTCATGAGGAGTCTCGGGTTCAGTACTTGATAGAGACAGTATAATTCCTAGGACAACGGTTGTGCAGGGTGGTGATTTGTCCTAGATCACGCTCAACCATCATCTCCTCCATTAAATAAGGTTACCCACTCCTAAAGAGTTCCGTATTTAAATAGTTTTAAATCAATTGTAAGCATCCCGTACTCTTCAATCCCATATCACTGACCTTGAAAATAGGTTTCAAAACTGGAGGATTAAAATAAATTACCACAAATATCATCAAATTACCTTTACCCTCCGTCGTAACCCATCGACTTCCTGGCCTCCTGTATCGTTTAATAACATCCCAATGATTCCTGTAGAACAGGTTCGGTACTTAGGACTATACCTTGACCAACGCTTAACTTGGAATCCTCACACTAGACTGAAACGACAAGAAACAGCTCTTCGATTCAAGATACTTCAACATTCACTAGACAAACGCTCTAAGCTCCCAATCAATTACAAAAGACTCATATACATGACAATCATTAGACCCATCAGTACTTACGGAATAGAGCTTTGGGGCTCCACTAAGCCATCTAATTCCTCTCGTATACAATCCTTACAATCCAAAATCCTCAATGCTCCTTACTTTGTTACGAACAAAGTAATCCATCATGACCTTAATGCCCCGTTTATTGCTGATTTGGTCAGAATCCGATATCAATCTTTTCATGACAAACTTCATTTCCACTTAAACCCACTAGTTTCAAACCTCACAACCTCTTCAATTCCTGACAATCCTCTGAGACGTCTGAAAAGAAGATGGCCTTGTGACCTTGCAAGCTGAACTTTTTATTTATGTACTACTATTGAATAGTTTCTCTACTTGGCTGTGTCTCTGGACAAGATTTATCTTTCATTATATTCACTTGATGTATTCTGTATACAATTGTAAATTTCGATAAATATATTAATATATATATATAAAGTTATGTTGCTACTATACGAAACCTTTAATTTGGCTCCTATTTCTAAACATAATACATTGTACTCCTTTATCTTCTACCATTATGTTTTTCTATTCATTAAAGTCCGTTTTCCATTAAAGAAAAAAAGTACAACCATCGTGCGATTTTCTAAGTAGCCTTAGTTATGAATTAAAAAAAAAACTTATGCTTAATATTTATTCTTTCTTCACTTTCAGTAGGAACTTTGGAATACTGAGTTTGTCATGTTTCCTAGCAAATACTAACCATTGTTTGCCTCTTCAGTTACATACTGCTCTAAAGTTACATACGTGAAACCTTCATTAGTACTTTGATATTCGGCTGACAGGTAGAAATTCGTCTGGTCCATTTACACGAACGGGGTTGATGTTCGAAATAACTCGAGCAGATAACATATCTTGCGAAAGTGCCATGGTATACTTTAGTGCCTTGCATATAGTTATAACATTATACCTTACGTAAGATATAATCATTCATTAATAAAACAGTTAGATGTATTAACGTATTCAATCAATTAGCACATAGATTATGTCTTGTCTAGCAAATCTATATAAATAAAAATGAATCGCCAAATGTGTTGCTAAGCGCAAAACTTGAGAACGGCTCCACAAATTCGGCTAAATTTTTTCCCTTATTTTTATGAAGGCCCAAAGAAGGTTCTTATGGAGATAAATTATGTGAAAATTACGAGGGAAATAATAAAAACAACACTTTTCTCGACCCCTTAATAAAAAATAACAGTTTAGTGAAGAGGTCCATTGTTGAACAATTATAAATTTTGTTTCATCAACACAATTAATTGAATACATTGTGTAAAACTGCACTGGATCTTAAGCCATCATGAAGTTGTAATCAGAGCTGGTAAAACGTCTGTAGGCGAACATGTGAGATGTTTCAATGCACCAACAATCGATGGAGTTGCCATTGCAATGGTTAGAGAAAATTTGGAAGCCTTTTGTTTTGGGTAAATAGGGCAGAACAACGTCGGCCGGGACAGTTAGTAAATTATAACAATTCCATCTTAAAAAGTCACGAGGCCATCTTCTTTTCAGAAGCCACGGGGAATTATCAGGAATGGATGAGATTGCTAGGTTTGAAACTATTGGGTTTGAATGGGAATAAAGTTTGTCATAAAAAGAATTAAATCTAATTCGGACCAAATCAGCAACAAATGGGACATTAAGTCATTATAGGTGACTTTATTCAAGTAAGGAGCATTAAGGATTTTGTATTGTAAGGATTGGATACGAGATGGATTCTATGGCTTAGTAGAGCCCAAAGGTGTAGCAAATAAATAAAATATTGATAAAATATTATATAAACAGAATATTAGTGAGTTTTATTGCTGGCTTTATATTATAACTATTACTGACAGTATTTCCAGATTGCTATAGAATATTATAAAATATTAGTTTCATTGTCAAATATCTAAGGCTAGTGTTGGATTATTGTGAGAGTGATTGATATAAGATAAAGTTGTCAACTTATTCCAGCTGAACCACTTCGTAACACTGAGTCTTAAACGAAAGGGATTTTGACTATTCAATATAAAAAATGCACAAGTCAGTCCTACAGTTACTTTGTTTTTGTTATATGGGGGATTTAGTAACAATTACAAAACTAATAAATTTATTAAAATAATTTATTTCACAAAGGAAAATAGTTTTTGAACAAATATAGGAAAACCAGATTGTTCGAAGCATGTGAACAAAGTATGATAAAGAGTTATGCCTGACATAACTTTCAGAATAAATCAGCAATATTCACATGTGCCATTAAATGTTGGGGCGAACCTTCCAATATGAATGGATGGACACATAACTCCATGAAGAGATCTTTTGCCTTCCGGGAGTCGAAAAAGAAAATAGAAAACAAATGTCTGCTATTGAATTTTCATTTATTTCGTTCTTTATGTATACCCGATGAGGATAAATATTCAAAAATAGCATTCAAACTTTTTTCGAACTTTTTTCTTCAAAGTAAAATCTATAGCGAACAATACAATGTTGTATTTCCATGTGCACAAGTTTATAAAATTCCAAGATGCATAACTTTCCTTATATGATAAAGTTATTTTTCTCACATCATCAAGACTATTTTTATAATTGATATAATAATGAACTGGTCACGTCATAGAATTCCCTGATATTAATCAGACTCGTTTATAAGCAGAGATATAGATGATGGATCGTATAAATATATCGTAGTTAATTGTTTTAAATTAATATATTTTATTATCTATAATTCTTAGTTTCAACTCTTATATGGGAATATGGTAAGAAGTATCGCTATCGTAAATTGAGAAATAGCAGTTTTGATATAAATAAATAATTTACATTGTTATTAATTAAATAAATTTAATACTGTAACGGGAGTAAAATACCATAGTGAAGGTTATAAACAGCCGTGTGATCAATGAGGTTTTCGTGTGAAATGGATTTGCCACTGCGTCAACCATTTAATTTATTTTATTGCATTCAATAATTATTACTTGACAAACATTAATTAATATTCATTTTTTAGTTCATTATTGCAAAGTTTTTATTTATTTGTATTACAGTGGCAAATCTATGTGTAACCTCATATATACGATTCTGAAAATTGTAAAAATACACATTGTATGATATAAATTGACGATTGTTAATAATCCTAAAGTAAAGAGTTTTATTTGAAGAATAGCTCTTTAAAATACAAAAAAGATTGCTTGTTTTTTTTTATAAATAATGTAGCAAATTAGCGATGAAATAGTCTAGATACAGTATAACAAAACTCAATCAAATCCTACCTAAAGTAAAAACTGTTATTGAAAATAGAGTTGTCAGAGTAGAGCTTTAGGGGTCCACTAAGCCAACGAATACCTCTCTTATCCAATCCTTACATTCCTAAATCCTTCGTAAAATCCTCAATGCTCGTTATAAGGTGTAGTTACTATGAAAATTTCTCACACGTTTGTTACACGTGGTTACAAAGCACCACACGTTTGTATTTTACCGTTAAATGGATTTTTTCGTTCATCACTTTTAAACTTATTAAACATTTTTTTCTTGTTTTTACTTTTCCGACATCCTGACAGTAAAATTATCATTTTATTTCTACACACATCACCAGGTATTTTCGTCGTAAATCCAATTTCCTTCCAAGAATCTTACAACTTTTATTCCTATAATTTACATTCTTAGGATTCCATAATATTGGAATTTTTTTATAAAATCCTATTAAATTAAAATTGTTTTCTACTTTTTAGTTTTGTTTCCTATCAATACGTGTGTTTTTTTAAAGCTACTGTTTATTTCTAATGAATTTCTTACATATAAGTAAATAGTTTACCTATCGAAAGTTCACACTTTTCTTTTGTTACTTAAATTTTTTAATAATAATTTATCGTATTTACATTTTATCTAATTGATATTACGGGCTTGGATGCTGTGGTTATGTATGGACGTAGGTTTTTATTCAGCAGGTAAAGGTACCCGCTTTTTATAAAAGCATCCTTCGGATTCTATCTTCTTTTATTGTTCAAAACTTGAAAATCATTAAAATTTTACTAAAAAAATAATGTGTACCACTGCAACCAATGTAGGGTTTTTGGTTAAATAGATGGTATAGGATGTAATGTTTCTGGGGCAACGGCTGTGCCGGAAGGTTATTTGCCGTAGATCACGCTCAACCATTGAGTTTTTTCCGCAATTATGAGTAACCATTTTATAGAGACTGGGTGAGACCTAGGAGGGCCCGTCCGTAGCTACTATTGAATTAATAATTTATATGTTACAACCGGATTTGAACCCAAGACGTTAGGGACAGCAACTCAACGTATTACATAATGAGCCACAAATTTTACCTAGTCTAATTTTAAAATTACAATAAATTACATAACATAATATAATAAATTGCAGGTTGGAGGAAGACATTTGGGTTAAATTTTTAAAGTGCCAATTCTTGAGATCTTAGTTCCAACATTAAATCGCGTTTTCCTCTCTCTTTAAGCAAATTATTTCGACAAAGACGAGGTGATCTTCTGTAGCCTTTTGTCAAATAAATAGTTAAAATATATTTAGATTGCCACAAACTAGGACGAAATGTTCCATTAAGATTCGGCAGAACATTGCGGATCACTTTCTGTTCTTCCATGTTCACAAATCACGTCACCATTAAGAGGGAGCTCGGTGCACGGAGCGGCGTTGATTCGCGAACCTAGTGGATACGCGGCCTTCCATTTCTGAATATCCTCCGAGGCTTCTGAAAAGAAGATGGATCCGTGACCTTCTAAGTTGAATTGTTATTAGAGTACTACCAGTGGCTAGTTTCTTTACTTGATGTATTATTATTATAATACAGTTTTAAATTTCAGTATATATATTTTTTTTAAATAGAGTAGTAACTTACTTTTTTTTTCTATTAAGACTTAAACAGTAGAATCTTGCTAAATTGATAAGGCAGTAAGTTTCTTGAAATGGAATACTATAAAATAAATTATTTTCATGTTTATGTAGGATGTGATTATTTATATGAGAGATGGTTCCGTCAAAATATCTCAACTAAAGCTTGTCTCAACACCGAATCTAATATAAATCAAGCATTCGAAGTACTATCTATTGTGTACACAAAAAAACATAAGAATAATCGTGGAGTAAATAATTCTTAGTTATGCCATCCTTTACTACCAATGTTATGCCATCCTTTACTACCACCATACTTCCAATGGACGTAAATTGTGATCCCCGGCTTATGTCAGGTACTCGTCAAAAATCCCTATCGTAATTATCATGAAAAGTCAAAATTCAGGGCTCCAACTGTAGCACCGTCCGACTAGCCAGTCTTCTTCTTATGCTGCCTTTTTCAATCAATGAATGCTGGTGATTACTTCGGCAAATTTATCTCGATAATTTGCTATTCTGATCAGTTCTTCATAGTTCAAACCCGTCCGATGCCTTATGTTTCTAATCTAAGAGAGCTTTTTTCTTCCGATTCTGCCTTTTCCTTTAATTTTACCTTACTTTTTAAATGTCCTAGGTAAGATTTTTTGCCGACCATGGTCGGTCCAGGGAATTTTTAATGTCCTTCTGTAAGTCCACATCTCGAAAGACTCTAATTTATTCATGGCAGGGACTGTGAGTGGCCACGATTCTGCTCCATATACTAATACTTACCAAATATAACATTTAAATAACCGAATCCTAAGTCCCAAGTTGATAAGTGGGTCGCATAGCAGTCCTTTCGTTTGTGTGAATGCACATCTGGCTTGTTCAATTTTTCATATAATTTCTTTATTTGGATCCAGTTTGTTGTTTACCCAACAACCTAAATATTTTATCTTGTCTACTTGTTCTAACATTTTACCATTCGATGAAACAAGCAGTGGTATATTCTTAGATCGAGAGGTCATAACTTCGGTCTAATCATTGTTTATTTCATGTTAAATTAGCCATAGTAGCATAAAGTAATTGCGGAATTACAACTAACTTCATAATTAGTTATATGAATTTTTATTGACAATAACAAAGCTAGACATAGTTTCCTCTGGCAATAACAGTATAATCTCCATTTAATTGATTAGGTAAATTAAATGCTGCGGTCAAGACTGAAGGCTCAAAAGAAAAACTGTAGCGTTGCTGAAGAGTTTTCACACTTGAAATGAACTATATCCCGGAAATGAAGATTAGCCAAGTTCATCAACCCGACACCAGAACAATGGTGTCCGGTACCAGCGCCTTTTGAGAATAGCTGACCAACTTCGTTCTATTGAGTCGTCTTCATAACCTTATGCAAAAATAATTATTAGTGTACTTTATGTATTTATTTATTTATTTGCATTCGAAGCAATTTATGTTGTCACATAACAACACAAAAAATTTAAAACCAACCCTTATGTTCACGTTTTTACGCTTGCTTGAAGACTCATTTATCATGTCTTGATCGTACTTATATGGATCCATTAAGTTTACTTGTTAAAAGTCCTCAATGTTTCTGTGTCAGGCATTGTCTATATAGATTGGTGATTATTTTATGCTTTAGCAGCGCTTCTAGAATTTAGGAAAGGTAGTAATGTCCAAATTTTTTTTTCTACTTGTTTATTTAATGAGATGTTATGCTACTGTGGCTAATGGGACGATGGTACAGTGGAGTTTTTTACCTAAGGAATAATAATAATAATAATAATTTTAATATGCTTGCGACCCCCATTTTACGTCCCTTCTGAAGGACGGAAGAAGGAAGAAAGGTTTTTTATTTGCTATGAAAAATCTTAAGTCTACCAAATTACACGCATTTACTGTTTAGGTAAGATACTTTTGCCGATGTGTCATTTTATTCTCGGCCACCCTAAGAACCAAAAGATAACAGAGATGCAGTGTTCAAGATGAGAATTACACTTGCTGAGTTCAAATTTGTGTTCATCACGGGTTGTACTAGTTTTCCCCCTCAAAGTTTATTTATAATTTAGTTTTTTTATACACTTAACGCCACTTTATGTACAATGGCAAATCAGACGATGGATAAGCCATCATTAGTGGATCCACTACAGTGAGAGTCATTAGGACAGGTATCCGTAACAAGTACTTGACACTGCACATCCTTTAGACCTTTATACGCCCCCTCATAAGAACGGTGTAAATAAGCATATTTACTTCCTTTAAAAATCTATGGGCCACCTGCAGGGCTGTGAACCCGCGATGTTGGGTTAGTAGATTGTTACGCTAACCGGTTTACCACTTTTCCTAGCTCCTAATCATGTGTTTCCTCACTTTTGCTAAATATTATATTTACCATCGTAACAATAGGTCATAATATATTTGTATCTATTACTTCCATTTTATTATTCCATCTTGCTTATCACTTATCATGTAATTCGCAGTCGATTATCTAATAAATAATTTATCTGCCTCAACCAGTCTCCACCCCGTGATTTCAAATACCCAAACATTGTGCCTTAGGAACGTAGATACCCACTCATTAATATTTATTATAATCTGTAATATTCAAGAAATAAAGAAATTCACTTCCTAATTAAATTTTGGTGGGATCAAAGCTCCAAGAAGATTAACAGACGTCAGTGTAGAATGATTTTATTTGCATTTAAAGTGGTAGTTATAAAATATTTTTATATAGGATGTTAAACTAATTTATAACGGCTGAATTATAACAGGATACAGAAAGCTATTCCAGAGTTGAAGGATGGAGGCAGAAGAGGAAGGCGGGAAGGAAACGGTTAGATGAGGAATGGAAGGAAGAATACTAAAGGGGAGACTCTCAATATAACAATAATAAGAATAATAATTCGGTATTTTGCAATTATAATTCAACTCAATAAGTTTGAATAATTTCAACATTTAACCTTTAATAATTATAATAATAAAGTCTTAATTTATTCTGTGACTAAGTCCCTACAGAATAAGAATATAAGAATTAATATATAAGGTATTATGTCTTTAGTGTAATGTAATTACATTTAATTAATTAATATAAGTTAAAAAAATTAATCTATTGATATTTACAACTATAATAATATTACAACAAATAAATCTGCTAATATGAACAATATGAAATGAAAAAAAAAAAACTTGTGGACAAACTACCCACCGGTAGCACTCCAATTAAGTTCTATAGCAGGTCTCGAAGCCATCTCTTCTTCATCGCCTCGGAGGGTTATCAGGAATAGTATGGGAAGCAAGTTGAGAGACTAGCGGATTCAAGTCTGTATGGAGCTTGTCATGGAATCTAATGGGAATCATTTGGATTGGTCAGTAGTACTGAGATTTTCTGTACGGTAATATAAATTTTGAATTAATTAATACAAGTAAATTAAAAAATGAGAAATAATTCAAAAATAATTAAAATAAATGCGAATTATCTCCTATAACAATATTTTTTAAAAATGAGTAAAACTAATAAAAATAAAATAAAAATGAGATAACAATAATTATAGAGAGAAACAATTGATAGCTGCAAATTTTATGCCCAGTAAAAAACAAAAAAAAAATACGAAAAGTACCATCTAAGATCACTTATTTTTAAAAATATCTAACTAGATGAGTGAACATTCTATTTAAAAAAAAAAACTAAACACAAACTTTTAAAATTGTTTAAACAAATATTTAATCAGTTCCAACGAAATATCTTAGGATAAATTTTAGCATTAAATATAGATCATTTTTAAATAATGTCTAACGTTACTGAGAGAATACTTTTCATTACCTGTAGCTAAAGATATTAGAAATTAATCTCGCTCTAATCTGGATTGGAACTCTGCCAAGGGATCTCATCGCCAAGATATTAATTGTATCTCCGAGGGATTTGAATCCTTTGTGGATTTGGATCGTTGCATCTTCCAATTAGGCGTAGGATTAACTAATGCACTAGCAGATTTAAAGGCTTTATATATATATCAAAGGATTCCTTTGAAAATTTTATCACTTGCTATATGTGACCATCTCAGGTTTTCTTTTTCTAACTGTCCACAAGCTAATATTGGCGTCATTTGTTTATTGTTCTAAGAGAGCGGTGTAGCTGAGGGTATAGAGTGCTGAGGTGCTATGATGAACGTTCCATGTTCTCATTCTTCTCTGGCAGATAATTTATTTATTCTGTTAACAGCCATCGATGGACCCTGTGCGATCTACAAACCCTCCTGGGGTTCACCCAGCCTCTATAAAGTTGGTATACTTAGTTTAAGGAAACAAATGGACAGATCGTCTGCTTCTAACATCGTTGTACTGAAGACAGTACAGTCTTTACCATTTATTGAACCCAATACTCTTTATGGGTTTCGGAAGTACAATTTTTGTGTTTTTTCATAAAAGTTTGAGGATCAGGGGGCTCCAGTGGTTGACCACTGCCTTGATGTGCTGAAGGCTGCGGCACTAATTTATTAAATCTATTAACAGCCGCGGAGGGATCCTTTAATATATAGAGACTATCTTGGAACCAGCCCCAAATTAGGGATAATACTGGCGGTTGGGTGTGATCTCGGAACAACTACCTCCCTGCACAACAGTTGTCTACCATTTTCTGAACTCAAGACCTTCATTGGTGGCAGTGGTAGTTTTTTTTAGTATCCTGTTGTTTTAGTGGCTATACATATTTTTCAATATATATATATATTAAATTTTTTTACATCTTTATTATTTATTTGATTTTTCTATGTTATTTTTTGTTTATTTCAATTATTTTATTTTCATATATTATTTGTGTTTTGTATTTATACAGTCCATTTATACTCATTTATACAGCCCTGGTGAAAACGTCCAACGTGTGCCAAAACGTTTGCTTCTAATAAATAGTTACTCTCTGTTTGAGATTCTATTTCAGATCTCCATCCGGAACATTTGTCTTATATGTTATTTTATCTAAGACAATGAAAACCGTTTAATCCTAAGTATTACTTTTAGCTAAAGCAGATACCTGACCCAAATATTCAAGAGGGCAGAAGTTCCTCCTTTCTTCAGGTGTAAAAGATGAGAGGGATGAAGATGTTCAATGAACTAGGACAGGAGGGAACTGTGCTGTGCTTACAGGACTCGCTGGACCGCAACTGATCGTGCCCGGAGCCAATCCTCTGGAAGCATCTGCCTCACCGCACCGAGCCACCGTGTCATCTCTTGTCATTTCCATAATGCAAGTCTAGAGCTAACAGCAACTACCGCGTCCATGTCAGTATAACATCAGGAACAGTTGAGGATCACTTAAGTGTTGGAAAGTTATGGTAGGTTCGAAGGCAAACTGGTTAGGGAATATCTGCAAGTTTTCCCAAGTACTTGTGATTTAGCCGGTATCCAGGGACTACTATCCGTCATTGTTTATAACAGGAACACTGAAAACTCTGAACACTTACTTTTTTCTTCATATTAATGGAAATTGAAAAATAATAAAATGCTTAATTCTAGAGCCCTCTAGCCACGTTCCTCTTCTTGAGTATTCTCTACGCGTTCGACTAAAATATCTCCATTTCTATCCTTTTCAAAATCCATTCCATGACCTTTTGCTTATAATTTCATCTTTAGAACATTTAGAAGTATTTCACTGCTCCTTCTTTTAAATTCGGCTATTCTTAAAGTGGTAAGTATTCAGTATAAATAGGCATTAACAAAAGATATAAGACAAAACCACAAAATTAAATTTAATAGACAATTAAGAAATTTAAATAGACCACAAATAAAATTATCAAGACAAAAACCTTACACAATAATCAATTTAATAACACACTAAAACAACTCGAATGAGACTAGTGATTTAAAAGAGGTTACACGAAATAAGGGAGTAGGTTTCATGGAGACAGGCTAAATCATAAGTTCTAAGTAAGACTAAATTCCTTTTTTGGGGTAAATATTAAAGGGGTTATAACGCTATATTGTATCTCAACGTGTAGATTTCTGTTCTTTAAACAATGCCAGAAATACCTAAATTATACTAATACCTGATACGTTATTGGCGATAGGTTTGAAATAAAGCATATTATATTAGGAAATTAGCTGCCTCACTTGAGGAACAATTATTAAAATCAAACGTTCCGAAAATTTGCATGTAGCCTCTTTACCTTTTAACAACTATTTATTTGGATGACCATCAGTTAAGCTATCTTCATTTTTTGGTCAAATATTTAAAAAAATTCTTGCAATACTTGCTGTATCCAATTTTATTATTATTTGCCTCCACGGAAAATATATCTAGAAAAACAATGATCATTTTAAATTTAAGTGTCATATTATTGCTATTCATGTTCCATAATTTAATTAGAGAATTTATTTTAAACCTCAACATAAAATTAAATTATAATTGTTTTGCTAAATTAATAAAATGTATTTAATAAATAAGTATTCACTTATTATGTTGTTATAATTGACTGCACCCCAACTATCTCTATCCTTGCATTAGAAGTTCCAGTCAACTAATTTCTTCTCTAAAATGTATTTAAATATTGGTGTTTGACATAAGTTTATTTTTTAATTTTCAGTTTTATTTTTTATAAAAACCTTCAGAATTTTCTCTGTATTTTATGAAATTTCTTAATCGTCAGAATAACGCAGTTATTACGTTATTGCTAATATATAATGCTTCCATGTGCATGATTTTTACAGCAATGAGAAATAATCTGTACCTTAATTAAGGTTTGTTTTAATATATATATATATATATATATATATATATATATATATATATATATATTTGATAAGATGAGATGAGTTCGATAAATGAAAAAATATCTGTTTCGATCTAAAATGATTTAAGACGATTATTGTTTATTATCCTTCATTATCATTAATAGAAAAATGAGGCTTTAAAATCAATCTCCTCCAATCCAGGTAATTATTTTGATAAATATTATTCCTTTTTCAATATCTCGTTTAAGGAAAACGGATTTGCTTAGGACAGCTCCATCCTCTTAAGGAATAAACCGTCTTAACGAGCTCTTCTCCTCGATACTCGTTATGCATAAAAATAAAATATTTTTGTTGTTTATTATTTATATATCTGTTTATGTATTATGTACATACCCAGTTTTCAGATTAAAATGTTCTAACTGATCAATGAATGATGGGTTTTTATTTATATATAAGTATATTTATATCATTATTTAATATATATTTGTATTATTGATGCTTGACTCGTACAGTTAGATATATTTTTAAAAACAAGTTATATTAATTGATATTGTTCATATGTTTTTCTCATTTTCTGCTTTGTTTGTTCCAACTTGACGTTAGGCTAATAAAGCACCTATTATGGACATTCATTTATTACTACCTAAGAAACCGTGGCGTATATGGGAATATAGGCGTTAAGAGTGATCTAGTGGTATCGAGTTCGGCAAGCCTTATTATTATAATTATCAATCGCTTTAATTTTGAAAATAATTTTATCATATATAACAAAAATTATTTCATAGTTTTTTTTCGTTATTTAAAACCGATTTCTGGTTCGTTAATTGAGATTCATGATAATAGAAGTTAAGTATTAAAAAAATAAATGAAATACATTCTGTAATTAATAGGACTCTGTATATTTTCTTATATATGTGTGTAAACTCACAACACACGCACAATATACTCTTGTATAATATATTATATGTGCAATATAGCAATTTATGATTTATGACCAATATCTATATGAGTTTGTTTGTTTGTTTGTTCATTTAACGTCACTTTATGCTGCTATGGCTAATCGGACGATGCTACAGTGGGAGCTCTAAATTTTGCCTATCCAGGTTTAATTAGGATAGGGATTTTTTAACGAGTACCTGACATCGTACAGGCTCGGGACCCCCGTTTAACGTCCCTTCCGAAGGACGGCGTAACTAAGGATTTTTTACTCCCTTAAAAAAATCCAAGGGCCACCTGCCGGGCTACGAACCCACGATCTTGGGTTTAGTAGTTTGTTACGCTAACCACTAGACCACAGGTGACCTTATATCTATATGAGTAAATACATAGTTAATTTAATAACACCCTCCTAAAAAAATTGACATTTCACTAAGCGATGGGGAAACGTAACAATAATTATAATTATGCATTATTTTTGCATTTTTTATTTTTCAAAACTTTTAACTATTTTCAGAAAAACATAAGATCTTAGTTTTTAAAATCTTTTGAAAAAGTTATCAGATTTTTTTTTTATGAAGTATAAATAAACATCGTATTGTTTTAATTTTAAATACTTTAACTATTTATGTAAGCAAAGGAAGATTCGGTGTTACTTCTTGTTTATGTTGGAAAGATACAAAGAAAAAAAGAGAAGAAAAAAAATTACGGAATTCCCTAACCATTCATCTACTGTGATGCTGCACATCATTTTAGAACATTAACCTCAGCGCACGATTCTCTTGTTCCATTAAATAATCAATCTTGAAAGAATCCAACGTCTGAGCAAAACAATTTACTATCGAAGTTATAACTTAATAGTACTCCTAACATTTTACTGAAATATCTGTAAATTCTATGTTATCTTCCTGTCGAAACGTTGGTTGCGTTGGAGGCGATTTATTATCCATCAATCCCGTGGTTATTATTAGTATTATTATAATCAATATGTCAAGTTTTTAGAATAGGATAGAAAAGTAACTTTATTATTGGAATTAGTCCATTTAGAATAACAAACGCTAACAGAGAAAGAAACATAATATATATACTTCTAGCCGGAAAGGTACTTGAACAAATCATAAAGTATTTAATTTTTATTATTTTATCATTATTTTAAGACGAATTTACTTGTCTTAGTACAATTTTAATAATTGTATTAATTATTTATTATTATAATTGAAATAAAGGATAAACGCTGGCAGTATTTCATTTATTGCATTGACGCATTAAATCGCTTTGTTTAGTAACGATAGAAAGTTAATATGCCTAGTGATAATTTCTAAAATATTATTTTAGCTGAACCTTATTAGTTTGAGTAGAAGTGGACCAAGACGCATTTTGGAGGATCGCGATACAAACAAGTTTAGATTTTATTGTTCCAAGTATGAAAATAGTTAATAATCTCTCTATTATATAAAACAAATTTTTACGACCTGTAATAAATTTATAAGATTGCAGAGTTATGTGGGTAGAGTGTTAGAAAGCCCCAATCTAGAAAACGAATTTTAATTAGATAAAGTGAAAATATTATTGGGCTGGAAATAACCAATAGTCATACCATTAAAAACTAATAAGTGTCTTGAAAAAGTTAAAATTATAGTTAACTAATATTCTGATATTCTGTTAAAAAAGTGTATTAAAAATTAAAAAATTTGAATTTGACTGAAGAGGAATAGTGATTAGAACTATTTACAATTGGAGCAATGGGGATTGGTTATTTGCAATAAATATTGTTTCTTTGTCTAGTTTTTATTTTCTGACAATATTTTTTTGTCCTTATCAAATTATAGTTTTGTGTCCTTAAACAAAATCTACTTTTTTCTATCAATTCATTATATTAAAAATAAAATAAATATTTACTAATATAAACCATGAAGGATCTTGGGTTCAGTACATGAAGAGAGTGCACTGTTTAAAGGCACTGGCGGATCTAGGAGAATTTTTAGGGGGGGGGGAATGATTCAATATGAATTTGTTATCAATGTATACGGTCTATATATGAATGAAGATACATAAAATGTCAATTTTTAATTTAAGACAACTGAGGCCAGAAAACAATAACATGGATAAAATAAGCTCCTTGATCAAAGCGGTAGCTATCTATGTGTGAATGAAAGCCTAAAAGG
The DNA here is from genome assembly GCA_037127475.1 of Arma custos. NCBI lineage: Eukaryota > Metazoa > Arthropoda > Insecta > Hemiptera > Pentatomidae > Arma > Arma custos. Next base: position 46,607,214 of record CM073762.1, on the reverse strand, counting down.
GTTCGGAATCGTCGATTTTGGATGCACCCATTAAGAGAGCATTCGATACAATGATTAATTTTGGTGTGTAAAACCAACTAAAATTCTCAGGTATCTCACAGGGAACATAAACGGTTGTTAACAGATAAAAAAAACTTAACCCACACAGCCCCCCCCTGTGTGAACCCTGAAACTTCGGCATAGCAACTCAGTGTGCTATTCACCGAGCTCTATATTCATTATGTTATATAACTTCTATGAGCTTTGTATCTTTTTTCTTTTTAACTTTTTTTATGAACTAAACTCATTCTTTTATCTTTTTAATGTTTTATTATTTTAACCTGCAGGCAGTTACTTTTATTTAGTCTGTTTGCGGCGGGAGATGGATCATATGGGATCTAGGACTCTCCTGGGGCTCAGCCAGCCTCTATAAAATATTATAAAAATAGGGTACCCAAAATAAGGGGGAGAAACCAGGCGGTTAAGCGTGACCTAGGACAAGTCACCTCCTTGCAGAACCGTTGTCCATGAACTGAACTATGATGAATAGTTTCTAACCTGGACCGAACCCCAGACTAGTTCACGGATCGTAGTGGTTAGAGGTTTTTTTTATGAATTTAATATATTTTTATTTATCTATTTTCGCTTCTAGGAAATGCACATCGTCAAAACAATACCGGCTACGTACAATTTGGGCGATTTTAGAGGAGAAAAAAAAAACCGAGCCGACAGTAGACTTGGCAATTTTTTTCAGAACTATTGAAGAGAAGTATCAACAAATCATACTCTGCCATGTTACTGACCTTAATACCTGCCTTCCTTAGTGTGTAATTCAACCTGTAGAATGCGTTACCGTTGCTAACTCATTTTCAGAAAGAAATTGTAGATAGGCGGTATTGTTTTGACAGCGACGATATCTGGGTACTGTTTTATTTTTCACGTGTTTTCTTACTAATCTGTACTTTGCAAATTACACGTATTAGTGAATTTAATTAGAAATGTTTAACTTTATAAGGAAAAAATATACATCAATAAAATAGAGCCAAAAACTCAAAAAGAAACACTATTATTTATTATAATGCAATTGGGAAAAACCACAATGCAAAGCCTTATGTTTCAAATCCAGTAATACACACTTACCAGTCGACGTTGATTATTCGGAAACGTTGAATATTTTAAAAGAAAAAATTGGCTAACTTTGCTAATGTGTATAAATTTATATAGGTTAGTATTACTTGATATGTTTTGTGGATCAGCTGATTCTATAACCTTCCAGCTGGTTGCGTATTACCTTCCTTTCAGTTGTATATTGAACGTCTTGGTGGTGGGGTGCTGTCTCATGTTTGGAGCCTGTTTGGACTGATGATCGTTGGGATGTATTGCACCTTTTTCTTCCAGATGTGATTCACATAACCCTTTTTTGATTTTGTGTCTTGATAATGCCTGAATAGGCGAAACGTCGGCTGGTAAGTGGGTGTATTACTGGATTTGAAACATAAGACTTTGCATTGTGGTTTTTCCCAATTGCATTATAAAAAAATATAAATAATATGAAATGTGCTAATAAATCAACTTTGGAATTGGTGATTCCCTTATCTGAAGTAATAAAGACAGGAGAGCCTCTGCCAATTTCAACTTGGCTCCTCGGAGTTGGCCAGGCCCTGAAACTTTTACTAAAACCTCATCGCCCTTCGCCCCGAATCTTAATCTCTCCTAATAGAAATCATACTTTACAAACTCGTATTAAAGGACTTTCTAACACTTCATTTAAACTCCCTTTACTTTCTAAGTGCAATAAATGAAATTGAAAAAAAAAATATTGTCATTTATTATTCCTAAGTACTGATGTTCCCTATTAAAAAAAAAAACTTTGCCGCTATTTGAATTTTTTTTTCAAAATTATTCTTCCAATGATTTATGACTAGTTTTTATTACAAATAAAATAAAAATATTTATACGTAGGTGATATGGTATTTTTTTTCTTTCTTAACCCCTTTGGCTTTTATTAATATTTGAAAAATAACATATTAATATTACTAATGATACAGGGTATCTCTTTTACTGGACCAGGTGCATTTTAAGAGAGGATTGTACATTGAATTTTCTGAACATTATTTAGAATAGTTGGTGCAGTATTCAATTTTTAATTTATGTAATATTTACTTTAATGTTTGTGTAATACGAGAATCGATTTTTCTACTATAAAATTTTACTTAGTTCTTATCAACTTTCATTAATTAGACAATTTTAACTAATAGACGTTGTAAAAAAATATATTAGAATTGATTTTGTCTTTTTTAAATTAAATTGTAGGTTAATGAATTTATTAATAATAAAGAAAAAAAAAGTTTTACGTCTAACCAACCATTTATAGTAACTTCAATATTGCATTATGTATGATAATGCGAAATCGAAATTACTATAAATGGTTGGTTAGATATAAAACTTGTTTCATTTGAAATTTTGATTTAATTATTGGATAATAAACATAACTTTTATGATCATATATCGATACTATGTTTACTTACTGAATTATTTCAAGATTTATACATCTTCATATAAATTTCGTGCAGTAGTTTTTTTTTATGATTGGCGTGAAGACAATATTCAATATATTGTATATTCTATTTATACAATATTGTATACAACATTCTATATTTTTCACGAGATAAATTATTTATTATTAACAGTCATAGATGGTCCCAGGTGAATTTGGTGGTTATACTAAAGAACCTTTTGGGGTTCACCCAGACTCTATAAAAGGGGTACCCTTAATTTAGGTGAAAACCTAGCATTGATCGTCATCTCGAACAAATCTTCCCTCTGCACATCCTTTGTCTTCTTAACTGTTCAGTCTCTACATTTTACAGAACCCAACTCTTCAGGGGTTTTGGTGCTGTGGTGCATTCTTCAGTTTATGTTTCATGAGAAGAATAGAGAATATGACTTATGGATTTTCGATCTTTCCATCGATAATAATAATTATCTTTCTATCGGATAATTAATAATTTGAAAATAAAAAATGTTGATATTTTGTGATTTGGCGACCTATTTAACTGTAAAAATTGTGGTAATGCATTAATCAAAGAATTTAATCATTATTATAGTTTAATAAAATTTAATTCAATACATTTTAGTATAAATGGATACTGAGATTTTATCCTTACCATATTGAGCTTCAATAAAAAAATAAATGATTTTTCGGGAGTTTAAATTCTGCTTAACTTTCAAGAGGTTGAAACGAATATTCCTTTAGCCAGGAATATAACAAACTTAAGTATTTTGTGTAAGTAAAGTAATTTTCATAATTAGTAAATACTTATTGATGACGGGATTGGGATGTTATGTAAATATACTATGAATCAGCTAACCATTGAGTAACTCCCGATGCTTACTAAGCTGATAAAAGTGTACATCAAGCTTTATAGATTCTTTCAAGGTTGTCTCTAACACTCATCCCAACAGACATTACTTAACTTTTAGAAAGTTAGAATAACCTTTGTTTTAAACAGAAATTATATCTAAATTTGAATAATCTATTTTAAAAAAATCTATTATATATTTTTTTAAATTAAAATAATTTAAATCTTTATTTTTATTATTAAATATAAAAGTATGCTATAATTATTTTTTTATCATCTTACTAGATAATACATAATATATATAATAGGTATATAAATTTACATAATATGAGAGGAAAATAGTTGACTGAAAGATAAAATGGAGAACGGAGATAGTTGGGGGGTGCAGTAAAAAAAACACCAAATAAGTACCAGACTTATATTTAGTAAGTGCCGACGTTTCGACCTACAGCGTAGGTCATCTTCAGGGCGATTGGGAGAGGAGCCGCTGGGTGCACCGGCTGACCAACAATCAAAATAGATAAAAAAATAAAGATTCCATGTAATAACTTAAAAAATATATCTTTTGATAACGATTAATTTTAATACTTTAATAAAATAAAAGAATCGTAATATGAAATTTATCTTTAAAATAACAGTAACTAGCAAAGCTTATCTCAAATCTTCATAAATAATAAACTTTAGTGCATCAAATACTTATCGAATTGTATTAATTATTCTAAATTTCTATTCATATTAACATTAATTTTTTTTTAATACATTCATCGGGTGTTTCTTCTGGTTCCGACCGTGTAGTGAAATACTTCGCCGATGTTTCGCTGGCCATACTGCAAGCTTCCACGGGGCTGTCTCGGAATAAAGGAATCGTCGACAAACAATTTAACTACACGGTCGAAACCAGAAGAAAAACGTGTGATGAATGGGTGGAAAATATTGGCCGCGGCAATTTAAGAGAATAATTAATTAAATTCATTATATACCTTTCTTCAATAGAGGGAGTTGAAAGCTCTATGTGAATGAAAAAATAAATCGCAGATTGGTAAAGTAAAGCACTCATATTATAAATTATTTTATTATTCATTAGAACATTTTTGAAATCTTGAAACTTTTTGGATTTTTACTTAGATCATTATTCCCATGAAATTTCAAATTCGATCGTGATACAACTCAAAATATGATTTTATAAAAAAACAAAAACAAATAAACATATCAGATCTCTTGGTCCCGAATTAAAAAGACCCAACCAATAAAATTGCTACTGAAATCTTAACTGAAAAATGTATTTTTTTGTTGTTATTTTTGTAATTTTATTCTTTTCAATGGGTAATATTAATTATTCAGATAGTAAATACTTCAACGATTGTTCGATGTATTTCATTTTATTTCTTATTACATTTATTATTAAAAGCTATTATTGTTGTATTAAAGCTACCTCAGCATTATTATACATCAAAAATTGTCTTAATTAAAAAGAAATATTAGCTCATTAAACTAAACCTTACTTCTTTAACTTTTAGAATAAATATTAAGATAATTTTAACTACAAGCAAAAATAGTAAACAGAAAATGGTTCTAGATCTATTATTTACTAATAAATTCGGTACATTTTACAAATCATTTGTCATTGGTTAATCATAATTATTTATACAACAACGATTTTTGGGAAAACAATAGTTTTGTTCATTTCTTACATTATTATCGATAACTATTATTGTAGTCTTATATAGTAGAATTATTATTATTATTATACATCAAGAGTTGCTTTAATATAAATAAAATATTGTCTTATTAATCCTTTTTTTGTGTTTTTTTATATTGTATTTAAAAAGTTTATATTTTTTTATTTGTTATTTTTTATTTATACTTTTTTGATTTGTCTAAAAGTAACTTTTAGAATAACTAGGATCTAATCGAAACCGAATCGAACTGTGTATTCGACAGTGCCCATGGGAGATCACAAATACTCGGGGTGGTTGTACAGCCACGAATGTTTATTTACACTATCACCACAGGCGGGTTAAAGTAGCGTGGGGTCTGCAACAAATAATACCAGGAGGACATTGGTTTTATATCATAATAAAACTAATATACGACATTTCTAAACAAACTTCTCTTCATGCAATGTGACAGAATTAATAATAATAATAGAACTGTTTATTTAAATAAATTATCCCAATATTCATTAAGGTTAAATAGCTCAATTTTTACCAAACTTCAACATTTTGCATAGTTTAATATAAAAAATAAATAAAATTATCATAATAAATTTACCTCAGCTTTACAAATAATGAATGCCTTCGTACTTTATTCACATTCCTTATAAGCATAATTTGATAGAACTGGTCAGGGGTTGCAGTGATAACACAAAAATAAGAATAACTTATTTTTTAATAGTGGAAACGTTTCGGCCTACGATGTATCTTTAGGGCTAAGAAAGAAAACAGAAAATAACTACAAAAACATTGCAGCACCAAAAGAACCTTCAGAGAAAGATTTTTTTTTTCAAGACAAATATTTGTCAAAGTATTTAGGAAGGAGTTTTTTATGTTAAGCGTTTATCTTTTCATAATCTAAAAAAAACAAAAACTCCTGCATCACTACAACCCTTGGAGGGTCTGGGATTCAGTACATGGCAGAGACTGTACTGTTTCCTGAACAACAGTTGTGCAGGTAGGTGATCACGCTCAACCGTCAGATTTTTCCCCTTTCACTTTATAGAGGCTAGGAGAGTCCCAGATCCCATAGGATCCATCTCCGGCTGCTAACAGATTAAATAACAGTCTTGCCAGCAGCGGGATTTGAACCCGGGACCTTCATTATGGCGACTCAACGTTCGACCTCTGAATGGCCACTTAGCTCTTCAATCTAAAATTTAAAGCAGCATTAAGTTTTAGTAAATTTTATATATTATATTTTTAACTGACGTAAAATAATTCTTCTATAAGCGGTTTCCGTTGATTATAGTGATGGGATTAGTTACATTCTGGTTGAAGCCGACTAGATACTAAATGAATTTGCTGGATTTGAGATACCTCGTTTGCAAGCTAGATGAGGTATTGATCCCTTGGTCGCTAGCTGATACTTGCCAATATCCCTCATGTGTAACCGAAACTTGATTTTTTTTAAGCTAGCTATAATCGTAGTTCGACATATGTAGATTTTCAACCATTAAGCAGTTTTTCGTTAAAAAAAAAACCGTAAACACTACAATTCCTTAAGGGTTATGGGTTCGGTACATTTGCACAGTAGTGTGTACTGTTTCTACAATAACGGTAGTGCTTGGAGGTAATTTGTCTTCATCACGTCCAACCACCAGTTTTTTCCTCCAATTTAGGATACAAAATTGTTAGAGGTTGGTTGAGGATCTGCAGGCCCCAAAGAATCTATCCGTTCCTGTTAACATATTAAATAGTTTATCTTTCACAGCTGGATTTGAATGCGGAATCTTAAGCATAACAACTTAGTGATCTATTCCGATCCCTTTAAAAACAATGGGAAGGTCGCTATTTGTAGCTCCAAATTTTGATTTAATTAGGATTGGGTTTAACGAGCACCTGACATCCAGGCTTGGGATCCTTTTAACGTCCCTTACGAAGGATAACTAAGGATTTTTACTCCCTTTAAAATTCCCTAGGGCCACCTGCTGAGCTACGAACTCGCGATTTTGGGCTTAGTATATTGTTATACTAACCTGAGTTAGTTAAAGAAATGTGAAATTTTATAAGACATATTTGTGATCAGGTGGATTTGGGTTTGGGTTGTAGTTCATGAAGGGATATTTGTGAGCTGAGATTGGTGCTATCGGATTCATTAAGCCCTATTATTATTCTAATATTATACTCTGCTCGCGATATTAACATATGAACTATTATATATATTATATACATATATATTTAAATATATTACTATTATTATTACACAACCAACTACAGTGGTCCGAAATAGTTCGAGATGTGAACTCCTCTGCTGAAGACAGTCCATAGAGCTCACGAGGCGCGGTCAGTGATCCCTAGGTTTGGTCCTGTCGTGTCTTCTAGCCACCTAGCGATAATTTATTTATTTATTAATATTTTATTAACATATTATGGCATTATTTTACCACATTATTAATATGAAGGGTTTTAAATATTTTTATTTTGAAGAGAAAAGATTTGTCCAGGCCGGGATTCGAACCCGGGTCGCCCACGTTCACCGTGCTCTAACCAACCGCGCTAGAGATAAAATAAAAATATTAAAAAATTATCACCATCATAAATATAATGAATATAAAGGGTTTTAGTGAATGAATCCCTGGTGTCTTGGTAAAAGGGATACTGGTTATATTTAACCGCAATAGGCGGAGTTATTTTTTCATTCTTTTTAAAATTTAATGAAAAAAAGTCAGTTTAATGATAAAATATTTTTTTAAACTAAGGGATCTCTTGATGAATAATGATACTAACGCGTCTATATAATATAATAATTACAGCTATTAATAATAAATGAAGAATTTATTTGTATATCCAACTTTAATTATTTATTGTCTGAATAATAAAAATTAATCTTGAAGTTTAGTGAAATTAATTCATTAACGTTAATATGAATAGTTATTTAGAATAATTAATTGAAAAGGCATCTATCTATTTTGTAGGTTGTCGCTTCTAGTTATGCTACAGCAAGTTTTAACTGTTTATTCCTTTCATTTTTAATATTTTACTAAAAATACGAGTTATCGTGAGCTTTAGTATGGAAAAGAGAATTTAATTATGGGTAATGAGTAGATTTTGGTAATCATTTCATCAAGAAATAAAAGTTTCAACTAACATTTCGAAGTATTGATGATATTGGTTTTTTGAAACGTTCATTTCTAGATGAAATGATTACCGAAATATTCATATTTCCTGTAGTTACATTCGCCTTTCCATTTTAAAGTTCATGATAACTTGTATTTTTGGAAAGAATTAAAATGGTATAGAATGAAAAGTTAAACCTTGTTATGACTCAACTCAACTTGCGAAATAATTACCAAAATTAGTTTTAACTGACGGTATAATCTCCTCTACTAATCTCATCCTCAATCTATTGAATTGATCTAATGAAGGATTTGATGTATGATCTATAAACAGAAACTAAACTATTAACAAAATCGGATTTAAACTTTTGGTAATAAAATATTTATAATCACTTCTCCTTTTCTCTCTTAGTATATCATTTACTATATGGATAGTTTAATAATTAAACTATTAAATTTGATATATCTTTTTATATATTTGATATTTTTTTAGATTAATTACAACTAAAATATAATCAGTCAAAGTATTTTAAATACATTTTAAGAGTATTTGATTATTTCTGTGTGATACGTCCTATTCCGTATTCTTGTTCTGTGGGTTACGTCTTATTAATATTTTATTTATACTGTTAGAAAAAAATAGAGGCCCAAATTTGTGGCTTACGACAAATTGTGGTAACCAGATAAATGCGAAATTAAACATTTTTTTCACAAAAATATCAAACTGTTATTTTAAACAGGTTAACATTTTATTGAGAACACAAGATACAAAATGTGTTTCTGTTTCAGAGATTTGTCTGGTATTCAAACAAACTCGCATTTTCTCCCAAAAAATAAATCAATAAAATCGATTAATAAAGTTACCTCATGCTATTTTTTATGTTTATGATAAAATCATATACTCACCTTTTAAATATAACACAAAATAGTTCAAAATACTTAAATAACTTCACTTTTGCATCGTTTTTGATATAGCACTGACACCTGTAATAAATTTGTTAGGGTTAGGAACTATTGCACTCAAATGATTTTTCGTGGCTTCCGACCTATTGCGCTTCACTTTCACCACCGCTGGGGTGTACGACCTTTTGAAATAATAAAACGGAGTTTTTTTTAGGTTGAAGAGGCTTACGACGTATTGTAGGAACAAAATATTGACTGCGAGAATCAAAAGGCGTCAAAAACGCAAAAACACATTTTGTGTGGGTTACGACCTATTGCGCCTAGCCGTCGAATTCTAATATCTTTAATAGCTTTATAAATTGTTAGTGTTGTGATAACTTAATCTTTGTCCTCCAATTCAATATTTTCTGTAGTATTATTTTTGTTTTCATAATATATCAGTAATTATGTTTTTGTTTTTAATCGTCTCTTTTTATATAGAAAAAGGTTTACCTGTGGTCCAGTGATTAGCATAACAATGTACTATGTATAATATCGCCGGTTCCATCGAGGATTGATAATCCATTATTTGCTCGTTAATAATAACTGCTAAAATTTTATTAGGATTGAAATTCAGTTTCTCGTTTGAAGATTTTTTTATTTTATTTATAACTAGTTTATGCCCGCGGCTTCGCTCGCGTGGAATTTGGTCTACCACATAAAATTTCGTGAAAGATCATTTTAAATAAATAATTTAATTGTTTTTTAAAATATAAGTTACTCGTACATCCGAAATTTCAGATGTCTAACTCCAAAACTAACGGATTCTATACAACCTTTGAACCCCTATTATATTAAAGGGGAACCCTTAGAGTGGAATTTCTTAAACTATACAAAGTACCTATCCACAAATTTCAAGATGCTAAGTTCCTGATTTGCCTTTAATTATGTACTATAACGGCACATGCCCCTATACCCCCACATATCATCATGTGCTTTGTTTTTATTTATGTACTATAATGGATTCTCCACAGTACCTAAAATACTGTCGGGGGAGGGGGGGGACACGTACCCCCCCAAACTCCGCGCTTGCTATAGCCTATGTGTTATTCTGATGTATAACCTATATTACTGTCAGGTTTCATCCAAATCCGTCCAGTAGTTTTTGCGTGAAAGAGAGATAAACATATAAACTTTCACATTTATAATATTAGTAAGATAAGATTAGTAGGATATCAAAACAAATAATTTCACTCATGTTCTTTCTGTTATTTTAACAACTATTATCATGTGATTTGTCTTTATTTATGTACAATAATGGATTCTCCACAGTACCTAAAATATTGTGAGGGGACACGTGTCCCCGTGGACCCCCCCTCATAAATCCGCGCTTGCTATAGCCTATGTGTTATTCTGATGTATAAACTATATTACTGTAAAGTTTCATCTAAATCCGTCCAGTAGTTTTTACGTGAAAGAGAGACAAACATACAAACTTTCACATTTATAAAATTAGTAAGATTATTTGAGGAGCAGGGTAGCTCAATGTAATGCTGAAGATTTCGCGTTCAAATTCGTATGTGGCAGATAAATTATTTAATAAGTTAACAGCTGAGTATGGACCCTTTGGGATCTACAGTCCCTTCTGTGGCTCACCCAGGCACTATAGGCCTAAATTGGAGGAATAAACCTGGCGGTTAAACGTGATCTCGGACAAATCGTCTCACAGTACAACCATTGCCCTAGAAATGTACAGTCTATATGCTGAGGCCATCGTGGGCTGTAGTGAACAATTATTTTTTTATTCTGACATTTTATAATTTTTTTTATTATGTCTACGATGCCCACAACAAACACTTTCTTCGAACAATGGGCCAGTAAATAGGTTTGTGTGTCAGAACAACAATAACCATTCGGTAAAAGTTTCTTGGTAATTATCACCCTACCTATGGCTGGGACCAATATAATATAGCATTATGTATATTACAAACAGTTCTATGAGCTCATTAAGAACACTATTAATGTAATATATCAATTATCTTTTCTCTATATTTCACTTTCACCTGTTGAGGTGCAGGTTAGCCTTGATGGAGTAAACACGCCACTTTATATTCATGCGGACTTAAATTCAATTCACGTTTCTACTTCAGAATATGTGTGTGTAAGTCTTCAAGAATTTAAAGGTTTTTATTTTACTTTCAGGGCTTTTTTTTAATTACTTTACTTTTTTAGTAATTGGCATGCAAATTTAACCAGAAAAGAAGTTTTCTTCAGCTAAAGTGCAAATTTTGTAATATGAGTGAGGTTTGATGACTAAATTAAATGGCACTAATAAAAATACGCTTTCCTTGAATTGTGATGATTTATATTATTTTTATTTCAATTTTGACCGTTAGTCGTATTAGTATAAGTACAGAAGAGCGTTGATTATCCGAACGTTCAATTATACGAAGTGACTAAGCTATGTAGATATAAGAAGGGCTCAATATTGCCTTCCTTAGAAAAATAGATTAGAATATTTTCTCTAAAATTTAGTAACTAGAATAATTAATTAATTAGTTACTTCTACATTTAAAAAGGTAGAGACATAGCTGCCATGAAGAGGAAATTAAGATAGAAACAAACTAATATTACAACTTTCTTCGTTTTACAATCTTTATGAATATTACTATGCACGTACTTATTTTCATTGATGTTTATTGATTTAAGTTTAGTACTACACAATAACATAATAGGTTGTTCTTTTTGCGTTAACACGTTTAACTTACATTAGACATTACATTACATTACATTAGAGGCATTTACTTAGCGATCGTATTATATGATTTATTTGGATTCATTCACGAGTCATGGAAAAACTTAAACTATCGTTCTGGATTGTTTAAATTGTTAAGTGAATAAAAATTCACTACTATTCTGTCCACAACACCCTCCTACAAACAAAATTGCTGTATCCGTAAGTTACATATTTTTTGTTTTTTCTAAATGATATCATTACTTTCTATTATAACTTATTATTTATTATTAAAATTTTTCATGTTTCTTATAATTATCAAGCATTAATAATTGTAGGATGATTTTTTTAAAGTGCTCTGGCTATTATTAAATAATGGTGTGTAAATTTTATTTACTGATAAATATTATTGAAATTAACTTTTGATTGACCCAGCTTGCTACTGCCTTAATAGTGTCAATATTTCCCAGCGAAAGATCAAATTTCCAGATCGGAAATTAGTACTGGGACTGAATGAGCCACGAGGCAAAGTTCACCCCCGGCTAAAGGCCATGATGTCGAGCAGAACCTTTCTGGTCGAACTTTAAATGTTGAAGATACTGAGGGATTGCCCTTTCAAAGGGTTTATGGCCCTTCTCTGTTGATAGTCGCTGTTAACTTTTATGGAAGTATCTACTTGAAATGGAAGTATCTGTAATGGCTTCCTGGAAATAGATATTCTGATACCTTTGTGACCTATTGAACAGACCAATTGCACATAAATGTGATTAATAATTAAATTAACAAAATACTTTAAAATGATATATCCTTATTTAAATCCGTCTCCACTCTTTTAACTATTGACGCTCTACCGTTCAAGATATAAACCATTTTTTGCTTGATAAATAAACCAAAAAAAAAAATACACCCATTAAAACCCATGAAGGGCTTGGTTTGAGTACATGGTAGAGACTGTACCGTTCCTAAGACATCGGCAGTGTACGGTACTCACTTTATAAAGGCTAGGTGAAAGCTAGTAGGATCTATAAATAAAGGGTCCATATACATATGTCTGTTAACTGATTAATTAATTCATCGGTCTCAGCTGGATTTCGCGAACCAGGAATCCTAGTAACTCAGCGCTCTACCACTGAGCTACACCGCTCCCCTTTTGCTTAATGGAAGTTCATAAATGACCTCTCGATGTTTTGCTATAACAATTGGTCCGTAACATGTCGACAACTCGTTGAGTATCCTGACATTTAGATAGGTATACCATAAACTTAGTTGGAACCTATACACAAGTGATTTATTTGTTAGAAAATCAATCATTTTAGCTTTCAAATCACAAATGTAGAGTACAACTCATTACTAAAACCAACAGACGTTACTAAAACCTTAACGGAACAGAACAGAGCTCTGAAGGTACTATTAATGTTAGCATTATAACCTTCCTCCTTAGGCATTCACTCTAAACAATACTCACTGCCTTCATGACTTCTAACGACAAACTAAGCCACCGAAACAGTTAATATGTCGTAGTGTTTCTGAATTTTTGATATGTTTTGGATTCCAGAAAAAAAAGTATTGTATCTTAACATTCGAGATTTGCTTCACAATCACACGTCTTAGAACACATTCAGATTGGGACAAGTAGCAGTTTACTGATCGTTACTTTTTTTTTTAAATAACGTAAAAGTAGCCAGCAAGGAATTTTCGTATCTTAACAGTAAATTAAATTTTGACATAACCCTGAATAAAAGGACGCTTCAAATTTAATATTAGCACTCTCATTCTACATATCATAACTTTAAGGCAGAATATTAATTACGATTCCAAACACACAATTGTACGTTTCGAACCCGCTACATATAAACAAATGCCACATGACATAACGTTTATTTAAACTAAAGTTTTTTCTTACATCTCCTAACTTATCCCTCCGCCTCAAGCTGACCATCTACAAAAGCATCTTAGGACCGGCGCTCCTCTACGGAGCACCACTTTTAAGTACCATCACACCGGCGACAGCAAAAAAGCTCCAACAGTTTCAGAACGGCGAACTACAACGCATAGTAAGACACAAAAATGGACCTCCTACACACTACTCTCGACTTACCGACAGTCACAGACTTCATAAAACGCAGACACATCAAATTTTTTGACAGTCTGAAATACAGTACTAACCCTCTTTTCAGGACACTCACCCCAGCAGGACGGCCACAAACGTGGCAAGATCACGTTCAAAGTCTCAGCCTGAACTGAGAAATAAATAAAATAAACAATAAAAGGAAAAGGACACGGTGTGCCCCATCATCGAAAAAATCCAAAGTTAAGAAATACAGAAAGAAATTAGAACCTTCCGTTTTCTCATCCTCCTCTTAAAATGTGCGCAGTACAGTAAAAGAGATTCCTCTCCAACCTAATCGTAATCCAGATTAGAAATCTTCAAACTTATAGGGGCTAAGAAAAAAAAAAAAGAAAAAAAAAGTTTTTTCTACTAATTATGAATGTTATTAATTTCGTTATACTCTTAACAAGTCATATTTAATTTGTTTCATCGAATTGCGTTGCATATAAGTATAGTTGATTGATTTTGAGTATTAAATTTATAAATGTACAAGGGTAATGAGGTAGTTCAGTTTGTTGTTCAACTCGGGTACAAATCCGGTTGTTGCTGATAAATTATGTTGTGAGCTGCAACTCATGGACAATTTGGAAGGGTCAGCAAACCCTCCTGGGGCTCACCCAACCGCTATTAAGTGGGGACCTTTAATCAGGAAAAAAAACCTGGCGTTTATGTGTAAACTCTGACAAATCACAACTGTTGTCTTTTTTTTTTTTTTTTTTTTATGAAAATAGTTGACTAGATGATCTAATGTAAAGGAGATTGGGGGGTGCAGTCAATAAGAACACAGAATAAGTAATGAACTTATATTATGTGCCGACGTTTCGACCTACAGTGTAGGTCATCTTCAGGGCGATGTTGGAGAGCGAGGCCGTTAGATTTAACGGCTGGCGGGTCAAACACACAACTGTTGTCCTTGACTTTCAACTATCACTTTGCACAACTGTTGTGCTAGTAATGGTACAGTTAGTACCGAGTACTTTTTTTTTTTTGTGCAGTAACATTTAAGTCACCACACGTTTAGATTACTATAACTATCACAGAAAATTTTCATTCTTTTTCCAGTTTATATGAAGAAACCTTGATAACTCTTGTAGGCTAAAAATAAAATGACTATGTTCTTAAGCCACATAAAAAATAATGTTTTTTTTTTCACTTTTTAGCGTGTTCCCTTTATTATTAGTTAATTTTAAACTTGCTTCTTTTCCGTAAAATGTACACACCTTATATCTACATCGATTCATGCTGTTTTAGCTTATCCGCTGTAAAATATTACATATTTTGATGTACAATATCTTCTATAGTGGTTGAACTACACGATTTTGATTGATGATAGTACTGCATTAACGTATGATTCTAGGTTTCCCTTTAGACACAGACCGTTTGTTTAAGTCACTTATGGCATTTCATACGCCATGAGTAGGGCGAGATTTCGCAAAGCTAACCTTTGACTTAGGTTAATAAAAAAAAATATCTACACGTTCAAGTCGTTTCAAATTATTACAAACTCTGACAGGTTTCACTTGAGACATACATAAAGTCCATTTTCTTGCTTTATGCAACTATATCTAGAATTATGGCGTTTACGAGTTACCGAAAAATCATTGAGCTATGTTTAATGCAATTTTTTAGCAACGCTTAACTAGAGGATGCAATGTAAATAGCTGCAGATTTTAACATAAATTATGGATTCGAGATGCGAGAATATTGCTCTTGTTCCGGTATCCGTTACAGTATATCGTAAGAAATAAGTTATAATGATAATATATTATATAATATAATATATTTTAAGAAATAATAAAAATGCCATTTGGCACATGACGTATTTGTGATCTTTTTTTCTACATTCACGTGGAAGCGTGTATGGAGAAAGCTCCCCCCATTGAAGGCACTTCTAGCATGGTTCATCTCTCTGAAGTAGATCCCTGCTACATAGACTTTTCAGTCTCCTTGTCAGATTCTTAAATAAAGTATCTGTTAGTAATGTTCGTACCAGTAAGTGAGTTATGAAATTTGTAGTTTTTCTTGATCATGTCAGTCACGATTGGTATGTTCAGATCTTTGTATAAATATTTATTAGTTATGTAAAATAATGACAAATATTAGTAATATTACATTGAGTAATATAACAAAGGATGTTTGAAAGATTTGAATAGTATGCAGGTGAGATTTTTTGCATGAGCTCCACCCCTGCGATACACAGAAAATAAGAAAAAAAACTGAAGATTTATTTTAATTTATCTATGCTCAATAAATTTTCTAAAGAAAAATAAAGTTTCTTGTCCATTTTTTCTTTATTACTGTAAGATTATAGACTTTCAAATGTTATAAAAAACAAAAATTCGAAGATATCCTTCATTATTCGGTTTTCATTTCATTTGGTTGTTGATTACCTATTCTAAAAAAAAAATTCATTACTTACGGATTAGTTATACATATTTCGTATAAGAGCTGTTATTTTTTAAAATAGTACAAGTCTATTATTTTAATATCCCTGATATAATAATCATTTAAAAGTATAAACGATTTTTTAAAAATCTAAATCGGCTTATGCCACTTTCAAAAATAACAGTTCATGTCTTTAGTATTTTAAGGTGAAAATGTTTCAAAACAAATTTTTTAAGATACTGTTACGGGCTACTGGGTATTAAAATGAATTAAACTACTCCTAAATTAAAGATACTAATATTTATTAACAAAATGATAAAAACAATACAATTAAATTATTAAACTAATATAAATTTACAATAACAATATTCTAAGTATTTATTATCTAGGCCTAAATCCTATTTAATTATTACAATAATTTAAGATATTACTAATACCAAATAGCTGAACTCTTTACATAAATTTGTACGAATACTACAAAATTACACTACAGTTTAAAACTACTAATTAACATTTACAGTTCATTAATTAAAGTCCACCGACCGTAAGATTCTCCAAATATAACAAACTGACACACAGTAATAAACAGAAACGTACTGTCACAGTTCACTCTTATTTAATTACTAAAATATTATAAACAGTAAACTAAAGGTTCCTTATAAGTTGTTTACCCATTACTATTAATCTGTACCATATGATAAACTATTCATAGTATATTTACATAACATCCCAATCCCGTCACCAATAAGTATTTACTAATTATAAATGACTTAACTATTTACATAAATTTGTATGAATATTATAAAATTACACTACAATTTATAACTACTAATTAACACTTACAGTTCACTAGTCCACCGACCGTAAAATTCTCTAAGTATGACAAACTGACAAACAGTAACAAACAGAAACAGTTTATTACACTCGCGAGACTGTCACAGTTCACTGATACTCTTATTACACTGGCCGGTTCAACAATGAATAGTTTATTACACTGACACTCACTTATTACAGCTCATCACAGTGCCTGGTCTACTCTATGACTGACTCGCTCGGGGCAAGGGAGGTATTTAAATAGGCAAGGCCGAACATTCTAGAACACGGAAGTAGGGAAAGAAATTCTGGGAATGTCTAGAACCTTCTTAATGCCTTCCGACAAAGGTTCTAATCCCATCTTAACTTCTCCCGCCGACGGCTCAAGGCGCTAATCCCTTACTTCCATCTTCCTCTCTGTGACCGTAACAATACTTTAAATTCGGTTGGGCGTTTATGATCAAAAGCAGATCACTCCAAAATTTTGAGAATTGACTTTTTACATTTTTTTCGGTAATTCTGTATAACACGATACTATGTCGCCTTATTTACATAGTTTATCAACCGCTTTTCATCCTGAAGGCCTCAGATGCCTTTTTCACATTCTCATTCTAGGAACATTTTTTCTTTAGTTTTGCATAAAGCTTATAATCATGACTTTATTTATATGTTAACTTACACGTTTTCTTCTAGCGGCTATAATCATTAATTCAATTACTCACACTCACTGACTGCCCTACTAAGGCAAACACAATTACAACAAACAATTAAATCAATCCCTGAAAGGTATAAAGATGGTCTTGAATTAGTTTTAATCTATCCCTTTTCTAGTTCGATTCTCATTTCGTGGCGAAACAGATCCAATTGTTCAAATTGTTGCGCTCTATACTTGTAGTTCCACTTCTCTCAAGATAAATCTTCGAGAGCAAGCCTTTAATCGAAGTTGGGAAAGGTAGTTCAGTTTGTAATACCTTCTAATCAAGTTAAGAGCTCACTCTAAAGCATAGAGCTTGGAATTACGTTCCTAGAATATAGAAAATTTTCATTAAGGGATTGCGATGAAAAGTCCTGTTGTCTTTTGCAACAATGGATGTCCACTGACCGTACGAACATCTGCTCTTAGGCTTTTTGTACACTTTTTAATTACCATTTTCCAAGCACTGTTCTCTTATTCTGAGTCCTTTCTGTAATTATTATTCACGACTAATTGTGTATTTCTAACTCGTGTTTTAATTAGCCTAAGAAATAGTAATTAAAAAAGATCAGTAGTTTAAAAACTAAACTTGGTATTTGTTCCACAAGTTGTCGCTTCGAGTTAAGTTACAAGTTTTAACTGTTTATTAGTTTAATTTTTAATATTTTCCAAAAATCCACATTATCGTTATAGAAAATAGAATGCAATTATGAGTAATGAGGTGATTTCGGTAATCATTTCATCAAGAAATAAAAGTTTCAACTAACATTTCGAAGTATAGATGACAAGTGTTCCTTTAAAAGTTCATTTATAGATGAAACGATTACCGAAGTACCGTATATACATTTTCCATAACACTTAGAAATAGATTGATGAACTCAAATATTCATTTTATCGTTCATCGTTTACGTGGGATTCTTGTTGTCAATTTTAAATATTTTATTGACTGATATTAATAAAAGTATAGTCATGAAAATATCTTGTACTGCACACCGCGTTTTTATTTTTACCATAAAATGAATTTTTTCGTCCTTCACTTCATTCTTATTTTAATATTATTTTCTAATTTCTAGTTTTGCTTCCTATCACTGCGTGTTTTTTATTTGAAATTTAAGAGGAAGGTAATTGTTCGGGTAGAAGCCAGAAAAGTTTTTTTTTTTAATTTAGATTAAAATTAATTTTTTACAACAGTTTTTCTGGTCTTCACCCGGACCATTTTTATTTCGTATGTATATAAGGTAAACTAATAATTCTAAATCTAAATCCGAAAATCATTTAACATTAAAAAAAAGCGTATTGTAGTAGTTGGATGTTTTACCTATTACAAAGTTATTATTATTTATACCTATTTATATCACCTATAAAAAGAAATATATCTAAATATTAATTTTGCACTAACTATCGAATTTAATAATTAGTTTTCAATAATAAAAAAAAATTGCCTCCCCGGCGGGGAATCGAACCCCGGTCTCCCGCGTGACAGGCGGGGATACTTACCACTATACTACCGAGGATTGTTGGAGATCCGAGGCGAAATTTTGGTACATAATTATTTTGTACATACATATATATAAACATGTAAAACAACATTTAATTTGTTTTTAAATAATGACATAGTTTGCTATGTTTTGTATTGTATATGATTATAATAATCATCTGTTAAGTTTTCAACTGATTTGAGTTTAGAAATGCTTCCTCAATTGGAGTTTGTGTAAAAGTTGAATGTGCATTACTTTTATTATGGACACTACATTTATTGTTAATTAATATTATTGTTGTAACGTTTTATAAAGCTTTGGAAAATTGAGATGTTGTTTTTGGCGTGCATATATCTTTTTTAATGTTTGAAATTTTTCAAAAATGTACTTTAATTTGTCTACATCCCTCTATGTAGATCATGAAGAAAACCAGTTTCCAGTCACAACAATTATTTATGGTTTTAAATGATTGCAGCCCAGTGTATTAAATACGAATTTAAAATCTATTAATAGTTTAAACTACATGATTCAATTTTTTATTTAACATATCGTTTCTAAAAAAGAACAACGACATATCTTCAAAATTGTTATTATTGAGTTAAGCCTTCAGTTACAATCGTATTGGTTGTAGCTTTTTAATTCACGAACGGCATATCTGATATTCCATTCCCAACATGTTTTTTTCTGTTTTTAAAAAACATGTTAGAAAATCAAGAGATATAGTCATATTTTGAGTTGTATAATGTTAAAACTTCTTGAAGTTTTATAGGAATAATTCTTTATATTAAAATTTAAAAAAAAGGCAGCGATATACTTTATAATAACTCGTTTGGTTTTTTGTTATATATTACACCTAAAAATATGTCTTATAAATATATTTTGTGAGTAATTTATTAAAATTGAATAATTTTGAGCAAACTTCCCGGGTAACACGCCTCTACTTCTAGTTCAACCTATGTGCGTTAGAGTGCAGCACTGATCTGAGCGACCCATAGTACATTTTTCTTATCAATTCACATTAAGTATTTCGGTTTAAAATTAATATTATCCTTATAATAAATAATTCATAAATGTAAAATATATTATAATTGTCTAACAATTATTAGAAATAGTACTGTATTTTTGTAATATTTAATTAAATAATTCTTAAGGAATAATAAATAAAACTAAATAAATTTTTAATGTTTTTAATTTACCATTAATATTTACACAGTAAGCATAGTTATTTTTCTATTTCATAGAATATATATAACTTTATATATTCTATGAAATTAATAATAATAAAACAACATAAAAAAAATAGTAATTTATTAAGTAGAAAAAAATATATATGTTTAGATTAGCAGGATGCAAATTAATTTAAACTTTATAAAATTTTAATGATGGATTTAAAAAATCTTTTGAAAAATATACTTTATTTTAAATAAACTGTTTTATACTTTTTCTGAATTAAAGTTGTATTATTGTATTAAATTATTAGTTGGATATCTATTATGATGATCTGTTTTATATTTCTTCTGGAATGGAATAAGAGAGAACATTTTAAATGTTTTTATGCTATTCTGTAGCGCTGGCGAATTTCTTGATGCCTATGTACAAAATATTTACAATTTAATTTTTATTGAGGAATAATTGAATTTTCTGTTTTCTGTATGTACAAATCTTAAAAAAATTAAGTCTAATAAGATCAAAAAAAAAAAAAAATTCAGGTCCCACCGAGATTTGAACTCGGATCGCTGGATTCAAAGTCCAGAGTGCTAACCATTACACCATGGGACCGACATGTCTGAGGGGGGTCGATATTCATTTGTAAGTTTTGTCATTACATCCTAGAACAAGATAGTGGTTATTACAATTTAAGATTAAATCTATTAATCATTAAATAACTATTCTAGTTTCCTTAACTTGCACTATCCAGTTTTAAGCAGTTAGAAAATTATTTCGTATCTATTCCATAGGTTGTCGCTTCGAATTGAGTCACAGAATTTATTCGTTTCATTTTTTATATTTTACAAAATTAGAAGTTATAGTGAGCTTTAGTATGAAAAAGAGAATTTAAGTATGGGTAAAGTGAAGATTTCGGTAATAGTTTCATCAAGGAATAAAAGTTTCAACAAGCATATCAAAGTATAGATGACATACATGATACATGTTTTTTGAAACGTTCATTTCTAGATGAAATGATAACCGAAGTATACAAATTTCCCAAATTAAATTGCCTTTTCCACACTTAACCTCCCAATAACTTGTATTTTTGGAAAATATTAATAGGAAAACGAATGAAAAGTTAAAACTTTTCATTAAAATTACCAATTGTTTTTAAGCAGTTGTTTTCTTAGGCTTTATAACATCCTAAAGCTCCTTTTTTTTACTCTGTTCTTTAAAATCTTAAAAGTTACTATTTTTTTATGTATATAAAATTGGGAAATGTTCTGTTAAATACATCCATTATATTTTAAAGGATTATAGGGGATCAAGATGGATTTTAGTTTCCTTTGGTTAATTTACTCTACTAAACAGTTTTTGTTATTAGATGGAATGTAGCATCCTATTCATATACTAAAAATTTCTTGTTTTTGTAAATGGATTATTTAGATAGTACATAAACACATTTTGGATAAATACATACACATTTTTACTTAAACACATATATTTATTTGCTCATCAACATTACACATTCCTTTAAACGTTTATTGAACTTGATCAGGTTATTATAAAAATTATAATTTATCTATTTAATATACTTTACAATGTTACAAACTAAACTAAAATATTTTTTAAATATTTTATCATATAACAATAAAATAAATTTTAAACTAATATATTTATGTTTATATTTTGTTTCAGGTAAGTCAGTTCACCTTTATGCTCATAGTTCTTAGAGCTGCCGCTAGATGGTAACACCATATTGAAAGCGGCCCTAGTTCCATGAGTTGCTGATAGAGTTCTCTGTAATAGCTTCTTCAACAGGTGTGCTGTACTGTTTATCCGTGCACTTATATTTATTTGATAGTGTACAATAATTTTCCAATAATAAATGTGAAAGAAAAACATTATTTTTTGGTGATTCAAAGTTAGATTTACTGTTTATGAACAGTTTAATTATTTGTATTATAACAATTTTTAAATAGGAAGTAGATAAAGTTTTCCTATCTTATAAAGATATTGTTGTTTTACAAAGATTTAAAAGCAAGGTAATTTAATTATACATTTCGTCCGAAATGTTTTGCTTCTGTAACGATAAAAATACATATTTACATCTAATATACAGTACATACATTTACATCTAAATTTTTTTAAAGATTTAAATTAGTTATATTTTTAATTGGTTTCATGTATACTGCTTTTAATTTGTTTTATAATATTTAATCAGTTATTTTATGACTTAAAAACTATATAAACTTATCGATAGTAAAAATAATTATTTCTAAATTAGATAATTAAAAAAAAAATTAATTGGTTTTATGTATTCCTCCTTTTAATTTATTACATAATATTAACTATAATATTTATTCCATAATCAACTTTTTTAAAAATTAAAAATTAAGAAAAAACTGTACAACCGTATCGGTAATTTTATTTTATACTAGCTTATGCCCGCGGCTTCGCTCGCGTGGAATTTGGTGTGCCACATGAAGTTTCGTGAAAGATCATTTTAAATAAATAATTTAATTATTTTTTTTAAATATAAGTTACTCCTACATCCAAAATTTCAGATGTCCAACTTCAAAACTGACGGATTATATACAACCTTAGGGGTTCAAACGTTTACATTAAAGGAGAAGCCCTTGGGTAGAATTATCCAAATTTCTTCCTTAAACTGTACAAAGAACCTATCTACAAATTTCAAGTACTAAGTTCCTGATTTGCCTTTAATTATGTACTATAACGGACGGGGGGGGGGGGGGGGGGATATGCCTTCGTGCCCTCACATAAATCTGCTCTTGGTGTAGTCTATGATCTTATATCATATTTTACTCAATAAGTTTCATCGAAATCCGTTCAGTAGTTTTTGCGTGAATGAGTAACAAACATAAAAACAATAGTTTCACTCATGTTCTTTCTGTTACTTTAACATCTATTATCATGTGATTTGCCTTTATTTATGTTCTATAATGGATTCTCCACAGTTCCTAAATAACAGTCGAGGGGGGGCCCGTGTCCCCATGCGCCCCCCCTAAATCCGCGCTTGCTATAGCCTATGTGTTATTCTGATGTATAACCTATATTACTGCCAAGTTTCATCCAAATCCGTCCAGTAGTTTTTGCATGAAAGAGAGACAAACATACAAACATTCACATT
Organism: Arma custos; assembly: GCA_037127475.1. Taxonomy (NCBI): domain Eukaryota; kingdom Metazoa; phylum Arthropoda; class Insecta; order Hemiptera; family Pentatomidae; genus Arma; species Arma custos. The sequence continues at coordinate 46,583,703 of CM073762.1, read as the reverse complement.
TATAATATTAGTAAGATTTTTTATATCCATGAGTATTAATTTTTTTAATTTGTATTAATTGGAATTTTTAAAATTATTATTTTTTTAATTAGACAATATAAAAAATGTTTTGTTGTCTAGGAATATTGTAATAAAAGAAGTAAAAATATCACAATTGAAAAGTATCCGTTTTTATTCCTATTCCGGTATATAATTTCTGCGTGTGATCGGAAGTCGGGTTCTGTAATCTAGTTATAAAAGTAATAAAATGATAAATAAATAAATGAGTAATAAAGGCCCCCCTATCTCTCTTTATAGGGCAGCTAGCTCATTTTTATCTCTTGAGCTAGCGAACCGACAGGAAGTAGATATAGCTAGCAGTTGCAATTAAATTTTAATTTATTTGAATAGATTACATAAAGGATAGCGGATATATCGCCAGACAAGGCTTATGTGTTAGCTGCATATTGAAAAATGCGAATTACCTACAATAGTTTAAAAACAGATTAGAAGAAGAGAAAGAAAAAGAAAAGAAAATAAGTTAACAATAATGGTAAAAGAGAAACAATTTATGCTTACAAAAATATCGAATTTATGCCAAGAAAAAAAACCCAAAAAAGATGAAGAAAAATTAAACAATACATTGAATCCCTTCATGCCTTTTTTTTTTAATAACTAACTGATATTAGATGATATTAATACATATGTACGTGGTTTAAATTCCACACGCATAATATATATAAATGCATAATCACACACACAAATTTACATCAAACAATTTTTGAAAAATTACAATTTTACATCATTCATGGAGTGAATAGTACGTTAATTCAAAACTGATCCTCTACTATTCTCGATTTTTTGGGAATTGTAGGGATAATAGGTGATGGAATATACGGGATTTGAAGTTTGGAAGATTATTGGAATGACAAATGGAAGAAGTTATAGAGTTTCAAAGGTAGGAGGATCAGATAAGGAAAGCTCTGTCAAAAGCTGCTGTTCGGTGGGATGTTGTATATAGATCAGAGAGCCTAGAACGGGTGTTACGGGAGAGGACTGTGGTTCTGAATAGAAGGAGATCGAAAATGTATGATGGTCGGCGGGATTGGATAACTTAGTAAAGAAAGGATGCAAGGACATTCGGCGGTAGGAAGGGTAGAGCTATTTCAATTCTTCGTAATATCGGGTGAAGCAGTTAAGCAACCGTTTTAATTTTGCTTCGAGATCCCCAGAGATATCCCCATACACTGTATAACAATAGTCCAAATGAAGGAAAATTTAGGAAGAAACTAGGAGTCTACGGGTTATAAGGAGTATGTTTGGTCTATTATGAAGTACAGTATGGTCTCATGATAATTTATTATTATCAACACCTAATTTTATTATGTTTTTGCTGTGTTGGTTTTTGCTACATCCATAGTACTCTTATCTTATGTAATGCACTCGAAGGAACATAATGAAGAGCTAATTATAGAGACCTAGTAATAATTGTTGAAAGATATTCATTAACTTTTAAATTGTAGCTTTGTCACATTCTCGTTCCGAGCCTTCCATTTATTGTAGAAATTTCAATGGTTTCTTTTGTTCCAGTCAATTGTTTCTATATGAAATATATTAGCTGGCCCTGAAGCATACTTTTTTTTTCTTTATAAGCCCTAAGCTCTGATTATTAAATTCTAACAACCTTGGTTCCAAGGTCTAGTGTCTTTGTGCCAGTCCTCTGAGGGTACGCACATTTGTACCATATAAGAGTAGCTGTTTAACAATATTATTTTTATTTAATACTAATTTTTAAAAATATTATTTTTATTCTTTGTTATTGTTTATAAACTGGAGAATTATCTAACGATCTCCGTCGTACTAATTTATTCTGAGAGCTGACGTATAACGGGAATGTAAAGAAGTTGATGCACTTAAGATTAAATATGCATTTTTATTTTATTTAGATCTGAAACGGTAAAAAGAGGAAACATTTTTTTATAAAATGGTTTTTCGTATATCCTGATTTGCTAATTGATTGTTAATGAGGTTTTTATGATAATTTCGTAAGAGACACAGTAGCTATTTGGGTCGCATTCAAAAACTCAATACATTTTTATTCTTATCTTATAAATTTTTTAAATATTTTTTTTGTTGTTTTATTTTTTTTAAAATAATTTAATACATAAAGAATTGACAATGGAGGATAGTTGATCCCCTAGAAAATGAAAAAAAAATTAAATTATTACAATAAATTTTTATGAGGTATCTATGCTTGGTTTTCGCTAACTGTTTAGGACAAGTTTTTTTGTTTTCTTTTTAGATTTGTGTAACTAATTTCTGATTTTTGTTTTTACAGAGTTTTGACCTGTAACTTTTTAAAAGTTATATTAGGATGTTGATGCTTTTTAAAATATTGAAATTGGCATTTAAGTGTCGAAACGTCACTGTTTAAAAGAATAAATGAATTGACTGGAAGCTGGTTTTTTTTTTCAAAGATAATAAACTCAATAAAATATTCAAAACTTAATATGTATGTATCTGTCCATTAAAATTTATCTTTAACTTATATAGATCTTGTTTAATAATTAAAATTGTAGATAGTTTTCATCATCATAAATATATCGTAATGTAAAAGTATTATTTTATAATAGTTTCATAATTTAGAATTAAATTTAAAAAATATACCAATGTAACCCATGTACGGTGTGGGGTTAAATGATGGTTACAAGTGTAGCATTTATAGGACAACAGTTTTGCAGGGAATTGACTTTGTACGATACCACGCTCAAACGACAAGTTTCTTTCCCCCCATTTAGGATATCCATTTTATTGAGGCTGGTCGAGCCCCCAGGAGCGTCATAAGTTCCCCAGGGTCTGATCACGTCTGTTGACAGATTAAATAAATTATCTTACACATTTGAATCCGATACCTTCATTGTAGCTACTCAGCATTCTACCACCGAGCCATTCCGCTGCCGATAATTAGAATAATATCTAATTAAGTCATAAAGAAAGTAATAAAATTAATCTAATAAGTGGTATTTGAAATAAAAATTAAACAAATGTTGAAGATCGAAATTTCTCTAAGATTTATTTATTAGTTCTGAGCATGTTACTGAACTTATTCAGAGTTTACATATAGTGTTGATTGCTTCTTAAAAAAAAAAAAAAAATTCGACTTTAGATTTTTCGCTCGTTTAGTCATACAATTTTTTCTAACACGACAACTCATTTCTCATGGTTTTAGTTCGTGAAGTTTCTCTGAACCTGAAGTTTCGGTACCATGAAATTCCATGATTAGACTAGCGAAAATGTGAAAAACTCAAATTTTGAAATTTCTGAGTTATCAGCTTTTAATCCTGAACGCATCATTGTATATAATGTATAAGATATACAGAAATCTGTCTAACGTTTAGATAGAAAGCTTCATAGATGGTTCTAAGTGTTGGATAGCAGTATCCTGCCCAGACCCGTAGACGTCACATAGATCAGTGCTGAAGTGCCGACGATGCAATACTCCCGACTGCTGTTAGATTTATGGTGATTAGTGATCGTCCAGTTCATCAGTTACCAACTCCGTGGTTAATTGCTGAGTGGCCATAATTCACGAAGTAATAACTCAGCTTAGGAGGGTACCGCTATCTTCACTCCCGTAACTGTAAGGCAGTTCAGATAATAGTCTTAGCATCCAGTAACCTCGTAGTGTATGTTGCTGGTTTGATTAGGACCTAAGGTGAAAATTGTAATTGTTAGTTCCATTCATCTTTTTATTTTAGTTGGTCCTACCAAGCTATGATAATGTTGTTCATTTAACGTCAATTTATGCTGCTACAGTGGGAGCCCTAGATTTTGCCTATCCATGTTTAATTAGGATAGGTATTAACGAGTACCTGACATCGTACAGGCTCGGGGCTCGCGTTTAACATCCCATCCAAAGGAGGGCTAACCAAGGATTTTTAACTCCCTTTAAAAAATCCTAGGGCCACCTGCAGTGCTACGAACTCACGATCTTGGGCTTAGTAGGTGCACTAGAGCAAAGTTCTCCCCGCTATGATAAGGTATAGGAATGCATCGAAAAAAAACAACTGTAAAACAAACCCATGAAGGGTGTTGGGTTTAATACAAGTTAGAGACTGCTCTGTTTCTAAGATAATGGTTTTTTAGGGAGGTGATTTGCCCGAGATCACGCTAAACCACCAGCCTTGTTCCCCAATTAATGGTAACCACTATATACAGGCTGAGTGAGCCCCATTGAAACCAGTATCTCAGAATTTTGCGCGCTTTGCCCCCATGTAAAGTATTATAAAATAAAATTTCTTGAATAATATTAGTTGAACTTATATATACGAGGAAGAAAATTGTCCGGGTGAAAGTCAGATAAAATTCTCTTTAGTGAGAAGAACTGATTATTTTAAACCCAACGTTTCTATGTATATTGTAGGTCTTCTTAAGGGCTAAAGAATACATATAAATTAAAATAATCATAGTAATGAACACAAATATATTCAGTCATCTAGGTATATGGATGGTAAAAAAATAAATAATAAAAATGGGGATCCCTTTAGGTAGATTTAAAAAAACAGAAAAGAATAACATGTCATAATGCCACTATTTAAGATAAATTATAGAAAATGAACAAGAGATGGGTTTGAAGTAATAATAACAATAAAGTACTATTTAAAAACCATTAGGAAATGAAAAACTTCAAAAATAAACAATTAGCCTTAACTGTATATATAAAATGGTTAAATATTAAACAAAAAAAACCAAATCCCCTAAAAAAATATCTATGTAAAAAAATAAAGTTTAGAAGAGTAACGAGAGGAAGGGTGATTAAGATTTTAGAATTACATCAAGATAGCTATGCAATTATTATTTAATTAAATGATAAACTACACAAAATATTTTCTACGTAATACGGAGTAATACCAATGAAACATTAACAAATAGTAGAAAATAAAAATCAAATAAAAACAAAAACCCCAAGCAACGCCACGAACAGGAAACAGCATAGCACTTGAGCTTCTGAAGAATGGTTTTTGTTGTTTTTTAAAACTGAAATGAAGACCTTCAGACACCCACTTACTCACACACGAAATGGGACCATGCTGACTTGCATTTAGTTCTTTTGAGTCGAAGTATTTTATAGCCTCCACTATGGATCGTGATGTTGTAGAAGCTTTCCGAAATTGTATATGTTTGCTTTTTATTATCTTATTTTATTACAAAAGCATGACTTATTTTTAATTTCTTCCTCTTTTATTAATTTAATTGTAATAATTAACTAAATGCAACTCTAAGACATAATAACTTATATATTATTATTTGTATTGCTATATAAGAGAGACTTGTCCTAGACTTTATTATTATGTAATAAGTAATAAGTCCTAATATCATAATACACGATGAGTTACTCGCAGATTTCAATTATGGGTTGATACACGAATTCGAAAAACCGATTTATAGTTTAATGGGCTTACAATATTCTAAATTATAATAATAAGTTTAAAATATGAAGAATAAACTGTTTTTTCTGGCTTTTAAAATTTACAATCAAGGCAGAGAGAAATAAACGCTCTGTTACATGGTAGATGTAGCATACTGAAAAATCAAAATTATAAAAGCATGTACTGATACTATTGGTTATATGTTCAATATTGGATAGGGTTTTAGGTAGAAGTTGTACTGTTCCTAAGCCTACGTATTTACAAATACGCATGATTTGGCTTAGATCACACTCAATTGCTAGTTTTATCCTCCTGAATAAGGATATCCTCTTTTTAGAGCCTGAGTGAGCCTCTATGCTGAAAATCTTAGTTATTATTAATAAGAATAATACCTCAATTAACAAGCAGTATTAAACTAATTACGGTAATCAGACTCATTACTCTGTGTGTTCGAGTACTAGCGAGGTTGTGCGTTAAAGAGATTGTTTGGTTTAGAGAGTGTGCTCAGATTATTTCAGCTAGCTACCCGATGAATAATAGCCTCAACAGTAGTCCTCGTCCAAATGCAGCACCTCCTGTGGGTGAGGTTTCTCTCATCTTCGGCGGACTAAAGTGGTTAGAAAGCTTACCTCAGGGCGCTTTCATTTCACCCCAGGGGTGCATATGCCAATGTCATGCGGGCGTGTGGTCAATGCAGCCACTTTGATTAAATTACTTTTGCAATGGAATAGGAAAAAGGAAAGAAGAAATTCTTATTCTAAAAAAAATCACCCTGCCTGGTTTCTCCACAAGCTTTGACAATCCGTTCTTAGATCCATTTAGATCTGTAATGGTCCTATACCGCGAGTAATTCTCTTTATTTACCGAACAAGGAAAGTCTTTTCAAGTCCTGTCGAAGTCTTCCCTTTTTTCTTGGTCCGTTAATGCCTTTATATAAGGTAGATCTTGACCACATCTGCTATCTCCGTAACATCGCGTAGGGGGATAGAGGATCAATGTTTATTTCGCAAGGCATTAATGGTTTATCAACAATAGCATTTCTGGTTTTCTTCCAACCTCTGGAGGGATTATTGAAATATTTTATCCACTTCTAGTTATCACGATTGGATAAAGGTGAATATTGTTCCACACCTAGATATAGTATCCAAGAATAGATATGATATAATTTGTTGGCACTTATTATTAGAGGGTATTTCACTGAGTATTCGTTAGTTTGTTTTCAAGATGAGGCCTAAAACTTATTGATCATCAATTTCTAAGTGGGTTTTCGTTCATTACTTCCATATATATATGATTTTTTTGTGTGTATGTGATGCATTATGTTACTTCTAGCAGTGTTTATAATCTTCTATGAGACATATTATGCTGGATAAATTATATGTTTTGAAACTACATAATTTTCATTCATTCATTTTATCTTCTTAGTAGTTCTGTCAGCTGTAGATATCTTGTTGAAATCTAATGATGGTTTTATGAAAGAATTTCTCAATATTTTCATCTATTGGAATGCCAATATTGTCCTTGTACATTACTACATCTAATAAATACTTTATTTAAATTTTAATATTAACAATATATCTGGCATTTTACCAATCCCTGTACTATAATCAGGCTTAGCGAGCCCAAAGACCTTATGCCGAAACCACCCATCTCTGCTACCCAAACCCTAATCCGCAAGATTACTCTTAATGCAATCCTCCAACCTACGCCTTGCTCTACCCCTCAAACGCTTTCCAGCCGGCACAGCGCTTATTAACATCTCAAGAATTCGTTCGTTACTAAGCCCATCTTAATCTTCGTGACGCTATCACTTGAATGATATTTATCGGGTGCATGCTTCGTAATTCCGCGTTTACTAAGGAATTATTATTTTTGCATGCGACATACGAATCTCTTTCGACATATTTTACATCGTCCTCATTTAATATCATCGATAACGGTAAAATGAATCCAAACATCAACATTAAAAAGCCACCATTCGCAAAAATATAACAAGCATTCGAGAATTATCGATGAAAATTTAGAAATAACTACTTCTTGAATACTTATGCCAGGTTTTCGACGCAAAATATGAACTTCTGAAATTAATTTTATTATTTTTTTTCATTTTGCGTGCTATTATTATTTCCCCCCCTCGCTCTGTTGCTTTCATTCTTAGAAAATAAATCTATATCATGATACATATATTACAGTTACCCTAAGTAGTAACAGGTAGAAATGCCATGAAGGCTGGCCGGAGTGAGCAGACCTTGGCTTAGGAACAGGTTCTATTAAACGACTGCAGTAATATCTTTACTCACATTATACCTAGCGTAATTTTAGTCTTGGTGAGATATCCGTTCTTATTTACATTCAATCAGGAATTAATTAACAGTTATTGGGATGAGTTGATGTTTCGAACCACTAAAGAATCGACCAAGTTTATTTATGGATACTCATTTCTTCATAATGAATGGAAAGCTATATATGGTTATAAGCTTTCTTTAGAAAGTTGAACTTACTTATAAACTGCTTTTAGTTTAAGATAAATATAGTGGTTCTAAGATTATTATTCAGTTAGAGAAATAGGAAATTCCCCTTCCTAATGCTAATTTTAATCCAAGACGTTACTGTTCATCTCAGCAACTGACCCTTTAGGATCTTTTCAGTACAAAACGCTAATGGAAAACATGCTTAGTTGCATATATATATATATATTTATGATGAACCTACTGTTCTTTAGAGACTGTTCTGCATCTTGGACAACGGCTATGCATGGAGGTGGTTTGTCCTGGATCACGCTCTACAGGGCGATTTTTACCCCCAATTTTGGGTATCCACTTTATAGAAACTGGGTGAGCCGCAGGAGGGTTCTAGATCCCATAGGATCTATCTCCGGATGCTAAGAGATTATTATTTTTATTGCCTTGAAGTGATCAAAGCTCAAAAGCCTAATTTTATTTCACCATTTTAAATAAAATGAAACAACCTGTACATTAAAATACTTATCTGATTCTGTTTTTATTCATGCAACACCCCTCTCAAAGTTTATCGTTGGATAAAATAACAAAATTAATTTTCTATATTTAAAAAAATTGGCTCTAATACCACGTTTCACAGGACAATCCTTATTCTGATTATGTTATAAGAAGTTTTATTAACAAATATCTGAGGTTTTTTTAAATATAAATAACATATAACTTTATTTATATAAATAAAGAAAACAAAAATGAATTTTTATTTGTATATTTAACTATTTGGTAATCATTAACTGTGACAATATTATTTACTACTACATTTTTAGGTTGGTAAATAAGCTTTATGATAATTAGTTCCTTTTCTGATGATTAGGGTTGTTTTTTTTTACTACAAGTCGAAACATTTTCTGGTAAGATTTTTCTTTCGCTTGGTTGTAGTTTTCTCTTAACACATATTAATTAAGAGTGATTTTTTCAAGCCATATTTTTATCCAATAGTATTTTTCTAATCCTTATCAAAAAATTTTTTCTTGAAATTAGCACATATACATATCCTCATACAAGACTGAAAAGACAAGAAACTGCTCGACGTTTTCGCCTACTTCAACATTTACTGGACAAACGTTCAAAGCTCCCAATTAATTACAAAAGACTCATTTACACGACAGTTATCAGACATATTTGGACATACGGAGTTGAGTTTTGGGGCTCTACTAAACCATTCAATTCATCTCGTATCCAATCCTTACAATCCAAAATCCTTCGTAAAATCCTCAATGCTCCTTATTATGTCACAAACAAACTCATCCATCATGATCTTAATATCCCATATGTTGCTGATTTGGCCCAAACTAGATATCTATCCTTCCATGACAAGCTCCATACACACTTGAATCCGCTAGTCTCTCAACTTGCTTCCCATAATATTCCTGATAACCCTCCGAGGCGTCTGAAAAGAAGATGGCCTCGAGATCTTCTACTATAGAACTTTTTTGGAGTGCTATCAATGGGTAGTTTCTCCACAAGGGTTTTTTTTTTCCATGTCCTTTGTTCATACAGCAGATTTACTTGATGTAATATAATTACAGTTGTAAATATCAATAAATTATTCTAAAATAATATATTATAGTTATAAGATTAATTCTAATAAAGTCAATAATATTTATTGACTATGTACTAACGAAACATTTCTAATAAAATAAATTATATTTAATTAAGAAGCAAAAAAACCATTCTCCAGTCACAATTATTTATTTTTTTATTTCTTATAAAGACGTTTCGACCCTTAAGGTCATTCTCAATTCTTTAATTGTCTCTCCTGATTCATACAATTTGTCTGCAATTCACCATATAAATTTATTAACATCAACAACAACAAAACTATTAACAATTATATTAAAAATGTCCTAAAAAACTGAAAAATTTAAGTATAGATACCTCATATGGACGTCTATAATATAAAATTTATTGGAGATATATTCTTCTCCATGGTCATTTTTTTACTCTGCCTTATACTTTGGACTTTACCCATTCTTAAACATCTTGATATTGTATTGAAAAATTAAAATTGTAAATTATAGGAGTTTCATTAAATTGTTTTGATTTTTTTGTTTATTTAAATTATAATATATATTAATTAGTTTTAATATTTTATGTTTGAAAATTTTGTTTTATGGGAGTATTAGAATTAATGTATGTGAAGTTATGTGTGGTAGGTTATGTTATGGTTATCTATAGTGTAGGCTATTCTTTGTTTATTTATTTTTTAATTTCAATAAAATAGACGATTACATATATAATAAATAAATTATATTATGAAACACAAAATATTCAGATTATTCTTGTTGATTTTCATACTTTTATAATATGTGATTTTTTCTTCTTCTTCCAATAAAAAACAAACCAAAAACCAAACAAATTCTTGATAATTATTATATTTGATAATAAAATGAAATATGAATATTGTTCTAGAACTTAGGAAACACAACTGAACGTATTTTATCTTTCATACAATCCTAGGAATATTTGTCAATTTAAATTATCTTCAAGATCGACCGACTATCTCCTCATCTTCGATTTGCACAATCGTCTAGCCCAAAACATTACCAATCTGTTCCAACACGGACCCGTCCGCTACACTGACCGATTGCACTTTCATACCTCTCTGACCAGAACTATTACTACAACCTTAATTTTACAACACACTCCGTGTCTTAATAGTTTCATCATAATATGTAAACATAAATAGCAGAGGATGAAGATCCCATGTGGCAATAGGTTTCGACAAGTTTAACCTGTAAGGCCTCGGTTATTTGGTAATTAAACCATCAACATTTCTGAAGAGTTTAAATATATGTTCTGATAATATTCTCTAACTCTGTATGTGTTTTAAAATTAATTTTCATTTGGAAAAAATGTTATATTCTTTAATATGTTTAAAATAAATATTTAAACGTTCTCATCCAAGGCGTCAGTGGGAGAATTGCGTTAAGAGTGATTTAAAGGAAGTCAAAACTTATTTTTATTTGTGCCGACGTTTTTAAATATTTCTTCAGTATTTATTCTTTGGCATCATATTTTGTATAATTTCTCATACATTTTACTTATGTAACACTCTAGGAGTCTATTATCATACATTTTATATTGTATCCTTTTTATATTTTAATCTTTTTTCATTTTGTATCTTTCCATTTACCTTCTCATTTTTCTTTCTCTTAATATTATGTTTACATTATCACCCTTCTGTGCATTTATTCTGTAATTTTATATTCTTTATCCTTAATTATATATCTGTCACTATTTTTACTTTTCTTCACTCTATATGTTATTATATTCTTGGTAACTGTAATTATTTTTATAGTTTTTTGTTTTTTCTTGCATAGCCCTGAAGATGACCTACAAAGTAGGTCGAAACGTCGGCACAAATAAAAATAGGTCTTGACTTATTTGGTGTTTTCTTGACTGCATCCCCCCCCCCCAACTATCTCTATTCTCCCATATATCATCCAGTTAACTATTTTCCTCTCTAACAATTATTTTAATGGTTAGTAATTTTAAATAACCAACTCATTTAAAATAAACCCTTGTCTTTTTGCTATTCTTTAATATTCTTTGCTATATAAACATCAGAGCTACAAGAAATATTTGAACATTTATATCATTACAACGAATTGCTATAAAAAAACATAAAAATGCCAAAATAATTTTAAACACTCTGAAATATTAGATCATTCATAATAGAATAAATATTTATTATTTTGCTTTTAAAAATGACAATTGTGTTTAATAGAATATGGTGTTAATAGCTAATTGGGTTACAGAATCAGTTTTCATAACTATAGTGGTCGAGCTAGAAAAAAATCAAGGATTTAATTGTTGAAATTGATTATGTTTAACATTAAGGTGGTGTCTGGTTTACGTCTAGAAATCTTTGTTTGTATCTACTTACTATTATTAAAAAAATATATAAACATTGGATTAATCACATGAAACATGAAAAAACTATGAAATATGATTTAATATTTCTTTAAATATAAATAATTGGAATAAATTACTATTTAATATGGAAAAGAGTTTAATAACTGTTCCAGTTCTTTTCCATGTATTTTTAATACGTTTGTTGTCAACCTAGATGATGATCTAAAACTTAGACCGAAAGGTCAAAATAAAAAATAAGTTTTACTTACTTGATTGTTCTTTATTGACCGCAATTTCAATTGATATTTTCATAAAATTATTGTGTGCAATTTCGGAATAATTATTTGATAATTGTATTTTAGAAGATACGTGAGATATGAGCACTAGCAATAACTATCAAGCACATTCCCTTATAATTTTTTTATTCTCTTAAATTATATGTTATAAAACAATTTATTATTGTATTCATTATCTGCATGATTAAGGAAACGAATAATTGTTTTATTAAGAGTGCTATAAGCTTTTAGCACCCTTAGGAATATATTGGGAAGACTTTTTTTTTATATGCTTCTAGTCTTTTTGTTTTATGTGTACTTATTTTGTTTTGCTTTAAAATTATCTGAGTGGAAACATAGAACCAAAATCTGATTTTATAGTGCCGAAAAGATCTTACAAAACTGTGTAAGATTAATTCGTTTATAATATTTATTCTATAAATGCCCTAAAATATTCAAACCAAATGTGACGAATGATAGCTAAATCATAGATAAGATTAATTTTGTCTATTTATAATTTATTTCAACTCGATTTATTTTAATTTATATTAATACGGATTTCTACCAGATGCCTAAAATTGTAATACGTTCTTTTAATGAAGAGTTTTTAACCACAATGATAATATGTATTGTACTTCAAACCGGTAGATTCTCATACCATCAAAAGTCAGGACAAGTTAAAAGAAATAGTCCAGTACTTTCTCTACACCGTTAGGCCGACTAACTAAAGATGGTTAGGAAATAGATGGAACAGGAAAAATGAGAATGATGGCTAAAGTGAGTAGGGCGATTTGATGATGAGCTTCCAACAGAGTCGCTGTACCAGAAAGAGCCGGCGAGAGAAATCGCAACGGTATTTTGCGTGGACATTTTGATATCCACACACTTACGATTGGAAGGTTATATGTTAATTTCACAAAATTGAAAAAAACAACATTTTTTTTAATTTAGAAAACTTTAAAGTTTAGTGGCTCGTGTTATTTATTCATCACAACATATCGTCCCTGCCATCGCAAAGTATTGAATGTGAAAAAAACACGGTTTTCGTTTTCGACTTATAGCATTCGCTTTAGGATTGATAATTGATATGAAATTCATACAGAGGCATCTATCAGTCACAAAAGCAATGTGAAACAAATGTCATTGGTTTGACTATAGGCACTAATTTTTATTGAACCTTGAAACTGTTTTTTTTTTTTTAATTCTTCTCCAAAGTACCGATTTTCACATTCGAGAGTTGGAAATGGCCGCGACGATATGATGCCTGATGATATGGCTGCACAGCAGAAGACAAAATATGAATAATTTTATTGAAATATTAATTATTTCAATAATATATGATTATATTATTTATACTTTGTATTTCTTAATGAACTTTATTTTCATTTTTGGCATTATTTTCATCGTTAAGTGCAATAATATTTAGATCATTTGTACTTTCAATCATTTCATAAAACAATACACTTAACTGTAACAAATACAATCTTTTAAGAAAAACGAAAAGTTTAACTAGGTAATGATGTTTTTAGTTATGCAGTATGAACTGCACAACTATTAAACGATCTTTTAGTTAAATTATTATATATATTGAATTATATATATTAAATTAAATTATTATATCCATTGAATTCTATTTATTTAAATTATTCATTATAATTTATTTATTTGACGCGAAACAGACCTGAAGGGCTACCCGACTATGATGCAGCTTTTTTTTTCTTTTCGGTTCATCTTTGCCTCATGATTTCACTGAAAGTATTTTAGTAGTTGTCTAAATCGATTTTTCTGATGCAGAGATTATTTTTCTTTAAACCGAGCAAAATGGCTAAGTAGGCTAATAGAATTGTGGGACGCAGTTACTTGTGTAGTCATCATGTTTGATATGCTGGAGTTACTTTCGAAATGTTCCCACATCCACCCTCTTAGGGTCCCATTGCCTTCTGCTACGGAGAGAAATTTTCACCCGCGATTTTTTTATGGTTGTTCACTTATATGTAGGTACAGGCATATCCTGGTGAAATCCATGTGTACATTCTTACAGATTCATTTTTTTTAGTTTGATAAATTTTCGAAGGAGAATAAAAACAAAGTGTTTATATATCAGAGGAAGAAAATGATCTGGGTGGAGGTAAAAACAAATCCTCTTTAGGGAGAACTGTTAATTGGAAAACCAACGTTTCGACCCACATTGCATGTCTTCTTCAGGCTAAATATACAAAATGCAGACAAATTTATATATGTTTATATATTATACATGCTAAATATTAGAGTAATTGTAGAGTATTATCTATTAAGTAATAAAGAATGTAACACAATTAATTCTAATAGAGATGGAGAAGTGTGGGATATGTAAAAATTGTTGATAAAATTTAATACTAATTTGTATTATTAATGCGTGTATTTAATTATGACAAGAATCGCTAAGTTTCAGTTGATTTTATTAAATTTTATAAAACTTGAAATTAAATTCAAACACGTTTAGATTTTTTTTTTTTTTTATATGTTTGAGTGTTATCATTTCTCCCCGTGCATGTGATGTTGCTTGACTATTTTTGTTTTATAGTTATTTCTTGCATATGGTAGGCGTCAATATTACTCAGAAATATTGGTTACTAAATATATTCTACTAAGTTTATAAATAGTCAATAATATACTTTTTGTTGATAATAACCAAATATAGTCACAATAATGTTCCATGATCAGTATCTAAATTCATTGGTAATTTATTTATTATTTTGGTTGTGTTTAGACTATTAATTAATATAACAAAACAGTTTTTTTATTATTTTATAGATTCTTACATTATTTTTCTTGTCCAGAAATAGTCATTATTTTGAAATTCTAATGACTAGTTTGATTTACGTTAATATTTTGAACCTTTTTTTTTTTCTATATTTCTCTTACCTAATTCCAATTGTTCGGAATAAAAATAAAAACAAACTATAAACATTTAAATAAAAAAGGATCGAAAATAACTCAAACCTTTTCCAAATGTTTATAACAAATAAATGAAATAGTAGGCGCCCGAAGGTATAATTCATCCTTAATAGATGTGTAGGTGGACATCATTGTTGTTGAAACATGGACAATCAATCTTCATATGTCAATGGAAGAATATGCAGATAAACTTGACGGCCTCAATGGATAAATAGAAACAGATGTTAACTAGACCAAGTGAAGGTGCATTTGCTGTCTTCTTGGGTTCTTGGGTGCCTGACCTACTCAGAGCGAGCTTTCTTCCAACTTGTTGCAATTTGCATCTGAACGAGGTTGATAATTTAAAACAGTAATCTGATTAAGGCATGTTTTTAGTTCTGAGCAAGTAGGGAATTATTTATAAACATGTCTATCGGGGTTTAGTTTAAAATATGAGAAGGAATAAACCAAGAAATTTTAAAATTGTACTTGGGTTTAGTACTGTTTGAAGTAGAACGGTTGTACGGGAAGGTGATTTGTCTGAGATCACGTTCAACCGCCAAGTGTTTTCCCACTATTAAGGTTTCCCACTTTATCTATGCTAAGTGAACCCCGGGAGGGTCTTTAGGTCCCATAGTGTTTGATCATTCAATTAATATTTATTGATTTTTTAAAATTTCCCTAATAAAGCAAAGAAGGCATTGAATTGAATTGAATTGTATTAGTTAGTAATTTGCTATTCGTCTAAAGTTAGATATAAGATGACGTGTTATGAGCCTTTGGTATAACCACTTACAAACTGTCTTATCACGCCTTGAATACTAAATAAGGCGTTGAGTGCTGTTGGGGTCAAGAGCTTCCTCCTGTTATTATAATATTGTGGGGATTGCTTGCTTACAATTGCAACGTAATGAATGGTAATTATTGAGATATCACATAAAATAAATTACGGATTATGAATATGGTATGCATCAATTGCCAAATATCTATTCAACTTTTGTTTTTTTATAATTATTATAATGAACTTAATT
Organism: Arma custos; assembly: GCA_037127475.1. Lineage (NCBI taxonomy): Eukaryota > Metazoa > Arthropoda > Insecta > Hemiptera > Pentatomidae > Arma > Arma custos. Next base: position 46,567,699 of record CM073762.1, on the reverse strand, counting down.
TCTAAGATCGCGGTAACCCGTCAGTTGGTCGTAGGGTTTTTTAAAGGGAGTAAAAAAAATCATTAGTTATGCCGTCCTTTGGAGGGGACGTTAAACGGGAGTCCCGAGCCCGTACGATGAAAGGTACTCAGTAAAGATCCGTATCCTAATTAATTTAGGCAAAATTTAGGGCTCCCACTGTAGCATCGTCCGATTAGCCATAACAGCATAAAGTGACGTTAAATGAACAAACAAACTCCGTTTCTTTTCATTAATGTAATAGGAAAAATCCCATAAACCAAAGCCTTAAGTCTCTAAATTACTGGAAATAAACAATAACTAGCAAACCATAACACAATAACCAATTCAGGGATCATAAGAACAAAAACAAACCTAATATGCATGGAAAATAAAGAACGGTTATTATAATTTATTTCTTTTATTTTATTGTTAGATGTTATAATTTTTTTAAATATTTTATTTGAAAAGAAAAGACATATGTCTGACCGAGAAGCGAACCATGATGGCTGAGGTGGCTAAGCACCACGGATAGGTGGGAGACCGGGTTCGAGTCCCGGTCCAGGTCATGTCTTTTCTTTTCAAATAAAATATTTAAAGAACTGTTGATGCGAGATGTGGTACAATTTGTCAAATTTTTTTTTTATATGCTTCCTTATGAAATCTGAATTGACAAAACATTGACTGGTTGATAGTTTAAAGACTTTAGGATTGTTTTTTTTTTTTAATTTTTTATATTGCATACTATTCATAATTTATGCAAACTTTTTGAGTTTTATTAATTTATATTGCTTATTTTGAGTCATTGGTAGTTCTGTCAATCCCATAGAGAGTGGATTTGCTCATAGCACTTAGTTACTAAGCCTTAGGGCTTGAATTTGTATCCGATTGTGACAGATAAATTATTTATTCAATTAGTAGCCCAGATCGACTCGTGCGGACCCTCCTGCAGATCACCCAGCCTTTAAAAGTGGATACCCGTGGGGGAAAACCTGGCGGTCGAGTGATCTCAGCCAAATAACCATTCTGCATAACCGTTGACATTTAAACTCTCAAAAATTATTATCTAAACTAATTTAATTGTTTCTCTATAATATGAAAAAGTTTCAAGTGATCGCGATCAACGTGTAATATTTTAAGTTGTCAATTTTTTACGACCAATTTTTATTATTCCACCTTATTTGTGAAGGTTAAATTAATTGGCATGAAATATTTGAATTTTTTTTTTGTACTTACAATATCGATAGAAAATTATATAATATAACAACTATACAATAACGGGAGTTTGAGTGATTTGTACAATTTGTAAATTGAAACATTTTGAACAGTTAGAACAAAGAGTTACCCTAGTATTTTAATAAATTTATTTTTGAACTAAAATTCGTTTCATGATTTATTCAAAAGCTACTTTTGGTTTATTGCTGGTTTCCAACACGGGTGGAAATACCTTACAGGAAAACTATTTTGAATTTTTTACTTTCAAAAGCTCGAAAAGATGATTTTTTAATATGTATGTAAAATACAAATTCCGAGGATCATGCCGTAACGAAAAAAGATATGCAGAACTGGATGTTACATAAAGTTAAAATACGAAATTTTAACATTCTACGATTATCCTTCTTTTTTTTCTTTACAAGAAACACAAAAACATACAAACGTTCATATAGGCGTGATGACTGAAGTAGTCATCATTAATTCAGGCATAGTTTTTTTCGATTAAGACTATTAAATCACTACATACAAGGAAGTAAAAAACTTGTCAATCCCGACGGGGAAAATTATTGGTGGGAAGAACTTGCCTATGCTTTGAAAAATGATTACATATCAATAATTTATACTTTGGTATACAAGACGACGATATTTGAAGCTCTCGTGGAGTTTTCTAGTGATCAGCTGTGTAAAGTTTTATTAGGCCGATTTGGGAACTTTTTTTTCTGTTCGATTGGTTCATTATTGAAACAGATACCTCCACCTCCCTTGGTATAAGTATATCTAAAAGGGGATATTTATATGCATAAAACAAAATCAGTACATGGTTTTTATAATTAATTGACCGTCAGCCCTCTCCTAATGACTACTATGAACAAAAATATTATGAACTACTTCGATAGCGGATGCCTTGCAACAGAGGAAATATTGGTAAGAATTATTAGACTGGGCAAGGTGTGTTGGTGTCTTGCGAAGGTGTCGTTGTCCTTGGATTAGCTTACAGCCTATCTCATTCTAAACGCATGTATATAATATATACTATAGATATAATATATTTAAAATAGAGCTAAAACTCAAAAGGAAACACTAACATTTATTAGAATGCAATTGGAAAAACCACAGTGGAAAGCCTTATTATGTTTCAAAATTCTGGAGTAAAACAAACACTTACCAGTCGACGTTTCACTTATTCAGTCATCATTAGTCATATATTTATTTATATATATATATATATATATATATATGTATGTATACACTATTGCTTTAATGTTCGTGTATATACAAAAAACTGCAAGCCTTTGAGATGGGCTGCAGGATTATTTGGTGATACATATACAGCTAATAATACTCAATAGCAAAAATCTTTCCCACTATAACCCATTAAGGATTTTGTTTCAATACACGATAGAAACTGTTTTTTTGGACAATGGTTGTGCGGTGAGACGATTTGTCCAAAATAACGCTTAACAGCCTAGTTTTTCTTTCAACAAAGTTACCCACCTTACAGAGGCTGAGTGAGCCCCAAGATAGTTGGTAGATCCCACAGGGTCCGTCTATGGCTGTTAACAGATTAAATAATTTGTCTGCCACACCCGGATTTGAATCTTTAACCTTCAGCACGGCAACTCAACACCCCAGACACTGAATCCTGTCCCCTTTTTTTAAATATTTAAATATCATGTTGTAATTAATATTGGCTAGTAATTGTGTCAACCTTTTATTAACCGATAACTAATTAGAAAATGTAATAATATATAAATTAATAAATAAGTTAATAAAGACTAATAAATAGTAATATAAATATAGTTATACTGGTAATTAACCACCTTCGGTAGGTAGTATGCTTCCACCTGTTTTCCGAAATGTCTACTCGCTGCTCGGCAAATATAGTTGTCGTCCAATTTCGTAGAACAGGCTCTGGCTCTTAGGATTAATTTACCAAAATATTTTTCAGGGGTTACGTCGGTGTGGTTAAAGTATGAATCCTTAATTAACTCATCAAAAACTATATGGTCATATGTCATTCCCCAATATTTCTTGAGAAATTCTTCTTCAAATATCTCAATCGAGTGAATCTCCTTTTCTTTAATGGAATACCATACTAGTGCTTGGTCACGTAAATGTGCTTTTATAAAATTATCCAACAACATATGCCTTCCATAAGCCTTATATTCAATTTTTAATGCCCTAATAAAGTCTATTGGTATATCCTGCTTGCTATCCGAAAATGAACATTTCTCACTTAGCAGTCTTTCCCCTAGAATTTTACCATTATTATTCCACGCATCATGACAAACAGTGGCTTCAGCAATGTGAGGAACATCATTGTGTGCATCTTCTTGAGGCGTTGGTACCAGCTGGGGATGGTGTAACTGACAAAATTGTTCACCTGCTGATGCATCGGGGCAAGATGAAGGAAGAAGTTTTTGTAATTTGATTTCTAAATCCCTTACTTTCTTCGTTAACCGTTCGATTTCTTCTTCCGAATTGTGAAATTTTTCTCTCATCTCAAGAAAAGAGTTCTCTTTCGAGCTCGCTTCACCAACATACGTCTCCATCATTCTCATCATATTACTTTGGTAAACAATGTTGTCCTGAAGTGTTTCAAATTTTTTATTTATTCTGGCTTCCATTTCTTCCATTCTTCGTGCATTTAAATTTGTTTCTGAAGTAAGAGAATCTATATTTTCTATATTACCCTGTGCTTTATCCCCTTCGTCTTCTGAAAACGGTAGTGTCGCATATCCTTCCATTTCATTGTCTTTACCACCTTTCCGAGACCTGCACTCTTCTAAACGTTTTTGCATTTTCGGTCCTGGCGTCATTTTGAATAAATGGAAACAATTCTAGCCAACAAAACGGTTTCCCGAAATACTAACTTGATTAATTAATACTGAAATTATCTTAATAGAGATCACACTACTCAAATTAATACACAAACAAAAAAGAATCGCAATAAATGTTTAAACCAATCCGAAAATTTCATATGTATTATTTTTTAGTAATCGATAAATAAACAATCTCCCGTCAATCCGTTCAAAATCCTCACACAAAGGATGACAAAATGCTATATTTGCTTTACTGCCCAAGCTATGTTCTCAAGGAAAAGTCAGATCGCTTGACCTGAGTTAGATTTAAATAATAAAATGGGATGCCACCTTGAGATCATTATACTTAGTATATATATTAAACCTATAACATTAATAGCTAACAGACAAATCCTTCTTATTCTTTTCCAAAGGTTAACGTGGCTGACTGATCGGGAGTTGTTTATTAAACAATAATAATTATTGGATAAAATGATATTTATTTGTACTGATCGTGGTTTACAATTAACTTATAAAACTACTTACAAGGAAATGCTATATGTGGAGGATGGCATATGTGACTCGCTGTTTCTCTGCAATTCTTCATCCAGTTTCTTGCCTCTTGCCTTCTCCGCTCCTTCTCGACAACTGCCTCTCTTCAGAGTAAAAGGTAATAAACCCTAAAGGTCATTTTACTCTACCTGGCCCAGGTTCCCTACCATCCTCACATGTAGCAGTTCTTTCCTGTGGTTTAGGGATTTGAGTGATTTATTTTGGAGTTTTTCAACTCATGTCTCAACTTATATCATTAAAGATTTCACGTTGAGCATTTTTATAGGTAATGAATACAATTTAAGACACTACTAATAATCAGAATAATTAAAGAATAATTGCTGGGCTTAAATTACTACTTCAAGTTATCGCCAATCTATTTTATTACAGTGGTAGAAAATATTTAGTAAATTTCTGTGTGAAACGATGTCTGCTCTCCATAGAAAAAAATCATTTCCTCTTTTATCTTATTTTCTAACGATTTCTTTTTCTTGATTACGAATATTTATTTAGCTAAGTTGGTTCTGTTTTGTTTACTTATTCATTTAACGTCTCTTGACACTGCTGTTGCTAATCAGACGATGCTATTGTGGAAGTCCTAAATTTTGCTTATTCAGGTATAATTTGGATAAGGATTTTTAACGAATATATGATCATGCAGGCACGAGACGGTTATTTTACGTCACTTCCGAAAGACGGCATAACCAAAGATGTTTTACTCCATTTAAAAAAAATCTTAAAGAAACCTGCCTTATGTAAGGCCACATATCGACAAACATTCGGTTACATTTATTAAAATAGTGAATGCAAGGATATGAACAAAATCTACAAGATTTAAATTTTATGGTAGGAATCTGTGTGAAGTGCCGCGCCGAGTTCTCTTTAGAGTAATACCATAATTAGGCCAGCAAATAGTTTTTGTTATATTATTATTGTTTAATACACAGGGACTAAAAAAGAATATATACACTATTTCCTTCTTTTTCATACCTGAATGCACACGCTTTATTAAGGTTTATATATAAGTGAGTAACGGAAAAAATACACTTGCATTATTTCCCTAAATATTAGCATTTATTTATTACATAAACATAGCAACCTTTTATATATTATTGAAATATGTTTTTTATCCTCTTTTATGTGGCTTATCATTTTGTCGATTTTTTTCGTTTTCCCACCACTTTACCGTTGCCTGAACATCTTCTTTCGCAAGATTCCATTCCTCATATTCTTTTATTCCTTTTTCATTCTCCGTTTCTTCTCTCTTCATTTTTCTCCTCTCATAAGGTCCTTTTGTATTATATATCACGCCTTATTATGCTCAACATCCCCAGCTGTCACGTAGGTGCTCTTTAAGAACGGTCCAAAGCAATTGTTGACCACCGACGTGGGAATAAAAACATCACTTCACACTAATTGCTTCAATTAAAGGATGGGGCAGATGTTCTTTATGATGATGACTTATTAGCTCTTATATTGAGATCATAACAGTAATTTCTTTGTTTAAAATTTTAAAATTTAAAGATCTTTTGTGGGTCAAGATCTTTTTGTTCTTCAAATTATAAACTTTCTTTCTTTCTTTATATATATATATATATATATATATATATATATATATATATATATATATATTCTTTATATACATATATATGTAAAGAAAACTGCCTCGTTAATATACGGATGTTTTCTTAATTCTCTTCTCAACCTTCTTGACCCAACAGCTGTTATAAATAAAAGATTCGAGAGGGAATAGTGTTGTTACCGTTTAGTGTATTGAGTTAATTGAAACCATTTAATTTTATAAGAAATACGAAGAAAAGGCATTGAATGCTGTTTCTTTGTTGTTTTTTCAGGTGAGGGAATGTTTAGTTAAAAATGATTGTAATTATTTAAGACATGTAAATAAAACTTTGTTTTTTTCAGAGAAACAATTCCGTCTTTATTTCTAAATCCGAAGGCATACAACCATTATAGATTTATAAACTATCATTATATGATAGAAACAATACATACTTGGCATCAGCATCGAGCTTATGCTATATTGTTATTGTCAGGATAGTAAGAAGTTAATACAATAATTGTTATTATAAATATTTAACTATAAATAATAATAATGAGACTTACTAACTATTCTTTCACTTACATATTATTTTTCATTGGAGCGGAGTTGCCCAGTGGTAGAGTACTGAGTTGCCATACCGGAAATCCTAGTTCAAAACCCGCTGCGAGCAAGACTTTTATTTAATCTGCTTGCAGCCGGAGATGGGTCATATAGGATCTATGACCCTCCTGGGGCTCACCCAGCCTCTATAAAATATTATATAAATAGGTTACCCAAAATAAGGGGGAGAAATCTGGGGGTTGAGCGTGACCTAGGACGTTACCTCCTTGCAGAACAGTTGTCCATGAAACAGTACAGTCTCTACCATGTACTATACCCCAGATTCGTTCACGGGTTGTAGTAGTATATGTCAGGTTATTTTTCATAAAAATTGTTATTAAGCTATTTCTCAATATTTTAGTTCATTATTTAAAAAACTACTTTTAATCTATTTTATATTTTAACCTTTGTATTTTTTTATTCCAATAGTTTAATTTTTAATATATTATTTTCTTATTTTAATTATTTCAGATTTAAATATTTTTGTATCTTCTCTATTCACCCTTGAAGAAGACCTGCAAAGTTGGTCGAAACGTCGGTTTCATAACTTAAGGGTAGAGCGTGTACTAACTTGCCATATCTAGCTTATAAAATGTTCATGAAACAGAACGGTAGTTACGAAACAATTACTGTGGAAATAATTTCAACACGACTATTACTCAATTCTAGATTTATTTTATGCCGTTAATTTTTATATTTCTTATCTTATTGTAAAGTTGAAAAAAAATATATTTTCTTGATGACGAAAATCTACAAGAGAATATATTCTTATTCCCTCAGTTCCGGGTTGGAAACCAGGTGTGACAGATTTTTCATTCTCTTATCATCTGGAAATCGACCTTGCACGCGCTTACATACATACAGTTAGGCTTAATTGGGGCATATCTTGTAGCGTGGTCCTTGCATAACCGTTGGTTCATAAAATTGCACATCTTTACCTAGTACTTATCCCAAGGCCTTTGTAGAATCAGACGATTTTTTTATATTTAAAAAAATAATCAATCTTAAGCGATTTAATCTATATCGCATAGAAAATTATTAAATGTTTTTTCATAATATCTGGTGAACTAAAAAATATTCAAGAAATAACCCGTTAAGAAAAACGTGAGATGCGGATAATACGGCACTTGTTGAGAATATGTTGTTTTGCTTATATTTATTGTAGATGAAAACTGTGAGTTTTTAAATTTATATAAATAGTCTCTATTTATTATATAAGTAAATATATATATATATATATATATATATATATATATATGTATATATATATATATATATATATATATATATATGTATATTATATATACATATTATATAAGAAGTTTAGAAGTATGCTTTGAATATTTCTTAAACAGTTTTCCAGGGAAATAAGGGATATCTCCAGATCCTTCAGATTTGACCTTCAATTATTACAAATCTCTCTGCTTGCTTCATTGCTTATTTAATCCTTATTAAGGAAAAATAAATTAAAAAATCTTCGTATAAAAACAAGAATAAATTTTCTACAATAAGAAAGTAATATCCGTCCTTTTAAGTTTCTGGTGGTACTTTACTTTATTGCAACAATTAATATAATGTCTTGTAAATTAAATTGAAAACAAATTATATTTTTCCATATGATTAAATATATTTGTGACTTTATTCAAAAACATATAATAAACTTATTTTTACTCCCTATTTATATACTCCAATAGTAATTTTTCTATGTTTTATTTTATCTATTCAATTATTTACAAATTTTTCTCTTTAATTGGTTTTAATCACTTTAATTGGTTTGTATCTTGTCTATCCAGCCCTGAAGAAGATCTGCAATGTTTAGTTGGTTCATCTCCATTTTAGAAATTCCCCATTTATGTAAGTTCCACTAACTAATAGTATTCTAAAAAAAGAAAAAAAAAGGTTTTATATTTTTACTTAAAACCAACCTGAAGTTCAGGAACGATGCGTTCGGGAACGTTCGGATAAGATCGGCTCTTTCCGACTCGTTAGATAGTGAAGCTGTTCTACTCGCTCAGTGTTGGCCGCGCCGGCCACTGTTACTTATGTTGGTTGCGGCAAGTTCTTGCGATCGTATCGCACGCAGTATATAAGTCATCCAGTGCTGTGTTAGTTCTGTGCTAGTACTTGTTGGATATATCTCTAAGGTGGATACTCTCTTCCTTCTCGAGTAGTACTGTAAGGCTTTATATTAGTTAGTCTTCAAGTTTATATTCATACTGCAGCATATCCCTTTCGTATGAGTTTTTAAAAAGAAATGTCATATGTATGTATATGTATGTGAGTTATCAATGATACAGACCATATTATAGTCGTATTAGCATTTGGGTATCATTTCCGCAGGTTGTCGCTTTGAGTTAAGTCACAACATTTTAACTTTTCATTTCTTTTATTTTTAATATTCTCGAAAATTAACGTGATCATGAGTTTTAGTATCGAAAAAAGAGTGTAGTTATAGGAAACGTGTTTATATAAAAAAATGAACGTTTGAACTAACATTTCGAAGTATAGATGATCATATAACCTAAATAGTATCTGTTTAATTATAAGTCGGTTCTTCAATCTGTATACAGTTAGTTATAAAATTATTTTTATTTTTGAGAATACAAAAAAAAAAAGATATTAAAATTAAAACTTGTGACTTAAATCGTAGCTACATCCTGCGGAACTGATATCAATATTTTTCTTTGAACCAGTTAAAAAATTAAAATAAACTACAACTTTCTTACTCTCCGGGCCATCTTATAAATTAATTCTTAATTTTATTTATTTGTTATCATTGTCCTATCGGTACAAGGTAAGGACTTAAAAGAGGATACTTGCCCCATGCGTCAAATTTTTAGGGCTACGAATTTTGTGTGATATTTTACGATTAAAAAAGTGACACTTCAAAACGATTATGGGTTTCAGATTTAATACATTTTAGATTCTGTACTGTTTCTAAGGCAACGGTTGTACAGTAAGCTGATCTGACCGAGATCACGTCCAATCGCCAGGTTTTTCACCCAATTTAGGGTTCCGCACGTAATAGAAGATGTAGAGCCCCTGAAGATTCTCCAAATCCTGCAAGAAGGATTCTTTAGACGACCAAAGCTGACTGGTTTTCTCCGTCCTAAGTATACGAACTGTAGTCTAGGATCGTTGATAAGAAGAGCGGCACAGTAATGAATATTGTTAGATCAGTTGTAAATTGAAAATTAATTAAACAGTTTTTTTTCTTTGTATACTTAAAAGTAAAAATAGTGACGTAAAAATTCTTGTTTGCAGTTATATGCAAACTTTTTTTTTCGCCTTTATTTAGTAAACAAGAAAAAAATATTTAATGTAAATCATGATTGTTGTTGAAATGTTCTTTTTATAATTACAATACAAATCCAGTGTTTCCGTTTTCTGATTATAATTTAAGTATAAATATTTATTTCATCGTTAACTTTGTTTCTCTTGGTTTTATATTTTTTCAGTTGCCTTATTGTTGTTTTAATGAACCAAAAATAACATAAACAATTGTGTTTTTGAAAAGTTTTCAGAACCTATAGAAACAAGGTTGTGAAAGTTTTTTTTAAATATTATTTAATTAAAAAGAAATATTTTAAAGATATTTGATATCATTTATTTTTTTCAGTTTATTTTTAATAGCGGTAGAAGTAGATTATTCAAATGTATATATAATTTTTACGAAAATTTCGAAATTTATTTTCATTAATCGTTTATGATATTTATTTTTAAATTATACTAACGGGAATTTGTTTCACAATTATATTCAAGTATTAATTCTATATCTACCCTTCCTTAATTATTTTTATAGTTATCAAGTATCTCTTTATTTTGAATATGTTTTAATTATATATTTTTTTAAGATAAACTATTTGGGCCCAATAATGATATAAATTATTTTTATTCCGAGTATGTTGTCGACTCTAGATGCTTGAATGACCTACCTTACGATCAGGTTTGAGTTGACTGGTTTCATTTCATTGGGAACAAATTAAAATATCGTGGTAGGAGCGGTGTATTGAGGTTTAGTAGCAAGCGGATGAACGGTTTACAATGGTTTAATATTATGCTATATTATAGTATTTGGTTATATTATTATATAAAACCAATATGTATTGATAATCACAATTCACCTGAGGAGACGATGCTCATAATTCCGACTATATCTACAGCCCCGATTAATAAGTCGGATTTTCTCCAGAGAGAGTTAACTGCTTCCAGAATCCCATCATTCTTGTAGTTTTGGGCTTGAAATGGAGTTTTAATATAAGCAATAACTCCTTTTCAAGCCAATGCCTTACTTAGCCCCTTATTCACTAAAAAAAAACTCGATTCCGCTTACTTAAGTACAAGGCACTCTACAAGAAGAAAGTATTTTGCCTCAGGAGAAATACTACATACATGAAAAAACATAAGATTATCCTTAAACATAAGCTTATCCTGCTAGCTTAGTACTACACTATTTTTCCATCTGTAAGGCACATGGTTATTATTCTGTTCTACTTTTTTGTCTATATGTGGTTATACTCCTATAATATCCCCGGTTATTAACCTTCTTATTTTAGTAATTCTATTAAAATTGTTTAAAATGTTGTTTGTATCTTTAAGAAAAGAGAATAGACAGGATGAAGAGACTCCGTTGTATAATAGACCGCAAAACTTGTCAGTATCTATAAACATAAAAACCACAGTCATAAAAATTGGTTTCCTGTTATTAGAAAATATGTGCTATTTCGAATTTTTTTAAATTATACAAATTTTAGCAACACATTTTTATTTTTTGAGATACATTTAGAGTTTTAAAATAAAAAAGAAGTGGATAGTAGGCATATATATAAACAATGTTACGAAATAAATAAAATAGGTATAATGTATTGTAATAAAAACAATTGAATTCACTCATTTTTTTTTATTTGAAGAATTTAAACATCCACCATATCTTCTTACGATACAGGTTAGCTTCTTCTGAAAAACAAGTAAATTTTTAACAGATCAATTAGGTTTTCTTTGAACTTTATAACAATAAAAATTTTTAGTGCTTATAAATTGAATGTTCTGCAATAGATTTCAAAACAATTATAAAATATGAACAACTACTCAAAAATGCTTCAGTTTATTTATTTGATATAATATAACTATTCTTGCGTAATACTGAATAAATAAATCAAAACTGTCAGTAATAAATGGAATATTTTTTCTAGGTTTGGCATAATTTTTTTTTTGTACTGAAAAATTACAGTAGTTCTGTTGCAAAAAAAAGATAATAATGCTCTTAAGAATTATGTTTAATACTCATATTAATTATTATTATTATTTTTACTAATAACCCGTAATTATTATGGGTTATTTAATTGCAATAAACATTTGAAAATGTTGTTTAGATTTATGTACATATAAACATATACCTCCTAAAAATGTAGTCCAAGTTAAATAAAAAAATAATGAATAAACGAATCCTTGAGACTAAAAATTTCCTCCATAGGTCTAACGACGAACGATCTTAGACGGTTTGTTGGAGCTGAAATGAATTTCAAAAACTCATGTAAAATGATTCTATACGTTTTTAGATTTTTTTTAAATTAACCTAAAACTAATTTTTCTTAAGTTCACCAGTCAGTTAGGAATTCGACATTCACCTGCCGTGAAATTCTTTTAAATGCCGACATTTTTTTTCCTCTAGCGGTTTCTTTTCGTTCAACCTATCTGAAATTCCGAACAAAAAAATGTTTTGTTTTTTTAATATCTTCAATTTATTTATATATTTATAGTATCTGTTGTATTATTATTCACCCATTCACTGACAGGTGCTTCAGTCCTTGTAGTATATTATCTTTATTTATTTTATATCTGATTCAAAGGATTCTAATGATTTTGTTTGCATGATAGTTTTCAATAATCCGTTATTGCTTGATTATCCTTGCTTGTTGTATATAGGAAATAATGAAACGCCTTGAATCAAGTGAGTGGCATTGTTGCGAAACAATTTAGCAGATTCCTGCAGACTTCTTTATAGTTCATTAGGCTTGCTAATTAGAATGAAATTCCTTGGTAATATTTAATAATTAGTTTTATACAATCTTTACAATTTATTTTTTAATTAAATAAAATGCAAATTATTTAACAATAGGAGATATTGGTGGGTAACGTAAAAATTTAACCATCCCCTATTTTTAAAGATGTATCTTCTTTGCTTTCATTGTTACGTTTCTAAAAAGGATTCACAAAGATAATCTTTTTTTCATAAAAAAAGAGTTTAAATTCTTTAAATTAGAGATTTGATTTTATTTTTGATAGGACATACATGATAATTTATGTTCAAATGAAAGATTACTATTTTTTGGTTGACATTTTTTTAGTATATAAAAAAAAATTAAGTTATGGGTCGTTGTTAAGTTATGGCATAATTTCATTCATTGAATTTTAACCTAGAATTATTTCTCATTGTTAGATTTATAATAGGAAACATTGAAAAAAAACTAGAAATACCTTTAGGTTTGCATTTAATATTTAAAAAAAAAACATTTCAAAACACCTCTCTCTCTCTCTCTCTCTCTCTCTCTCTCTCTCTCTCTCTCTCTCTCTCTCTCTCTCTCTCTCTCTCTCTCTCTTTTTCTTTTCTTTTCTTTTCTTTTTCCTTTCTAGAATTGCTTTTTTTTCTAAAATTAATTTGGTTGGTATAAATCCATTAAACCAGTTTCAATATAAAAAACAAAGAAATGTCAATCATGAAGCTTGACTGTTAGAAAAGATTTTAAGTTTACACGATATATGTTTTTGAAATATTTATTTCTATAAATGATTAACGAAATCTTAGAAATGAAACGATTAAACGTTTAAAACTTGCTGAACTCTATTCGAAGCGTCAAGCTGCGGCATAGATACCGATTTTTTCAATATATATTTATCGTTTTTCTTGCTGTTACATATCTACTGGCACCATTTTTATAGAATTTTACTACTTCCAAATCGATTTCTCATGTATAATCTCCCATATCCCGCTAGAGGAGTGACTGACGTCTGAATGGAGCGAGAGATGCCCTAGCCGGCTGTAACGCCATCCTAAAAGTATTCACAAAAACTTATCCAATCTTTCACCAAGGCAAGCGTTACGGATTCTGATGCCATTGGCCCTCAATTTCTTTCTTCCTGGACATCATAATCCTCAACGGTGGACTGGTTTCTTTCCCAACTTGGCCTGCATCGTATCTGCTGTCAGAGGGGCACAGGGTACGATTTTAATGTTTTCATTCGCCTCGCCGAAAGGTGTTTTAGAAGATGGGTTAGTTGAAGAATTAAGAAACGATGTTCTCTTAACTTCGGCACTTGGATTAATATTATATTTCTATTGCATATTATTATTCTATTTATCTACTATCTACTATCACTAGAAAATGAATTATTATTAGGTTGATTTAGTGTATTCTGTAAACCTGGTCTCTATTTATAGAATCTTTTCTCTTTCTGCCCTGACAAAGTCTATACAATTTAAGAGGGTCAAAGCTTTGTTTTAGGAATCTTCAGATAAATAACTCAGTTCTAAATTGTAATAAGTGTCTTTTAGGAATTATATTATATTAACTGAAATTTTTTGCTCATTTTATGAGTAACTCTAATTATTGATAAAAAATTTCATTTATTTATAATTATTTATTCATATAATCCCTACTATTTTCAAAATCACCTTTAAATACATAAATGTGATAGTCGATGGAAATCCATCCACCCTTCTAAAAAAAAACACTATAAATTATGCATAATTTTCTTCTATGTATTAAAAAAAAATCTACCAATTTACGAATTCCTATTGATTTTCGTTTTAAATTTTAGTTAGTAACTATTTATTGAAGAGTAAACACCAGTAAATTGAAAATTTTTGGTTTAAAATTTGTAGAAAATTATAAAATATGGAAAACACCTCAAAAATGCTACATTTTTTTTATTTAATGTTATATATTGTTATATTTAACTATTCATGCGTAATATTAAATAGTTAAATACAAATATTCAATAATACATGGTATATTTTTTTTAGATTCAGCAAAAGTATTTTGTTTTTTTTTATATTGAACGATTACTATAATTCTGATCTAAAACAAAGTAATTTTAATAATACCCTTAATAATTATTGAATCAGTAAATAATGTATGATTCATAAATATTATAAATCATTTTTCTACGTAAGAATCTTACTAATTCTTAATACAGTAGTAATACTAAAATAAACCTTTATTTGTTGTTTACTGACTTACTTCGTATCCTGATGAGATAAATAATAATGTTTATTCATCTTTATCTGTTATTGCGTGTTTAGTTACCATTTTTTTTTTTCAATTGTAAAATCTTCTTTATTCATTGCTGGTATAAGTTATTGGAGGAATACTTTTCGCCCCATTCCTACCTGACAAAAAAATTCCATCTAAGAATTAATGACAGACCATTTCGACTAAGGCCGCTGGGGTTGCAGAAGTTTCCCAATCCCTTTTCTCCATTTCGAGTGTCTTGGTAAAATGTCATTTGTATAAAAAATGTTACGCCTTTTCCTTAATGACTTTGATCAGTTATGATATTTCTGGGCAGCGCTGTTGAAATTATGTCAGCCGTTTATCAAATGTTATACATTTCATTAAAGAAAAAAAATTATAAGCATTTATATTATCTTGAATATATTCATTATTGACTATTATATATTTGGTGGCTATTATATCACGATTTGATATTATAAATTTAATAATAATATGTAACATTACTGCGATTATTAAATTAAATTACTGTAAATTAATTATATAATGCTATTTATTACGAAATAGTAGATGTATACCCAGATTACTTGGATGTCGTTAAAACTCTTCATAAAGATTTTAGTTTAAAAATGATCCTTTATTTATAAATATTATAATCTTTGCGTTGTTAAAAGCATTTTTTAAGTGATAACAGCTATTGTACTATCCTGTGTACGAAAGTGAAACGACCTTCTCCAACAGTTGTACAATTAAGAAAGCGTATAAACATTGCGAGAGGAGATTGTTAAGACCATTCATTTCTTCTTATCTTTTATCGACGACCCTTATCTCTAACCTATAAAAAAAAGTTTTAGCCATATTAATTTAGTATACAGAAAGTACATATATTGTAGTGATAAACTTATATAATAAAACATATATGTTTTGTATTTATAAAAAAAAAATTAGGTTATACTTCCTTTGTATCCATGGATTCAACATTATTTGTTGTTGGTTATGATACAATTAATAATTTCTAATATTTCTATTTAGACACAATAAAAAAACATGTTTTCTAAATTTTATCAAAATTAATAAATATTTTTATTCCTTAAAAAAATTATAATATATTTATGTTATAATTTAAAAATTGTATATATAATATTGAATATAATAATATATATTGTTAGCGTTCTTTAGTTAGTAAATAATAAAATAGTATACTAAGGTGTCGAGTTAAAGGTATTCTGGCTTTAAAAGAAAACACTTTAATAATTCAGATTCAGTATATAAGCATGCAAAATGGTTATGATTTAGAAAGTAATTATTGTTTATTACATAACAATAATGCAGGTAAATTATTTCAATTAAATTTTCAGTGCTAATGAAATATTAAAATTGTCTAAATGTAAGAAAGAAATACATAATTACTGATTTCATTAATATTGTATTTACTAATATTCTACTAGTAGTATGTTAATATTGTTCAAAATATGGGTTGTGAAGGATCCTAAGGTTTTGTGGCGTTAAAAAAAAATATAGAGTAATGATAAAAATATAGTAAAATGATTAAAATAAGTAAATAAGAATATATAATAGTTAAGATTTAAAAAGTAATTATAATTAATCGATACTATAACAATCAGGTAGGTAAAATGAATTAATAAAATTGTCGATAGTACTAAAATATTGAATCCACAAATTAATTGAATACAGAAATTAATTAATAGTATAACAATAAATTATGCACTAATTAAATTTTCGATGTTACTAAAATATTGAATATATAAATTAATTAATAGTGCAGCAATAATGCTGGTAAATATGCATTAATAAAATTTTCTATTGTACTAAAATTATTATAAATATCAATTAATTAATAGCACAACAATAATTCTGGTAAATATGCATTGATAACATTTTCGATTGTATTAAATATTTAATATATAAATTAATTAATTGTATAACAATAATACTCGCAATTATGCATTAATAAAATGTTCGATGGCATTAAAATATTTAATATATAAATTAATTAATAGTATAACAATAATGCTTGTAATTATGTATTAATAAAATTTTCGATTGTACTAATATTATTTAAAATAAATTGAAAAAAAAAAAGATCTGTCAGGTGTGGGGTTCGAACCCACGCTCCCATCGGGAACCAGAGCTTAAATCTGGCGCCTTAGACCGCTCGGCCAACCTGACTTATGTATGACACCCTGCGAATAATTTACTATTAATTAATTTTTAAAACTAACTATTTTTAGAGTAAATGATTATTAATGCTGTTTTATTTATATATTTTAGTTATTAATATTTTCGAATACACTGTAGCTTAGCAACATAGCAATAATTATTTTATGATATTTTTTTGGCAATTTTCATGGAAGATTTTTTTAAAACATTATTTCTGTGTACAAATGTGAATAGTTTTAATTTATTTATTTAATGGAACGAATAGTTATTTGATGTATTTAACCACAAATAAAACAGTTCTTTTATTGTATTTTAGTTGATTGTTATTATTTTTTTCTTTTATTTCTTAATTTTTTATACATAAAGAAGTACAAATATTTCTACGGAAGTGACAGGAAGTTTATATTTTTTGCTTTCTTTGAATTGAGTGTTAAATATTATCTTTTTAGTAATTTTGTAAAATATTTATGTATTTTTTGGAGGGGCGACGTCACAATAATTATTGTTTAAAAAAAAAAAGTTTCCTGTCTAAGGTTTATTGAACTTAGACAGAAGACATTTTGGTAACGTTCTCCGGGTCTGTTAGTAGGCAGAATGTAGGATGGACTTCGTTTCTTATCGAAGAGATAATTTTTTTTTTTCTGACATACCTGAATTAAAATTCTGGTATATGCTAATTTTTCGGAACCTTTATTTTGTGTCTTTTTGGCCTAAACTTAGGAGAATGACTCGAATCAGAGAATATTTTCAAAAAGATTTTTCTCTATATATTTTTATTAATTTTTTTTACTAACTGAAGCACATTGAATATTAAATTATACTTTTTTTTTTAATTCAATTTATTGATATTTACAACTGTAATACTATTACAATAAGTAAATCTGCTATATGTACAATACGACTTGAAAAGGACTTGTGGAGAAACTACCCATCGGTAGCACTCCAAAAATTATATTTAGTAAATTAGAAGTAACTTAAAACATAAAATTCGTTATTGATGGTTTTACTTTGAATAATTTTAGTGACCTTTTACAGATCACTAGTAATTTCATTTTCTATACTTGTTATCAATAAACTTGCATAATTTCATGTAATCAATACCTGTGCATAACATGTATTGCATTTTCCGGACCATTCTCTGGCCTTAACAGTTTAGACATTTACCCTTCGCTTGGGTTTCGTTGATTGCAGTCATTTGTATTTCGTGAGTTTCGTATTAAACCTGATTACCAACGTCAGTTAAGGCGAGTAACCTAGATAAATGGTATTTTGTTTTAACCTTTTGTCAGAGATAGACAAGGGCAGGATTTTTTTCTGGGGGACACAAAGGAGAGACGGGAAAAAAAAACAATAACTTGCAAATTAACTTGTAGTATCTATAGAAAGATTTCAAAGGTTTATTAAAATATCAAAACAATAGTTTCACTCATGTTCTTTCTGTTATTTTAACAACTACGATCATGTGATTTGCCCATAATCATATACTATAATGGATTCTCCACAGTACACAAAAAAAATGTCGCTTAAGAACTATCGCTTCTCTAAACATAAAAACAATCTTATAGGTGATCCTAGAATAGTTATTCGTAATGATCCATATCCATTTTTTTGTACTGCAGTTATTAATAAATTGGTTTTGTGAATAATTCACATCTTATTTTGCATTAATGCCACTGCTTCCTACTGTATACAGTTACATATTAACTTCCCTTACTTATATTTTCTTTTTCTTTTCATTCCTCATAGTGCATAGTTATAAATACCACTATGTTCAATGTTTCATTTTTGAAATTTATCAAGCTTTTATTTCTATATATGCTTATATTATTACACTTTACCTATGTAACCCCTCATACCTATGTAACCCCCTTTTTCTATAATTTTATCTTCTCTTCTTGTATCTTTCCGTTTACCTCCTCATCTTTCTTTCCCTTTATATTATTGTTTACATTTTATCCTTTCTTGACATGTATTTTTTATATTTTATATTCGTATTCTTGTTTTTTATATCTGTCACCATTATAATTTCTTTTCATCATCTACAATTTTATTTTTATCTATCACTTTTTTAAGTTTATTATATTCTGTAACCAGTCTTATATTCTTTCTTTTTTATTCTTTATTCTTTCTTATATTCTGTAACCAGTCTTATATTCTTTCTTATTTATCATATATATATTCACCATTTCATCTTATCTAGTCACTATTTTTATCTATTCACTATTTTATCTTTTCACTATTTCATCATATCTAGTCACTATTTTTATTTTTTCACTCCTGTACCACTTTTTATATATTCTTGTTACTGCTACGTTTTTATATATTTTTGTTTGTTTCTCTCTCTTAGCCCTGAAGATGGCCTACATTGTAGGCCGAAACGTCGGCACATAATAAATAAGTTTTTCTTATTTTGGTGTTTTTCTTTGACTGCACCCCCAACTATTTCTTCCTTAAATTAGAAGATACAGTCGACCAATTCTTCTCTACCATTATGTTAATTACTTCGAGAATATTAGTACCTCCTTCCGATTAAATTTCAGTTATCTTTAACTCGACTAAAATAAACATCGTTATTTTATTTACAAATCATTCTTCATTATTTTAACTGCTGTTAATACATGCTCTGCAATTGTTCGGAGTGTCCTATATGGGCAACAGAGGCGTGACCTAAATGTGCCATGTCTTGAGGTTCCTTATAAGGCTGCCTTCAGTTGCAGGTGTTTGCCGGATTACGAGCTATAACATGATCGTTAGTGATTTATCTTCTAAGGCCTAATTGATTGGGCGGGCATCCTTCGTTCCTAATCAGGTCCGCCCTCTGCCAGTGCCCAAATCCGTCTCATCCTGAGAAGAACATTCCCTTCAAGAGAAGAACCGAAGACTAACTGATGACATTTATGCTTCCTGAGTACTATTGACAGGCAGAACGGATTCTTCCAGGCTATCCAAAAATAGACGCTTCTCCACCCTCGCTCGTTACATTAACATTATTCCTATCGCCTTATCTTCATGGATTCCTGCGCCTCCATTTAGTCCCGTATTTTTCAGATTTAATTTGGGACATAATCTTGTAATCTGATTTCTTGAATCTTACAATCTGTAAGACTGACGTATCACATTTAGTCAGTCTATGTGGCTATTATTGATGTACATGTATGTAATAAGCTTTTAATAACAATTAAAAACGGTTTTCGAAGTAGTACCTTGTATAATAACTCAAGTATAATTTATTAGTTTCAATTTAACTGCTGATGAATAATTATCTGAAATGTGGGTGAAGGAGCAATTTATTGGAACATTATTTCTGGTTTTCAAATAAGTACTTTAATCACCATCATTACAGCCCATCTTCTCTACTTCTCATGCAGTTTAAGGTTTCCATTGAACAAGCCGGACCACACCGTACGATCCATTACCATTTCTCTTCTTCTATTCCATTTTAGGTTTTTCTTCGCGAAGCTTTCTTTAACACCTTCTTCCCAGGTATGTCGAGGTATTCCTTTGAACCTTCTTCCATCAACTTTATCCTCGTTTGTTATCTTGGCCTGCCTGTTGTCTTCCATTCTTAGGACATATCCAATCTAATAACAGGTATTATGAGGGGCATTCAGGTTCATAACGGATAACTTCGAACTCCAAATTTTTCCGCTCGTTTAGTTAATCAATGCTTTATGCTTCCGAATCTTCAGGTTCTGAATCGCACTAAAACCATGATAAATAAGGTGGCAAAGTAAATAATATTGTAAAGTTGTGATTAGGAAGTCATAAATCATATGTTGACATAAAATTAATACAAAAGCTGTGAAGGTTACAAAAATATATTATGTATATAAAAATATAACTCAAGATCGCCTGGACCGATTTCGAGTTTCTTGGTTATTCTTCTTTTTTGGCCGAAGACCAGTCCTATTTGATAAAATTGCTTGGCTAAACTGTCGAAATACGTGAAAAATACAATTTATGAAATTTTGGAGTTTCCAATCCTGAATCCTTTTGATCCTGAACTTTTTACGCTTCACTTTAAATGGCGGTAATTATTTAACTTGAATGAAGGAGTAGTTATAACTCTAAGATAAAATCATAAATAAGCAATAATAATAGTTGAACAAAAACTTATTAAACATAGAGAAAATATGGATAGTATTACAAGGCAGTATAGGAAAAAATGCTAAATGTAACACAATAAAAATGAAAACAAAATAATTCAATAAAATATACAAAACCTTGCAGCGGAAGGACATATAGAAACATGCATATTTTTAAAAATATTTTTCTTTTAACCTATTTTTTAAAATATTTATCTGTTACCCTATTTTTTTAAAATATTTTTCTTTTCATCTATCGTTTTCTTGTTTGCATTATAAAATTTGTATAACTTTTATTTAGTTTAAGTCGAATCTTAAACGGTCTCGATTGTAAAAGCCTCTTGTTACGACTGGTTAAATTCTGTTTTTGACATCCAAACATCAAATTGCTCATGTATTAGATGATTTTTTTTGCACTTTTTGCACTTCATGGTAAGGAATGTTGTTCGCGTGGGCCTTAGCTTAGACTCTCTAGATGAATCAGACTTCGGTTGGTTAATAATAGACTTGGCGATGCTTCAACTGGACTTGCTCTGACTGACAGCTCATTAGGCATTTGCTTTTACTTCGGAATGCAGAAGAGTTTACATCTTGCTATTAGCGTCTTCTCCGCAGCTCTTCATCTAACTTGTGTATTTAAGCTATCACAAAAATGTGAATGATGCTCAAACTACCAGTGGTCATCAATGATAACGATAATATTCGGCATGCACGAAGTTGCGGAAGACCAGTAGCCAACTCGTCTCACGCACTGGATCAGAAGAACGGTGCCTTGAAGCTAGGTGCGGAAAGTAGGTCTCTAAGTCCAGTCTAACCGGTTCTCAGGGTTCTTCTGGAGTATGTCCCAGCTGCATTCTTCTTTTCGGTATTCGTCCTCTCCGGAGGAAGTGGAAGCCGTGTAAGGTTGAAGATGTGTCTGATTTGGTAATGGGTGTGGGTCGTTACACTCCTCTTGGGGAAGAATGGTATCCTATCCTATGTTAGAAGCCAAGTTGAGAAGATGGATAAAACTTTAAGATATATACTGGTAATAAAATATAAAAAGGAGTGGAGTGACTCTGTGGTAGAGCAGTTGCTGTGCGGAAGGTCAGGGGTTCAAATCCGGCGGTGGAATATTTCATTTAATCTCTTAACAGCCAGGGATGGATATTTTGGGATTTAAAACCCTCCTGGGCTCACCCAGCCTCCATAAAGTGGGTACGGTGCGTGATCTAGAACCAATCATCTCTGTTCACAACTATTGTCCACGAAAAGGTAAAGTCTATCACTTTTCTACAGCATTTTAATTTATTTATTAAAAAAAAACTATTACGAAGTGTCTTCAATTCAGTACATTGGAAGGAGTACGATAAGAATACACTCAACAGCCAGTAATTTTGCCCAATTAATGATACGCTTTTTAAAGAGGCTGGGTGAACCCCGTGAAACTTCAAACCTCATAGGTTCTAATTTATAGCCGATAACAATTGGTCTCGAACCTAGACCCCTGCAAACTGAGCTATTATTCCTCTCAAAGACAATTTCTAAAATGTATTTCATATATATTTGTTAGAAATGCATTTTAAAAATTTTTTTTTTTCATAAATTACGTCTTCATCCTATCATAAAATCCAATCAAATAATCCCAGATCACCAATTTGGTTTCCGAACATCACACTCCACTATCCAGCAATGCCATCGTGTGGTGGACGTTGTCTCATCCGCATTATAGCGTGGAATGTACTGCGCGGGAGCTTTTCTCGATGTAGAGCAGGCTTTTGATCGAGTCTGGCATCCGGGACTGTTGTACAAACTCCGTAAATTCTTACCTTCTACTTACTTTTATCAGTTCCTACCTCAGTAATAGAGCCTTTAAAGTAAACCATAATTTTACCTATTCTTCCCTCTTTACCCAGTCTGCCGGAGTTCCTCAAGGTAGTATCATGGGTCCCATCCTATACACGATATATACAGCTGACATCCCAACCCATCCAAGCACTGTCCTCACTACGTACGCTGATGACACATGTGTGTTATCAGTAAATAATGATCCATTTGTTGCATCCCAAACTCTTCAATCCCATATCTCAAACCTTCAAGAATGGTGTCAAAATTGGAGAATTAAAATTAATCCTAACAAATCCCATCAAATTACCTTCACCCTTCGTCGTAAACCTACAAATTCCTGCCCTACTGTATCCTTTAATAATATTCCTCTGAACTCTGTCGAACAGGTACGTTACCTAGGACTCCATCTGGACAAACGTCTCACTTGGAATCCTCCTACAAGACTGAAAAGACAAGAAACTGCTCGTCGTTTTCGCCTACTTCAACATTTACTGGACAAACGCTCTAAGCTCCCAATAAATTACAAAAGACTCATTTACATGACAGTTATCAGGCCTATTTGGACATACGGAGTTGAGCTTTGGGGCTCTACTAAACCATCCAATTCATCTCGTATCCAATCCTTGCAATCCAAAATCCTTCGTAAAATCCTCAATGCTCCTTATTATGTCACAAACAAACTCATCCATCATGATCTTAATATCCCATATGTTACTGATTTGGCCCAAACTAGATACCTATCCTTCCATGACAAGCTCCATACACACTTGAATCCGCTAGTCTCTCAACTTGCTTCCCATACTATTCCTGATAACCCTCCGAGGCGTCTGAAAAGATGATGGCCTCGAGACCATCTACTATAGAACTTTTTAGAGTGCTACCGATGGGTAGTTTCTCCACAAGTGCTTTTCAAGTCGTATTAGACATATAGCAGATTTACTTATTGTAATTGTATTATAGTTGTAAATATCAATAAATTGAATTAAAAAAAAAAAAAAAAAATTTTTTTTCATAAATTACTTATCTTACTAATTCCACTGATAAATGAAATATTTTTTTCATTTTGAACTCCATCAAATAAATGTTTATCTATTTCTCCTAACACATTACGAAACAGATTTGCGGTGGAGGTGCAGTTTTCTAATGCATTCTATAAACTCTATTCCGTTGACTTTTCACACGAAATGTCAAGAAAAGGAAAAAGTATCGGTTGCGAAATTGGGTGTTAATCTTTACGTTGTCGAAAGTTCTTTGGTGGATGTCATATACTTGTATGCGAACTATCTTTTAAAATCATTTTTTAAATATTATTTTTATTAATAATAAGTTATAACATACTTTAACAGTATTTTAAAACTGTCATTGAAATAAGACTATTAATGAATAAAAAAACCTTTATTTCCAATTGAGGGTTCGAAATCAATAGAGGCAGGATGAGCCAGCCCATTTATACTCATTATACTGTTCAGTTAAGTTTACTTATTTTATAATTATGAATATGAATTATTTTTATTCATGTTACTATTCAGTTATACTATTCAGGATTTCATTCTCTTTACTTGCAGAAGCTTTATTTATTTCAATAGAGACATATTGGATATGTTGCTTTATATAACTAAATTTGGAAATGTGAATCGAAAAACTTAATGAAAACAACAACTTTGACAAAGCCTTGACTCGGAAATGATTTTTATATTTAAACTAATCATATCTTCATTTATAATAATTTCTTCTCTTATAAATAATTTCTTTTACTGTGGGAACATTTCAAAGCCTTTACACAATGTTATGAACAACACTAAACATATTTTATTACGATATTTACTGTGTGTAATTTGTTAAAACCTATAATTTAATACATCGTTTTATGGTATTTCAAGGTGAGTTTATCTTTTGTTGCCAAGTCTACTGGAGCCATACATAGAAAGGGTTTGCCTTGGCTGTGGTCCAGTTCGTAGCGTTACCTAAACACTTTTAATGTATCAGGATATGTGTATTTATACATTTTAATTTTTGTATTTTTATTGTATTAAAAATATATTTTAAACCGAAATGAATAAGCAACAAATGTCGAATAGCTTTAACGGTAATGTACATTAATACTATTTGTGCTTAGCTTCTGAGTTACAACTTGAATATAGTTTCAAATACACTAATTGCAGTTAGCTAATTAGATATTTTTAATTTAATGTTTTTATAAAATTTCTATTATACTGTCCTATCTAATTAAATTTGTTAGAAAACCTTCTATGCTACATATTTACTTTATATCTTCTTAGTACCTGACTGGCATAATAATAGGGTTTATAAAAAAAAAAAAGACTGTTTTATCAAATTCCAGAGTCCAAAAGTCTGTAAATATTTGAATACTATTTATTATTTATCAACACTTAATAGAGCATTCTCTAAGCTTGTTTATTAACCCTGGATTTCTTCAAAAAATCTCTCTCAGTTTAGTTATTTATTTCAAAGAAGAAACATGACAGTGTCCTACGAAATACTCGTAATTTTACATTACTGGGGAAAAAAATTCACGAGCCGCTGAAGCAACTCGTGAAATTATTAAATATGAAGGAGAAGGTGGTCTTGACCAGCGCACTGCGCAGCGTTGGTTTGAAAAATTTAGCAGTGGAGATACGACGTTGGAAAGGAAGAAGGGCTCCGGGCGACCATTAATGGATATTGATGACGTTAAGTCAAATCCGTCCACAAGTACTCGCGAACTTGTCAGGGAATGTGGAGTGTCGAAAGATACATTAGTATTAAAATATTTACAGACTTTTGAACTCTAGAATTTGATAAAACGGTCATTTATACACCCTATTAATATATCACCGTTAAAGTTAATATAATTTTTTTTATGTCATTATATTTAATTATCAAATACATTGACACTGATTGTATACAGTATTTCTTCAGGTTGTATCGTTATATGATTCAAACTGCAATTATCTATTATACTACTTGTAGGATCCATTCCTGATCTTCAATTTGAGATTCGAAACTAATAATTTCGAAATAATAATAAATTCTTTATTTATTCTGGGGCGAGTCCATTAAGAATAGCATTATAGAGTATGAAATATATGCTTAATTGTCAGAATAAAACACAAATAATTATATGTAAAGGAGATAGTTGGGGGGTGCAGTCAATAAGAACACCGAATAAGTGAAGTACTTATATTATGTGCCGACGTTTCGACCTACAGTGTAGGTCATCTTCAGGGCAAATTTTCATCTCATACAAATAATTATAGATCGAATATATATAATTTTATGTGCAATTTAATAATCCATATTAAATTAGTTATATGATCGAATGAAATATATAATTTAATTAATTAAGTGAAAATAAATACTAACTATAACTGATTAGAACGCTTAGCGAATCCGAATGCTCGGTGCCGTTTCGACAAATCCCTGCTTACTAACTTCCGTTCGCGGACCTCCACTTAAACCCAAATCCGCCAGATCACAATTAACGCAATCCTCCCACCTACGCCTCGGTCTTCCCCTCAGAAGTTTACCAGTCGGCATAGTACTTACTATTGTTTAGGAGTTTGTTTTGCTATATTGGCTTTACTGCCCAAGCTATGATATCAGGGAAAAGTCAGATCCTTTGATCTGAATATAATTAAATACTAAAATGGGATGCCACCCTGAGATCGTTATACTTATTATGTAATAATTTTATATTATTAATAATTAAGAGACTTATATAGTCTTCTCCAAAGGTTATCGTGGTTGACTGACCAGGAGTTGTTTATTAAATAAGAATATTCATACGAAAGGAACATTATATTTTATTTGTGCTGATCATGGTTACAGACTTATAAATCTTAAAAACAACTTACAATGAAAACGGGAAGCTATAGGTGACTTATGATATATGGGGCTTCATTCTCCATCCTCCTCCTTACGTCTTGACTTGGCTGCTGCGTACCGACGACTGTCCCCTCTCTTCCAAGTAAAGTAATGAACCCTAAGGACCATTATACTCTACCTGGCCTAGGCCCCTTATTGTCACCTATAGCAGTTTGTTACTCAACAAGATCATCCTAATATTCGCGATGTAATCACTTCAATAATATTGACTGGATGTATGCTCCATTATTCCGTTTGTAAAAATAGAAACAATAATTATAAAAGAGCAAAGTGTAATAAATATTAATATATATATATTCATATTTTATGGAGAAAAAATATGGTAAGAAATATCAATTAACAGCTATTTTAAATTGTTTTAGTCCTAACTAGATATATGAAAGATTAAACTAAAAAAAATCGTTAAGACGATTCTTTCATCCATCTCTGTAAATTTTGGTTGTAGAACTGAACAGCAATTTCTGATTTTTAGGGAACTGTATGGGTATGAAGTGATTGAATATTAAAAAAAACCTTCAGGACTATAACTTATAAGGGTCCATCTAAGGCCTTTACTGTACTGTTTCTAGAACTACAGTAGGGCAGGAAAGTGATTTGTCGGAGGTCACTCTGAAACACCAGGTTTTCCCACTAATTTTATAGAGGTTGTTTGAGTTCCATAAGGGTCTGTAGATTCTACGTAGTCCATTCGTGTTGTTAACACAGTAAATAATTTTTCTGTCACAGCCGGATTTGAACCCGGAACCTTCACCGTATCAACTCAGCACCCTACGCCCTGAGCTACCCATCTCTATACTTTCCTTATTATCGGTAAAAAGAAAAAAAAAGTAGGTAAGTGTCTTCCTAACGAGCTTGTAACTCGGCTTTCGTTTAATGAAAGTCTCTGACCCGTTTGACGATAATGAATGTAAGACCTAAAACAGAAATCCAAAACAAGTCATAGAGGATTTGACTTTCCAAACTTTCCCTTAAAAACAGGTCGAAGTCGAATATAATTGGTGCCCTTAATATAGTACCTTCTACAAATTAGTGTAAAAACTGCAAAGTATGTCCCAATGTTAGTGGTTGCTTTCTCTAGCTTCGTTAGTAGAATCGTGAAGCAAGTTGGTTTTATAAGTAGGCCTCAAGCCAGTTAGTAAATCTTAACGTAGTTCTGAATTTATATATCTCTATAACGGGAAGTGATTAATAATTAGTTTATATACATGCTTATCATATTCTTGTTTATTCATTAAACGTCATTTCATGGAGCTAATTGGACGATGCTACGTTGGGAGCCCTAAATTTTGCTTTTCCAAGTATAATCTCAATTTATGGAGATAGTATCCGGTAACTCTTAGAAAAAGGATTTAATAGTATATAAATATGAAATCATCTAAAAAAAAAATATTCAGACATTCTGAATGGATAAAATTAAATGGCCTTGTGTGTAAAAATGTAGATTCTATTTTTTTTCTCACTGAGGTTTTGAGTTATTTTTACTCAGTGGAAATTTTTATGTATTTCGTTAAAAATTTTTATAGATATCTTTAAATTTGAATTTTCTCTTATTTGTTTTATTTTTTATTCAATTATTCCCTCAGATTTTTTTCCATTCGATATGTCACCCTTCGGAGTATGGGTAAAATGTTTGCCGTATGTTTGCAGTGTCAGGCACTCCTTCCTTAAAGATTCTGGTCCTAAATAAGCTAGAATTGGCAAAATGATTTCCCATTGTTAAATTTAAATTGCTCACGTTAAATAAAAAACCAATATCTATTATGTATGAGAGGAAAATAGTTGACTGAATGATACAATGGAGAATGGAGATAGTTGGATCAAAAATGTCAAAAAAACAACACCAAATAATACAAGACTTATATTTAATGTGTTCCGACGTTTCGACCTACCTTGTAGGCCATCTTCAGGGCTATGAGAGAGAAACAAACAGAACAAAAATATATAAAAAACGTTACAGCAACAAAAATATTGTAATATGTAATGTAGAAAATTAAAATAGTGATATATATAATAATTAAAGATAACGAATATAAAATACAGAATAAATGTACAGAAAGGATAATAAAGTAAACATAATATAAAGGGAAATAAAAATGAGAAGGTAAACAGAAAGATACAAAATGAAAAGATTAAAATATAAAAAGGTGAGATATGAATGATTTAGAAAAAACTAGTTTAATTACAGATATAAAATGTATGATAATATACTCCTAGAGGTTACATAAGTAAAATGTATGAAAAATAAAACAAAATATGATACCAAAGAATAATTACAGAAGAAATACAGTTTTTTTACTGCAACCCCTTACTATCCCCATTCTCCACAATATCTATTATATTCGTTGCTTCTTAAAACTTTTGTACAGTTCCTAAACGTAAGGCATAGGAAGAGTATAAAATGAGGAAAGCCTTTTCCTCCTTTGAGACGAAACTCTCCACAAGACGAACAGTTCGCTGTCACATACTGCCATATCCCCAGTCGTGCCTATCTAGGGCGTCCTCTATCCGACCTCTTGTGTTCTGCCTCCTGATCATGTCCTTCATACTGCTATCCCTACGTGAGCGGAAAACACCGTTCCTCTATCTGGTGGATTCTACTGCTTAAGAAAGTCGGATCGTCAGAAGACATACATTTTAATTATTATTGTGTAGACACTGAGTAGGGACCAGTAATGGACTAATGAACCATTGACAGAAGAACTATGTTGATGCTTGGGGTGGGGTTCCTCAGTGTGTGTACTAACATTCACGGATCTACCGATGGAATACCAAGAACCATGGGATTCACAGACCCTTCGTGAGCTCACCCAGCCTAAATCAAATTGGTGTGAAACTCAAGTGGTTCCAAGTGACCTCGGACAAATCACTTCCTTGCACTGTCGATGTCCTGGAAACAGTACAGTCTCTACCGTGGGCAGAACCTAAAACCTTTTATGGACTGTAACGGTGAAGGTTTTTTTTTTTAAATAATCAATTATTTCATATCCATACAGTTCCCCCAAAATCGGAAATGATTGTTCAGTTCTGCGATCAAAATTTTCAATAGGATGGATGAAAGAAGCGTTATATTAATTTTTTAGTTCATTATTTCAGGTATTTAGCCATAGAGGTTTAAAAACAGTTAATATATATGTAAATAAATGTAACTTACCATTTTTTTCTCAAATTTGTTTCTTAAAATTTATTACATTAGCTATTTAATCTGTTAACAGTCATAGATAACCACTGGGTGATTTTAAGTTCCCATGAGGCTCGCCCAGCCTCTATAAAGTGCCCCTAATTAGGAAAGAAAACCTGACGGTGAAGTGTTATCTAACCAAATTACCTCTATGTACAACCGTTGGCTTAGAAACATTACTGTTACTGTATCCTGTACTGAACGCAATATATGGGTTGTAATGGTTTTGGTTTCTTAACTACATTTATTTTCCCTTTCCTCATTACATTTGTTGGTTCAAATCCGGCTCTGGTTGATAAATTATTTAACCTGTGTAAATTCTCCTCAATGCACAACTCTTGATTTTGATAAGTACAGTCTCATATACTGAAGTCAAGACTCCTCATTGCTAAAGGTTTAATTAGTTGATTTATATTTTTCTTAAATTCTACTTTTTAATTAACATGAAAACAGGAAACCCTATTCTAAGTAACGGATTGGAAACTTAACATTTCGCCCTCCTGTCCATTATTTTGTCTATAGCAGGAAATTTATTTATTTAGGGCACACTCATTCTCTTTAAATTGGCTACATAATCTTTCCTAACGTGGTTAAATGATGCTGGATAACTTTTATTAATTAATTAATAAATTCACCTCCTTAAATACTGTACTTTAACTTATAAACCAACAAAACTAGCGTTGCAACACAAAAGAAGTGGTTAGTATTTCTAACTTCTTATTTGGATGACTGCGCTGCCTTCATTATCGCACGTACTGCCTTACGTGTACAACAAAATTTAGTTATGACTGCGATAAACGATATCTCACTGTTACTATCAGGATGCATTCTATCTTTAGCGCTTACTCCTATGTGTTAATTCCTGTCCTTCGACATTTCTCGATTACAATATTCATTCAGCATTGCGGGAACCTTCAATCGTTTTTTTTTTTTTTATTTTACTTATACAGTATGTATTGGTATAGGTATTTACTTTCAATCGACCATGGAATAATTTAGGAATTACTTAAGAAATTTTAATTTTAAATGACTAATCTAAATATAATTTTAATGAATATTATGATTATAGAGATTTATAAAAAAAAATCCGTATATTTTATTTTCTTAGATCATATAGTATGCTTACTAAATAATTATAATTTTATAATTATACCATTAAATTATTTTGCAATTATACCATATGATGGCTCAAATGGTTAGAGTGCTGTCAAGGAGAGACAGAATATCCGGGTTCGAATCCCGCCCGGGGCCTTATCTTTTATCTTTAAAATATAAATAGCTATAAGTTTGTCTTTATACTGTAAGTATAAATGTTTAAGGACGAACCCGTCGTGTATTGTTCGGCCATAGGATCAAAATGCCTTTTTTTTCAGTTAATTTATTTATTGAAATTTACAAATGCAAGATAATACAACCAGTTGTATAATGAATGATACATAGAAAAACAGTAACCTGTACCACTAAAACCCGTGAAGTGTCTGGGGTTCAATACATAGTAGAGACTGTACTCTTTTTGGACAACGTTTGTGTAGGGAGGAGGATTCGTTCTAAATCACACTCAACCGCCAGACTTCCCCCATTATTTTGGGTACTCACCTTATATCTCCGGCCGATAATTGACTAAATAAAAGTGAGATTTGAACTTTCGGCATTGTAACTCAGCGCTCTACCACTGAGCTACTCCGCTCTTTGATGAATGATACAAAATTACTTGAAATAGAGTCTGACATCAAGTAGAGAAACTACCCACCGGTATTACTCAAAATTTTAAGTTTTGAAACATTGTAAGAGCTTAATAATACTAAGTCCTACAAGCATAGACCTGAAATATGTCTTCGTGTTTCACAACACATGCTGCAACATTTTGAAGTTGTCTGACAGCTCCACCTTTTTTGTTGGACAGATGTTTTTCCTTACAAGAGACCAAGTTTGTTATTAACGTTAATTATATTTATAACATTATGCATTACGCATCGATTTTTATCTTAGCAAACAATTTCTAGAATTTAATCGGTCCCTTTCACTACTCAAAGATTCCGTGTAACATTTGAAGCTTTGTGATATCCTTATTGTTATTTAACGAATTTAAGAATCATATCATTAATCAGTATATTACGGGATTGCCTCCCTTAGATTTGTTTAAAGGAGCAAAACATCCTTGGTGGTCATCCTTCGTGGAGGACGTAAAGTGGGGCTCCTGAGCCTGCACGGTATCATGTTCGAAATATCCGTTCCTCATTATACCGGACTAGTCGAAATTTAGGACTCCCTCTGTTACATATGATCAGCCATATTATCGTAAAGTGACTTAAATCAATAAACAATAGATATGAAAAAAATAAATTTTAAGTATCATTAATATTTCTCACACTGTTTAGTATCCCTATCTAAGGAGATATGCTTAAACCAACAAAACGTTCTACTTACTTTTTACTTTTACAGGTCTTTCCCTCAATAAGTTGCCTGGTTAAGTCAGAGCGTCCCTCCACTTTTCTCTGTTCCACCAGTCATCCTCCTCAAGTCCCATGCCGGCCATCTCCTCTTCCACGCAGTCTTTCCACCGGGATCGGGGTCTTCCTCTTCTTCGTCTGCCTGGCTGTTCCCACAGCAAAAGTCTCTTCGCCCATTTACGTTCTGGCATCCTCTGGCATCCGCACCATCGCAGCCTGTTCCTTCCAATCCTGTCCGGAACTCCTTCGGTCACGCCCAGTCTGTCTCTAACATCTTCATTTTTTATTTTTTCCAGGCGGATTGATCCTCAGGCATCTCCTCCAAAAGTCCATCTCCACAGCTTGTAATCAGGAGTAGAGTCCCGGGTTCAGTGTCCACGTCTCTGAAGCGTAGCTGAGGGAGGGCTTCTGAAAATACGCCTTTTGTTGTCCGTTGAGATGACTGTGTTCCAAAGAACTGGGTGCAACATTCTAGTCACTCTTCTTGCCAGGCCAACTCTCCTCCTAACTTCGGGTTCCGAATTGCCGTTACCATCTATTGTTGACTCTAAGTACTTGAAAGAATCCACCCGCTTGCATATTTTCCCGCTAATATGAGGGTCTGTGGCTTCTCTGCAGTTCACTGCCAGGTATTCGGTCTTATCAAAATTTGTTCGTAGACCCCATAGGCTGCATTCTTTTTCCAGGGCCACCTCAGCGACTCTTCCAGACCATCTCTGTTATATGTGACCACTGCCTGGTCATCGGCAAAGAAAAGAGAGAAAAGCATATGTCCATTTATGTCTATGCCCTTTCCTCTCCAACGTGCGCTCCACTCCTTTACAGCCTGCTGTACATAAATTTTAAACAGGGTCGGGGACATACTGCATCCCTGCTTAAGGCCCTTTGATGCAGAAAAAGGCTCAGATAAGCGAGAGCCGAGCTTCAATCTGTACTCGTCTTCCCTGTACAGACGTCTCATAGCATTTATTAAGGCATCGCTAATGCCCGCAATCTTAAGGGATTCCCACATCTTTTGTCTTGGCACACTGTCATAAGCCTGTTCTAGGTCTATGAAAGCTATATGCACAGCTCTTCCTTTCTCTATTCGCTTTTCTATGAGCTGCCTTAGGACAAATATGCTGTCTGTACAAGACCTGGCTGCAGTGAAACCAAACTGTTCCTCTGGAGTGACAAATTCCTCTTCTAATTTTCGCTTCAGAATTCTGTCCACTATTCTTGATACCGAGCTCTGGACACAAATACCTCTATAATTTCGGCATACATTCCTGTCTCCTTTTTTATGTATAGGTGTAAGAAATCCTGTCTTAAGGTAACGTTCTAAATATTATTAATTTTATTTATTTATAATATTTCCTGCGTTTACGAAGAATAAAAATCCCAGAACTATTGATTCTTTTGTAGCCTTTAGTATTATATAGAAAATAAAATATTACCTCCCTGCTAGGTCCAACTTTGTCTAGTATACTTCTGCTCTTTGGGTCGGTATATCATAAATGTATTTTAATTTTTTTTGGTTTAATCATAGACATATCTTTTCTTTTATTAGGGATTGTAAAATTTGTAATTGAAAAACAAAAAAAACAATACTCAACTGATCAGTTACAGCTGTGAAGGCAGGCGAATTATATATGATTTTATATGTAATTATAAAAAGACAGGTTAATTAAAATTTTAATTTATGTTATATAATTTATAGTTGTAAGAAGGCGGCTTAATTAAATGTATGAATTATATCAAATAATTAATTCGTGACGACTTGAAGTTATAACATTTTACTGAAATGGTTTCTGATTTATCTTCTCAAGGCTTTATACGGCCTTTCTTGTTAAAAGTGATCTTCAGAGGTTGTACAGATTTATTCGTCTGCCCTATTTATATATTATAACTTTTTTTTCCAATGCTACGCAGATTCTATATTACTTTTCTGTACATTCATCTCATTAAAGGTAATTGTTCCGCAGGCTGTCGCTTCGAGTTCAGCCACAAGTTTTAACTTTTGATTCGTTTCCCTATTAGATTTTCCAAAAATACAAGTTAACATGATCATTAGGATGGAAAAGAGAATCTGTGTGGAATTTGTGTTCTTGAGAAATCATTTCATCTATACGAGGATATCATATATGCTTCGAAATGTTGGTTGAAATTTGTATTTCGTGGTGAAATTATTACTGAAATCTATCCATCGCCCATAATTACATTCTCATTTCCATACTGAAGCTCATGATAACTTGTATTTTTAGAAAAAAAGTAAAAAGAAACGAACTTGTTACTCAACTAGAAGCGAGAATCTGCGGAACGGATACCTCATTAAATTATGATTAGGTAGGTTGATTCTGACACTTAAATTAAGATTAAAATCAATTATAAAATCACACACCAAACCATGATAATTTTTAATATAGTAATAGCTTTTCAAAAAATTTTACATGTCCATTATTTGCTATCGGGATTTTTCCGCTGATTGGTTGGGAGGAATGAATGCATGAATAAAATATTCATATAAAAAGAAAAATATTAAGTTGCTTATACAAAAATATTATGTAAATGAAAGACTGTTTAGTTACTTAGTGTTATCAATAAAAACACTGTACCATTTTTTTTACCTGTTGAAGGTTCTGACTTACTTAAGTTTTGATTACTGAATTAAACGCTTCCACAAAGTTCGCAGTTACGTAATATGTAAATTTTCCTTTTACATAACTCATTTTCAGGATTCCGTGGGAAAACTGAATTGTTTTCCTGAATCAGGCAGATAATCCCAAAAACAGGGGATATAATTATGTGTAAAGTGGGCCAATGAGAAGAAACCGTTAAATATTTATAAAGGGATCGAACAATTTATCACGCTTTAAATGGCTATCGGGCATGTTTATATTTAAATTAGTTTGGTTTTCCTGAACAATGGTTCAAAGAAATTTTCAATGTATCTGAAATTATATTATTCTATTCTATTACTTACAGGGAGAAAGTTATTTAATTATCATTTGCACCTGCGCAATTACGCATCCAGCAAATTTGATTGAAGTGTCTTTCTCTTCGCTTTTCTCCATGATCATCCAGTTATTATATATATCAATTGTTGAGTAGGTCTCTTGGTCAATTTATTTTTAATCTTTTTTTATCAAGTCCAGGTAGCAGGGAGTAGGAAAGCGGAAGAACTAGTGGGTTTGGGTGATATTGTCAAATCATGTGAAATTAGGCGAAAAAGTACCGTGTTAGAAAAAAATGCTTGACTTAACTAGTGAAAAATAAAGAAAGTTTTTTGAAATTTTTGAGTTATCCGCTTTTGATGCTGAACGCCTCATGTCATGTAGACACACTTACTTGAACTCATTAGGATTGTAATTTTATAATATGTTAATAGAAATATGGACAAGAGATATTTGTCGACTTACCTTGTTCGATTACGTTAGTAGTAACAATGTTAATATGACAATAAGGCTTACCGAAACAGAAAGCTCGATTCCGATACCACTAGTATCTGCTTACACTCCGTCCAGGGATCACCAACCTAGCCCACATCCGCCAGATCACTTTTAGCGCAATCTTCCCACCTACATATCGTTCTACCCCTCAGATGCTTCCTAGTCAGCATAGCACTTATTTATGGCAATCATTTAATAAAATTACTATATTTAAATAGTAGGGTGTATAAAAAAATGACCGTTTTATCAAATTCCAGAGTTCAAAAGTCTGTAAATATTTTAAAGCTATTTATTATTTACTAACACTTATTAATCTCTTTAGTGCATTCTCTAAGGTTGTTTGCCAACAGTGGACTTCTTAAAAAAAAACCTCAGTTTAGTTATTTATTTCAAAGAAGAAACATGACAGTTTCCAATGAAATTCTCGTAATTACTGGAAAAAAATTTCACAGCCGCTGGGGCAACTCGTGAAATTATTAAATATGAAGGGGAAGGTTTGACTGCGCGGCGTTGGTTTGAAAAATTTAGCAGTGGAGATATGACGTTGGAAAGGAAGAAAGGAAGGTTTCGGGTGACCATTAATGGATATTGATAAGGTTCTGAAGGAAGCTGTTGAGTCAAATCCGTCCACAAGTACTCGCGAACTTGCCACGGAGTGGGATGTATCAAAAGATACTGTTAATGAAATAATAATACAAATATTTGGCTAAAAAAAACGGTCATTCAGAGGCCAAGAATAAACCCCTACGACAGAATAATTTATAAAGGTAAACCTACAGACTTTCCAGTTTTACCCAAATCCAATTCGAAATGGTTTGAGAAAACGTTTGTAAGCCAAGAAAAACCAATGAAGTCAAATAATGGACCTTCCGTAATGGATTGCTTTAAAGAAATTAAGAATATGTTTAGCATATTCCATTCTAATAAAATTTTAATTTAATTTAAAATTATTATGTCAGAAGTGAAAAGCGCTGACGATAGTATGTCAAAAATATTCATAATAATAGAAGGTTTATTATCATTATTTGATTAATGGACAACTTTAAAATATTTCATAACGTTTATTTATTTATTTATTAATCGTTTATTTTACTACCAAAAATTATACTTATTTTAATTTATTTATTCGACTTTTATTTTATTTATTATAATTGTTTTATTCAAAACATGTATTGATGTGATATGTTACAAAATTGTAAAATGTTAAATTCGTTGTAATAAAACTCTTTATTATATTAAGCGGGCATTTTTATTACTATACTATTTATTGCTATTACGGTCATTTTATGCACCCTATTAGATTTAAAATATTTTAATCAGTATGAGGGTAGTTGTAAGTTACATAAGTGGACAGTATGACATGTGAGCATCATTTTATCCTTTATTCTCTACGGTAGCTTTCTAAAATATGAAAACCACTATAGTAACTGTCAGCGTGTGGTTAAGGCTATTACACTAATTCCAGCCATGAAGAAAGTTTTCGTCATAAGAAATATTAAACTGTTATGAAAATCGGTATAATACATTACCTTTGTCGCGCATAATCTTGCGGAGAAAGAAAACATGATGTGTCTCATGTTTCTAGAGTCGCGTGTAATATAATGTAATGTAAGTTTCTTTACTTGCATTCCTCCTGTTTACAGTGAAGGAAGAACTAGAGCGTATTAAGACGTATTACGTAACGTTATATGTTGTTACGTTAACATTTCTTTTGCATTATTGATACCCTCCGCCCTGAGGAGGCTTGGTATCTGTGTCTCCTTGTAGATGTCACAATAAATTGAGACTTGCAGGACACTGATATCGAAACATCTACAGCTGCCGTTTCTCTAAGGCTGGTCCCATTCGGAGATATTATTCTGGTGATGCATTTTACTTGTTTTTAGAATTATTCAATTGAAGGATTACTAATGTATTATTAATAATTATCCATACATAATCATTTGTATCTCTAAATTCTAATATATAAATTTATGAATTTTTACTTTATAAATCAATGTTATACGAGTGCAATTTTGGAATAACAATGTAAATGAACATATAAATAATATATCTAACTAACGTACACATAAAAATATCCCAGCTTTTCCAAATAAAAGTTGATAGGGAGGGTGTAGCTGTGTACATAAAATGCGGAATTGAGAATATCTAGATTTTATATCGGCCCTGACAAATAAATAATTTATTCTGCTAACAAATATGAACCAAATCTTTTAGATCTGATGCCTCCCCTTGGGGCCCTCCTAGGTTTTGTAATGGGCACCTTTAATTGGAGGAAGGAATCATAATCACATCACTACGCAAAAAATCACCTCACTGCGCAACCGTTGGCATAGAAACAGTACAGGTTTAACCTCGTTAGGTTTTGTAGAACTACTAATTTTAAAAAAAATATTTAACTCCAGAGTAAATATTATTGAAAAAACATATCTAAGGAGACGTGACTTGTTATTTGTTGATATCAATATAACACCAATTGAAAACATATGTATACTGTTATACGTAGATTCTATAGTTCCTCTAATCATTGGAACTTAATTGTTCCATTATAGTTACCTTTATAATATTTCTGGTTGACCATTGATAAGTGGTTATGTTTAATGATGTTTGGTTGGGCGTTATTTTTTCTCATACCTCCCTTGTATTTGTTTCTTCACTGTTCTTTTTTACTGAGAGCGTAGTAGTATTGAGAATGGTAAATGTAATGGTAAATTGCACTGTGTCTGGAAACAACGGTTATGGAGGGAGGTGATTAAGTCGATATCGTCAGATGTCCCACCCCCCAAGAGTAGTACCCACTTTGAGGCTGGGTGGGCCCCAGGAGGGTTCGCAGATCCCACGGGGTCCATCACCCTGCAGGATATATTTGTATGTTTGCATATCTGAGAGATATACCACTGGGCAATCCCACTCCCTAGTTAATTCCTTGAAACAAATCCCTTTATCTAATCTATATGAATAGCGTCGAGGACCCCAGTCATCGCTTTCTTAGCATTTTTTTCTTGGTGTTATTAATTTAATGTATTGTACTTTTACCGGAACCAAACCAGTAAGTGCAGCTACCC
This sequence comes from Arma custos, assembly GCA_037127475.1. Lineage (NCBI taxonomy): Eukaryota > Metazoa > Arthropoda > Insecta > Hemiptera > Pentatomidae > Arma > Arma custos. Next base: position 46,528,643 of record CM073762.1, on the reverse strand, counting down.
CTGATTAGCAAAGATCCTCCGACACGTAACATGTCACGGGTGTTAGCTGATCCTTTAGCCTTCCGGCTACGCTGAAATAATGATTTCGGTGCCATTTGGAAGACACAATGGTGTCGGTGTGGCTATTCACCCGCCGGCAGCCTGACGAATCGCCCGCTTTGCAAGTCTTATTAAACTTGTCGAGGACTTGAGCTGGCTCTACAAAGATCCCCTGATCACTCTCGCCACACCGGCAATCCGAAAGTCCTGTGCAGTTCCGTTGTTCGCAGAAGAAGTGAAGCAACTAAAGACGTAGGTAACACGCGTGAAGTGTTGGCTAATAGGATATGTCTGCTGGGATCACTGCCCTCCGGGTGTCTACTGGCTTTGATATTTTGGGACTGTCGTGATTCTAGTGGCTAAGTGCATTCAGAGTCACCCATCTACTTTATTTTAGTTGTAATTTTTATATATTGTTGTAATATATATATATATATATATATATATATATATATATATATATATATATATATTTATAGTGAATGGAAAATTATTAAGTTACATACTTCGTATAATGACTGGATGGATTCTATCTATTTTCAATTTTATATTTCAGTTATTTGTAATGAAAATGTATTGTTAGTGAATATTATAAACAGCCACAGTTCCATATGTACGGTAAATGTAATTTAATGATACCATAATTAAATTATCAGCTATAATATATATTCTTGTTTAATTAATTAAGTTAAATCATGTTATGTTTTCTGATTTGTATTATATTATATTTTTATTAAACTAATTCTATGTTTTACAATATACATACATATTGTACATATGTACACTGTCAACAGCCACGATTGCCCCTTTTGGATTTACAGACTCTCCTGGTGCCATCCAGTCTGTATAAATACAGTACTCTTAATTGGGTGGAAGACCCGGTGGTTGTTCGTGATCTCGGGCAAGTCACACGCCCTTCCCTTCTAGAAACAGTGCAGTCTCCACCATATACTATATCTAAGTTTTTTAAGGGTACTTTCATGCGTACCTTTATAGAATTTCATCGACATACAATAAATTTCAGTCGGCTTCTCACTAAAAAAAATTTAATTCTAGAAAACAAAATATCGGGCACTATCTCCTCTTAAAATCGTAATCTCCTAAAGGTTTATTTGTAAGCTCAAATTATTTTCCATAAAATTGGATGTAATGTGCTATACAAGATATGATTTTGGTTATATAAATCATCATGATGTTTGAACCAAACCCTTTTAGGAATAATATGGAATCTACTTTCGTGCCTATGATAGTTCCTAGGGTAATAGCTCTTGCCTTGATATAGCATGCATGGACTCTCAATACTATCTCTTGCAAAAGCAGGGAGTATATTTATTCCACCAGACTGCCCGCATCTTCCTATCCCAGTGTACTGTTATTCCCTTACTTGTGATAACGGCAGTGCAGCTGCATTGGTCTCCTTTAGGATTCTTCCATTCGGTTCAAGTTGGTTCAACACCTCTTTGATGGGTATCGAGATTTTTGTTACATTTTTGTTATTATCAAATCCCTTTTTAACCCAACAACGACAAACTAATGATTTTTTGAAAGTATTAGATTCATCTAGAGATATTAACAATAATGGGAATTACCCTTATATATGTATACCGTTGAGTAGTTGCGTGTAATGTTGTAATATTAGAATTTGATTTTTTTTTTTTTTAACAAATAATTGAGGATGCCGTTTAATTTCTTATTATTTTAATTTTTCATTTGTATCTGCGCCATTATCTCATCCAGAAAATATGATCTAAGTGTTTGTGTTTTCTCTTTCATTTGCAGCAACATGCAATCTTGAAAATGATCAATAGTTCTTGAGCAGGTCTCTTGGCCATTATCTTTTTAATCTTCTTGTAGCAAGTCTGGGTTACAGGAAATAAGAAATAGAAAGTGAATTTTGTGTTGAGTGAAATGTTGAATGTATTTTGTGATTCGAAATAAACCAAGGAGCGTTTATATTATTTCTTATATTGTTACAATATTTCGTAAAGCGTTTACAATATAGAATTTTGGAGTGTTGTTAGTATCTTGTGCATATGGACGTGTTGTAAATAACCCCAAAGTTCTGCTCCACGTGTCCAAATAGGCTTTAGTATAGTCTTATAGACAAGGACGTAGCCATCAAAACCTTTCGGGGGGGGGGGTGGTTCAGGTCAGAATCGAGAATTTTAATACCATTATTCATGATAATTTTTAAAATTTGGATAAATTTGCCCATATAAAATACTATTGGATGATGAATGATTTAAATGCAATACGCAACAACAACATTGATTTTCGATACGATTGTTAATTATTGTGAAGTTGTTGGAGGTCATTTTCAAGTAAATGTAAATATAAGTATGCAATGCACAATGATGTAAAATGTGTTGGGTCCTCTGTTGTGTGTGTTGTTTTTAATTTAATTTTCACTTTTTAACCTAGGATTAATTTTTAATACTAACTAAATTTTGGGATTTCGAGGGGGGGGGGTTGACTCCCTAACCCCCTTCCCTTGGCTACGGCCTTGCTTATAGATTAGTTGTTTGAAATTGAAATTAGCACAATTATGTTTTCACGTTATCACTTATATGGTGATCGGGGAAACAGTTTCTTTAATTTTTATTTTGTAAATATTAAGTGAAAATTAAATAAATATATGGAAAATTTTGATTTCTCAAAAATCTCTTCGATGTTCTCATCATCGTTTTGATGGGAAACAACATTATACTTTATCCGATATTTAAAACTCTTGTTTGTTTTGAAGTTCTGTGTAAACGTTGGGGCAGGCGATGTTTCCTTAAAGTAAATATTTTGTGGTTGGTCTGTTTGGGCCTAATGGAACTTCTGTCAGGATCAGTTTACTTCTTCTTCCAGGTCATATTACTCTGAATAACAGAAGATTTAGAGCAATTACTATACTTTGCTAAAATAGTAATAACCAGTATATTATAATAATAAAACAAGTAAGAATTAAGAAGAATAAGAATGTATGATGCGTAATGATAATGAGATAAATGCAAGTTTAACCAAAATTGATTCAGAGATTAACAAAATGGATATTTCAGATTAAATTAGGAATAATAAAAAAAAAGAATGATACTAATTTCTTTAATGCTCAGGATGTTGTAATTAAAGTTTCCTCCTAAGATTCTTTCCGTTTTATCATATTAATTATTTGAATTGTTTAGAAAATTGTTTTCCTATTAAATGTTCACTGGGACGAAACTATTTTAAACCAGTTTGCTTAAATTAGAACAAAATCTCACATCTTAGACAGAACGACTAGGCCTTGAAAAGTGTAACTAACTGTTTTAGATAAACTCTACTTTTTTTAAATGCAGTAAATGTTTACCAAAATGCAGAATAAATATTTTGAAGATAAAATGTCCAGTGATTATAGCTTTTATTAGAGAGTTGGATAGATAATTGTGTAGAGCGCTGAGTTACTATGCTCAATAGTTCTCAGCACTCAATTAAGGTTTCGGGTTTTCGGCTGTGGATGGTTATTTAATCTGTTTACACCAAGGGTTGGGTTCTCTGAAATTTATAGACCTTTCTGGGGCTTACCAGCCTACTGAAAGTGATTATTAGATGGTTTGTACCTTCCTGCACAATCGTTGTCCTATAAACAGTACAATCCCTACCGCGTACTGAACTCTTTGAAAAGACTTTTCATAGTTTACAGATATTAATAGTTTTTCGTTTTCCTATAATTTTCTTTTTTAAAATAAAAGTTAAATTTCTAAATAAATTCCATGCTCATGATTAAGGTTTAGTCACATATGAACAGTCTCAAAATAGTGTCATAGATACGAATTCATTTAATTTTTTTACATCTCTCAAAGTGGAATATCTAGTTTTATTTTTATATAATGATTATTTTTTTTTAAATGTTAGTATTTATTTGTTTTCCTCTTAAACGTATTGAATATATTTTCATCTATTATTTTTCTTATTACTTATATAGTTATTGAAGGACTGTTACATATTTGTTGGAAAAAAATTGCTGTTTTGCGGAACCCTATTTCCTAATAGGGTTTAAATATTTTCGTTATCTTTACTTTCGCTGATAAGCTAGGTCTTGTTCTTGACTTTCATATTTCTGTATTTTTTTGCATTTTCGTTTTAAACAATATTTTTTAGTATGCACTCTTAGAAATTAAATGTGATGAAGTCATACCCCCTTCAAAGCACCGGCGGATATAGCAGAATTTTCAGAGGGGCCATGGGTCAATGTGAATTTGTTATTATATATGTATACGATCCATATATGAATGGAGATACATAAAATATCAATTTTTAATTTAAGACATCTGAGGCCAGAAAACAATAACATGGATAAAATAAGCTCCTTGATCAAAGCGGTAGCTATCTAAGCATAAAAGGATTCGGAATCGCCGATTTTGGATGCACACATTGAGAAAACATTCGATACAATGAATAATTTTGGTGTGTTTTTTTCTTGTTGAAAACCAACTAAAATTCAGGTCAATGTAAAATAATGAGAACTGGGGGAGCATGACCCCCCCCCCTCAAATCCACCAATGCTTCAAAGTAAATGCTTGATTAGTGTGATTCACTATGATTCGTCTCAAGCAGGTCTGCTCTGATTTCCGCAACTGTTTTAATTAAGACTTATTCAAGTCTGATATACAAGATCTCTGCTTTGTCTTTATAATTGTCCAATGAGACGACCGTGTTCCGTTGTATATTATCTAATGGTATTAACAAATATAAAAATAATTAGCGACTGGTTCCTGGGTTAGTTAATTAAGGGTATATTATAAGGCCAAGTCTCTACTTATCTACTAATTATCTCTATAATTAAAAATAGCTGGGGTACCCGGCTTCGCTCATGGAGTTGATATGAGATTGGGTGGTAGTTAGAATGAAAGGTTGAGTATAAGATATATAAGGTAGAATAAAATAAAATATTATTAAAAATATTTAATATTATTATCACGTACCTGATGGCACTTGTATCTCTGCTTCTTACAGTACTTCTCTCGATCTTCTCTTCTCAGTGCTCATTCTCGTTCGTTGGGAACGTAAACGTGCTTGGCGCTCTTCGACTGTTTCGTTTTTTAGCTGTTCTTTTTGTTTTCGCCGTTTTGCTTCAGAACTGGCAAGATCCCCTCCTCTTTTACGTTTAGGCATTGTATAATTTATACTTATAATTCGATTTAATGTCAATCACTGTATCACTCTGATTACTCACACTTCACTGTTTGTTTTTATTCATTCGCTGCACTTCATTGGTGAGAAACTGACGTTCAAATTTTTTTTTCCCAAGCCCCTGGAAAATGAAGATTATCTGAAACAAACTTACATGCTAACGTGTATTAATATATATACACACACACACACACATATATATATATATATATATATATATATATATATATATATATATGTACATATATACAACTCTTTTCCTGCACCGGGTGCATTTTAAGAGGATGTTGAGTATTGAGGATTAAGGTTATGGGGTAAACCCACAACGCACCATGCTTTATAAACCCCTACCAATGGGTACTCCCAACTATTCAAAAAAGACTTCGAATGTTCTACAATGATCTGGAATGTTCGAACCCACGATGGATCTTGCTTTTAATACCTCTACCAACAGGTAGCTTCAACCATAGAAAAAAGGCGTCGAATGGTCCTCAATGTTCCAGAACATTCCACAACATTCGAGAGTGTTCAGGAATGTTTCACGATGGTCTGGGATGTTCCCGAACATTCTGCAACATTCAAGAATGTAGTGAAATACTCTGGAATGTTCTGGACAGTTCTAGAAAGTTCTAGAGGGCGAAACCCCATAAATCCAGCTCTTATATCTTCAAAAACACGCCCATCAGATAAAACGGGGAACTTCTTCATGGACGGGATATAGAGGGCTACCACATAATATAACTCCCTTGATTCTGAGTTTTAACGGCACTCACATTGTACGCTTTCTTTTATATATTGATTAATTCTATCATTTTAAGTTTGTTCGAAGAATAATGTATGAGCATAAACTTTATGTATGAGTATAAGCGACAACTTGCGGAACTGATACTATTATGATAATTATGCATAATGAGTAGATTTCAGTAATCATTTCATCAAGAAGTAACAGTTTCAACTAACATTTCGGAGTATAGATATATGTTTGTTGAAGCGTTCATTTCTAGACGAAATGATTACCGAAGTATACACATTCTCTTTTCCATACTAAATCATAGATACTTGTATTTTTGGAAAATATTAAAAGGGAAACGAATGAAAAGTTAAAACTTGTTGTGATTCAACTCTAAGCGACAACCTGGGGAATAATTACTAATAATTTTAACTAAATTGACTTATGATATTATACACACACACTCACACTTGCACACAACCTCGGTGGTACTTGGGGTTCGGTGGGCGAAGTTGTGTGGGAGTTCTGCCATCTGTCGCCCGGCGCCAGTGAACATAACCTCACCCTGTCAGTCTTGCATTTACCTACTTGTTCACTTGATTTACATTTTCGACAGGTATTTCATCCCATTTTTAATCTTCCGTTTTTTTTTTGTGATTCGAAAGCTGTTGCCTATATCAACACTCCTTTATGAGGACAAATCTTATCCGGATATCTCTTTTCTGTAAAAGGCAAATGTGGATGCCCAATCATAGCAGATTTAGAAGCAAATACATCTGCACTTATCCTAGTTATCGACGAACAGGTGCACAGTAAATAGAGTTGCTTATTTACTTCCTTATATTATTTAATAATTCTTAAAGTTACATTCACTTAGTTTCTTGCTAATCTTCGTGGTTTGGGGTTTTTATATACCCCGTACAAAAGGGTTCTTGATTACTCAGCTCTTAGTCCTGATTTTGAACCAGCCTGTAAATTATTTATCTGTGAATCGACTCTGTTGGATCTGGAATTAATCAAGGAGAAAATCCTGGAGATTGAGAGTGATATCGACCTAAGCACTTATTTGCACAACCATTGGCTTACAAACAGTGCGGTTCCTACCTAGTACTGAACTAGCCCAATATTCCTCAAAGGTTGTAGCGACTTTAATAGAAGATAAAGAAACACTCTTATTCTTAGCTCGACGTGGCTAAAGAAGTTTTCACTACGAAAAATCAAATATGAAAATGCTTCTGAAGTTCTCAACTACGTCCCTCTTAATGGTAGCCCACGTTCGACATATCCCCACCACATTTCACGCTTAACCTGCCATCCAAAAAACACATAATTGAACATTATTCGTCTTTTTCGTTTGATTTTTTTCTAGCATCTCGGTGTTGCTAATCCGTAAGTTTTTCCACTTCCAAAAATCTCACCAAAAAGTTTTTACTTCAAAATGTAATTATAGTAAAACGCAACTTTCTGCGTTTTCGCCGTCCCTGAATAAAAGAGTATCTTATTATTTTTAATGCTTTAGCTTGACTAACGGTTTCTTGAAGGCAACCTCTATCATATCTGCAATTTTAGTATTCCGTTTAGCGGAGGGAGAAAGTGATAGCGAGTAAGATAATTCTCGGACCGTTGGTGATGATGATGACGATAATGAGCCTGAGAGCGGGAGATGACGAAGCGTGTAACTGGCGCTACGGTCTGCGAGTGGGAGCAAGTGGAATGAGACCTCTCCGGCGATAGAAAGTAGTCTCTGCTCTGGTCCTTGGGCTAGCTAGCTGGTGGTAGCGAGATATTTCTGCAAAAAATGCTACAGTCCGTTTGGTCCGCTAGTGACCCAGTCAGGATGCCAAGTCGGCTGTGATATTGGGATTCATAACCATCCGCTTTCATACTGCGGGGTTGTAGCATTGTACGCCATTTTCCCTCGGAAGGTTCTAAGAGTTCGATAGAACGATTTGAGTAGCATGAAATGGGAGACGATTAGGGATATTTTCATTAATAAAATGGCACAACCATAAAATGTTAAGTTAAAAGGTAAACTGTACCAACACATAATAATTATATAGATAAGCAATACCTTCTATGAATTCTGTATGATTATAGTATATTTTGGAATAAGTAAATTAATATTTTATTATCATCATAATAATCCTTCCCTTTCTGCCGCTGAGCAGTGTAGGGATGCCCTATACAGAGCTTGACCCAGGTGTGGTACCGAACCATATTTTATTTATGAATATTATATTGTTAAATTTTGTTTATTATAAAAAAAAAAACTTGTACCAATACGAGTCATGAAGAATTTTGGTTTCAGTACGTGGTAGGGATGGCACTGTTTTACAACAACGGTCGTGCAGGAAGGGGCATTGTCCAGGATCACGCTCAATGACCAAGTTTTTAAAGGCTGGGTGAGCTCCAGAAGTGTCTGTAGATCATTTAGAGACAATTCATGGTTGTTGACATATTAAATACTTTTTCTGTCGGCCGGAAATTTAAACCGGAGCGTTTAGCATTGGAACCTAGCACTCTATGCACTTCACTACCCCGCTCCCTAAGTCAACTCTTGCGAAGAGTGCTAATTTGAGATAAAAAATATAAAATGAATAATCAATAATAAAAACCTATATCAGTTTTTAAAATGCGTTTATTCGTACCGGTCTTGTAACGGGAATTTTCTTCTTATGAACCAGTATTTTTACTTAAGGGATGAGAAAGTATCTTTATATAGTTTATCTTGAGAAACGCTATCAAGTATAGTTATTGAGAGTAGAGTACATACAAAATAAAGTAAAAAAAGTAAGTTATTTTATATCGTATAATAATAATCATCGCAGTATTTAACCCGTAAATGCGTGAAAAAAAGATAAAAGTAATAATTATAAAAGTGATTATAAAGCTACAACTCGAACGAATGCAGTATTGTTAAAAAAATATATGAATATCATTTTTCTAGCTCTACCCTTGGCTTATGCCCGGGTAGGAGCATTCTCTAGGAGTAGCCGAGAAAAAGACAAATATGAATAATAAGGTGGTCGAAGAAAAGAAAAACCACATTAAATTTTGTATCATAAATTTGGAAGAAAACTCTGTAAGCGTTAACTCGGACAAAGCACCTTCCTTCACATCCAGCTATAACAGTACTGTCTACTATGAACCCGAGCCCCTTCATGGGTTGTAGTATTGCAGGTTTTTTTATTGATATAATAATATAAAAACATACTATAATAACATAGTAATAAATTGTAACTATAAATATAAAAAATAAATACAAACAAAGGGCTGTATATAGATATTAAACCTATATCTTAAGGGAAATATGATCCGTTCCCATATCCCATCTACCAAAACTACATTCTCCCTCTTTTTCTGACATATATCCCCTCGTCTGGAGAATAAAAGGCCATTTATCCCTAGGTAACGGGTTCTCCTCTGCTGGGACAATCACCAGCAATTGAGCAAGATGATTCAGAAGAGAAATGATTGAGTGAAATTCTTTAAAAGCTAGATTTTGCTGATAAACTTTATCATAGTATACTTTCCTAGAGGAAGCTGCTGTCCACTGACTTCTCGGATAATTTGCTTTTATTTAATTACAAATATTAATTGTAGTTAATATAAACTATAAATTTATCTGCAATGTATAATTATTTTATATAAATTCTAATAAATAAAGTTTGTAAGGCGCTGAGCCTACAATTCGTCTTTACGTCTTTTCTTAGGATCCGATAATAACTCAATACGTTTATGACTTTGTCCTTTATAGTTGTACTTTTGACATTAAAATTATTCTGGTATTCTGTAGTTTTTCGATCCCTGATTAGATAAAGTGTCGTAGCAAGTTTTGGAACATTGAAGTGGTTTAGATTGCATATAAAAAATATCTCTCGACTTTTCCTCAGTTTCTCCATTGCAGTTTTAATGACGGCTGAGAACCGAACTGCCGTACCGTTAGAAAAGACATCGCTGCCATATCTTTTGAAGCATATCGGTTCCCATAGACCGTTAATTCTCTCTGTCCTTATCTCTTTTGGTTTATTAAACAGGGAACTTAAATGAGAAAGGATTTCTTTTCATCGGAATAGGATACTGATAGGAGTAATTTACTGTTGTTGGAAAATAGATGATATATATATGCATCTATAATTTCTTTTCCCACATAAATTGTATTTTTTTTAAATTTGAATAGTTATTTATGACTTAAGCGAGTCATTAGTATGTTGGATCATCTTCTAATACGAAGGGATATGCTGTATTATCAACATATGTCCATATTCTTAACGAATCCTTCCCCCGATCAGAAGGTCTTCGGCTATGGAGTGTGGTCGAGGCTGGCGGGACCTCTTCGACGACGACTGGGACTGGTTCGACCAGGACGACGATGAGGAGTTCGAACCTTTCTCTGAAGACGACGAAGACCTCTCCGGGTTGGACCTTGCTCTGTTCGAACCCGCACAGCTCTCTAGCGGGATGTCCGAGTGCTCTTGCTGTTCCTGTACGGGATGCTCATGCCTCCCGCCGCCACCCAACATGTACATACTCACAGCTATACCGCCGCATCAAACATACGGTGAGTATTTAAGATATTCATACAATTTTACATATATGGTGTGAGATTTTCAATTATGTAGCACCACTAAAATAATTATTTATTATTATTTATTTATAGAGGTGATAATTGTTATTGTTTGCTTCGGTGGCCAAACCAAATGTTCTTGCTGGCCGATTTGGAAATAAATAATAACTCTGAAGGCCATATGTAAAATTAATATTCCTAAATTGGATTAAGACCCACTATAGCCATTTTTTGGAGTGAAAAATTTAAACATATACTTAATTGTTTTTATTATTGTGTTTACTATTAATCATGCCTGTAAACATAGGTGATACACCAGTAATGCTGCATTGCCAAATTCTTAATCTAAACATTTTTGATCCACCTAAAAACCTCATAAACAATTAAATTTAAAAAATCATACTTTAGTGATGGATTTTATAATTTGTTTGTTCATTTAACGTCACTTTATGCTGCTATGGCTAATCGGACGATGATGCAGTGGGTTCCCTAAATTTTGCCTATATGGAGAAACTAGGATAGCAAGCTTCAAAGAGTACCAGACACCGTGCATGCTCGGAATTTCCATTTTACGTCCATTTAGAAGGACGGCATAACCAAGAATTTTGTACTCCCTTTTAAATAATCCTAGGCCCATTTACTGCGTTGCGAACCCGCGTGCTTACCTACAAAGTGGTAATGTTACTATTTAAATGCACAAATATATTAAAAACATTGAATTATTTTTGACTGTATAATTTAACTAAATTGTTTACATTTCTTGAAAAAATTTAGTAGCCGAAGTTACAATGCTTCTGTCAATGGCCTTACCAAAGCATATATTTTTGGAAAAAATGGTTTTCGATACAGTGCATTGTAGGGACTTTAACTAGGCCTATCAGAGCTAGCAAGTGTGCTGAAAGGTGAATCAATATCAAAAAATAAATTTTGTTTTTTCCTATAATGAAACTAGCTGACCCGGCCACGCGTTGCTGTGGCTATTATAATAGTTTTAAAAAATATTACGTTAAAATTTGAATTTTAAAGAAATAATGAATGAATGAAATAATTAATTAAATTGATTTTTGATTTTACATTTCATTCATCTTATATCTAACTATAGTATATAAAAAATAAATAATATACTAAATTGTTAACTGATAAAATATAAACATTAGTTGTAATAGCATGTACAATATATCAAAAATGCAGCTGGTTAGAAAACAAAATAGTTATGCAATAAAATAATCGCGGTCGAAAAAAAAAAAAAAGTCTATATTTTAAGTTGGATAATGTTACATATATTTGCGAAATTTCATTATAATCAATACAGGAGTTTTGGAGATTAGCCCGGACAAACATCGTGACAGGATATTTTTTTAAATAAAGATATATAACATTCCAGTTATTTATTATTCAATTGGGACCGAACTCGGAATCTACTATACCTACAGAGCTGCGGTTGGGCTCAAATTGTAGCAAATTTAATCTATTTTAAAAATGGTTAATTATGTTTTTTTCAAAAAATGCACCGATTAGGAGATACACTTAATTATTACACGATAGGGACTGAACTCGGAATCTATTCGACGTACAGAGCTGCGGTTGGACTCAAATTGTAGCAAATTAATTCTACTTTAAAAATGGTTCATTATGTTTTTTTCAAAAACGCACCGATTAGGAGATACAGTTAATTATTACACGATAGGGACTGAACTCGGAATCTATTCGACGTACAGAGCTGCGGTTGGACTCAAATTGTAGCAAATTAATTCTACTTTAAAAATGGTTAATTATGTTTGTTTTTTAAAAAACGCACCTATTAGGAGATACAGGTCAAAAAGTGAAAAGACTCCGAAATGTTCAAGGTTTTTCGGCCACCCTGGTTTCCCTCGTAATTTTTCCTGTTTTTCTCTCCATAAGAACCTTCTATGCGCCTTAGCGAAAATATGAAAAAAAAAATAGCCGAATTGGTCGAGCCGTTCTCGAGTTTAGCGGTTAGCAACGAATTTGGCGATTCATTTTTATTATATAGACTACCTTTGAGTCGATAGTTTTTTTTTCCTAACGCTTACAAGTAGCTTCTATCTCACCTCCCGGCAGACATTAAATAACAATTAAAGAATGACTTGCTCGATAGAATTATTTTATAAAACCAGTTGTCACTCTGAGACATCTAACACAGGTCGTTGTTTCTATAAGGCCATCTTGCTCAATCCACACAGGAAATATACACGAGAAGGTGTACTTTCGAAACGCTACTATTTAATGGACAATTTATTGTCCTTTTTAATTGAATGGATTATAGGAGGAAGTGATGCAATGGCTTGTCACATATATCGTTTTTTCTCAATAAGATATACAGACACCAGACGTTACGTCATTTTAGAAATTACGGCTGTAATAACACTCTGTGCTACTGCTGTCATTTGTGGTGGGACCTGGCTATGTGGGTGGGCTTAGAGTGCTCTATGCTGTTCGTCAGGCGTCTCCTCTCGAAGTTCTCAAGTCTGGGGAAGATATCATATTTCTAATATTAATTTATCTATAATAATATATGTTAAGTATATATATATATATATATATATATATATATATATATATATATATATATATATGTTTAAAAAATTACCACAGTACCAATATTATCTATGAAGGGTCGTAAGTTTATTACATAGTAGAGACAGTACTGTTTCTAAGACAATGTTTATACAGGTGGGTGATTACTCCGAGATTTCGCTCGACAGCCACGTTTTTCCCAGAGTACCTACTTTAGAGATACTGAGTGAGCTCCAGGAAGGTCACTAGATCTAACAGAGCCCAAGGACGGATTTGAGCCCGTAGTCTTCAGCTGAGCAGATCATTAGCATTGCATCATGCCACTCATCGTACCCAAATAAAGCTATGATCATCGGGTATTCTATGTTCAAAATATGTATTCCTAACTGCGCGAAAATTGATAGGGATATCACTAATTATGTTGTATTTACTTTTCCTATAGTATATATTTTATAAAATTTCACTTTATTAAACAAATGTTAGCGCTTATCCAACGCTATTTATCCAAAAGAGCTTAATATCTTAAGACTTTGTCGCTCTGTCGTAAGAAGAAGTAAATTCATATCCCTTATGCAGTTTTTTCATAACCGATTGAAATTTTATTTATTTAAATAAGCTTTAAATTTATTTAGAACTTAAACTTCCATTTTTGAGTGAAAAATAAAATAAAAAAACTATTAACCCTGTACCATTACAATCTATGCATGATGAAATTTCTTGGGTTCAGTACATATATGGTAGAAACTGTTTTTAGAAGCAAACGTTTGTCCGGGATGTGATTTGTCCGAAATCAACGTCAGCTTTTTCCCTATTTAAGGTACTAATTTTAGTAAGGCAGGGTAAGCCCCAGAAAGGACTAAATATCCCACAAGATTCATCCGTGGATCTTCTATACCTTGAGTTACTCCGTTTTACAATAATAATGACTCTACATAATACAAAACACTTTATTGCGAAGTCACTACGAATTAATTTCTAAGGTTCCATTCAATGCATACTCGGAAGCTATGTCCTTAGAAGCTTAGCGCAGATTACTCAATCTTAAATAACATTTTTAATTGTACCTTCGTTGCAGCAATAGAATTTTTGTTGCAGAGTTGATTGATCGAGACCTTTATCTAGGCCAGTCCCTGTTAATGATTCTTAATTACCTGAAGGTAAAATCAGAGTTCAATTTTACCACTTTCACTGAAATAAGTATGCCAGGGTTGAATCTGCTTAGAGTTAAAAATAAAACAGTAGACTGTTACAATTAAAATAAACGACATATAGATCAAGCCGTTTTACGAATATTTTTTTTTCATAATACCTCTCGAACTATGCCTGCGATGTTTTTTAATGTTTAAATTAATCTATTAAATCGTCATTTTCAAATTCAAACTCCAGCGTTAGTAATCTAAAACGTACAATCAACTATCTTCCATCTCACAGTCTCTGCAGGCAACAGTCTTAGTGGCTTACTGCCAAAAGTATAAAAACATGTTTCGGTATTTTTATCTCTTTTGAACTCAAGACTGCATCCTATGTGGTTAATCTAAGGTTCGATCTGGGTTCTCTTCCACTCCTTTTAAAGACAGGAAGTGGAAAAGTGGAGACTATGGCTTAAAAGTAGGCCTTTAAATCACATGTTTACTATGAGATATATTGATAACAATCCTACAGAATCTCAACTCAACATAACCCTGTAATATTCAAAGTCCATAATTTCGATAACCCAACATAAAAATTCAGACGGATTTAATATTGTTTCTCAATATTAATAAGTGTGTAGACAAGCGCGTCGTATTAAAATATGATAGAGAGGAAAATAGTTGACTGGAAGGTCTTATGAAGTAAATAATTACTCTAGGGATGCAGTCCAAATAACACTAAATAAGAAAAAAACTTATTTATTATAAGTGCCGACGTTTCGGCCTATAATGTTGGCCATCTTCAGGGCTAAGAAGTAAAAAAACAGAAACATGACTATAAGAACATTGCAGTACTAGGAATTATAGAATAATATATAGAGTATAACTATCGTATGCTATATGCCTCCCCTTTTCTATACACTATAATTCCTGGTACTGCAATGTTCTTATAGTCATTTTTCTGTTTTTCCTTCTTAGCCCTGAAGATGGCCAACATTGTAGGCCGAAACGTCGGCACTTATAATAAATAAGTTTTTCTTATTTAGTGTTATTTGGACTGCACTCCCAGACTAATTATATCCTTCATAAAAAAAAGTTATTTTAAATAATTATTGGCTGGTCATATAAATTATACATAATTTATAGATACGGATTGGGAAAGGTGAGTGTGTAGAGTGCTGAGCTCCTATGCTGAAGGTCCCGAGACCAAATCTACTTGTGTGAGATAAATTATTTAATCTGTTAACACGGACATCTGTGGGATCTACGGTCCCTCCTGGGGCTCACCCAATTTCTACTGACAAAAACCTGGTGTATTATCATAATATACATAATCGCCTCCCTAAACAGGTGTTGGTTTAGAAACAGCACTCTCTACCATGTTCTGAACCCAAGACCCTTCATGAGTTAAAGTATTAGTGCAAAACTTTTCTCTTATCCGATCCCATGTCCTCGTGTTCTCGCAATTTTTGCGATGAATACACTAGAACGAATGTCCTTTAAACATTAATTTAATTTTAGGATCTTATTGACTTACGTCATATTACTATTTATAATTATTGGTCAATTTTTTGATTTTTAAATATTTTTATTTTTAAAGAGAAAAGATAGGCCCTCGGCCGGGATGCGAACCTTCTTTAAAAATAAGAATATTTAAAAATAAAAAAATTGACCAATAATAATAAATAAAATTATTTTTAATATTGTTATATTTAAACTTTTATTTTTGTTTTATTTAATGTTTTTAAATTAAATTCTTTTTAATTATTAAATTTCATTTTATTAGAAACATAAAAATGAAAAATGAAGGTTATTCGGGAGCGTGAAAGGCCTAGAAAGTACTACCTGCAACGCCGTTCTAAAAATCATGGAAGGTTTAGTTGTGCTAGGGAAAGGAGAGCTCTCAAAATGGGCTAAACTATTATTCGGAATCTACTTTCTTCACAAACTTTAAAACTTATCAAATTATCACATCTATTTATGACAGACAATTTAGATTTATATCGTAATATAATAGACTTATAATTCTCCTGTATTTATAGAATTAACACAAAGATTGTAAAAGGAATTAAACAGCTATAATCTAATAATACATACAAGAAAAAAGTGTACCACTACAATCCGTGAACGGCCTCGAGTTCAAAAAATGGTAGTGACTGTACTGTTTTTAAGCCAACTCTTGTTCAGGAAGGTGATTTGTCCAAGATCACGCTCAACCGCCAAGCTTTTCCCCAATTACTTTATATGGTTGAGTACCAGGAGGTTCTGCAAATCTCAGATCACAGGGTCTGTTAGTAGCTGTTAGTAGATTAAATAAATTTACCTGCCACAGCCGGATTTTAATCCGTAACATTCAGAAAATAGCTCTGCACTCTGGATACTAAGCTACCCAGCTCCTAATTTTTCCATTTAAATATGATAACATTTTCTTAAGGTTATCATTCTATTAGAAATCTAGAAATTAAAAAAAATGTCAGCCTTAAAATGCTTGGGCAAGAACAAGCCTTAGTATATCGCTCCATAGAATATGACTTTAACTTTATAGTATATTTAAATAAATCTAAACTCCTGGAATATCTCTCTAGGCGAGTGTAATATTCTAATTAAATCTTAACCAGTACAAATAGTATTGTAGCTAATTTTCAACTTCGAGGACTGATCTATTTATTAGTCTTTAGGAATTTAAAAATATTAACTATTATTTAAACTTCAATTCCTCAGTAAAAATTCGAAGTGTACTACAAGGCTTAATTTGTTATATAATTACTAAAATAAATTATAGCATGAAGTAAAATATTTTTGAATTACCGCACAATTGTTGTGAACTCATAATTTATGGCTAATAATAAAATAATCGGTTCTAACAATAATTCAATTAATTAGTTTTAAACAATAGTAGTTCCTCCGAACATAGTAGTTTGTAGGTAAAATGTTGTGGTGAATGTTATTTATGTTAATGTTAACTATTTAACTATATCTTTAATACTTAAGCTAAAAATCGGAAACGAACAGTAAAATATTAATACAAAATAAGATTTATTCTCTTTTTTACACTGGATCGCCTGAAAATCCATCTATTAGATATATATTGTAGGAAATTAATAGGCTGTATACGAAGAAAAATTTCATTTTGAAACTTTTGGAATTAATTCTTCAATATCATGCTTCCAACACCTCTTTCTCTATGTTAGTATTGTGATACTTTAGTTATTTATTAAAATAAACATTAAAAAAATATATAGGGATAATGAGAATCAAGTATTTTTGATTTGTCTCATTATGAGACTAAAATTAATAATCGCATAATCTAATGTTTTGCTTTACAGTGTATTTATTACCTTGTACTAATGGAATTCATAAGCATAAAATGGAATAGATATGTTACTTGAGTTTTATAGCTTTGCTACCTAGCTATGAAACTCTAATAACGGTACAACCACGGAATAATTGTGCAAGAGTTGAGTACAGTATTACTAAGGTATTCAAGCAGATTTAAAAAGATGAGATAAAAAAGCTGAAAGTGATAGGAGGAAAAAAATGAACGCTTCAATTCAGCTGTATGAAGAATGTTGTGAAAATCAATAAAAAATCATTACCATAATATTTATTATGTTATATATATATATATATATATATATATATATATATATATATATATATATAACATAATATCATATAACTTGTGTGCTATCGGCCAATGTTTATTACCTGAACACTGATATTTAAAACCTACTACCATCATATTCATATTAATGGAAATTGAAATATAATAAATTTAATAATAAAATGCTGATTCTAGACCACTCTAGCCATGTTCCTCTTTCAAATAATGTTGTCTTTAGAATTATTCCGAACTTCTGAATGTTTTTCACAGATTCATCTTTTGAAAACGATTATTCCACAAAGTATTATTCTGTTCGCAATCAACAGGTGTTGTCTGTTGACAGTTCACCCAACCCCATCTCCTATTAGCCCTGAAGATGACCTACAAAGTAGGTCGAAACGTCGGCAGAAATAAAAATAAGTCTTGACTTATTTGGTGTTATTTTGACTGCATCTCCCAACTATCTCCCCAACTATTATTCTGTTCATTTTAAATTGGCAATAACAAAAGACATAAGACACAAAATTAAATCTGATTAACAATTCAGAAATTTAAATAGACAATACACAACTTTAATAAAGCAAATAAATAAAAAACAATACAGAAAACGATTTAATAGCGCACTCACAAATAACTCAATTGAGACGAGTGATAAGAAGAGGTTACACGAGATAAGGTGGTAGTTTTCATGGGTACCGGCTAATACATAAGTACTTTATATATACATCATATAAATTATAATATTTATATAATGTATATTATATAATTAAGTATATTTATATAATTATAGTATATTATAATGTTAAGATTTAAATGATTAAAAAAATAATTAAATACGGTCATATTTTGAGTAAAATAGTTGACTACACTTTCTAATATTATAGATTCAGATCTGTAATATTCTGAATATTAATATGGATAATTTTCTGAATTACTATATTTTGAAGGAATGATAAATATATTAAAATATTAGAAAAACTTCACTATCCCATAGCTTTTAAATCAAAATAGATCTGTTACAAGAGTTCGATAGCTTCAGTAACAGGAGAACAAGTGATAATGACAACCATGATGATGTATTGTTGTTATTTATGCGCTACCATTATAGGCCAGGAAGATGTAGGCAGGGAGGAAGCGGATATCACGAACAATGGGAGTTAGTGGTTGATAGGAGAAGACGCAGGACAGGTCCGGACAACTACAATACCCTTCATAGATCATAGTCAACTGGAATAGCCATCATCTGTTTAGGGCGGGTTTGGTTTCATAACGCTCAAACGCAGTGCTTAATGAGGTTGTAGGTTAAGAAATAATTTATTCTGCTATTAACATTTAGTTACCTAATAATAACATAATTACATAAATCATAAAAGTATTAAGAAAACCTATCCCACTACATACCATACAGAACTATACTTTTTCTTAGCTAACGGTTGCGCAGAGAACTGATTTATTATTATATTTTGTTATTACTATATTATTCATATAAATTTATATCTGTAGCGCGGTGAATAAGTGTTTGAGTCGAATTTTATACAAAATGATTTTCTTGAGCTTAGGAGAGTGGAATCATATTATTTTCGTATTCCATAAGGGATCTATCCCATTTAGATATAATAAATAGGAGCAGAGGGACTCAGTGGTAGAGCACTGAGTTGCCATGCTGAAAATCCTAGTGAGAATCCCGCTATTGGCAAGACTTTTATTTTGTCTTTAGCGGCCGGAGATGGATCATATAGGATCTAAGACCATTCTAGGACTCTGAAAATAAAGAGGAGGGGAATCTGGCGGTTGAGCGTGATCTAGCACAAATCATCTCGCTGCAGAACCGTTGTCCATGAAAGAATACAGTCTCTACCATGTACTGAACTCCAGATTCCAGACTCTTCACGGGTGATACATGTTATTATTATTTTTATTTGTAATCTATGCTACAGTGGGAATCCTAATTGGCTATCGAGGTACGACTGGGATAGGGATCTTTAACGAGTACCACTGATCTTTGGGACCATCATTTTACTTCCCCTCTAAAGGACTGCACAAGGAAGGATTTTTTTATCCCTTTTAAAAAAAAATTCCCAGTGCCACCGGATGGATGGTGAACTCCTGATCTTGACTATAGTTGGCTATTATACTAACCATTACACCATAAGTGACCCCATTGTTTCGTTTGTTTATAAACATCTCATTAAAAGCTGTATTATTCCGTTTTACTTGACGTAAAATGAAAGCTGCCTGTAATGGGATGTGTATAGCACAGGAGTAATTGAGAGATGCTCAGATTAATTTTACTGAGCAGTCAAGAGTGCCATGATTACGCTCGGGGGTCTATGGATAATTAACTTTCTCTATTGTGTAAATGATAGTTGATATCCAGGAAGTTATTTGTTATATGTTATAAAAACTAATTCATCGATTAGTCAATTTAGGTATGGTTTTTCGATTAGTAATTCATAGTAAATACGTATTTCATATCGAGGCCAGAAAGAGCTTTATGCCGAGGACTTATAGAGCATTACACAATTAGCATTTCATTAACTCAGTATTATTATTTTTATCTCTTTGTAAGTGAGAGTATATCGCTCGCTTTCTAGTTCGTTTCACCTATTTCTTCTTCTCTGTTGTTTTTTATCTTTCAGTATCTATGGTGTTTTTTTAGTCGATATTTATTTGTGTTTGAAAAAATGTAAAATTTTGTTTGTGTTATTTATATGACGTATAAAGTGATGGTGCTATGACTATTCGGACGTTGCTACATTGGGAGTCCTAAGTTTTTTCCTGTCTAGGGATGGTTAGGATAGGTATCTTTAACGAGTATCTGTCATCGCACAGGTTCGGTACCTTCATTATGTTCCCTCCAAAGGACAGGATAACCAAGGATCGCTTACTAACCTAAAATAACCTTAAGAAACCTGTTATCTTGGGCATAATAGGTTGTTATGCTAACCACTAAACTACTTAACTTTAGAAGTATAATAATATTGAATGTTTGGATTATTAATTATACTATGATTAGTTTATTTCTGTTACGCATCGGAGAATCCTTGACCTCAGCCTATTAATACTGAGATTCTTAAACTCCTCTAGATCAATTAAGGACTTCATTTTAAACTGGGACCAAACACTAATTGCTGGCCTATGACTGTCATTATAAATTAGTGACATTATCAAGGATTTGATTGTAATATATATAGCCCAGGATCCCTGGTACATTTTTGCACTTGATTACTATCAAGCTGAATCTTCGTGAATAGCTTCGTTTTGATGAGACGCCCAACAATTTCCTTTGCGAAAATTCTCGATTGTGGTAGCTAACAGAGGTAGCAAGGATACATGTCGATTTGATGATTCTATAAAAATTTATTATTAACTGTTTTTTTTTTTGTTAAATCTCTAGATAATTATCTAAATAATTTGAAAGAATATTTTTTTTACAAAATCTATGGTTTGATCAAAGAGTCCCCTGCTTCCAACATGTATCGATAACGAGGTCATCAAAAATGACTACTAACCAGCTGATTTTTTTACTTAGTTAATATTTATATAATTTAACAGTCATATTGTCCTACAAATTGCGTGGTACGTTATCCTTAAATTTTGGAGAATCATCAAATCGACATATTTTATCCTTGCCACCTCTGTTAGCTACCACAATCGAGAATTTTCGCAAAGGAAATTGTTGGGCGTCTCATCGAAACGAAGATATTCACGAAGATTCAGCTTGATGGTAATCAAGTGCAAAAATGTACCAGGGATCCTGGACTAATATATATATATATATATATATATATATATCAGCAGCACTTTAAATTTTAGGTTAGAGTAGTAAGTACAGATGTGTAAGTCCTACTCTTTTTTTTTTTTTAATCTGCTCACATTTCAATTTCTATTTCACTCTAATGTAAACGTTGAAAATGTATTCTGATTTGGTCGAAAATGGTATTCCCGCAGAATATTGAATTATTATTACATTACTTTTTTTACTGCGTACAAACAAGTTAAGGCAATGACTTATTCTGAATTTCAGTTGAAATATTAGTTGAAAGGATTAAATCAAATTTACTACTTATTAAGTAAATATAGCTTCAGTTCGAGTGTGATTACTCAGTGGTATAGCGCTCTGTTGCCGTCCCGAAGGTCCTGGGTTCAAATCTGGCTGTGTCAGATAAATCATTTAATCTGTTAACAACCGGAGATGGACTTTGGAGAACCCTCCTTTGCCTCACTCTGCCTCTTAATATGGGTAACATTAACACAGCAAAATCTGGCGTTTGAGCGTGATCTAGAACAAATCACCTACTTGCAAACCGTCGTCATAGAAGCATTACAGTTTCTATCAGGTACTGAATTCATGACATTTCTTGAGTTCAAGTGGTACAGATTTTTTTAAAATACTTCTTTATATACTATGCTGAGCTTAGACATGTAATTGGTTATTAATCATTGGAACAGTACTGACATTTTTGATCTCTTACTATATTACAATACTAAAAAAAAAAAAAAGAAAACTAAATACCTGTGTACATTGTAATGGGAGGCATTTGGTCTGATTTCACCCTTAACCGCCAGCTTTTCCGTCAATTAAGGAAACCCCTTTTATAGAGATTTGGTGAGTCCCAGGTGGGTTTGTAGATCTCAGAGTGTTCAGCTGTGATTGTTTACGGTCATTTATCTGCCATAGCATTGAGCCAGGAATCTTCAACATAAGAAGTCAGGATTCAACACACTGGGCTACAACTCTTTCATGTTGTACCCTATATTATACTGTACCGTATGATATGAATCATAATAGTGGCATTTTAAATTTAATCCAGAATAATGTATTTTTGGTTATATTTATTCTGACGCTGCGAATAACCTTGACTGTCGAATGATTTATTCCTCAGCAGTAATTCCTGCTCATGACTCAGTAGATATCCTTAATAATAATACCAGCATCACGAAGAGCAGGCTCATCAGCGGGCAGTATGGTTGATGGGCGACCTCACAGGAACCCTAGCTCTCTTCCACGCCTCTTACAGAATTACATTCCTGGTAATTGCCTCACAAACTCGCTTGCATGAATTCCCGTAGTACGTGAAGAAGCTGAGGTTATCGACCAGACTAACCAAACTAACTAAATAACTAAATCATAGTACATTAATAACTAAAAAGTGAATAACAAATCCGGAATTTCACAGAGCTTTTAATGATGAAAACCACTTAGCTTTGTAAATGTATATAATTTATATAAACAAATAAGAACATAGTACCACTACAACCATTGGGAGTATTTTCAGTTCGCGATAAAGACTCAACTGATTCGTGGACAAGGTTGTGCAGGGATATGATTTGTCTCAGATTTTCCCCCAACCGCCAGATCATCCCCCTTATTTGAGCTACCCACTTTATCGATGCTGGGTGAGCCCCAGGTGGGCCCTAGATCCCATAGGATCTATCTCCAACCGCTAACAGATTAAATAAAAGTCTTGCCTGCAGTGGGATTCGAACCAAGGACCTTCGACATTGCAACTCAGTCCTCTACCGCTGAGCCACTCATTTCCTTGAGCTCACTTACCATATGATTTTTATTATTAATCCTCTTGGCTAAATATATTGTTACTGTGCATATGCTTTATTCTTAGCCTTGTCCCAGAATAATATTATTTTTATATTCAACTCTATTCTGTTTTGGTAGAGATGGAAAAACTATTTCCTAAGTGGGCGATTTTCACTCATGGGAAAGCCGATTTAAGAGGCTACAGATCGCCCCGAGAAGCACACTGTGGCCTATTGCTATAATTATAGTTTTCCCTGCGTCAACAGCACAATAGGGAAACTCCTCAATGTCAGCTCCTATCTTGTGTAGCGCGGGAATTCTCATGCCATAGGCCTCAGCGTCGAAAGCTACTTTCTTCCATTTTCGTCATGTCCCGAATCCGGTAATGCACTTTGATGACCACGAACTCGCCTTGAATTTTCTTATTAATTAATTCGTTTTGCCCATGAGTATAATAATTTTTTTCTGTACAGGCTCATAGAGATTTATTGTTTCATTGAAGCCGTGAAAATTAATAATTGGTAGTATTAAGTACGTCCCCCAAAAAAAAAAAATATAATGACTTACCTACTTTCTTCTCTTTGGTAGAAAAAAAAATGAAAGAAGATGAACTGAAAGCCCGTCATTAATTCTAAGGATATAATATCTTCCGACTCAATATATTTTTTTTAATTAATAAAGTTTTGATTAATAAAATAAAGTTTTCTTGATATACACATTCATTACAAGTAGAAGAGGGACGAGTGGCTCAGTGGTAGAGCGCTGAGTTGCGACGCCGAAGGTCCTGAGTAAAAATCTGGTTGTGGCAGATTTTTATATAATCTGTTACCTACGTGGATGGATTATTTGGTATCTGGGGCTCACCCGACCACTATAAAGTGAGTACCCAGAGGGGAAAGCCTGGCGGTTGAGCGTAATTTAGGACTAGTTACCTCGCTGCACAACGATCAGTACAGTCTCCATCACGTACTGAATCTAAGATTCTCCACGAGTTATAGTGGTAATAGAATCTATTAGAACTTATACATGTCATTTTATATTTATTTTAGTGTGCTATTTAATGTGTTTACTAAAAGCACATTTTTTCACTGTCAGGGCATGAGAATGAGAAACATTTGAGAATAACCTAGTCTCGAAACGTCGCCTAAGAAGTTTAAAGAACGACTGAAATTCGAGAACTAATATATATATATATATATATATATATATATATGTATATATAAGGAAGAAATAGTTGGGGGTGCAGTCAATAACAACACCTTAATAAGTGTAACTTATTTATTGTGTGCCGACGTTTCGGCCTACAATGTAGGCCATCTTCAGGGGTAAGAGAGAGAAACAAACAGAAAAACATATAAGAAACGTTGCAGTAACAAGAATATGGTGACAAGATACTGTAGTAATGTGGTACAAGTAATGTGGAAATTAAAATATATATATATATATATATATATATATATATATATATATATATATATAAATATATATATAATATTGACTATTTTATCAATAATCGCTGTTATTTAATATTTAGCTTAACTCCAACTCCCCCCTAATATGTCGTGACTTGAATTGTTAAAAGAAAAATTGGATTAAAAAAAAAGTGGAGACCTCAAGTGATTGACGAACGTTCGGTACCAATTAAACTTTTTTTTTATCTCAGATCTTTTCATTGCGTAATAGGTCTCACGAATTCCGCCCGCTATTTCTTAAATCGTATATTACTTCAGTTAGCTTGTGTCGAAAAAAACTTCTGACTACTTGAGAGGAAAGGATTTTTTTTTTTAGTTCATAAATTACGACTAGGTTTAGTTGGGATATCGTAACCTTTAGGACTCCAACGCGAAATGTTACCACATTATAAACGTAATTCCCGTGTAACTTTGTTAGTTTATAAAATAATAGTTTATTAGAGTTGAAAACCTTAAAAGTTCATAGCCTTGGTAATTAGTGCTGATCATTTTTTTTTATTTGTCAATTTCTTTGTAATTAGTTTCTATTCTATTTAAAGTGAATACAGATAAAATCATTAAACAATAATTTCATATTTGAATTTTTATATTCCTAAACATAAAATAAGATTTTTTATTTATTATTATATGTTGCCTGTTATTGAATTTATTCAATAAATGATGACACAAATTCTTGTAAAAATAATGTAGCAATGACATTAGATGTTTTAAAAACATAAATATGAAAAACAGCCAGCTTATTAGTACTTTGTATTAACTAAAAAAACAATAAACCTTTTTTGGTATTTAGGTAGAAATAACTGTGTATTTTTTTTACCTGCTTCAACTTATTTTTAGAATTTTTAATTTTTATTCGCCTCATTAACATGCTCATTAATATTGTATGTTTATTTATTTTTATACTATTAACGAGCAAACGTTGAGATTTATCAACTTTTAAATTTTTTCCATGTTTTCCAATTAATTTGTATTTTTATCATCGAAATCTTCTTGTATCCAATCATCACAATGCATCCTTAGTAAAATCCTCACTGCTCCCTTACTCATTATCTATTATTTATTTATTATTAATTATTACTTGTAACGAGTAATGTCATCCATGATGACCTTAATGTTCTATTTGTTTTGGACTGAACCCAATATCAATCATTACTGCTTCTTCTTCAATTATATTTATTTTATTTACTTTTATAATGATATAGTAGTAAATTTCAATTAATAAAATGATTTTAAAAAAATGAAATGTAATACGATGTTAATAACACTCAGGTCTAAATTATGTAATAACTAAACGATGTAACAATGTTACACTCAATCGCATCCAATCAAGGCGAGATACGTTGCATATAAATAATAACATATTATGTTTATGACTAAGTATGACGTCATAATAATGGTCAGTCGTTGATTCGGTCGGATACCTTATCATCACTTCCGCTTCTTATCAGCTGATATCCCCTTCGCCTTGCGGATATTCTCAATATACTGATTTACATAATTGTTAATTATATGTAATGGAAAACAATAATTATCTCTTGCGCAAGATTTCTTTTCCCTAGTGAAAAGCGATTGGCGTGTCTAACGGTCGGAATATATATAGATTGCTTAGCATTTATATCTGCTGTTATGGTTAATTTATTTCGCATTGCATGAGAGGAATGAGTAGTCTATTTCCAGAAGTATTTTATAATCTTGAAGTGTTTTTTCAGACATTTCAATTATTGCGGAGATACTTTTTTGATTTAGCTGAAATTGAAAAAAAGTTTTTAATACTATTTATTATTCATATTAAGAACAATTTATATTCTTAGATTTCAAACACAACAAATTCTGTCCTATTTTCCCTCCCTTGCATTATTTAAAATTATTCAGCATCTATTTATAGGGTTATCACGTTAATCTGCTTGGAGGTTTCTTTTTTCTTGCGAAAGCGTTGGTAAGTTTTATCAGGATCTCATAGTTTTAAACCACAATATAAATTAGTATTTAAATTTATTCCTAAATGTAGTGTTTCAATTAATTTAAATTTGCATTTGATTAATATTTAATATGGTTTTCAATCTGTATCTCAAGATTGACCATCGCTGCAAAAGTGGGTACTGAAGTAATCAATTTTTTTCTAAACGTCCTCACAGAATTGAACTTTGGGGCAGTTGAGTTCTGATTAATTCGATGAAACCTGTTAAATCATGGATCACCGATTTTCCTCACGGCACTATGACTGGAAGATTAAAAAAAATAACAGATTCCGCTGAAATGTACTAACTTAATATTCACTGGCATAACTACTTGTTTTAGGATATTTTTTATTTATATTACTGTTATTTTCCTTTCTTGGTTGCTAACACCAAGTACTGCGTTACAGCTTAGGACGTCCGCAGTCCTTTGGGAAGCGATATGAAGCCATTTTGGACTGCACGGGACATGGAGCCAGATAAGCGTCTCATTAAGATATAGACCAGAGAGAAAGCGCCTTCATTATCTACTAGTGATAATATCCAACAGTGTCGCTAGCTAAACGACTTGTGACCGATGTCCTGGTGAACACAGAGGCATATTAATGTGTATAAAAGATATATATTATCATGTTCTGCTTAATTAAAAATAAATTATTATGTTCATGTGTATATCACATAATTCTTCCTGTTTTTAGTGTAGGTTAAGTATTAAATTCGAGAATGGCTTACATTCACAATTGGATCTAATACATAATGTTTTTTAATTAATCTATCTTTATCCTAAACATTTTTGTTTGTCGGGTCCGCTGTATATATATATATATATATATATATATATATATATATATATATATAACTCTTCTGTTCGTGCATATAGCCAAAGAGCTCTTAGCGCTCCGCTTGCAGTTTTGAAATTATTGAAGATATATTTTTAAATTCAGTTGGACCTGAAAAAAAAACTCTGTCAAAAATAATTTGGGGTTTTTCTTTCTTGCTACTTATTAAATAGTAAAAAAAAAAATAGTAGTATATTTTTAGTTTACAAAAAAGCAACAACGAAAATTATGTTAAAATCAACGCTTTAACTTCAATAATTTGGTATTAATTAATAAATATTTTTTATTGAACTTCTTTTTCAGTAATTCTAGTTTTACCTTACTGCGAACACATATTTTTAATTATTTCGGACTTCTGATTTTTCTATTATTATGTGATAAACAATTTTAATAATTAATAATCACATATTTGGCAAACTTTTTACGCAATATAATTTACAGATTTTTCCCGTTAGACAGTTTTCTTTTGGCCGCGTGCTCAATACTGCCTTAGTGGGATAGTGTTACGGGACAGTGTTCCACCTTACCTTAGAGGTGCTACGTTTGAAAGTTCTCATCAGAGGGTGGTTGCTAATCGACAAGGGTTCTGACCTTGCCACGTAGGCTTGGAGAATGGGATTCGAAAACCCGATGAGGATTTTAGGTTCCGTAAAAGTAAAAATAAATAAAAATAAAATCCTTCACCAAGGATATCGTTGGGTAAACAAATAATTGTTATATGATGTATCGATTTTCAGTTTTTATTTTTTATTGATTTAGATCATTTGTATATAAGCATAGTACAAAATTATATGATACTATTTTTCTTTTCTTAGGGTTTTAGATTTAAGCGTTGATATGCTGTTTTTAAAATATTAAAATATATCCTAATAGATGAACTCACTAACTAATTAATAACTAATTACTAATTAATTAACTAATTCACTTAATTAATAATTCATCTGTTCATTTTCCGGTGTCTGGGCTCACAGAGTCGTTTTAAACTAAATAATATCAATTAAAAATGTTATCTGAACAGTAGATTATCCAGGTATTTTTTCCGACGGGAATAAAATGTTGATGTTGACGCCTATAGCAATTTTAATGATGGTCATTTATAATCTATGAGTGGATACAAAATTATCATCTAACTCCTTTTGTTGTTAATTTTTTTATAATTTTAATTATAAAGTATTTATTTATTCTGTGACAAGTCTCTTTAGAATGACAGTGCAAGTAATATATATAAGCTATCTTAGAGTAAAATATGATTAATTAAATTATATTTGTTAATTATTACTATTAAATTAATAAATGAAGAAGAAATTAAAAAGTGAATAAATAAAAGAAAACTTCGAATTTCCTCCAATAGCAGTAAGGATTTTACATTTCAAAATAGGTTAATAGGTTAAAAAAAAAATGAAGAAAAATTATTTGTCCATCTGTTGTATTTCTCCTTGGATAATTTGCTGATTATTATTTATTAATTTATTTTCTAGATTTAACTCCATATCATAATTGTAATCAACAATGATTATCAGAGCTCAACGTTTTTCAAAAATTAAATGTATCATACATTAATATTCTGGTCATTTATAAAGAATAGTCTGTGAAAATAATCTTGTATTGCTTTTAGACTTTATAAAGTTCAATTAAAAATTAATAAAAAATGGTGTCATAAGTTACTGCGTTTCTTTTTTTTTTTTTTTTTTGCATTTTTAATAATATTAACTACCAGTGTGTAGTTGCCTACTTGCCTTTATCTCAGGGTATTGCGTATCATTTTATCATATCATGTATTATTTACTTGTTATATTGTTATAATACAGTTTTAAATATTTATAAATAAATGAAACAAAATTAACAATAACATTTACTCCTTAATAAGTTTACAACATCACGTTGTTCGTTAAAGTATTATTTTAATTTATTCCCCTTAAAAAAGAAAAAATAACCTGTACCACTCAATGCATGGAGGGTCTTAGGTTCAGTACATGGTAGAGACTGTCTGTTTCTTGTGAAGGTAGATGAACACTCCTCTTAATATAATTATAATTGAAAAGTCAAGATAAAAGTTTAAATTTATCTCTGTGAATGGAGTCATTACTAAAACGGACTCAATATTTACCGACCTTGTTCCTCGGCCAATATTGAACTTGCTTTCATGCGTCTAACCTGTTCCTTCCATCTTTCTTTGTGAATGAAGATTATCCGCTCTAAAGTGCTAATCCGTTTGAATCTTATGGCCCATAAGAGAATTATGGGATATTTATTTATATTTGTTTAGTTCTGAATGGTCTAAATTGTACATTCCTAAAAGGGCACTAAGTATAAAAGAGAAAGGGGAGTTAATAGTGTCCTATTAATCTTTATTTTAATTATTTAGACGCCTTTATTGCGATTTATGATGTAATTATGACAACATGGTGCCCATGTTCATGGGTTCAGAACTTTGTAGAAACATTACTGTTTATGGGACAACGGCAGCCCATGGAGGTGATTTCCCATATAAAATGACACTCTACACGCTGAGCTTCCTCCTCCACTGATTTTTATGACTAAAATTAATTTTTGTAAATAATATTCAAATATTATTTATATTAGTTAATAATAATTGTTATCTAAATTATTTTAAAGTTGTTCTTTTTTACTAATCTTTGTATTTTTGTTTTTAGGTAAGACGGAATTATTCAGCTATTATCGTTTGGCAGTCAACATGTAAGTTACTTTTTATATATTTTCCTCAAACCCTGACAGCCAATAAACTAGCTGACCTCAATGTTTCAATCGTAGGTATAATTGTTCAAATAACGGGAACCTTCATTGTTGCAGTATTGTTCTATTGTATATTTTTCGTTCTTTCTCAATTGTTCTTGGCTTTCGACAGTCAAATTCTATTTTATAGTTTTTACTACACTATTTTATAAATATCTTTTCAACTGAACTTTTTTGTTACACCACATTTTTTTTTATTGAAGTGAACGAAAGATTCCGGTAGCACCGGATCTACGTACACCGCCAATTAATCTCAACGAAATCATTTCACTTACGTTTCGTGCTGTTGGTGCATCTGTATTTAAGTTTTTATGCATTCCTCGTTATTAAGCGAAATAACTTATCCATTTCTACCATCTCGATTCCTTTTATCGTAGTATGTTTGGATAACATAAAGTCTTATGTATTCAGTTGGTCTACTGATAAGCCTGTCAAACTCATTTTTCATGATTTCGTGCATTTCGCACTCTTAGATATGGTCCATGATATCTCTCGTAACCACTTCTTGTAAAACAACACCCACGATCGATGCCCTATGTTGGTCCATACTCGGAGCCATGACCCCGACCAAGGAGCGAGCAGTGAAAGTGTGTTAGGTTCGGCCGCTCTGGGTTTGTTGACCCCTCTTCTAGCTCTGGAGCTCCTCTGGCAGGTACCGGGGTATCTTCTTGTTCTCCCGCATAACTTGGAGCTTAAGGAAGTGGGGAGGAACGGCGAATCTGAAGATGAAGGCAATTTTATTGGAGGTTTCTGAAGTAAAGAGCACTCAAGGCGAAGATATTACTAGGAAATAAAGAATACTTGGAAGTAATATTTTTGCATATTTTAAAAATTGTTTTGTTTTTTAAATAGGTATTACTTTTAATAGGAAGCTTGGTAGTATTATTATTTATAATTTATTATTTTACTTACGTTTCATTAAAGCAAAACCCCAGAAACTTTCACTGATTCTTGAATGTTTTTGAATTCCGTCCTCTTTATTTCGGGTTATTGTAGTAATATGTTATAATTATTTTTGTTAGTTTTCTTGTCTAGATTTTACCCTAATTACATTTATGGATAATTTAATCATTATTGCCTTCTTATGAGTTTTCTATAACAATACTAAAAGAAACATATCTTTTGGCTTATAATAATGAAGGTGAATATTTTCATATTCCTTATAGCTCTAGAGTATATATCTACAACCCTGGAGATCAAAGGATTAAGTCTAATTTTTCCAGAGTGATTTAATTCGTAATCTTATCGTTCTCCAAGTTTTTGCCCAGAAATGGATTTGCAACAGAAGCAACAACTCCATTTCAAACCAATACCTACCTGACTTATTCCTATGAAAATCACACGAATCCGCTTCTTTAGGTTTCGTTTTGGGGAAAATTCAACTTAACCTCTAAAGTTCACAGGGGCTGCAGATTTAGTACGTTAGTGTTTTTTTGTGGACCAGGGTAGCTCAGTGCGTTGGTGCTTTCTTAATGATCTCGAAACCCCGAGATCGGCTGATAAATTATTGCAATAACCGTGAATTGATTCCATGAGATTTTAAGACCCTAATCATACTTTTCTGAAATGGGTAATTCTAATTTAGAGAGAAAACCTTAGCGATTGAATGTGATCAGGCTAATCGCCATTTTGCACAATCGTTGACTTAGAAATTGGTCGGCCCGTACTTTATACTGAAACCTATGACTCATCATTCGCTATACTGATAAAGATGTAACTATGGATTTTAATATTCTTTTTCCTCTCCGAATTCGCTATGTGTTTGATATGGTGTTTATGTTAAATTTTTATGAATAGGCTCTTCCATAAGCTTTGTATGTATTCTCTTGTACGTATTCTACAGTTTGTAGAAAGGTTTTTTGTATATATAACAATTTTTTTCTAAGGAAAAAAGATACATTTCCTAAATTTTCAAAAGAATTCTTTTTATATCATCGTGTAAATAATATCTTGCTTTGTTTTAATATATATCAACGAAACTTCTGAAGTGACCTTTCGCTTAAAATGCCGTGCTGCTACGGCCCCAACGGTACATTTATTGCGAATTGAGTTTTCTCGGAAGAATAACTCCACCTTCACCAAACGAGCTGTGAAATAACTCTGCTAGCAGCTCAGCAGTAATTAAAGTTTTCTACTACCATCAGGATTTTTTTATTCTCCACTAGCAGAACGACAGATTATGAAAGTTCTATGGATTTTAAATGGGGGCAGGGTAACTCAGTGCGTAGTATGCTGACTTATTGTATATCTCAAGGTCCCGAGATCGAGATATGCCGTGGCTGGTGTATTATCTATTCTGCTACCATCCATGAATCGACTCTATGGGGGCTGGAGATCCTCCTGGGATTCACTCTGCCTCTGTAAAGTCGGTATTATTATTGATAACCTCCATAACCGTTGGCTAAAAACCTATATTGTCCTTATTATGTACTGAACCCAGTACACTTCATGAGTTGTAGTCGTAGGATAGGAAAGTAACTTTATTCTAGGGCTGAGTCCCATTAGAATAACAACATGAAGAGAAAAGAAACAGTTTATTTTTGGACGGAAGGCTTGATAATAAAAATCATTTACCATACACTTAGTGGCAAAAACTAAGTAAAGTACATTTCATGACAAATTACTGAGCAACTCTAGAGCATAAATAAATAAATTACAGTGAATAAATTCATAAACTGCGATGTAATATCTTCTTTCCATGATATGAAGAAGTTATTATTTAATACTGACAGTATTGGATATAACGTTAGAGAAGAATTGGTTGACTGTAACTTCTAATATAAGGAAGAAATAGTTGGGGGTGCAGTCAATAAAAACACCTTAATAAGTGTAACTTATTTATTGTGTCCCGACGTTTCGGCCTACAATGTAGGCCATTTTCAGGGCAAATATACCAAGCGGCGGCGAAGACAAAAGAAGGCGAAGATTTGGGCCGTTGTCGTCTTCGCCGCCGCTTGGTATATTTGCCCTGAAGATGGCCTACATTGTAGGCCGAAACGTCGGCCCAGAATAAATAAGTTACACTTATTGAGGTGTTTTTATTGACTGCACCCCTAACTATTTCTTCCTTATATTGGATATAACATTTTTCTTTTAATTATGTTAGAATTTATTTTATTTTTTAGTTCATTAAAACTGGAAATTATTGCAGCCGTGGTTTAGTTATTTTTTTTTAAATTTATGTGTCTTCAGTGAGGTTAAAGATAATTATGCTTGCTTAGATTGGCCCTAATTTAAAACCACCTTGAATTTTTGCAACTCCATACAGCCTGTAGCACAGCAAACATATCACACAGCATTAATCTTTTTTTTTTTTTAAATTTTATAACGTTTGTTTATTCGTTTTAGGTCACCCTATTCTGCTAGGAATAGTTTGATGATACAGTCGGAATCCCAGATTTTTCCTATCCTTTTGGCCTACAAGCAGGAGGGGGATGTTTAACGAGTAGGTGCCACTACACAGCCTCGGTCCCGCCATTTTACGTTCCCTCCGAAGGACCGTATATCTTATAATTTTTTACTTACAAAAACATTTTGATAGCAGCAGCAGTTGTTGAATATGAATCCATATGTAAATTTCTGATCCACATCCTGTGGCTTTTAATTGGAATAAATCATCTATTCAATCTTGAATCCTGCATGTTTGGGAATCATTCTTATACCTGACAAAGATGATTATCATATAAATAAGCTTTAGAAATTTAAATAATTAATCTTTCGCCAAATAAAAAGCTTTTGTAATAACGAAACTGGTTTTGACAACCTTTAGTTGTCATCAGTTTCAAAATCCGCTGCAGTCGAAAAAGATTAAGTGAAAGTATAAATGACTTGAGTTTATAAAAGAAAAAATAAGACAAAAAATGTTTAAACCTTTAAGTTGTTTTTTGGATGACAGCGTAACCGTGAAATGTGAGGCTGTAATATGTTGAACGTGGGCTACCAGTGGGAGGCCTCTAACTGAGAACTTCACAGCCAATTTTATTTTGTTTATTATCTGTAGAAATTGATTTTTTTTTAAACCCTTCAAAATTGTTGGTTTTTGTGAGGCTGCTTTCAATTCTTTAGTCCCTAAAAATATTACCTCAATAATCTATAATGTGCTGATGTATACAATCACCACATACTAAAATGCTGTGAAAGGATTGAAAATAAAGTATATTTAGATTTTGAGCCATTCCCGCTACTATTGCCCTTTCGTGTCCAAATGCTTATTTCAATTTTGAATTTCCTATTAAGGGCTTTGAATAAGAACTTTAACAACGACCTAGGGTTAACACAAGACAGTACAGGGCTACACGAAGTATTATGGCTGGGATTAGTTTCGGAAATACCAGGCGGATGAGCGTGATTTAGGAAAAGCCACTCTTCCCTGTGCATAAAAAAAAACCTGTTCCACTACAACCTGTGAAGGGTAGGTTTCAGTATGTGGTTAAGATTGCTCTAGATCGCGCTCAACCGTCTGATTTTTCCTCTTTATTTTGAGTACCCTTCTTTTAGAGATTGGCTGAGCCCCTGGAGGTTCCTAGATCGTACAGGGTCCATCTCTGGGCACTAACAGATTAAATAAAAATCTGTCAGCGAGCGAGATTTGTACCCATGACATTCGGCATGGCAACTCAGTGCTTTACCACTCACTAAGTCTCTCCTGCACTACTTTTTAAGGGTATAAAAATAAAAATCCTTTGTTGTGCTGTCCTACGGAAGGGACGTTAAACGAGGCTCCCGTGCCTATGCCAGGTACTCGTTAAAAATCCCTATCCTAATTACACCTCGATAGGCATAATTTAGAATCCCCACTGTACCATCTTCCATTTAGCCATAGCAGCATAAAGTGATGTTAAATGAACAAATAACAACCGTTGTCCTGTAAACAGTACAGTCTCTTATGGGTAGTGAATCCAAGACCCTTCAAGAGTTGTAGTGGTATAGGTTTTTATTTTTAAATGACTTCAATTATATTTAATTTAGATCTGATTTTCTTAATACTTAGACATCGCGTAATGAAATATTCGATGTGCAATTCCACTGTTGATATTTCATTCCACCTTGATCGTTATTCCTGGTTTAGATTTCCATAACGTCCTCCGTCGGTTCTCTAACGACAACTGCATTAGCCAGAGAGGACAGGTGTGGGATCGGCTTAGTCATGGAGGAAGCTAAGAGCTAAGTGCCGTCATAGTGAGAGATAGCCAGGGTGCAGCACTTTATGGGAAGCACCGAGGCACGGTACAGTGCTGGTGCTGGCAGCTATCGCCCTACCATTGATATGGTAATACCCCGTCTACGCCTCACCTGCCCTCTTCTTCCTGTCTGCGTATTCCTACTGCCGGAGGGCGACTTCCTTTAACTTGAAGTTCAATATATTTACAGGGAATATGAATGCGTTCTGAAACACTTGGCATTCTATAAATTTCTAAAATTTACTCGTATGTTTTCTATAAATATGTTCTTCTAATATCGTAGCTATTGTTACTGTTGAGCCCAAGTTCTTATATTTCATCTATGTATTATCACTATTATTAAATTGCTTACTAAATAATTATATCTACTAGTGTCATAACTGTTACTTTTTTATGATGTCAAAAATACTCTTGTTGGTAATCCTCGAATCACCTTTTCCATGGGCTCCGAATGAATTAATTCCGAACGGTACTATAGTTCTTATTTGATTGCATCTATTATGTAGAATACCACATCCTTTAGCGAAGATCGGCTGTCACGTGATTTCCTTTGAGTGGAAGTTGAAAACATTTGCAATAGATATGAAAACGTTTTGAAACATGTTAATCTATTCTTCTAATATTGCAACGCTAATAACATTGAAGTTCACGTTATTATCTTTATTATATGTACCATCACTCTGTTATAAAATTTGTTACTAAACAATTATGTCTACTATGTGAAAGAAAATGAACCGGGTGGAAGTCAAAAAAATTCTCTTAAGTAGGGAGAAGTGTTTTCTTCTTCAGGGCTATCGAGGAGAGAGCGGGGGGGGGGGGAGGGATGGTCTTACGTCTTACTCCTAGCATCAACCTATATGTATATTTGTAAGAAACATTATAATGAGAGATGGTCGATATTTAACTTTTTTTTTTTTAACTTAGAATATATTTTTAAATTTACACTGCTTCCGTTTATCAGCTTTCTTGTTATAATTCTGCAAAGAGAGGCTGTAAAGAATAGGATTTAAACCTTTTTTACGATCTAAGTTTTACTAATCTAATTTTTCGTTTCTTTCTCTAATTATCATATTTTTATTTCTCTAGAAATACGATTTGTGTATAAATATCTTGATTATGGATACAAACGTTAAAAAAAAAAAGCCTGTACCACTACAACCTGTGAATGGGTCTGGGGAGGGGATCAGTACATGATAGAGACTATACTTTTGTGGTCAACGGTTGTGCAGGGTGGCGATTTGGCCTAGTTCACGCTCAATCGTCAGTTCCCACTCTTAGTTTGGTTATCAACTTTATAGAGGCTGGGTGAGCCCGA
Organism: Arma custos; assembly: GCA_037127475.1. Lineage (NCBI taxonomy): Eukaryota > Metazoa > Arthropoda > Insecta > Hemiptera > Pentatomidae > Arma > Arma custos. The sequence continues at coordinate 46,491,827 of CM073762.1, read as the reverse complement.
GGAAGGTCCTATATCCCATATGAGCCATATCCGGCTGCTAACAGATTAAATAAAAGTCTTTGGAATTTCAAACAGGATTTTGGGCGCGGCAACATCAGGGAACTCTACCTCTGAGCCACTCCGCTCCCATACAGCTTCAAACATACAAATGTTTAGTATAATAGAAAAAAATATAAGCAACAGCACCATAACGACTCATGAAAGATCTTGGATACAGTACAAGGTAGATACTGCACTGTTTCTAAGAGAACGTTTGAGAATGGAGATGATTTGTCAGAGATTAGGCTTATCTGCGATGTTTTCCCCAATTTTATAGAGTCTGGGCCAGCCACGAGATGATCTAGGGTCTGGTTTTTATGAGATTAAATAATTCATCTGTCTCAACCGGATTCAAGTCCGAGATCTTCAGCACATTAACTTAGCTCTTAACACACCGAGCTTTCCTGCTTTCTTCGTAAAAATAAAAAATTTCATAGTAAAGAAATAAGTAAGAATCTCATAGTAAAAAAAGTAGCATCTCATAGTAAAAACTCCAGACATGTTCAGTTTGTAGTGGGTGTGGGTATTTATAATGTATGGGTTGTAGTGGTTAAGGTTGTTTATAATTATTTATAATTTTGTTTTATTATTGTTTTAGGGGGATAAATATTTATAAGCTATATTTTGCATAGCTGCTCTAAACGAGATAGGACGACCTCTTTAACTATTTTTATAAAAACCTTTTATCTTGTCAAAACTGTCACTTGGTCCTTTTGATGGATGTTTTCTGAGCTCCTCCACAGGAAAACATTAATCATCTTGAACACTTCACTGTTGAGCGTTTTAGATGTTGTAAATTATATTTCATGAAAATAAATGATAATGAAAAAAGTATTCACGTATCTGGGTCACTATGCCATTATCGAAGTGTTCGTTCGCATTTACCAGTGCTTCTTAAGGTATGCATTGTTCGGATGTACGTTTGTACGTTCAATTTCACTTTACTTTCTTTTTGGACATGTCTGGATTCCACTTACAGTTATCTTTTTTATTTTCTACCTCTATAGATTATTTATAACGTGAATGAAAAAAAAAGTTTATCGTATAAACATGGAGAAGAAAATGTTGTGGTCCGGGTTGTGGTTAAATATATAATTTCTTAAACAGTGATAATTTATTTATTTCTTGTATAATTTGCTAAATTTCGCCAAATAAAAATGCTGTACATTTCTAAATGCTGTACTTCAATAGACCAGTTTCAAATAAAAACAATTGTAAAAATTTAAACATATCTGTGGAGAATCGTAATTTACAATGAAAGAAAAAATGTATAAAAAACTTCCAACAGAGAGAAAAAAAAGGAGAAAAAAAATTAGTAATAATAAAATAAACAAAAATTATAGCAATACATTCTTAGTAACTTATGTACATATATATAACAATATCAATGAAATGAAAAAAATTAGTATCCTACAATAATAAATGTTTGGTTCGTTTAAGTACATACCGCTTGGTACTATTTTGTGTATAGTTTCCAATATTTTTTATAAGCGGGTTTTTATTGTTTTTACACTTAAAAAAAATTGTTTACATAGTTTTTGATAAATATATTAATGTAAGGTATACTTAATTCTTTATGCATAATTTTAACTTTAGTCTCTTATGCATAATTGCAACAATTCTAAGACTTTGTTTTGGGATACTTGTAATTTTTTGTAATTAGTTTTAGACATGTAACTAAATATTGGGCATGCGTATGTTAGTATAGGTCGTAAGCAGGCTTTATATAATAATAACTTATTGTCTGTGCTTAATTTAGAATTTTTATTTAAGTAAGGATATATAGTACACAGAGCTCTGTTAGCTCTGTTGCGCACATAATCAATGTGAAAAGTAAAAGTTAACCTTTTGTCCATGAAACAGTGATAAAATATTTGTTTGGAACCGAAGTTTTGATACTTCGGCAAGTCTTCTTCGGGGCTCAATAGACAAGATACATAAAAAATGAAATAATTTGAATAAAAAATATATATAAATATAAAAATGAAAGTATTGAAGTTTAATTTAAAATAATTTAATTCGATTAGAACTATTTCTACAGTAGTATCGTGTTTATTCTAGTAGTTTCATTGCTATTCATTCCAATTATTTCAGTTTTAATATTTTTTATCTTGTATTCTTTTATTTAATTCAGTTTTAATATGTTTTATCTTGAATGCCTTTAGTTAATTCAGTTTTAATATTTTTTATATTGTATGCCTTTATTTAATATTAGAATCGTTTATTTAAACTCCCGGATCGTTATCTTTTCCTTAAAATGAATCAATGAAATGAGAGACCTACAAGGTTGAAAGTTTAAACAAGGACTTTTCATAATATCCATTGATTATTTATTTCGAATGAATAGAGAATAGTTTGGAATTAAAAAGTAAATAAGTCCTTTAATAAAAAAAAAACAAAAAACCATGAGCATAAAAAGATGCATAACACAGTTTTCATTCTAAATAGGCTTTGATATATTTTCCAAGATTGTTTCTAATATTAATTTTTATAACTTTATTTTTTGGTTTTTAAGTGTTTAGTGGATAAAATAATTAATTATGAATGATTAATGATATGTATAATCATATCAACTAAATATAGTGGTGTAAGTAGATTGCCTATGAATATTGCTAACACCCAAACTTGAATTGTGTTTATTAAATATGAATATTGGAAAGCCTTTTTATTTGACAATTTTGATAGAATACAGATTATTTCCGTTTCAAAAATCCTAAATCATTTGGATAAGCTAGTTTTTAAAATGACAAGGGTTTTGTTTTGTTCATCTTGCCTTCAGGATATCTAGTAAATAACATTTTGTTGTAATTAGTTCTGTGGCATTGATATCTAGAATCTTTCTGAAGGGAAAATATGATCTAATATACAAAGTGATTAAGCTATCTGGAATCAGTTACTGGAGTAAGATTGCCTTATCGATTTCTCATGATTGCTTCATTATCTAATGGATGCTCAGATGGCTTATGTTATTTAATTAATTTAAATACGTAACCATGTTAAATTTATTTATTGGAGTGTTACTGGTTGGGTTGTAATTATCATCAAAACTAAATAATAACAAACTAAAAAAATATCATCATACGTGTATCGTATTGTAGTATATATTTAAATAAATGGATTGTGTAACTCAACTTAATATTTATGAAGTATTAATATTATTAAGTATAAATTGAAATTTTATGTAGCTTACATTTAAATGAACTTTCTAATAATGTGGAAGTACCAGTAAACAAAAAAAAAATTATGATTTTCTGTGGAAGGTTCAAGTAGAAATGCTTTAATTTAATCTTAAGGGACCTGGTACCAAAATATTATTACATTGTATCAGATTTATTTTAGTATTTTTACTCATTTGTAATTAATTTAAAAAAATTAAATTAATATTATAGAAAGAACTGACTAGACGGTACAAACAACTATCACATCTTCTGGACTACAGATCTTCACACGACTTGAGGAACAAACGACTTATCTATAATAGTATACTAAAAGATTTGGACATATGGAGCAGAACTTTGGGTTTCAGCAAAAAAAGTTCACATACACAAGATACAAACAACACAATCCAAAATTAGTTATACATTAAAATTATTAATGCACCATGGTATATTTCGTATCACACTATACACAACGACATGAACATTATAAAATCATATATTCATAACAAATACATAACATTCCACTCATCGACACAATATCACCCAAGCCTACTCGTTCTTCCGCTTTCCTACTCCCTGTTACCTGGACTTGTTAAAAAACGATTAAAAAGACATGGGCCAAGAGACCTACTCAACAATTGATATATATATATATATATATATATATTTTTTTTTTTTTTTTTTTTTTTTGATCATGTAGAAAAGCGAAGAGAAAGACACTTCAATCAAATTTGCTGGATGCGCAATTGCGCAGGTGCAAATGAAAATTAAATAATAATAATATATAGAACTAATAGTGCTTTTATATCCAATCCCAGCAGTGCGGAGGCAGCGCATTGTGTCTCAATCGATTTAGAGAACTATCTGACTTTAATCAGTTAAAGAAGAAACAACTAGGCAATGATGATAGGCAGGACCTATGCTTATCGGCTTCAGTATCTGTATCGGTGGAACGGTATCAAGTGTCTGTATAGGTTTACCGTCTGGTAGATGTGAAGTGTAAGTCAAGTGCTTTACAGTCGGGGTATTACAAGATCAAAGTCGTGTTATAATCGATTCGTTATTTTAAAATTGATACTTGCTTATACAATATTTTAAATCAATATATATATATTCGTATATATATATATTCGTTATTAACAAAGTGACAAAAAGAATACAATGAAATCACTAACAATTAAATTATTTAAATTAAACTAATATAAATTTTCAATAACAATATTCTAAACATTATAATCGCTATCCTAATGATTCATGGATAGGCAGAATTGAGGGCTTTCAGTAGCGTATTGCGATTAGCCATAGCAACATAAAATTACGTTAAATGAATAAACAAAAAGCAAATAGATTGTGAGCAAAAGTTATTACTATAAGACCGCCATCCTCACAGAACCCGATGACTAACGTATTTACGAAATTTCCTAATACTTGCTCGCCCATGAAGAAACACTGGCGAATCCGCCGTATACTTGGTCGACTGCGGCGGTGCGGAGATCGAGGACGTGAGATAAGGAATGCTGAGTATGAGTTACACCACCTGCGCTTGGTTCTGGGGTGTAAGCTACGCCCACCAGCCCAGGAAACGTTAGCTTCTCGCTGAGGTAAGAACATTTTGTGAAAAAAAAAGGAATATTGAAAAGTAGGTTACCTTCACCTAGGTTGTGGAAAGTAAAGAATATTCCGTAATGTAAGAAAAGTAGTAGGTAAACAATTTTTTTTAATTAGTAAACATATTCAAGAATATCATTGGTTCTTTGAAATTTGTTAGTTGAAAAATTAATAATTAATTAGAAAAACTATTAGTTGGCCAAGGGGAGCGGAACAGCTACTGAGCCATACTTACATAAACTGCTGAGTCGCTAGGCCGAATGGAACAACATAACCTCCTTTAATTCACCCAGTCTCTAAGCCAATTAAAGCTACCAAAGTGGGTACCCTTAATTGGGGTAACCTGGTGGTTGAGCGTGTGATCTAAGACAAATCCCCACCCTGTAACAACCGTTGTCCGAGAAACACTACAGTCTCTACCATATTCTGAACCCAAGACTGTTCATGGATTCTTATGGTACAGGCTTAATTTTTCATCATTGGTTGGCCGTTTAAGCATCGTGTAAGAGAAAATAGTCTTGGTGGTGTTCAGAAATAAATTCTTAATCAGAAATAGTGAGGAACTATTTACTGGAAAAAGCATTCCGACCCTCTCTTCAGATAAAAAATAAACCATCAAATAATTCAACAAAAAATAATAGGGATTATCAGCAAATGTTTACATATAATCAAGTATTTGGAATAAACAAGATATAATAAGAATGTTAATTAAAAAAAATAGGAAATTAAAAAAGGGACAGAACGTTCTACTTTAATAGTCATAAGTATGGGTGTGGAAGGAAAAACATAATAATGTTAAGTATGTTTTCATTTTCTGAGTATATTTGTTTTTTTCTAGTATGTATATATATATATATGCTTGTCGATTTAATGGAATCATTTGAAGTGAATTTTAACTAGTAACATTGTAACTTAAAAACAATGTGGTAGGTTCAGAACTTTTTTTTACTTAAGGACACGTAGTGACAATTACCCACACCTGGAACTGAACCGAACCGATGAAAATCGGACACCTTTATTATGAACCTTGGATATTGAAGCCCTTAGGACGTGGGTAGGACGAGTCGGTACCTTCAAAGGGAAACCGAAAGAACACATTGATGACATCTAACAAAGAGATCGGTACAAGCAATTTTTCTCTTTGAAAAACAAAACTTATTCATACAGAATATGGTTGTAGAAATTATTTTAATTGATAAGATTTTAAGTTAGAGAGGAAAATAGTTGACTGGAAGATCTAATGGAGGATGGAAATAGTTGGGAGGGGGCATTCATAAATTTTGTCCATGGTTTAATGGTGCATGTCCATGATTTTGATGTGGTCCTTTTTATTAATGTTTAGCACACTCCTTGCAATGGAATTTTGCCAGACTATTAATTTATTTTCTAATTTCTTTGTTAGGGACCATGTTTGACAACCATAGCTTACACATGGCACTAAGCAACTTTCAAAAATAATCTTTTTGCTGGTAATTTCAAAGTGTCCTTTCATAATTGGCTCGAGGGTCCAATATTTTTGCCATCCTAAAGTTGTTCTCCTCTGGATCTCTTTTGACGTCCTTTCAGAGAAAGAAATGAGTTGACCTAAATAAATGTCCTCTTTTACATAATTTAATACTGTATTGCTTCAACGGAGTTCATTGTTTCACTGTTCGTCTTCATAACTGCCTTGTCGTAGTTAGGGGCCAGGCCTAACTCTATGCAGCATGTTTACAATTTCCTCAACATCATGGTTACATATTTCATCAGATTTATCAGAAATCAGAATTAAGTCATCAGCACACTTTAGGTTATTTATTTCAGATCCATTTATGCTTAGTCACAAATTTTCGATGTCTGCCTTTTGAAATATCCTTTCCAGCAAGGCTGTAAAGAGTATGGGTGAAAGAGGATCTCCTTGTCTTACTCCCTTATCTATTTTAAACTTCGGGCCTTTCTTTTCAGTTTCAATGAAATCTGTGTTATCCTTGTTCAATTCCCATTTCATCCAGCGCCTTAAGAATGTTACTGTGGTAGACACTGTCGAATGTTTTCCGGAAATCAATGAAACAAAAGAACACCGGGAAATTATATTCTTTAGCCTTTTCGACCTGTAGGTTATCAGCAATTTGAGAAGCCTCTCCTAAAGCCTGCTAGTTCGCTTGACATTGAAGTTGTTATGCAAGGGGTTATTCGTCTAGTGATAATGCTAGTAAAAACTTTTGCAATGGTTAGACAGAGCGAGATTGGTCTGTAATTTTCTATGTTGTTTTTATTGCCTTTTTTATGCATCAGAACTGTTTTTACTGTTCTCCATTGTTTCGAGACTGTTTCTTCCTCCAGGCTGTAATTGAACAATTTAAGTAATTCTTCAGATAGAACTGAAACTCCTACTAGGAGGGTCTCATTTCTTATATTGTCAGGTCCAGCCGCTTTATTTTTCTTGAGAACCTTGATGACTTTCTATTTCTGATAGCTGTATTTCAGGAAATTTTTCTTCTGACTGAAAGATCAAATATTGATCTTATCTTATTATATCTCTATGATAAATAATAGTGATATTTATTTTTATGCTTATAAAGTTCTGTAAAGTAATCTGTCGCCACGCCTAATGTATGTTCTCTGTTCATTACTAGTCGATTTTTATTGTCCTGAATAGAGTAAAACCATTGTTTGCCTGAAGATAATTCCGATAGTATTTTTTTGGTGGATCTGGTTGTATCCAGTATTCTCTTAATTGTGTTCTCCCCATGTCGGTTAAGGTCTGATTTGATCTTCCTCTTAATAAGTTTGTTCAGCTCTGTTAGTTCGATTTTATCCATTGAAGATGGTGGTGTCTTTCCTTTTAATTCTCGTCTTTTGCATAATAGTAACTTTGTCTCCTCTGTTAATTTGCTACTCCTGGGACCGCTTGGTGCCAGTTGTAGTAGTGTATATGCATCTTCTATAGCTTTTGTAAGATGGTCGTACATCATCTGGACTCGTGGATATTGGTTACTAAACGCTTCTGGTTCTCTGGCTAGGTTAGCTTTTAGTTTTTTTTTTTTACTTGTTTTTTATTACCTTGAAGGGTCGATCGTTCTTGAATTTATTTATTTCAATGACGCCTCTTACCATTCTATGGTCCGTATAGTAATCAAGATTTTGGATAACATGTACAGTTTTCAGATATTTTATATGGTTAATGAGTAAATAATCAATTTCAAATTTCTGATCTTTAGGTGACTGCCATGTCCATTTTTTTTTCTGTTTTTTACCCAAAATTGTGTTTCCTATTTTGAGGTTCTGTGAAAGAGCAAAATTCACTATTCTATTTCCTCTATTTCTTCGTCCAAAACTATAATTTAGAAATAAAGATATAAAATTACAGTTTGAGAAAGGAAATAAATAATAAATTAAAAAAAAAAATCGCGAAAAGTCATGAAATAAAATAAGAAAATTATAATTCTATCCTGTGTCTAGTTTTATACTTAACTATACTGAAGTGTAATATACTATACGAAGGGGATTATTTACAAAATCATATTGATAATTATTATTTTTTTTTTAGAATCCCATGACTATAAAAAATTATTTCTAAGAAACTCCTAGTTTAAATAAAAAATAAATAAAATTTTCCTTATTTATAAATAATTGTATTGAATGTGTATTATTGAACACTAATATTGTTAGAATATAAAATATAGAAGTATGTTGTAGTGGTATCATTTCTGTGTATATTAATTAATTATTAGTGACTTTTTTATAATGGTACTGTAGTTAAGAGTTTCACTAACAAATAAAAACTAAAACCCATTTAATCATTCTAGGATAGTTGGGGATATTATGGGCTTAATAATTGTACTGTTTTTCTTTTTACCCCAATTATTCTGTCCAATATCTGTTTTCAAAAAAATTGTATCTACTCAATCGTATATTTGTTTATTTATTTAACTTCACTTTATGCTGTTATGTCTAATCAGATGGTGCTACACTGACAGTTATAAATTTATACAATACAGGCATAAATATGATAGGGATCTTTATCGAGTACCTGACATCGTACAGGCTCGGGACCCTCCGTTTTAAATCCCTTCCAAAGGACGGCACAACGTTGTGCTATCTGCTGAGTGAACTTGTTTGTTATGTTGTTTCTTGTTCAGCTTTTGTTTTGTAATATCATACAGATTTTGTATTTCACATTCAGTATTAGTGCCATAAACAATTGTCATGTCAGTTCACTTACTCCCTCCTATTGATCAACTAAGTATAGGTTCTTCTATTCCGATACTTCCTGGTAAGAATCGATCCCAAGCAAGGAATAACCTTGGCCGGTGATAGATACGTGAGTCGGAACAATAGACCGTCTTCTCTCTCCAAGAACTGCCCACCCACAGCTTACAGTTAGTAACTTATCTTTTGGCCTTCTCAGTATATCGCATAATTGACTTGCTTCTAGCTTTCTCGCCATTATATAGTTGTCGATCATTAACTACTTTTAGTACGGTACTTCACTGTTTATGATTCAGAAGAATTTATTTTTTAATAAAACCTGAAAAACAAAAAAGAAAGAAGAAAAGCAGAAAAATGCGGAACAGAGTAGATCAGTGGGTAGAACGCTGGGTTGCTATGCTAGTAGTCCTGGGTTCAAATCCGGCTGTGGCAGACAAATTATTTAATCTGTTATAGCTGTTATTGGACCCTGTGGATTCTTACGTCTTGGGGCTCAGCCAGCCACTGTAAAATGGGCACCCCTAATTATGAATCTTTGGTAAATCTCATCCCAGCACAAATTGCATAGAAACAGTGCAGCCTCGTACACGTACTGAACCTTTGTATGTTGTGATACAGGTAAGGTAACAAAAAATAAGAAGAATGTGAAAATTGAGATCATAAAATTGAATTTTTAAATTTACTATAATTTTCTGGGTTAAATATATTTTTTTAATCCTCATACAAGACTGAAAAGACAAGAAACCGCTCGACGTTTCAGGCTACTTCAACACTTACTAGACAAACGCTCTAAGATCCCAATTAATTACAAAAGACTCATCTACATGATCATCATACGACCTATTTGGACTTAAACTTCATTTCCACTCAAATCCTCTAGTTTCTAACCTAGCTTCCTCTTCAATTCCCGATAATCCTCCAAGGCGTTTGAAAAGAAGATGGCCAGTTGAACTTATTCTTAGTTGAACTTGTGATTTGAGTACTACCAGTGGGTAGTTTCTCTACTTCTTATTATCTCATGTCATTATGTATTACTTAGCCTATTTACTTGTTGTATTATTGTAATACAGTTGTAAATATCAATAAATAAATAATAAAAAAAATATATTTTTTATTTATTTAGTTATATACTGACCTTTGAAATTATTATATTATGCCAATATATGTTTTTCAATGCTTCGAAATGATAGATCGATTTATATTTAACTATTTATTGATTTTTTTTAGTCAATCATGCACGTGAGTAAATTAAAACCTTTTCCAGTCATATATTATTTTTCTTTATTCTAAAAACGTTTCAACAATTCCATGTCATTTTCAATTTACATCATTTTTAAGTCCTTTAACATTATTTAATTTTAAAAATATTCTCTAAAATTTTTTTATATAATTTTGTACATTTTCAACCTAAAAATTAAAAGACAAATCAAATAAATACATAATTTTACATACAAAAACATATCCCAAAATTACTGAATAAGATATAGATACTGTTCAGTCGTGTAACTGTCAAACAGTGTATATTCAATAATTTAGTCACTGCCGCCATGATCGGCTATAGCCATCTAAATAAAAGGAAATTATATATACACCATATGTTCTCCGATTACGCTCACTTGCTGCTCAACCGTGGACGAATCACCAGCTTGAAAAATTCACGGCATCAGACTGAGAAGCAACCTTGGATCTCCGCAACCCCCTCTGCTACTCCGTGGTCCAGAGAGGCGACTGATCAACCAAGACAATTGCCAGGCATTTGGAAGACTGGAAGACCAGGTGACGATTATCAAATAACTAAGTAAGTAACCTTTACTTGGATTAACAAGCGCCCTTACAGCGCGGTTACAATTCTTAAAGACTATTGGCATCGCCATCCAATAAGGAGGCTACCGTCCCTCGCCGAGTGGCCCCGTCGCCCGAGTTTGATATTCCGCTATTAAGAGACTTCATTTCTTGTAAAGTTGTCTACTGAACAGTTATCCCTAATATTAGTTAAAAACCATAGTTCCTTGTTCATTCTTTGTTTTAGTTCCTGTTAGAATTGTTACCTTAATTTTGTATATATATAATTTTCTTAATGTATAATTTTGTATTTATGTTTCAATCTAATAAATCCACATGTTTCAGTATTTGATCTAATTTATTAAATTTATCGAGCATATTCAAAATTAAAAGATTATAATAAGAGAAAGAATATATAGTCATTATGAATGGTTAATTAATATAATTAGTAATTTTTTATCTATATTGATCTATTTTACATCTTTTATTTATTTTAAAAAGTTAATTTTATGAATTAAGAATTGGAAATGAAAACAATGCTGTGAGGTTACTGAGAAGGTTATGTTATCTGTGTTATTTAATAAGTGTAGATTTCTATATTTCTTTATTTCATTTTTAACTTTAAAATCACTGATGAGTATAGTTTGCTTATTTCATTAGATTCTTTCCTATCATTTACTACCTTATCTATTTTGTCATTTATGTATAATGCTTTTAAAAATCTCCTTTTTATCTTATTTCCCTCTCTGTGCAAAATGCGTGGCTTTTCGAAATCAAATGTATGGGATTCTTTTTTGCAATGGGCTGATAATGCAGTGCTTGTCTTTGAATTTGGTTTCAGATTATTTTTGTGATTAATCTATTTTTTAGATGTGTACTGGTATGTCCTATATATTGTTTATCACAATTTTTGCAATCAATGTTATATACCACATTTATATTATCTAAGATTGGTATTTTATCTTTTTTGCTGTTTATTATGTTTTTTATAGGGTTTATGGTTTTATGTGCCAATTTTATATCTGGGATATCATAATTTTTAAATGTTGGTTCAATTTTTTCTGACAAGTTTTTGATATAGGTTACACTTCTGTATTTTATTTCATTTTGTTTAAAATCTTTTTTTGGTGATTCATTAATTATCTGAGCTGTGTTATTTTTGGTTTGGGAGTCTTTTTCATTATTTTCTTCTGTCTGAAAAAAATTTGTAATCTTAGTTTGAGATGGCTTGATTTTTGATGTTGTCATTTATATGGTTAATTTTTTTACTATTATCAAAACTATTGATATTAGAGTTATTTTCTATATTTATTATGTTATTATCTATTTTATTCTTAATTAAATTATTTTGTTTGTGCCACATTTCTTTTATAAGTTTTATTGGGAAAGCATTACTAAGTAGAATTTTGAAAATTTTATTCTTTGTTTCATTTAAAAATTCATTGTCTGTTACTGTAATTGATCTTTTTACTAGATTTTGACCTGTATTTCTTATTTGTTGTTTAGGGTGGTTTGAGAAAAAATTGAGTAATTTGTTTGAGGTTATATCTTTTTTATACCATTTTGTTTTAATTCTATTATTTTTAGGGTTTATTATGATGGTTATTTTTTTTATTAATTACTAAATTATTTTTAAAAAAATAAATTTTACTCTGTTCAATAATAGTTTATTTGCTGCCAAAACAAAATCGTTGTACACGCTGTAATACGTCATGAGGTTTTATTAATTGTTTTTTATATTTTTAAAAGCCATCAAATAATGTACAAAAAGTGATATGGCTTTTTTGGCCTTTTATTTATATACTATTATGTTTAATTATTAACAATAGTTATTAGGATAAGGAAATAAATTAGCATAATTATTGTAAAACTTGTCTTTTTCGTTATGAAATAATTTTAAAACCTTAGATCAAAGAAACCTATTTCTAAAGCTTATTATTATTTTTTTTTTATAAATATAATAATTTTTTAGCTATTCTTTCCGGTTGGTTGGTTTTGTAAATTACTTGGAAAATGAACAATAGCCTTTTTCACATCTATTAATTTTTTTTTTCGCCTTCCGGCAAGCGTCATTAGTTCTGTCTGATGCTCAAGTGCACAGACCTACCGAGGATTTATGGGTGTTTATTAAATAACTTATTAACTGTATACCTGATTAGCGTTGAGTTTAGCAATATACTTTAATTTTCGCATATTTAGCTTTAAATAAGATCTCGCTGCAAAGTAAGAGGTAAAAAAAATAATACAGATTTTAAGTAATTTTTTTTTTTCATTCTAAAAAACCTGCACCATTCTAGCCTCTGAGAGGTATCAGCTTTCCTTTTAACTTGTTTGGAATTAGGTATAGGTAACCATTTTATTTAGGCTGGATGAGACCCAGAATGATCTTCGGAACCCTCAGTGTCGATTCACTACTGCTAAAATAATAAATAATTTGTTTTCCATAGCCGTTCTCTAATCCGGAACCCAACGTGCTGAGCTACCCCACTCCACAAAAATACTACTAAAATAGTAGTATATAATTTATATAGGTTAGATTTATAGTCTTTATTATGGTTGATGCTACAGTGGGAGTACAAGTTTTTGCCTATCCTGGTAGACTTCTTTAACATTTTCTGACATCGCATAGGCTCGGAAACTCTATTTTACGTCCCCCCTGAAGGCCGAAATAACTATGATTTTTTTCTCTCTTTAAATAAGTCCTAAGGCTTTGAATACGAGATTGTCACCCTCACCATAGGTGACCTCCATTTTTATGAAGATAATATTCTTAATGCATACCGATTAATACAGTTATAATCATTACATCTTCCAAATATTTAATCAGAGCAAAAACCCAAACAATAAAACAAACATAGTTTTAACATATTATCGGAATATCACTAAATAAAGCTATGTCCAACTTAAAAATAACAACAATCTACTATGCCCAATCTTCGCTGCCCGGCGAGTGGATTTAGAATTTTATACAGATGTTATGCCGTCCTTTGGAGGATACGTAAAATGGTAGTCCTGAGCCAGTGCAGTGTCAGGTACTCGTTAAGGATAGTTATCCTAATTATACCTGGATGGGGCAAATTTTGGGTTCCTACTGTAGCCCTCATCGTCCAATTTGCGATAACGGCATATAGTGACGTTAAATGAAACAAACAAGATCAACCTTCCAACTTTTTTTGAGTTATCGCTCTATTTATTTTTTGGTAATTTATTAGTTTTATAATTAGAATCTGTGTTAACACTTTAAACTCATCTTTCGTCAAGGCCTCTATTTCATCTTGCCTCTGCGTTGCTAGCTCAGCATTGGCGTAATTTACGACTAAGCTCCCCTTACGCCTTGCAGCTCTGGATACAGTTCATGCCAGATGCACATGCGCTTTCTTATTTCTGACCTGCATGAGTTAGTGGTGCCCCTTAACTTGGTCCGCGGCCAACGCCTGTTGACAATGAACCTCACAATTTATCGACATAGTGTCCCTGGAAGGAGAACCCCCCGGGGGCAATAAAGATGCCTGGTCTCACACAGCAGTCACAACCGTTGATAAATATATCCGTGGTGACATCACCTTCCCGCTTCCCTTGCAATGCCTCCGTGATCATTAGCATAGTGCAATGAGTTCCTTGATGGATGTCAATAACCGTTTCTGTCTTGTAGACATTGGGCGTTGAGGTAATTATTTATTTCTAAAGCTTGTAATTTCATCTGGTCTCGGATGGTGTGGGAGTGAATATGGAGGTTGATATTTTAGTATAGATCTTATTTTTTTCCTAATAGCTTGTACAGGAACAAAGTGCTGCTTAATAACAAATTGAATTCGTTATTTGAGTTCTATACTGTTATATTATATTTTATCTCATGTCATTCTATTAACTTGTTTTATTATTATTATTATCATTAGCCGTAAAGCTCCCTAAGTTGAAGACCCTATGCAAAGATGGTTCACGTTTGGGGCTTCTTGTCATTCTTATTTGCCCTCCAGATTTTCATTCTTTGCATGAATTCAGCTTTTCTTTCTTCGCTCCATTTTGTTCCAGTTCTCGGCGCTTTTGTCTCTGGCTTAACTTCCCATTTTTCAGCTTTTAGTTTAAAATTGTTTCTTGTTTTCATTTATTCATTAGTAATTTTGGCTAATTCCAGGTCTTTCTTAATATTTTGGATCCATTCCCCTCCATTAACAAGGGATGTGGTCATAGAATTTAAGACCTCTTTTCCTCATATCTACCTCATGTTAAATTATTCTTCAATTTTAGATGTTTTATGTTATTCAATACCTTCTTCGGTCCATCTTGGCCCCAGAATTTTCCTAATTATTTTCCTTTCTTCTTCCTTTAGATTTTCCTTATCTGTTTTTCTATTAACTGTCACGGTTTCTCTAGCATATAACATTGTCAGTTTAATTACCGTAGTATAATGTTTAATTTTTGTATTTAGAGGTAAACATTTTTTATTGTAAAGGTTTTGCACCAATTCTAGGCCTATACGAGCTTTTAACTTGTTTTATTATTATAATGTAGTTATAAATTGAAATTAATTAAAGATTTTTATAGATAAACAATCTGATTGAATTCGTTTTTTTTTCTCACGCTAGAATCAGTGGAAATGGGTGATCTAAAGAGAGCTCTGTGGGAGAATGTCACGGACACCGATTCACAAATCTCGAAAGGGTGGCTATGCAGTGACGCAACCTGTGAAATTAAATAACTCCTGTTTAATCACAGAAATAACAGCCTTCGGGACTTATCTTAGATAACCTTTAAGGAACTAGGTGTTTGTCCTGGCCTGATACAGTTACTGATAATAACAGCGACTCCGTAGCAGTTAATGGTACAGGTTCCAAGAGCTATGCAGTTACACTGGGAATTTGGTTGTGGCTGTGATAGAAATCCAAGAGGCTAAGATTTAAAGGTTAACGATAGTAATCTAATATTTACTTTTATTACCTCTTATATCGTGTAATGAAATTAATCTTAAATATTCTTGGTTATATAGTCATTCGGAAGGGACGGAAAATAGGGGTAACATGCCTGTACAGTGTCATGTACTTATTAAACATACCTTTGCTAAATACGCCTGGATAGTAAAAATTTTAGGACTCCCACTTAAGACATTTTTTCCAAATACGATTAGTCCAAATATAGGCCAGCGGCCAGGTGTTTGAAGGTCGCAATAAATTGAAGAGAGCTGCACTTTTGATATGTTTTAAGGGCATGTATAGTTGAAACCCAAGTTTGCAACCGAAAAAACGGATGGGAAAACTTTTGGTGGCCGAAAAACTTCTAAATTTTCTGAGTTAATTCAGTTTTTGGCGTTTATCTGCTAATCGGTGCGTTTTACATAAAAACACACTGGTGGCCATTTGTAATTTAGATTAAATTTGAAGGTGATCAAAATGAAGGTGCGTTTGAATCCAACCGCGGCTCTGTAGCTCTAATAGATTTTGAGTTATGCCGCTTTGAAAATTGGTAATTTTTCCAAAAAGTCCAAATTTTAAGTTTTGGCCCGCTTTCGAGGGGAACACTGGCCGAAGGAGTGATCCTATGATGAAAGTCATGAGCAATGAAGCTGTAGTAAATTTAATTAGTAGGATCACACTTGAAAATGGAATAAAACTTGCATGAGTTAGCCCAATTTCAAGTTTGATCCTACTCAATAGACCTGAAGAAGGCCTGCAATGTGGGTGGAAACTTCGGTTCCAACTAAAAAAGTCCCTAACAGAATATTTTTTTACCTATACCCGGACCATTTTCTTCCTCATATAGCCTCTACCACGTAATCAACCTAGAAACCTTCATATGTGTAAAGGAGATAGTTGGGGGGTGCAGTCAATAAGAACACAGAATAAGTGATGAACTTATATTATGTGCCGACGTTTTAATATAAGTTCATCACTTATTCTGTGTTCTTATTGACTGCACCCCCCAACTATCTCCTTTACATTAGATCATCCAGTCAACTATTTTCACCTCATAGAAACCTTCATAGTATCGTAGATGTTCAGGTATCTGTTAACAGCCATAGCTAGACTCTGTGGATCTACTTACCTTCCTGTGACACTGTTTCATTAAAAATATTGGGGCTAAATAGGCGGTTGAGGGTGTCTCGGGCAAATTAACTCCATGCACAACTGCTGTCTTAAAAACAGTGTAATCTCTACCATTTACTGAACCTAGAACCCCTGATGGGTTCTAGATGTATATGTATTTTTGATTATTTAAACTACGCCATGTTTTACTGTTTTTGAATTACCTACATCTTTACCGGGAAGTGCTTAATTTGTTATCAGTCATAAGTTGTATTCTGGGGTTTTGTAAATGTATTGGAAGGAATTGGACGATTGAGTGTGGTCTCGACTAAATCACTTACTTGTACAACCACATTTACTTAAACTAAGAGCCTTCATGGGATGTATTTGTATAGCTGTTTTTTATTACCATTGTTTTTTATCTAAAGATTCAATCGATCTTTTGAGGCTCTGTTCACTCGATTCAGTAAATCCCTTCAACTGCCTCCTCAGAGTGGCGACCGTTTACCTTGTCAAATAGACGACAAGATCGACGAACCGGCCCGCAGTCGTATTGTCCTATCGAACAATCGCAACGGTAAATAATCGGTACGGCGTGAAAAGGAGAAACGTTACGTATCCTGTACGTCTGGAGGCCCTAGCGGTGGTGATGTCTTCACCCTCATAATGACTATCTGGACCACTTCCTCCTCTGCAACAGCTGTTGTCACTGTAATTGATGCTGTTTCTTTATAGTGTGTTTGTGGTTTGCTCCGTGGAATCTCAGCTTTCGCTTTGCCACTGGCTTAATTGTAGTCGTAGGATTTTGTTAGCTCATTCTCTTCTACGTCTTTATAATTGAAGCAGCGGTTTGTGACAACGTTGCTAATTGATCGTTAGTCTTCTGCTTCCATACTTGTAACATAGATGTTAAAGAAAAATTTAGGTTGAGGAAACAGTCACGTAATGCTTCGAAATTGTAATCTTATTCACTATATTGTTAGAAAATTATTATGTATGCTATCATTTTATATTATATTAGGTGGTAGGGTTGAGTTGCTCAGGAGAGTCGTGCTGAATGTCCTGAATTGGAACCGGCGGGTGCAGATAGATTATTTCGTCGATTAAGATAGACTCTTAGTCTTCTTCTGATGGATCTGTAGTCCCTCCTAGTGCTCAACCAGCCACTATTAAGTTTCTACCCGAAATGCGGTTAAGCATCATCTTGACCATGTCAATTTGGTAACTATTATGCTATACAAACGTTGGCTGAGAAACAGAGGAGTCTCTGCCATGTAATGAACCCAAAATACTTCAAGGTTTTCATTCATTACTTACCTTAGTAATTTTTTGTAGTAGTCTTCCGGCTAAATATTAATTAAACTTACATAACTTTCTTGAAGAAAGAAGAGCGGGATTAAAAGTAGGAAATGCCTGTCACTTTTCCTGAAATTTAAAATAAAATAATTTAAGATGAAAACTGTCCTCCTTCCAACTGTTTTTATGGATCTTTAAAATAGATAACCCAGAATGGTTACTTAACCCTTAAAAAGTATGGTGGGCTTAGGGCCAACCCCAGGATGCTTTGAAAATGTACTTTTATGAAGAATAAAGTCATGTTACAGTATTAGATTTATATTCTTATTGATGAGTAGAGAGGCACTGATACCATAGCACTTCAAACCTTAAAAAAATGTTGGGGTATGTGAGGACCCCACCTTACATTTATGTCCTTCCAGCTCACCGTACCATTGGAGGGTTGACTTAAAGATTTAAATCGATTTCAAGAGTAAATAATCAAACTATTTCTAACTTTAGGATTTACGGCTTTTATTTAAATGGGATTAAATTT
Source organism: Arma custos (assembly GCA_037127475.1). Lineage (NCBI taxonomy): Eukaryota > Metazoa > Arthropoda > Insecta > Hemiptera > Pentatomidae > Arma > Arma custos. The sequence continues at coordinate 46,473,198 of CM073762.1, read as the reverse complement.
CACCAACAGATAATGAACCGAGAGTGGTACTTGAAGTGGTACACAACTTTTATTCTAAAAATATATAAAATAACATTTTTTTTATTTTTATGTCTATCGAAATCACACATCAGAAATTTTTTTTAGATTTGTACTGTATACTTAAGCTGGGATAGTAGATCTCGCTTTTTTATTCCTCCCGTGTCATGAGGAAAAGGCTTTGGAATTGTATAAAAATCTTCTATCGAGATTTTTTACTTAGTAATCGTTATTTATTTTTTTGATGAATTTTGTTATGTTATATTATAAACATTATTGTTATAAATGCCGAGTTAATAACACTGATGTAGATAAAGCAGATTATAGTTTTTATAATTAATAGTCAATATAGATTATAGCTTATTGAGCTACTTATTTATAGTTTTTAGTTTAATGAGCATACAGAGGAGCTGTTTAGTATCCACATTATAATTATTCATAAGGTTTTTCATGGAATGATGAGATGCTTTTGTTTTGTCATTGAAATAGTTCCTCATAAACCAGCTCCCTCAATTATGACTCATAAAAGTGTGTGAACTATTAACGAAGCCATCTTGCGGAACGTTGGGCATGTAACAATAAATCATATGTTCTTCCAAGGACTCTTTATTATGCTTGTTATTTACAAAATATTGAACACGACTATTTTTAAATATAAGCTTATTAATTTGAAAGAGTGAATTGTATAATATTAAATAATGAAATAATAAAGGAAAAATCATTGTAAAAAATATTATTACTATATTGACATTCTGATTATAATATAATCATATATACTTATGATTATATTTACACATTATGTGTTGTAAACTTTATTTTTTATTCATTTTAGAAATAATTTTGAGTATTTTAATTTATTTATATCTTATGTATTAGTAAAGAAAAATTTTCGCAATAGTTATGTTCGATTTTTATATGATTTATTTTAAATTATCTTGGTATTTCGCTGTTGGAATTGATGTTTGGGGTATTTTTTATAAACTTATGATTAATTGATTAATATAAATATTTTAAAATCCCTGTTCATATTATGCATTGAAAATAAAGATGCTTATTACCGATGTCTGTCTTATCCACATATTTATTAGGTGTATTTATACAAGGTTACTTACACATTTATTTATTTAGTCTGCTATAATTAAATTTAGAATAGAAAAATCATTATATTTTATTCAGCTATTTTTCACCTACTTCCTTTATAATTAGGCTAAGTCTTACAATATATCTTAAGTTTTTAATTAAATAATATATTTGAATAGCTTTCTATGGAAAATTTTCACTAAGTTATTTTATTTTATTTTTATAAGTATGTGAAGTATGACAATTTTATGATAATCTTATAAATTATACATAATTATTAAAATTATTTTAATTATTATAATTAATAATCATATTTGGATATTGCTGATTCAAGAAGAAATAAACCTAACTCTGCCCCTTCTTTCTGCGATGATATGCAACCCGCCTTACAAAACTGTATTGCGGGTTAGTATGCATCAGGCACTTTCTTGCTTTATAATTGACCTTTCTTCAGTGGTTTTTTTATGTTACGTCTTTTATTTTTTTTATAATTCTATATTCATAAATTTGTTTATTTGTTCATAATAAATTATAATCTATAAAAAATAGCTTAATGTTAGATAACGGGCATTAAATATATAATGTTTGAATTAAACAAAATGCGTTGCTCCTTTAGCTATTCCTTTTCTCTTTTTCTCGCATCTCTCTTTTCTCACAAGGACCCTAATTTCTTTTAGACTCTTCTCATAATCATCCCCATCGAAACAGTCCTGGTTTGTTATTTTTAGTCTCTCAGTTTCTTCCTTCATCTGTTTGATGTACCTCCCAGCACTCTTGTATCCTCTCATTTTATAGAAGATTTCTCTATTTAATCTCTTTGGTCCGTAGAAAAATACTTTTATTTTATTAATTTATAAAAAAAAATAATTTGTGTTTTTAAATTATTTATTTCTAGGCTTTAATATTTAATGATTTCAGTTATTATTAATAATTTAAAAGCAGTCCTGTTATAAGTATGCTATTTGATTCTCGGAAAGGTCAGACAAGCATTCAGCAGAGTTCAAAGACCTTATTTATTTAATTTATTTATACATTGATTTTATTATATTGAAATAATTATTGGAAAGGCTGGACTATTTAATAGCTATGATTTTTATATATTTGTGGGGGTTAATATTTTTATTTTATTTTCTGTTTTATAGCAGTGTTAATTAAACAGTTTTTAAAAATATATTTAAGCAAATCATTTTAGGTTTATATATTTTGGGTTTATTACATTACATTAATTATATTTAAAAAAGAGCAATCAACTAACAAACAAAACAATAATAAGTTAAGGGTTGTATTAAGTTGGATGAAAACTTTCCATGTTTCGGTCCGAATTACCACCCGAAACGTTTAAAAACTTTTAATTGGATGCACTCATGCTCATAATAGACATGCGAGCAGAATTATTGGTTTCCTTTCTAACCAATTGTATGCGTAGAACGAACACCGTACAATTTACGTTTTTCTCTCCACTTGCTCAGGCTAATTCAACAGACACTAGACAAACGCTCTAAACTCCCAATTAATTACTAAAGACTCACATAGTAATTAGACCTATTTGGAGTAGATTTTTGGGTTTCCACTAAGCCATAAAATTCCTCTGGTATCTAATCTTTGCAATCTGAAATCCTTCGTAAAACCCTCAAGGCTCCTTATTTCGATTCGAATAAAGTCATCCATAATGACCATTTGTTGCTTGTTTATGTCGATTTCCTGTACTATTTATTTAGGGTAAGAGAAATAAAACCGTTTTCCAGTTGTTGTTTACTCATTAATTTTCACTCTTTAGAGACGTTTCGACACTATGGTGTCATTCGAAACGTCTCTAAAGAGTGAAAATTAATGAATAAACAACAACTGGAAAACAGTTTTATTTCTCTTACCCTAAATAAATGAAGAATAAATCCAGTTTAAAAAAAGAAAAAAGAAAATTATAAGAATGTACTATTTATTTGGAGTAGCTTAGAATGTACGACACTGAGTCGCACATGAGTTTCTAATCCGGCTGTGACTTTATTTAATGCCTGTTAACATCCATAGGATCTACCCTACGGGATCTGCAGAACCAATTAGGGACACCCATTCTCTATAAATTGCGTACCGTTATTTGGAGGGAAAAACAATAGTTGTGCGTGGTCTCGACTAAATTACAATGATTGATATAACTGTTCTCATTTATCCATTATTATTTTACTCTTTGACATAATCATAACCGATTAATTTAATCTTATAACTCATGAGAGATGTCTTAAGAGCACTAGGCGTGAAGAACAATCGCGATTTGCCGAGCCCATTGAGGCAGTGAAATAAAACGAACCATAAATGTATGACAAAAGTGGGCGAGGAGGTTGTGTCTGGGTTCAGATCGTGAAAGGACAAGTGGAACCATCTGCAATGGTAATATCTTCTGTGTGGTCGCCACCTGACTCTACACGTGTCTCGTTCTGCAGCGAACTGCAGAAGGATTCGCTGTTCCTTGCCTAGCATTGTTCTTAATAAATTCCTTGTTTCTTTAGTTAAGATGAAACATAATTAGTGTTTTATTATAACACGCTTTTATTAGCTTCGCCTGTGTGTAACGGAATCATAGAACTTGATTTTAGGCCACAAAACATGATATTAAATTGGAACTTTGTACACTTCCCATGGACCGATGGAAACACAATAATTTAATAAGCCTCATTATCTTGACTAGGAAATATTAACGATTTTCCTTATCCGAAGGCTCGTTAGACAAGCATTTGACTACTGGCGAGATCAACTGGGGAGTTTCATATATTTTTCAATAAAGAAATATTACTTCAAAAATTAATTATAGTTTATGGGTTAGAACCAAACCGGAAACACACCAGGCTCCTACCAACAACGGTACGGCAAACCACTTCAACTTCGTGACCGTAGAAACGTTATTGAACGGTTTTTCAACGTGTATGTGGCTTTAGACTTTATACTTTACTACTCACAAATTAGGCGTAAAGCTGAAAATACTATTTTTCAACTATTTACTGTGGAACTGCTTATTAAATTGCTTAATATTCCATTTTTTTATATAATATTAAGAATATATCTATAATATTAATTAAGACTGTTCTAGTTATTCTGATTTTTTTTCATTTGACATAGCCTGATTAATGATAAATATAATTCTGTTATGAAGAGAAAAAACTGGAAAAAATATTCAAAATGATTATTTTAATTGTTATTTGGGTGAATAATTCAATGAAATTATTGAATGTACCAACCTTCAAATAATTTATAGCTTTGTGATTTAATTTATGTTTTATTGTGATATTTAACCATTTGCACCCTCATTTGATCTTTTAGAAAATAGAAAATAAATATAATCTGTATAAATTAATTGGAGGAGCGGGGCTCAGTGTGTTGAGTGCTGAGTTGTTGTATTTTATATATATATATATATATATATATATATACACACCATCATTAAGTTCTCATATTAACATCTCCCTGCACTACAGTTGTCCTAGAAACATTACAGTCCCCACTGTGTACTGAACCATCATAGTTGCTCTGATACAGGCTTTATTAAAAATTAATTGTCATATATTATATTCTTTTTTAATCTACCCCATTACAGAAGAAGCATTTGTTCATTTTAATATCTCAAATAGTCTTCCGTGCCTTTAAGCTTCGTTCTGACTCTAATATAACAAATATATTTTATCATATGAGTATCATTTAAAGAATTTATTCTGCCATTTCTAATTTTTATATTATTTTTTTAAATACTACCATATTTTCAAGGCACCTGGATATTTTATTTTAGTCAAACCAATTAATACTTATGCATATACATCCAGTCTCGTACCATATTTCTGTACCAATGCAGTATATCATATAGTTTAGGATTCTCAGCATACACGGTGCCTAGATATCGCGCTTTACACGCTTCTTTTTCTTTTTTTTTCTAAGATCTTGTGACATTTTTTTATTTCTATTTAGACTGATCCGATATCCGCTTCAGCTGACAAAGGTAATAAAAACGAAGGCTTTCAATTTCGCCGTGCGGTTTCGGACGAGGAGGAAACCAGAGGATGCTTTGATGGGATTTTGGTACCCGCACAGTCAAAGCCCCTGACGACCGCAGAAACCGCAGCAGTTGGTACCCCTGCGTAAGGGGACCATATCCTCTCTATCGGCTTCCCTTCCGTTCTCTCTCTTGTCCTTCCAGAACTCTCCGGAGGGAGGCAAGGAGTAAGGAGAAGAAATAAGCAAGAATAAGGATACTTATGTAAATTCTGACCTCTTTCCTTTGTCCCTTTATCGTTCTTCACTATTTATTTCATTGTCTCCAAAGTCGAATCTCGGGTGGAGTTTTCTCTCCTTTTTTGACGTCGATGGCTTCTCGAAAGAGTGAACTCATTACCTCACTTTGTTATCCTCGTTTCCTCCATAATTAAGAAACGAGTTTCTTCCATTTTCGCCGTTCCTCCTTTGCATGCCTTGCTACCATATAAGCGTTCTCAGTTTCTATTTTTCTGTCGAAGTAGTGACAAGATCCTGTCCTTATGGATACTTATAACGGTAAGGAACTTTTAAATATACAAGGAAAAATTCTAGTACATCATATCGCACTAGTATTTATAAAATTCCGTAAGTCAAAAATCTTATTAGAGAGTTTGGAATAGCATTAGGAGACTAATAGTGACACAAGTGCCTTATGACAGACAATCTCTCAAGCCAAGATTAATAGTTTTGATGAAGGATAAAGATATACTAGTGCAATATATTGGTTTTCTCATTTATAATATGAATACATTGAACAATATTCTTTACTTAGTAGGTGAACGGGGCAATTCAGGATAAGGGTATGAGCTATAGGCTCTGGGTTCGCGGTAAGTTGTGGCAGATAAACTATTTACTATGTCAACAAACGTTGATCGATTTTGAGTGATTTGCAGATTTCATTTTCTTTCAAATGGATACTCTTAATTGGGCGAAAACCTGGTGGTTGGGCGTTATCTGGGACAAATCACTTCTCTACTATTGGCTTAGAAATATTACTATACTATGCACGAAACCACCAAGACACTTCTTGGATTATAGTGGCAAAATGTTTATATTTTTTATTTGTATTTGTATAAAATAGGTTGAAAATATGGTATGTGAAGAGGAGGATCTTATAATATTTCACACAAAAATAAAGTGAGTTACTATAAAATGAATTAATACATATACAATTCCACAATATTTAGACCTGAAGACCTGAAGACCTGCAATATGGGTCGAAACTTTGGCATACAAATGAACAGTTCTTCTTACTAAAGAAAATTTTTTCTGACCTCTACCCGGACCATTTCCTTCCTCGTATATATATGTATGTGTGTACACACATACACACACACACACACACACACACACACACACACACACACACACACACACACACACACACACACACACACACACACACACACACACACACATATATATATATATATACATGTATGTATTTATATATATAAGGCCCACCAATATTTTTCAAGAATACATACACAGAATAATCGAAAGACGCATTTCTTTAGACAGATTATTGAAGTATCCTTTTTTATTTGTTTATTTATTAACTAATTTGATCTTTGAGTCCTGGCAATTTAAATTTATATTTTCTTTCTAGGTATCCCTTTTACTTCTTTAATTAAATAAATCCTCATTTGTTATTAGGTGGATGTATGAATGCGTTTCTTTGCCTATTCAATTTTTTAATATTTTAAGTTGAAAAAAGTAGGCTCAATTTTTGTTCTTTTTTTTTCTTGAATCAGCCAGTCAAAGAAATTTGTTACTCTTATGTATTGTTAAAATATGTTTGATATTCGCCAAATTGCATTTATTTGAATCCTCTAATAGTTACTACCTAATCATATATACATACTAGTTTACTTTATCCTCTACTCTGTTACTCACTCCTCCCTCAACTATTGCAGATAAAGACTTGAATATCGGGCACAAGCCAGCGAACAGCCTCAAAGATGACAGGGTGCCTACACTCAGTTGGGAACCTTACTTCTGTGTCCTGCTTCAGGATGAGCAGACACTGACAGCCTACCGCAGCGAGGAGTTGTCTGTGAGTAATAGTTTATCTTTATAATTATATCATAATTATTATTAATTTATAACATGTGACAGTGGATATACTATTGAGAGTTTGCGAATGCGTATTAGGATACATTACAAGTTCAAAACAACTATATATGAAATCTTTTAGTTTAAAATAATAACACCATTTTCAATAACAAACTTAACATTTATGTTAATATTAGAAGAAAAGGATTTACTGATATTACTGTGAAGTTAATGTTTGTAATATGACTTCAAAGTTAACACCCTCAAGGTCTATAGTATTAAGTCATTTTTATATATTTTTCCCTCTCTTTATATTTTTATCCACACCTGTCAAATCCAAATAATTGACAATCAGCAGATTGGCTGACAGTAAAATATAGAATGACAGGAAAGGCATGATAAAGAACAGTACCCAGCGGTATCTCTCCAGTGGCGTGATTTAATTTCATATGGTAATAGATCCCTCATCCACATTCTTCTTAGTCTCCTAGTTTCATTATTTATGTTGATAAAATACTTATTTTCATTAATCATAATAATGTATCACTTTCAAATAAAATCATATCGCTCAACTTGAAGAACAAATATAAAAGTAAATATTTATATAAAATAAATATGCCACTAACTTAATTGTAGTGATGTAATAAAAAAATTCCATTCGATCTTCATTGCACATTACAAGTACAGAAAAATCATTTCAGTTATAAATAAACAAAGATATAGATTGATATATAATCGTGTTAGAGCGTCATTTTGGACAAATCACAATCCTGCATACCCATGTTCCAAGAAACTGTACAGTCTCTACCATGTACATGAACTCAGATTCTCAACGGGCTGTAGTGGCACAGTTTGTTTTTTTAATGACCACCTAGCTTTACGTTTACTGGAATGTTTCTTTTGATCTCTCCAACTCTTTTCAATGTTCTCTGGTCTTTCTTCATCCTGAAATTTTTCACTTTGCTCTTAAATTCACTTCTAATATGTGAGATCTGTGATGTTCAACTTTTCAAAATCTTTCCTTAAATTTTTACTCTTCTCCTGCCGGAAATATTCGAATATTTGCTTGGCCAATCTATGCCTGTTCATTCTTTATAGATGTCAAAGTAAAGTCAGTCTCCTCTACCGCTTAATATCCGAAACTTCCCATTTTCTGGAGGATTTCTCTGTTATTTCGAAGTTAACATCCGTCTTTTGTCTGAACTATAACTGCAGTTTAATGTATTCAAAGAAGAGCAACTACAGTTTTTTTGGGAGGGGGTGGTATTTTATACTTCATTTTTGCTTTAAATACATTTTCATCTAAAATGTAAAAAAAATACATATTTTTTATCGAATTTTTTTGGTTGGTGTTATGTGGCTTCTCCAACATATAGCCTTACTGACTAATAACATGATCGTACCTATCATCAACTTCTTCAGCTCAGTGCTGCCAACTCACTAATGCTATAATTGTCGATTCCTCTCGTGTTCCTGCGTACTCGTGCACTATGTTATCAGCGGAAGGTGAACTTAATTAGGCTGTAATAGTTCTTCGACTTAATATTAGTTTTTAGCTCACGTTTTCCGAAGGATAGAGAAGTTCAATAACACATAATCGGAACTATGGTATTATTTTTAACATTGGGATAATAGAAATATCTGCATCCCGATGAATAAGTCGAATTTCGTCCGAATCGAGTTAACTGTATTTAGGGGCGCGAAATCGAGTCATCCTAAGTTTTTGGATTGAAATGGAGTTGTAATATAAGCAATAACTCAAAATACAAGCTAAAGCCTGGCTTATCCCCTTCTTTCATACGAAAAGAATACGACCAAAAACTCATTTTGGAGAAAATTCGACTTTTTGACTAACTATTTTTATTCACAGAGGCTGTAGATATAATAGTATTAGGAAGTGAGTTTTACTTGTATTTTGCATGAATGACCAAGGCTTTTGTTAATAAACTCTATTTAAAGCCAGTATTAAATATTTTGTCTCAAGTTTCTCAGTTTTTTGAGGTCAAGACTAATGGCTAAGTGGCTATATAAACAATATTTTACGAGACGGAAATGTATCAGTATTAAAATTATAATGCAAAAAGTACTGCTGCACGTTAACAAAATTGGTCTTGCTACACTTTTGAGTTTTTATTTAGATTTTTGTAGGAAGTTGACAAAATGGTTGTTCCAAGTTTGCATAGCTTTTTCTCTATTTTCGCTATTGTTTATAAAATACTTACTTCCTTGTTTTCACATTAACATTGAGTTATTAATATATATCCTATTAGCATGATCCACGAATACTTGTTTCAATGACTTTAATTGGAGAGTTTATATTTTATGGTTTTGAATACTTGTAAAGTACTGATTTTTTTCGTATAATTAAATTATTTTTTCCACAGAATATGAAATATTTGAGTGAAGTCAAATTAAAAATTTGACTGACGAGACGGCTTATTAAAGAAAATATGCATGTTTAAGTTATCAGAAATCGTTTAGATAAAAATATCTGAATTCGTTAGAAATTATTATGAAATGATATTCATATTCTATTTAATTTTCATTATCGTTTATTATTTATTTATTTAAGTATTCATGGTTATTTTTATTTATAGCACAAGCAGTATTAGTGATATCGTTTTTATTTCATATAATATTCAGGTAGTACATGTTAAACAAATATGAATTTATTTATACATACAAAAAAGTGACCTAGGGAAGTTATGAATAATATTATCATGTTTAAAAGATATTAACTGTCATTATATGTTTCGTAACCGAATTAAAAAGCGACTATTCATTCACACTCAAGATTCTGACTGATGACACACATATAATTTAACGTACAAATTATTACTTTGCAAAAGCAAAGAGTTCTTTGGAAACAGAAATCCTTTGGCAACCCTTTGCCCGTTCGGGAAGAGGGCATTCTGTGTAGAATGACTTGCTGCCTTCATTCACCACATCTTGCTTCGAGAATAAAAGCTTCGGACCATTCGTTAAGCCTCATTGTGCTGTATCAACTGTCTTGCTTCAGCGATTTCAGTAGGCTTGTCTTAGGCCGTTTTCAGTCTAAGGCGATAATATCAAAAGCGATATATCGTGAGGAATATTTTGCGATGATTTATAACTAGGAAGGTTTAATAACAGCAGCCTATTTATCGATTAGACAACTTTCACTGCTTCAATTATAAAAATTGAATTGCCGCATTTCTGTACCCTTTAAATACTTATTATTGAATACCGATTTTTTTTTGTAATGCTCATAACCAGAAAACTCGAATTTAACAAAAAGCGTTATTAGTTCGATATGTTTTTTATTTGTTTATATATTCCTTTGGAAGATATAAAAACCCCTCAAGGTCACGCCAATGTCATTACAAATGGATTTCGAAGATAAACCAACGAAGCATAAACCGCAAGTGCTTCCGGGTTACGAATACAGTTATCTACATTTGTTCTGTTGCCATAGTTACTTATTATTAATGGCCACAACTTGCGAAATTAATTATTTAAAGTAAATACATAAATTATTGATTATTATGGTTGAGTAGTTTAAAGTTTAGTACCTCATTACGGTTATTTAGTAAAATAAATAATTTTATACCACATAAGGTTTTCTCAGTAAAAATAATTCTTGTTTAGTTATATATTTACTGCTTTGTTTACTCAATATGAATTCTAATTTGACCGCACATATTTAATGATATCAAGAAATTAACCATGAATATTTTCGTCCCAGGTAATGAAACCGTTCAAATAAAAAGTAATTATTTTTCATAGTTTTTGAAAATATACACGTATTTTCAAAATTCCTAACCCGGGATCTTACTTATTTTAATTTATACCTTATTTTGGAAAAAATAGGACTTTTTAGATCTAGTTTTACCTCAGTAGGTAACAAATTTAGCATAGTTCATTTTTAATGTGTGTTTTTTTTTCATTTTATACACCGTTACCAATAGCTATGTTTGTATTAATATGAGCTTTAATAAAATATGTAGATTTTAATATTAATGCTTATTTAATTTCATTCCTTTCTCATATTAATATAAGTCCCAAATATTAAAATGCATGTATTTTTATAGTTCGTTATACTTGTACAATAAGTATGAATAAAAGCATTGAATATTTTACTACTAAAATGTTGCAAACTCATAATAATAAGAATTTCAGTACACACACACATTCATATTTATATTATATATAATATTCATTATATTATATATTATACATATAATATATATTTAACTTACGTAATAGGAAATTACTTTTATTGGTCGCAGCCACAACTGCGCTGGCACAACACCTACGTTATGTAAAGAGAATATGAATAATAGCAACTTCTGTGTACTTGAAGCCAGTTGATTTATTGCGTAATTTGTTTTATGGAAGATATATGTCCTGTTGATTCTTATGGGATAAAATGGCTTCAGATTTCGGTCTTCCTAAAATAACTTGCCTTATTCTTTTAAAACATTATACAAGTATGTATAACAGGGGCAAGCGAAACATAATTTAGTTTGAATCGAAAAAAATAGAATTTTTGAACTCCCTGATATATTCTTAACAACTTTTTTTATTGTTCTCGGTAAAGTGTTACGGGACGTTGTTTCCTTGTCACTAATTACTTTGTTACCTTTGTCTTTCTGGGTTAATGAGCTATAGGAACCGAGATCGAGTGACTGATACAATGTTTATCCTGTTAATATCCGTGAATCGACCCTGTGGGACCTGATTACCTTCCAAGTGCTCACTCATTTTTTACGAAGTAGGTACCCTTAGTTTGGGGATAAACAGGTAGTTGAAGTTGATCTGAACCACCTCTTTGCATAAAATTGGCTTTAAACATAGCATTGGACCCAATTTTGTTTGCAGTCGAATCAGCAAACAAATTTTAACTTATAAAACTGCATGAATTAGTGCCAATAGAAAGTTGGGAGTATCCAATTCAGAATTGATTCTAAAGGAGTAATAACGTTTTATATTTATTTATATGTTAGTTATTATTACTAGAATTATTTTAATAATTGGGGAATTGTCAGTTCGTTTATAGCTACTTTATTTTAAAGGATAGTTTGACTTTCAAATTCAATTTAGAAGGTCACGGGTCTTTCAAATGCCTTGGAGGGTTATCGGGAATTAAAAAGTTAGATAAATTTGAAATTTGTGGGCTTGATTTGATTGGTGAGTTTTTAATAAAAAGACTGGTATCGGGTTTGGGTAAAATCAGAAAGAAATGAGACATGAAGATCGTTATGGATTACTTTATTCGGGACAAAGCAAGGAGCCTTAAGGATTTTGGATTATTAGGATTGTATACAAGAGAGATTCGATGGATTAATCGGGCCTCAGACTCTACTCTTCAAGTCCAAAAGGATCGTATAATAGTCATGTATATAAGTCTTTTGCGATTAATTAGAAAATTATAGTGTTTATCTAGTAAATGTTGAAGTGTTCTGAAATGGAATTTGTTATAAATTAAGATTTATAATTTTTCTTTGGATGCAAAGGCCCTGGATAAAAGGGTTTCTGAATTTGGTCTTACGGTTCTTAAAAGATTCCTGATCATTTGCATGTAACTAATCATCTTCAGCTGATATCCGACTTAGAGATGAATTGGACATAGACATCAGCTGGACGCCACCCCCCACCAGAGGCTAAAACAATAACAGAACGCGGAGGGACTAACCTTCAGGTTGCGCGGTGGTGGGAGTCAGTAAGGAATGTGCGATGCTAGGAGACGGGTCTTCAGGTCCACAGTGTACCTTAGGGCCGGCTCCAGGAGGTACCTCACCCTTCCAAGGGCCGCCGATCTCTTCGCTTCCTCTTCTTCGTCTGGACGCCGGAAGCAGGTACGTCTCAGGTTGTACCAGGGTAGGGGTTGTAAGTCGTACCAACTGGGCACAAGTACCGGTCTTATATATATGTACATACTAGAAAAGTCCCTTTAGAATAACAAGCATGAACAGCAAAAGAAACATAAGATATATCTGGCCAGAAGGCTACATGATACATATCACAAAGTATTTAAAAAATGACAGAAAATTAAAAAAACAATAATAATACCATACCTAAACTATTTACTTACATTCATTTCTCTATCCTTCGAAAGAACTACGACATAACTAAAAAATAAGCATTTTTGAGTTAAGCCTTGTATTTGTTAACCTATTGTACCTATTGTATTGGTTGAAGGGAAATTCAGAAACGACATATCTGATATTCCATTTCCAACATGTTTTTTTTTTAATAAAGCCATATTTTGAGTTTTATCATGTTTGAACTTGTTTTATGGGAATAAAGACATTAGCTAAAATAAAAAAAGTTTCGAGGTTTCAAAAATTTCCAATGGTTAATAGAAGAATTTTAATATCTATATTTCAGTAGGTCTACTTTGCTTTACAAATACCCAAATTTTTTTTTACTCACATGGAACTTTCAAATAATTGGAAAATTAGGTTTTTATATACATACATAAATAAATAAATGGTATCAGTTCCGCTTGTCGCTTCGATTTAAGTCACAACAAGTGACTCGTTTCCTTTTTAATATTCTCGAAAATAAAAATAAGTGCGAAGTAAAAAATAAGAGCGTTTATATTCTGGTAATGATATATTTCGAAGTGCAGATATAACAACTTTAACAGTATGGACAAGTTGGTTATTTAATCTATTTGCAGTCAGTAATAGTTACTATAAAATAAGCAATAGTAAAATTATTTAAATTTGCTGGATGCGCAATTGCGCTGGTGCAAAAGAAAACTAAATAATAAATAAATAAAATATATCTCAGATAGTAAATGATATTTTATTATATTTTAGTTCATAACTGTTATGTGGTTTTTGTCCTCATCATCTGATAGAATACTTGTGACAACCTGAAGCGACCAAGTGCGGAATTGATACCGTATAAATATACGAATATTTTTTGCTTTCCGTTATTCACACCATAAACGCGAGCTAAATTGTAGTAAAGGCTGAGAGTAAATAAAAGTTATCGTTTTAGTTTTGCATTTATTATCTCTTGATCTTCATTTATTTTATATATTTTCTATATATCTCAGAATATTTCAAATCACACCATACACAACGACATATGATAATAAAATCATTTATTCATAACAAATACATAACATTCCACTCATCGACACAATATCACCAAAACCCACTCGTTCTTCCGATTTTCTGCTCCCTGTTACCTGGACTTGATAAGAAAAGATAAAAAAGATATTCGACAAGAGACCTACTCAACTATTGATATTTGTAGTCCAGAACTCGATGATCATGTTGAAAAGCAAAGAGAAAAACACTTGGATCAAATTTTCTGGATGCGCAATTGCGCAGGTGCAATTGAAAACTAAATAATGAATAAATATATAAAATATAACTCAGATATTAAATGTTAATTTATTATATTTTAATTCGTAACTGTTAGTTGTTTTTTTGTCCTCATCATCTGCTGGCTAATATTCGAAAGGGTATAACGATTTTTGACTCCGGTGTTTTAACACTATGTCATACTTGAAAAAATTTATTCCTGTTATTATTCACAATTATTACCAAGCTTAACGATAGAAATATTTTATTAAAGTATTTTTTTAGTCTAAGTTCAATCTGACTACGTTTAGATTCTATATGATAATTCGAAGAATAAAATTCGAAAATATTCGGATAGAAAATAATTAGTTTTATTTACACTTCCATCATTTCTTATTTTGTGTTCTATTCAATTGTGTATCAATACAATACTCTCCTGAAATTTTAATTAATTATTCATACGATGTGGTTAGCTAAGAATATTTTTCACATTCAAGTAGCGACTTTCCGTATATGTTGAAATATAAATCAGTCATTGTTATAATGCAAATAATTACAACTATTTTCACATATCAATGTTATTTTTTAAATGTTTGCACAACGGTTTCCTGAAAGAAGATATTATTTTAAAATGCTAAAAACAAAACAAAAAAAACAGACATGCTTAGCTTCAATATTTTTTCTTTATAAATACGTTAAGCTTGAAAGTGGAAAACAAATGTAAATAAATATTGAAAAAGTTTAAATATTATTATACATGTGAATTTTTCTAAAGACTAATGTTTACAGTCCTTTAATGTTTACATTGTTTATTAAATCGTAGTCTCTATATACTACAAGATGTTCTATTGCTTCTGAAAAGCCAGCTAATAAAAAATAATCGGTTATATTCACTTAATTATTATAATTAAATTATTTTGTTTGAATAATATTTGTCTAAAACATATATTAAAATTAGTTTAAATTAGATTTTAAGAAATCATCTACATGCAAATTGATATTATAATGCTCATTATCAATTTTATTGTTTAAGAAAATATTAAAAGCTGAGTTAGACTTATGATTCGACGAATTGGCATTTTCCGTGTTAAGCTGCGTTTAGCATATTTTTTTTCGTCTATGATAGTTATCAAAACGATATTATATTTCCTTACATTACACACATAACTGAATTCATATGAAATGACAATCAGAAAAATAATTCGAAGTGAAGTTTTCTTTTAATGAAAAGTAATACCAATCGCTATTATTGATTTTGATTTTTAAAAATTAATGATGACTTTTGAGCTATGTAACTTTTTAATGTTGTTCTAGATTCAAATTATTGTATTTTTTTTTATTAATATATTGAACTCAATTTTTTCACGTTAAGTTGGTATTTTTAAATGAGGCGTTTGTTGCCTGACAAACCCAAAATTAATGGATAATTATTAATCATTAAGAACTATTATGAACTGGCCTAACTTAATTTCTTCCGGGAAAATTGTTTTCCTTTTATTAGCCGTTTTCCATAGGTAGCAATTATCTTCAATCTATTGGTATTTTCTGTAATTTCTTATTTATGGAATTTGTTTTTATTATTTTTTTTAATTTTCCATCTTTGTTATTATTGTAATATTAGTTTGAAAAAAACTTAGTATTTGTTCAATTTAGTCTTAAACAAATATATTTAAACAATATTCTGCTATACTACCTCTCTCTCTGTATTAATACAATTAATACAGTGTCACATTGCTGTAAAAAAAAAAAATTATATATACTTTAATTGAAATAGCCAATTTAAAATTTTGTCTACATTGACTTCAATAAACTAGCAAAGTATATATAGTTTTTAATACCGGGGGTCTTTCTATTTTTTCTTTGTCTATTTTTTTTTATATCTGCCACCGAAATTTGGAGAAGAAAAATGTTTGATAAGTACAAACAATTTTTGGTTTTTTATTTTAAATTTTTTGTAGTCTACCCCAAAACAGGTCTAATTCTGATAAATTATTACATAGTTTTTGGATAAAGCTATTATTTAACGTTGCAAATAGGTACAGTTTTTCCTTTTTAAAAAAAAATATTATTGATAAATTTATGAATTGAAATTTTGATTGTGCAGGTCTTGTAACATGATGAAATGTTATTCATATTTAATAATTCACAAAATTTCAGAAGTTTTAAGTGTTTTAAATAATAAGCAACAACTTAATTTTTCCAGGAGATTAAACAAAAAATTCATTTTAATCCATTTAAATTGTAAGACACATACATTGTTCTATTAAGATGTACATTGCTTATTTTTATTTTTATTTGTTTTTCACTTGTTTAAAAGTTTATTCTCCTATTATTTTTGAATATATAACCTATTCAAGAGAGAAAGAATTATTTTGCCTCGTTTTTCTATATTTTTTAGTTTATTTAGCTATTATTGCTATTTATTTTGTACTATATTATCTATTCCAGAGAGAGTATTGATCTCTATTTATTGTATATAATTAAATAAATAAATGTTATTCTTGTCCAAACTTCGCCACGATATATTCAAATTCAACTCATCCATCCTCTCATTCATGCGTGGTTCAGCCAAGGCTATTTTTTTCTCTTGACATTGACTTGTAATCGTTGTGCGAGTTTAACATCATCTACAATCTTCAATTTTTTTTAGTTGTTCTATTTTTACTTTTGTAAATCGTATATAGTTATTTGCGGTATTATAGGTTTAGAAATACAATAAAATAATATTCTTTTCGAATTATTTCCTTATATTTCTTTTTGTTTTATATGATTTTTTAATAACTTATATATTTTATCATATCAATATCTGCAATATCTTATATTGCTAAATTTTATTTTAGTTTACTGGAATAAGACAATTATATTTTAAATAAATATCTTAAATAAATTATATTCTTGCCTTAGAACACTCTGATATAATTTTAGGGGATTTATTTTGATTGAAACGATTTTATTTTTTTGTTAAACTTGTTTAGGAGTTTTATTTAGTTTTTTTTTTTTAAATATGATTTTATTCTATATTGTAGTGATTTAAATATATTCATGTATCATATATTGATTATTGAGTAAGTATTTATCATATATTAATAAGAATACCTAATTTTGTGATTAACAGCGGTGGATAAATATATTTTAATAGAGAAAAACATTTTCTCTCTTGTAGGTTTAGAAATATGATAAAATAAAAATATCTTTTACAGATTTGTTTGTGTTTCTTTTTTCGTCAGTTTTTTTTTATAACTTATTTATTTTTCACCCATCAATAAAAGCAATATCCTATTTAATAAACTTTAAATTTTACTGCCTGAAGAACGGCCTGATTAATTTTTAGGGAATTTATTTTGATGTGTAGAAGCAGTTTTAATATAATTTAATTTATTTTCATTAAAATGATTTATGACTTATTTATGAACTTCATTATTTTTGTAAAAAAGATTTTCATGTATACAGCATCAATTGATTTTAAGTATATATTTAATATATTAGTATATATAAATATATATATATATATATATATATATATATATATATATATATATTAATTATATTAATGAGTTATCAGATAAAATAAAATACAGTTACTACTAAACATTCCATTAATTTAATTTAATACCTATTGTATAAACCCAATTCTTTGAATAATCGTGGATAAATATATCTGAACATATAAAATTGTTATTACGCAATTTATACAACCAATTAAGTGTTTTTTCTTAAAATTAAATCCAGGATAGTACTGCGATATTATAGTTTATTTCTACTTCTTGTATGATTGTCAATGCTAGAAATTTGGTTAGATAGGTTGATATGAAATTTTTCTATAATGACCAATGTTAGTATAAATTTTGAAACTTTAAGGTTTTTTTTTTTAATTTGTTTTAGCCATAGTTGTAAACCTGTGGTTTAATTTGTACTTCAGTTTATTGGTTTCTTTCTTACTTAATTGTTATTTATTGTTAGAGGAAACTACCAAATAAAAACTTAATACTGGGCACTGCCCTTAATATCTTCATGTCACTTTATGTAACCTTCGCACGCACAGTCCTTTTAATCTAGACAGAAAGCCTCATCTATTTTCCGGAGGTTTGTAAAACTGACGACATTGTTTTTGAGCTCAGCAGTTGGCACTATTTTTATTTTATTAACAAAAAGTAAAATAAAACAAATTAATCGAGTGACGTACTAACCCTATGGGTATATTCAACAAATATTTCAAACTTTTCTAATCTATTTCGCTTTAAATGAGCTGAATGTTTTTTGTTATATGAAAAAAGAAAGAAAAACTACAAAGAGAATATATGCGCTTTTTAAAAGATAACGGTATTTTTATGAATCATTAGAATAACAAATATGTTCCTTGGTACTAATAGCTAGGCCCAAAAATTATCTGCTTTAAATTTATGTTTAGTTATTCCAAGATAATTTACCTACCATTCACAGTTCTTGTGAGTGTATTCTTACAATATTTTAAAAATCGTCTTAGTTATTAATTACTAACCCTTTTCTGGAAATAATAACAAGTAATTGCAATTTTGTTTTAGGAAGAATCAGTATAATGCAACTTTAACTGAAGTTCTATTCAGCTTAAAGTTTTAATAATCGAATTTATTGCGTTCAAATATTTTGCTATTTTTCTTTAACTCTAAATATTTAAATATAAGCATTTCATTAGTTTGCAGATATTAAAATAACATTTAAGTATGGTTTGAGTAATACGAGGACGAATACTTATTGTATTGTTATAATACAGTTGTAAGTTTCAATGAATTTGTAAAAAAAAAATTATTGATATTATTTTTTTCTAGTTGATATGTTTTCATATCTCATATTCTATGTTTTATTGAATGTTTTTGTTAAGTAAGAATGTTTTCCAATGTTAAATTTTTTACTTCCATCATATACATAATTATAAATCATTGTCTAGATGCTAATGAAAAGAAATTTTTTCACACATGAATTTTTTTTTCAACACTAATTGCGTGGCTTAAGGAGTCAAGTTACTTGATATAAAAACGATTACAAAAACAAGGCTACAGATATTGTGAAAACATTTTGTATTTTTGTTTTCAATCAAAACTGCGTTTGTTTAATTTGTACCAGAATAGACATTGCCTGTAGTTGAAAAGCGGTGAAAATGTAAGCCTGGGGAATTAAAAAAAAATTATAATATTAATAATAATAATAAGAAGGGTCTTTGTTTGTACTACTGCTTAAATAATGGTTGTGCAAGGCGGTTATTGGGCCAATATCAGGCTCAACCGTCAGGTTTTCTCCCAGTTAACACTACCCACTTAATAGAGGCTGGTCCCAGGAGTCTTTAGATCCCAGGGCAGATCTATCGTCGGTATGCTGAAAGTTTGTGGTTTAAATCCGACTGTAGCTGACACATTTTTTTACCCGTTAATAACCACGGATGGACCCAATGGGATCTATCAATACTATTAATACTAAACCGTAATATAAAAATATAGATGAATTTTTTGAGATTTTTTTTTATTTTGGCCTTTCATTTCAGTTCTAGCCATTTTTGGATTCAGTAATTTTTTATCTTACTTTTAATTTTTCAGAATCATAGTTGTTGGGTTATTTACGATCGTGCTAAAGATCCAATCTCTTTTTTAAAAAAAGTCAGATATAACGAGAATCGAATGTCTATAGTAACTTTTTTCTGTGTGTGTTTATGTATTATTTCAACAGCTAGTTGACCTCTGAACGAGGTACATTACCTCTGATGTGAGGAATTACGAAATATACTTCAGTTACTGACATGTATTCGCAATCCCTAGAAATTTTTAAAGCTGAATTTACTGCGCGAATAAATTACTAGCGAGATATTCCACTTATCACAGCTATCTGCTTCCCGTTGGAGCATGCAGGTGGGATTCATGTTTTGCAAATGATCTTAAAATATTTCAGCCGTGACTGGTTTCGGATGAACGGTATCAACTCCCACTTAGTGAATATTTTCATATATCATTTATTGATCAGTAAAAGAAAAAGAATATCGAATACCTCATCGTTTTCATGTTTATTATCGTATGTAGGTATAATTTTTTTAACTCATCGTGTGTTTCATTTGCATCTTGTATTCCAATCAATATATTCATGTTACAAGTTCAATTATACAAATAATTTTTGTTTCGATTCTCCATTTATTTATATTAAAAAAAAAATTTACTATATATATATATATATATATATATATATATATATATACAATACATAAATATATATATATATATATATTTATATATATATATATATATATATATATATATATATATATATATATACGGAAATAGTACTTCGTAACAAACTACTAAACCCAAGATCGCGGGTTCATATACAAATAATGGTTAATTCAGTTGTCAATGAATAAAAATGTATTTACTAATATAACGAGAATCAAATGTCTTTATGGATTATAGTAACGTTTTCTGTATATTTCAACACCTAGTTAACATCAGAACGATGTAGATTACGTCTGTGGAAGATTACGTCCGAAAGATGCTTCATTTTCTGACATGTATTCCCAATCCCTAGGAATTTTCAAAGCTGAATTTAATTTATCTGTCAGTTTCAATTCAATGTGGGACAAATATAAAATGTGGAATATTTTTTTTTATGTTTCGCTAGAGAATTTTATTGTATTGTATTAAATATTATAAATTATGTTTTAAAATTTAAACTAACTTCTACGACAACTTAAGATATTTTATTGTATTATTTCATGATTTGTTTGTAATTTCATAATTGTTTTATTATGTAATTTCAAGTTATTTATTCGAATATTATCTATCATATTTTTTTCATATTTAAATTACCTCTGATCCTTCCGGTTACGGTAAAATAAATAAACTAATAAATTTTAACTTAGGCCAACGAGGGATTTAAACGCTAAATACAGTTGTCAACATTAAAAAAAAATAAATACAGCAAAGTTTTAATATCTTATTGGTTGTTTGATTTGTTTAATACGTTACTCTATGCTGCTATGGATAACTGGACGATGCCACAGCTGAATTCCTAAATTTTTCGTATCCAGTTTAGGATAGAGATCTTATGCACAGGCTCGAGCATCCATTTTACGTACTATCCGAAGGGCGGCATAACTAAGGATTTTTCACTCCCTTTAAAAAATCATAAGACCCTCGGCCGGGTTGCGAAATTGCGAACTTGAGCATTTATGCTAACTACTACAAGACAAATGACCCAAATTAATTTATTATTTTTAATTTTTAAAAATTCCATTTTGTTACAACTGATAAGAAGAGCTCATAAATGACCATGTATGCGTGAATTTGGTGACGTGATATGTTCCCCGTTAAAAAATTAAAGGGGTTATAAGTTCTAAATATGTAAATATATATTTAATTTGGTTCAGTACATGGTGGACTGTCTGTACTGTTTCTTAGCCTCCAGTTGCGCAGGAAGGTTATTTAGCCGAGATCATATTCAACTGCTAGGTTTTCCCTCAGGAGCATGGTTGTACCCTTGGAGGGTCTGCAGGTCCCTCCAGGCCCATCCATCGCAGTTAACAGATTAAATAACTCACGTGCCAAAGCCGGACTATTTTTGACGATTTGACGCAATAACCGAGAATCGCCATGTGTCTACAGACCTCTTACACAATAACGCGCTTTCTTAAATAGGATATTTTTCATTAAAACACATCGTAATCGTAAGAGCCATCTGAAACATCTGATTTTGGAGATGTTGCATACCATTTTTAGTCAAATTTATCAATGTCTATATTCGTATCGAGACTTATAATCTAAAGCGGCCGCTTATTAAATATAAATAACGGTGCCAAGGCAGCGCTACCAGCAGTTAACCAGTAATTAACTGGAGCATGCATATCCAATAAATATACAAATGGCGAAAGAGTTCATCGACTTCTTCCTCGGTCGACCCCTTGGGGCTCTATGTCACAGAGGTTTCGTTGTGAGTCAGTGTCCCCACTTCCCACCAACTTCCGTAATTTCTTCATTATCCTATTAGATCCTCTTAATCCAAAAGGCTCTTCGGTGGAGTGTGTGTTCCGTTTGTCAAATTATGATGGTGCCATTTTGGTTTCGTTCTGTGCTTAAAGGACGCTCCTGTGACTCATCCTGCATTATCTCTTAGAAATAAGAAAATTATTTTGTCCGGCCATCCATCCTTCCTAATTACGATTTATTTGTTTGCTTTTTCACACAAAAATCAAGATGATATTAAATATATTTAGTGTCATTTTATTCTTTTTATGATAGTAATAACTTTTTTTAATGTTTCTATCAACTTATCTGCTTAATTTTAACTAGTTAAATATGTTACAGAAAACTAAACTTCAGAAAAAATTAAGCAGATGGTTTCCTTACAAACATGTATGATGTAATCGACTTATGATATAATGATATGCATATAGGTCAACACAATATAAATTAATATTTATTAATATTAAAAATATATTAATAATTAAAGAATGGCTTATCATTAATTACAACCTTTTTCTATGCGTATATTGTAATTTCTCACATTTCTTCAAAATATTTTTGGTTTTAAAAATTACAAGTTGTTTTTTCCATAAAAATAACTAATAGTAATTAAGAAAAGTATGAAAATGGAAAAAATAACAGAATCATTTGAAGTTTAAGAATTATTTCTTTATAGTATCTTTTTAAAGTTGTGTATAACTAATAATTTATGGTATATGAATCTTCTAGAAAGCTCTTTGTTGATTCAATTAACTTACTTCTTAATTAGCTTTGATTTTTACTGTTATTCCTTAATTTTTTGGTATTGTGATGAATTATTTTATTGATTTTGATATTACAGTTGAGCTTCGATAAACCTAACTTATATAGTCGGGTGTGGTTCAGACATTCGAAATTCACTTAAGAAATGAAAACGCCATTAGCCTCCGTTTTGATGAAGAAAAACCTTTATTATATTGCTTTATATTTAGAAATTCAAGCACAGATAAAATACAGTTAAAAAAATAAACCTGAATAAAATATCAGGTTTTTTGAATCTCGACTTATTCATGGGAGCTAAGTCAAGATTGTGTGTTTATTAAAACGAGCAATTTAAGTATACAAATTTTAGAGAAATTACTCTTCAAACGTTTTAATATAATTTGATTTACGCATTAACAAAAAAATGAAATAAAATTAACCTTTCCCTAGTGAAAACTAGTTCGGATAATTTTAAGGTTCGGATAATCGAAGCGCTACTGTTTTTATTCGTTTAAATTGTCTATTAGCGTACAAGGAGGGAAACGGATGAAGTAAATACGATTTTTATACCTAAAACACAATGTTTTTTTTTTAAATAACGCGTTTGCATTAAAATAACAATAATTGAATTTAATATTTGAATCAATTAAGAGTTAAATATTAAAACGTCACAGATATTTTGGTCACTGATTATAACGTGCCTTAGCTCCTCCTTATCAAATATCTTTGATAAAAAACATTTCTGCTTACGATGCTGCTTGTTCATTTTTCCGACAAGGAAACCGAAACGAATGATGCTGATGAATCTCAGTTCTGATCGCGAACATTCTTAGAATGTTATTAGATGATTCCATGCGGTACTTAGGCGTCATTATCCGTCTATTCTGATGAAGGGTATTCATTTCGCTGTGAAATGTCGTTTAAAATACCATTAAAGATTTGCTCTTGGAAATCCCTGGTACTGTTCTAAGTGCAGACGCCAGTCTTAAACTCTTCATAAATTGTAAAAAAAAAAAAAAAAAAAAAAAAAAAAAAAAACCCTGTACCACTACAAATCGTGAAGGGTTTGGGGTTCAGTGCATTGAAGGACTACTGTTTCTTGGACAACGTTTGTGCATGGGAGGTAGTTTTTCCTAAATCACGCTCAACCACCAGATTCCCCCCTCTTTTGGGGACCCTCCTTATAGAGGCTAGATTAGCCCCAGAATGGTCCTAGATCCGATAGGAACCATCTCAGGAATTTCTCGGATTCCAATATTCAATATCGGAACCAGGATTTTCAGCATAGCAAATCAGTGCTCTACCACTGAGCCACTCCGCTACCCAAAAGAATCTATAATCAGTCTTAAACTACATAAGAATTCTCCATAAGTATTATAAAGCCATAAATTGTTTTTACTGAACTACAGATGATGCTACCCAAATGTAACAGTTATTGAAAAATTGTTTGCCAACATTTATTTTGGTAGCAAAACATTAAATTTATATTGCTTACTGTTTGTGAAGGTTTTGTTTCTTAATTTTGACTGCAATTCAGTCAATGTACTCTCATATCACTAATCCAGTCTTTGCTATAATAAAAGAATTCCATTATATATGAAATTAATGCCAAGATATTAAATTAATAGTACCTTAAATAGTTTAGATAGTTATTAAATAGGTAGTAGTAGTAAAAAGCACCAATTAAATTGTACTTTTAAGTTCTAGAAGAGAGATACAGTTAAGTTATTTTTTTAAGTACTAAACCTGCTGGTTCGGATAAGACTGCTATATATATATATATATATATATATATATATATATATATATATTTTTTTTTTTTTTTGTAATAACAAAGTCACATTAAGATGTCAATTTATTATTTTAATATCGTAGGTGGAGTTTTATATTACTGCTATAATTGGTTTTAGATTTATTTTAAATAATACTTCACCATCATGTGAATTTATAGAAAATCGATGAAAACAATACTATAATATTCTTTGTGAGCGGTGAACGTTATGTATGGAGCGCTGAGTTACATTGCTGATGGCCCCGTATGCATTTAATCTGTTAAGAACGCCATAGATGAGTCATATGAGATCTGCAGGCCATTCTGCAGTGGGTATCCTTTATTTTGAGAAAATCGTTGGTTGAGTGTTTTCTCGGCCTAATCTCTTCCCTGGACAACCGTTGGCTTAGAAACATTACACCCTCTAGAGCAGTGGTCACCAACCTGGGGGGCGCTAGATCTGTTATAATAAATAAAATTCTAATGAATAAATAAAATAAACAAATAAAAAATAAATAAATAAAATTCATACGAAAGTAACACTTTTTGCTTTTTTCTCTATGCCCAAAAGAGAAACGTGGTACAAAAAAAGTTGGGAACCATTATTCTAGATTGTATTTATCCAAAAGTCCTTTAAGAATAATAGTTATAGATTCTTATTATTATTCATTACTCCGAATGATTTTATGCCAATACATGTTGCATCTTCAGTGAGTATTATTATTGATATTTGTTTTCAATCATAGTTAAATCGTTAAATAATAATAAAAAAAATTTAATATTTCGGCAATGTCATCTTATTTTCCTTATTTCATGGTTTTTCCTTTCTACTTTTTTGTTCGATATGAGCCAGGAACTTCAATGATACTCTCAGATAGCCAGTCATGAAAACAGAGGGGCAGTTAGAAGGTTTAAGAGATCACGACCTAGACGGGAATCGAATTACCGGACCATAAAAAGCCAGCGGGTGTAAGAGACTCCGGGCTGCCAACTGGGAACTAGGGGCGAAAACGTGATGCGCGAAGAAAAAACGAATAAGGAAAGATGAGAGTAGGGGGAAAGTGAGGAGTTAAGAGTGATTTCCAATGTACCGTTAATATTGGTAGGAACACTAAAGTGTACATAAGTTGGATATATAGGTTATGTATCACTTATATACTTAAGTATTGCATCCGCTAGATATTACTCAAGTGATACAGTAACGGAGATTACGATGGGCCTGTTAATTTCTGGGCTTAGTAACGAACAAATTATTAAGGTGTTAATATGCGCTGTGCCGATTGAGAAGCGTATGTGGGGTAGAGGCGTAGGTGGTAGGATTGCGTTGAAAGTGATCTGACGGATTTGTGTTTGGGTAATGGTCCGAGGACAGAAGTTTGTAAGCAGAGAATTGTGTCATCGGAATCGAGCCTTTGGGTTCGTTAAGCCTAATTATTATTATTATTATATTTAGGTACAAGATTATCTTGTTGATATCAGTTTCGCACCTTCTCACAAGTTTCAACTTATACAATTAATTGTCAGCTTTAGTATGGCGAAAACAGTATAATTATATGAAATGTCTATACTTAGGTAATCATTTATCGAGAAAAAACCGTTTCAACAAACATTTCGAAGTATAGATATGTTATTAGACATGTTTTTGAAAAGTTGAAGTACTTCATGAACGTTGCCTGAAGCTCATGACTCATAATATTTCGCAAATCATTTATATACATGATATATTCCAGAAGGTATTAGAGGCTTTATCTCTTATCTTTCTTGGATTAATATCCTGTCTGAAAAGGTTGAATTTTATTCTGCATTTTTACACAACAATAATTTTTCACGAAAGCAATTGTGCGGTGTGAGTCATTTGAACCTGTTCCGTTTTTCAAGGAGAACTGCAGAATAATGGCATAGTGTGTCTGGATATAGGAGTTATGTGATGAGTTATGTGTGGTTCAATGTTTTGTTTTTTTAATTTCACCTATTTATGGATGTGATAGTGTGTAATAAATTATCGGGTAGAGTGTATCAAGATATCAGAATAATATTTATCGTTTAAAAATTCATAATTGTTATGCAATAATAGGAAATTCATTACTAGCAAGTAAACAGGTGTTAAAATTAAAACAGAAAAATATTTGTCATGCTAAAGTTTGTCTCAATGTCGACATTAAACATCTAAAAGTTATATTTTCATCACATTTTATTATTTATTTAAAGCTCATATTAAGTACTTGCGTGTGATATGTATATTGTAAAAAAACAAAGTAGTTAATTATTGCGGGATGATTTAGGTAAAAATTAAGTAGTAAAATAAGTTCCCACCATAAGCTTATTTATTTACTTTTTACATACATACGTTTTGATTTATGACGAACGATGAGTAACGTATATATAATAATAACTATATTTAGGAAACGATATAATGATAATCCTCCCATCTACGCCTTATCAACCCCTCAGACGCTTCCCAGTTGGCACAGCGCGTATTAACTTTTTTTTTTTTTTTTTTTTGAAAACACTTTATTGAAGCATTACAATCTGCCTGCTGTGGGCAATAAGTAATGGTGCTATGTAGCTACAATCATTCCATAAAAAATCAATAATATAAACGAAATAAATGCATAAATAAATATATACAAGCGAAAAAATATATACAAAAATAAAGTAAAATAAAAAATATATATATATATATATATATATATATAATAAAAAAATATAATAATAATAAATAAAACATAAAAGAAATATACTGTACACAATTAACTTTTTAGTAAATCGTTCTTTATAAGTCCATCTTAATTTTCCCGACGCTATCATTTGAGTAATACAATAGAGTATAATAAAATAGAAGAGTAACTTTATTCTGGGACTAAGTCCATTTAGAATAACAAATATGAACAGAAAAAGAAACATAATATTTATCTGGCCCAGAAGGCTAAATGTTACAAATGATAAAGCATGTAAAAAGTGACAAAAACAATTTAAAACGAAATATTTAGACAAAAAATAATAATAAGTAAATAAACAGTACAAATCTTAACAAGATATTAAGCAATTAAAGAGAATAGATAAATCCATAGCTTTTGTTAAATGCATGCGCAACCTGCAATAATTTCTTTACATGATGTACATCTTAATAAACAAAATTAAAAGAACTAAATAACACAATGAATTATTCAATACATTACATTTTAAGCAAATCACTAACCTTCTTAGAGAGTATGTTTTTGGGAAACTAGGAGGTGTTGGAAAAGCAAGGATTTAAATGACGACAGTGAGGTACTATGACGGATATTAGGAGGGACTGAGTTCCACACTGTGGTGGAGCGGACGAGAAAGGAACGTTGAAATGGTTTAGTTCTGTGTGACCGTATATAGAGATCGGGAAGGCGGGATCTTGTTTTATGGTGTTGAACTGAGGATTTGAATTGGATGAGACTGTAAATATATGAAGGGTGTTGAGAGTAAATGGATTGTTATAAGAATGAACAGAGGAAATATTGTCTCGAAAGGGAGAGAAGAGCCGCATTAGCTCATCATAAAGGTGGGACAAGCGCGATCTCCTCGGAGTACCTAGCACAAATCTTAGGGAGCGATTCATTATTCCTTTTAGTCTGTCTTCGAGCATTTTAGAATGGCCTCCATATACCATGCTACCAATAATACTAACTAGGTTCACAATAGCTTCGCATTGTGCAATCTCTATTTATTGACTTTTTAGGAAATAAAAATTAAGATATCTGATATAGACAGCTCATACGATTTTCTTGTAGTTTTACAATCATGATTTTTGAAGAAATAATAAGTTACTAGTTTTTAAAAGGGAGTGAAAACCCTTAGTTATAGTCCTTCGGAGGAAACGTAAAATGGCTGTCACATTAATGTCTGGTGTCAGGTACTCCTGTGGCTCTCAATGCATCATGGAAGTAAATACTAATTGACAATGAATATTATTAAACGATATAAGACTAGATAGTATGTTCAAGACAACGCATAAAAGGAATATTAGACATACTGTACTGACCAATTCCAGAATTCAATCTAATCAGTTCCATTACAGCCCCGCATGTTTGAATCCAGCCAATATTCCATAACGGTACATTATTGCATTGGAAAGGGTACTACTTTTCATCGACCATGATCATATTGTTACTGTACTGTTAATGCTTTTCCATATAGCTTCCTTAAACACGAGATGTAAGAGGTATAATAAAAAACATGAAAATATGTAAAATGCTGTACAAACAACTTATTTTTGTAACGTTATTTTTGAACAGGTGTAACTGAAAGATCTTTATTAGTGAACATATTAAATACTTATTCCAACATTAAATCAAGGTAGGAAGTGAATTTAGAGCAAGATATAGGAGTAATATAATAATAAATATATATATTATTATTGAATAAATATTTAATTTGATAAAATATACACATAAAATTTGGCAGAAATTATATTTGTGTTCTTCTTTTGAAAATCTCCCCTAAGGCATTCACGTGGAAGCGTGTATTGAGAAACCTGCTATTGGCTGCTGTGTGCTGTGATTCATCTTTCTGTTGTAGATCCCAGCTCCTGAGATGTTTCAGTCTCCTTTTCTGTGGCAATATGTCTCTCAGTAATGTTTGTTCCAGTAAGTTGGGGAGTTAGAAATAAATTTTAAAAACTCGCAATATTGACGAATGAAAGACAACAGGAAGCAATAAAGATAAAATTAAAGAATTATACGAAATGGAATAATATAATTTGTAGTGTAAGAATAATTTATATTTATATAAATGAAGAATAATTTTACACCAAACAACCCACGGAGAGTTTTCAGTACGTGGTAGAGACCTTACTGTTGTTAGGACACCGTATATACATAATGCGTTGATTTTATGTCCTAGGTATTTTTTTTTGTAGTACTATTTATTCGCTACTGTTTTTTGTCTTAGCAGTAGTTAACGAGATATTTTTTCTTTATCTGTGTTTTTTTGCTGATTAGCTATGTTCTTATAACATTCATCAGTGCTTAATTGCATTCATATACTTTGGTATTTGATTGAGCGTCGTAAGGCCGCTACACACGGTCAGTTTGGTGTGGTCACATAGAACTGACCGTGTTTTAGCTAAATTGATATGATTTCACATCGAAAAAGTTCATCTCGAAGTGAGTATACGGTACACATACGCGTCAGTTCAGTTGGTCACATCAGTTATCTGAGCAAACGTTCAGGTGTCGTTTGGATAGACATCACCCTTTCAATCGCTTTTCTAGACCTCGTTTGTATTCCTTCCTTTTGTGTGTTTGTTATTACTGAGTGATAATATGGTTAGTTGGGGCAAATATTTTGTTTTAGAATTTATAGAACTGTTCAGAGGGGAAGAATGTTTGTGGAAATTAACTTCAAACGACTATCATAACAAACAAAAGCGAGAGGAATCATGTAAAATTCTTGTTAAAAAGGTTAAAGATCGATTTCCTCTTAAACAAATCGGTAGTAATTAGGAAAATCAACAGTTTAAGAAGTGCCTTTCGGAAGGAATTAAAAAAAACTAGGGAGTTTGGTGAGCGGTGTGGGTGCGGATGACGTTTAGCAACCGAAATTGTGATACTACGACCAGCTGGGAGCTTGGAGGTTCCTGTACACCTGGGCGCTTCCAAGGGGTAGCACAATGAACTGACACACCGAAGTGGGCTTGTGGATGCGAATGTTGCGTTCAGTTAGAAGTGACAGAAATGAACTCACCAAACTGACCGCGTGTAGCGGCCTTTAGAGTGGGGTTGTAGTCCCTTATTGATCAGTCTGTTTGAACTGCTGATGTGAGATGTGCTGTATTTGTTCTTAATTGATTGGTATATGGCCTGAATTGGCGAAACGTTGACGAGGTAGTTATTTTCCAGTATTATAGAGACTTGGTCCTTTATTTTCCCAGTTTTCCTATTGAATTTTAGTAATAATTTTAATAATATTTTGAATTAGACAATATGGCAAAGTAGTAGTTATTAAACATCACTAAAACCACTGATGACTGAGTTATTAAGATAATAACCATAAACATGGTATATTCGTATGGTTTTCCACCCTCCCTCATTATCCTTCAATGCCATCTGAGAACTACCAGCGTTGGAAGAGCTGGCTCAGACCAAACAGACCCCATTGTCTTGGTCCTCTCATAATTATCGCGAAGGTAATTACGTCTTCTGCTATCAATACATCTGGAGGAACCATTAATTAATTGGTTGCCTGTCAGGGTATCTGACCGGTAGTTCTTTTATCTAGAGGGCTTCTTCGATTCAATGTTTCACTGGTAGTTTATAGTAACTGGAATGCCTTGGAACGAAATTGTAGTAAATATATCTTATTGCAGCTGATAATACAGTGAAAATTTTATGGAAGAAGCCTTGATTATTGTCGAACTTCGGAAATAAGATGGCACTTAAAGAAGAACCAGCCAAAAAAAAAAATATATCAATCTACTAAGATTTATTTGAGTTGTTTGAAATGCTAAAGCCTCTTTAAGATTGAATCTGATTCTAGTAAAAATTTTTAATTTCCATCTCTTCCTTACAAATTTTTCTTTGAAATCATTCAACCTAATTCTTCCGAAGAAGCCATCTACTCAAATTAATATGTCGGTATAATCACACTAAACAAGTTATAAAGTAGGCGGTAATCCAGAAGAGGTATTTGAATGGGAATCTATAAATTAGTTAATAACTGACAGTAGGCTCATAGGATAATAAACCTAATCTTATGATCATTAACATTTCTAATCCATCAATCAAACCATTCAACCGCTCAAGTCGTCTTGGGATCAGTTATAGTAATCATCTAGCGAGCTGATGTCCACGGAGACCTCGTTATTATAATACTATTACTATAATAATATTAATGACAATAAAATGTTAATAGTAATAACCAGCGGAGATTCAAAATCTCTGATGAGGAAAGGATGAAGAGATACTGAGCATAGAGAAAATTGCATAACAAACGCTGATGATTGATACGGAGTATCAAAAAGTTTGAATAAAAAAACAGCAATAATAATTATGCAACAATTAATAATAATAATAAAGCAGCAACGGAATCAATTCAGTATATCCAGTTGTCAAGTTCTTAATGGAAAAATTGATTTGTTGAGACATAGTAAAATATCAACAATCGTCATAAAAATTAAGAACTGTGAACAAGACCTACCCTTATTAACCAGGTACAGTTCCAATCAATAATTGATAAACGGTATGTCAAGCTTTATTGTGACCATGCCATAATTGCTAATCACATCTTGATAAATCCTGATACTTTTACTAATCCCTGAGGAAGAAAAATGTTTAAATATAATTGAAATAGGAATGACGGCTGGTGATATAATCCACACAAGTTGGTTTTAAGAGGAACTGAAGCAACCTTATGAACTTTACATAGTAGAGGTTTGGCCGTTTGTCATCTCTACAAAAGGATTGATTCTAGAAGTGACGGTGAACACTATAAAAGAATTAGAAATAGCTTTTAATATTAATTAACAAACGCTGAAAACTGTGTTGCTCGGCTGCGAGTACATTAGAAAATTTCATGAATATAAAAAATTAATTTTTCTAGCCTCATCCTTGTCTTATGCCCGAGTCGGTGCATTCTCCGGTAGGAGCCGAGAAAAATAAAAATTAACAATGAGGCTTAGCGAACACGAAGGCTGGATGCCAAAACCGTTATATCTCTCTTAAGGCATTCATCCCGCCTACGCCTTGGTCTACTATACACAGAGACTCCCATCATACTCTCATGTAACTTGAATTCCCTTTTCAGAGTTTTTTTATGAACAAATGAAATGCCCTTTGTAAAAAATTAGTCTTTACTCACGTGAACCCTACATCACCCCTGAAATTATCTCAGCACGCCCTACGTAAGCTACGAATACGCTATATTAGATCTAAGAGTAGATTGTTCTCAGATGGGAGGGTCCTAAAAGGTTAGAGCTGACCTACAGTTGAACAGCTCACCTTCACGATGACTCCATAATCGAACAAGAACAGGTCACCGCGTTTCCTTTTCAAGTTGTAACCACACGGATCATCGCATCCATTCCAACGCTCTCTCCTTCCAGTAAATTTGGAACTCTTTGTAGGAGGTTCTGAAGGCGACGTCGATGAATCTACCGAACTATCAATAATAAGGTGGTATCAAAAATATGTTTAAACAATAAGAAAATCTATCAACTTGGCCCTTGTGGATTCCTCCAAGGGCAGATTGTTCTGTGGCAACGACCTACAGTAATTCCATTTAACTTTAATTTAGTGTGTTACTAGCTTATGCCCGCGGCTTCGCTCGCGTGGAATTTGGTCTGCCACATAAAGTTTCGTGAAAGATCATTTTAAATAAATAATTAAATTATTTTTTTAATCCGTTCAGTAGTTTTTGCGTGAAAGAGAGACAAACATAAAAACTTTCACATTTATAATATTACTAAGATTTTTATTTATGTTTATCTCATCAATTCATATAGATCTCTAATAAATTATATTAAGTTTCGGATTGTATATAATGTCTTTCTCAGGAATATGGACCGGCGATCATTTACTATTGGTTGGCTATTTAGAAAATTAAAAGCGTCGCTAGAAACCTTCACAAATATGTAATTGGATTTTACTTATTTTTTTAACTTCAGTAAAATGTTAATTTGTTTTTATAAATAATTAATTATTGTGATCGGAATATTTGGTATTTATATTTATAGTCACTTTTTTTATATTTATAAAACCATCCACATCCATAACAGCAGATTTTTGATCATTCCCATCACATTATCGAAGCACTCTGCAATGAATATTTGCGACGGCGGTAATATGAGAAGGGTAGAGACCGGCAGAGGCAGAAAAATAATTTATCCTGAAAACAACCGTAAATCGATCCTGTGATAAATTGGAGATCCTCTCAGGGCTCACCCTGCCTCCGTAATACGGACTATAATTCCTAATAAAGGTAAAACCTTGTTATTGCGTACGATCTTGGCCAAATTACCTGTACTGTTGGAAACACCACAATCTTTTCCAAGAACTGAACCATAAACCTTTTATTTGTTGTACAGGTCAGTTTTATTGTATTTTTAAATTTTATAATGCCTTCCTTAAATCTTTATATTATGTTATAAAAATATAAAAAAGCTCTAAACTTTTTTTTGCAATATTCTTTAATTTATATCGCTGTTTCAAATATCGGTTGTTTTCTTGTTCTCTGCAATTCATGTTATATTCTGTTTAATATTTAAAATTGAACCAAACCATTTTTTTACCGCAAGCTTCCAAGTACTAGGATAAAAGATATATTATTTATTAAAAGTGAATAACTTCTCCCAGCCTGAAATAGCGATGAGAAGAGACACTATCCATCTTCTTCTAGTGAATATTTTATTGCTTCCTCTCGTTACTATCTGCGGTCATCCTTCAGGCCTGTCTCTTCAATTCTCAACGGCTGTTCTGTTTTCAACGTTTTATATATTTTTTCAACCACAATATTTCTATTTTGATCTCAGCATTACTTCATTAATGATGTAAATACTATTAATGTAGCTATAAATACAATATTATGTATATTTACATCACTTAATGATACGATTGATTACATAAAATTAAAAAAAAAACCTATACCACTATAACACTTAAAGGGCCTATGGTAAAAGTGGTAGAGATTTTACTTTTTCATGGACAACGTTTGTGCAGAGAGGTGATTTGCCCTGGATCACGCTCAACCGACAAAATTTTCCACTTCATTTTTGGTACTCACAGTCCGACTGCTTAGGAGTACTTCAGTGACATACAGACGAATAGAATAATTATACATATAAATGTAAATTCTGATGACTACGAAAAATAAGGGAAAATTTCAAAGAAAATGATCAGAATGCATTTCGAAAAATTCTTAACTAATTTTTTTGGAATACTCAAGTTATTTGCTGATATTTTCGAGATGTTTATGATTTCTATTTTCAATTAGAATGTTATAACTTGATATATATTATATCTGGAACCCCGATGAATAAGTGGTTTGAAATAATTTCGTCCGGAAAGAGGGAGTTTACTGTGCTGAGCGAAACAGAATCGTACCATTGTTGTAGTTTTCAGCTTGAAATAAATTTGAAATATAAGCAATAACTTGTTTTCAAGCCAGTGAGTGACATTGCTCCTTGTTCACTACGAAAACAACAGTCTTCCGCTTCCCTCAGTAAAAGAAACTCATTTTGAAGAAAGTTCAACTTGACCAGTTATCCGCCGGGTAGATATGCTATAAAAACGAACAAAATTCCAAAAAATAGGCATGTAATGGAATTTAATGCAATATCTTAAACTAAAATCCTTGAATTTTCATAAAATAATTCAGTTACTCTCTAATATTTTAGAGACTTAAAACTTATTAATATTTTTTTTAAACTCATTTTGGAAACAATTCGACTTAACCACATTTTTAATGAGATTGTAGATACATGCTCTGTTATATTGAAGAACAGAATATACAGATATATTGAATTCTTCTGGGCGTGAATCAGACAACTACCCGGATTGGATTGCGATTCATGGTTCATTACGAGCTTTCCATTGGACTCTGTATAAACATATTAAGATAACGACTTCGTTAATAGTTTGTTGTTATAAGATCTTAGGACGTGATGAGATTGTAAACGGATAATAATCATCGCTATGACTCCTGGAGTATTGCTGTTAGGATTGTTTTCGTCTTCGGGGACTAGAAGACATCCATGCGTCGAAGTGCCGTGATGTCCCCAATAAAAGCTAATGGGATAGCAAGATCTAACCGGCATCACGACTTGAGGTGAACGGACCGGAGGAGCTCTGAGGTCTGGGGCATGGCCTTCTGGAACAATAGGTACTCCACCTGTGGGAATGGTTCACACTCTCTTAATCATATCGTTTCCCTCTGTCCACCGAAGCCTAATACCAAGGTCTCTACGTGGGACGATTCTATTAGCTGAAGAGAACATGATGGAAAGGTACCATTCATCAGAATCCTGGAGCTTCCCGGAAACTAGAACCAAGATTGGGCTTGACGTATCGTCCATACAAATGCAAGCTATCGAAAGTGAAAAATAATATTGTTCAGGAGACCGAAAAAAACTGTTTCAAAGTTTATTAAAAGTCTCTCTCTGGCAAACGTATTTTAGATATTTCATTACAAGTGATTTGAGGATCACTAAAGCACACGCTACAGATTAAAAACGATTTTTTCTCCACATTCAATATTTTGATTTTTTATCGACGATAATTTATCCAGTTTCTTCTTGTATTCAACTCATTGAGGTATGTTTCGTTGGAAAGTCTTTAATGGCAAATCTACACTTTACTACAAGAAGTGGTCAGCTCAGAACCTTTTTCAAAGTTACTGTATGACAATTTTTTCCGTTCATTTCAAAGTCGAAAAGGTTTCGACAGTTGGATATTACATGAACTACGAGTCCAAAGGTTTGCTATCAATTAATTTTCAATTAAACTTAATCATGGTTACTAATGATCAATTAAACTTAATCATGGTTACTAATGATCAATTAAACTTAATCATGGTTACTTACCCGAATTCCTTAAAACATAACTTAAATTCCTTTACTTTTACTCGTGCTGTGGTTTCTCTTAGCCTTCCTAGTAAACCTCTTGCTCTTTTCACCCTTCAAACGTCCATTGTTCGAAGTCACTATTATTAGGGTGTCATTAACTGTGGGAAGTATTTTGTTTATATACCGTTTTTTTTTCCGCAAAATATAAAGTATCTTGGTTTATTATTTACTAGCTTTTGCCCGCGGCTTCGCTCGCGCGGAATTTGGTCTCCACATACAGTTTTGTGGCAGATCATTTTAAATAAATAATCATTTTTTTTCAACTATAAGTTACTCGTGCATCCAAATTCTCAGATGCCTAACTTCAAAACTGACGGATTCCATACAATTATTGAACTCCTATTATATTAAGGGGGAAAACCTTGGGGTGGAATTATCCAAATTTCTTTCTTAAATTATACAAAGAACCTATCTGCAAATTTCAAGATGCAAAGTTCCTGATTTGCCTTTAATTATGCACTATAATGGAATCTCCACAGAACACAAAAAACTGTCCGGGAGCACGTGCCCCCGTGCCCCCTCCTAAATCTGCCCTTGCTGTAGTTTATGTGTTATTATGATGTATAACCTATATTACTGTAAAGTTTCATCCAAATTCTTTCAGTAGTTTTTGCGTGAATTAGTAACAAACATACAATCGTTCGCATTTATAATATTAGTAGGATTATATAGTATTTATTATAAAGTATCGCTTTATTTATTTTATTTTACTGGATTATTATATAAATCTATTATATAAATAACTATAAATCTTTGGGATCTATTATTTTTTTAATTCTCAGTGTTTAATACAAGATTATTAACCAAATATTTGTATTAAAATATTATATTAAAAAAATAAAATATAATAGAATATTAAAAAATAAAATATTTAAAAATATAACTAATATATATATATATATATATATATATATATATATATGTATATGTATATATATATATACATATATGTGTATATATGTATATACATATACATATACCAACCTGTGTTGCATATGAGTGATGGCACGTTGTTCAAGCATGTCTAGGCTACACATGCCTTCTGTAAAATGCCGACTATTATTCCATAATTCATTACCTACTGTCATTATTTCTTACTGCTATAAAACACTACAGTAGGAGAGACTGGGTCAAGGGGATTATAGTTTACGATTATACCGTAAATATTAGTATTTCCAGTTGATAGTTAGTGATTACTATAAATTACTAACCCCGGCCACTCCAAAGTGTTCCAGCTGATGTGTAGTCGTTAGAGCTCTCCAGGGCGGGCTGTAGACTTATCCCACCGCTCTGACGTAACACTTCATGAATTTATGACTCAGAGCCTACACTTGTTGTCGTTCGACTTTTTATCTTTATGTCCCTGGTTCTGGCTCGTAAGGGCTAACACTTTTATTTTATGTTTTTTTTTTTTTGGAGCCACTTGGTACAAAAATTTAATAGAAATATCTCAATCATCAATGTGTGAGTCAGTTAGTTATAGTCCTTGAAGTAAACAGAAGATTGCCCTGTTGAGAGAAACCATGTCAAAAGTACTTTTCACTGCTTGATTTATCTCCTCATATGGACTGAAGTGCCTTAATGTAAAATACATTTCTAACTTAATCAATAAAATTAACTATGAGTCAATTCCAACATAAGTTAAAAATAAAAAAAAGAATAAAATCATGATTTAAATACATACAAATTTTATGAAACTAAAAAATTAAAACATCCATGATCAACTGTTTCAATTGTTGTTGAATAGTTATAAAACTATACTTCTGGCCTATAAAAGGTGGAATTAAAAAATCATTAAAACGCTTCAAGTTCGCTTTGTAAAACTGAACTAGTATTTATGATTCTTTGGGAAATGTATTGATATTAATTGATGAACGAAGGAGGTATGGAAGTTCCACATGGAGGACGATCGGATAAAGAAAGGTCTCTCAAAACTATAGTGGACTAGATTTTGAATTGAAGGTTATAGTAATCAAATTGTGGATGGAGAATTGAGGTTTTTACGAAGGATTTTGAATTGTGAAGATTGGATTCGAGAGGAATTCGATGGCTTTGTGGAGCCCCAAATCTCTACTCTGTAAGTTAAAAAAGGTCTTAAATACTTATATCAGTCTTTTGTAATTAATTGGGAGCTTAGAGCGTTTTGTTAGTTTTGAAATACTAATTTCTGATACAGAGATAAGTTATTTGTTAAATATTTCTAATAATATTGTGTACACGTGCTGTCGGTGTAGTCTTAGCTAGTATTCCTTCATCGCGCCTTGCTGGGTGATTGCTCTGACGCAAGAGCCGAATATCTTGAGTGTTGGCGCACCTCCAATGGACTTGATTTGTATTCTATTGTAGCGATTGATCCAGTCTCTAGGTTTGCCCATCTTCATCTCACCTACGGCCTTATAGTCGTATATTTGTTATATGCGATATTTTTTTTTTATAAATAATAATCTGTTTTCTAATTGTGAAAAAAAAGAATGTTTTCTCAAAAATGTGATTGAAATACGGCATTAGCTATAAAAAAGTATCGTTTTTCTCGTTTCATTTACTGCAGTTGTGACCCATAAAAATATTAGAAAACAAATACATAAATAAAAATTGCCTAAGTTTGATGTGTTAATCATAGTAATTCATGCACTTCATGAAAAAGGTCATTCATTAACAAGTATATGACACTATAATAAACTTTCCATAAGATTTAAATTTTATAAGGAGCTAAAAAAATAAGTTGAATAATTTGATTATTCCCATCACGGTCTAACGAAAGTTTACTGTGCTTTACATATTAACAGAAAGCTTAAGTATCCACTTAACAGAAGTTATATCTTTAAAATATTCTATTTCTGTGAAGATGTAGCCTGCACGGTCCATGCACTACTATAAATATTATACAGTATGTAATAAATTTAGAGTCTGGTCCAGGATAAAAAAATATTTTATTTGTGTGTATATGTGGTTTACGGTTTAATGAATTTTAGTGGTGCTATTTAAAATGGTAAATGAATAATTAGAAGTCCTTAAAAAATGTAGAAATACCTAATTTAAAAAAAATAAAGATATTATATATATATATATATATATATATATATATATATATATATATATATATATATATATATATAGAATTAAAAATATGTAGCTCTTTCTATAAACCTTCCATCATATACGCCTACATTTATTTTTTAATGTATTTAGATATTCTGTAAATATGAAAAAAAAGAAGATAAATTCGCTATTTACTCAGGTTCGTTCAATAAACACAATTAAAAAAAAATTGTATTTATACTTTTTACATTTAAACTAATTTAATAAATATTTAACAGATAGTTAGCGTTATAGTAAAATTCATTCCCTATTTATGGTTTGATAACAAAGCAGTTTTACTGTAAGTAACGGGTTCTTTGTTTTTGACTCCTACTATTTATTTAGTCTATAATATTTCCAGAAAAAGGTTTTAAGCTTATTTTTAATAATGAAAAAAAATATGATGATATTGAATCTCAATGGTGAACAACTTTATATATCATGATTTAAATAGTAATTTCTTTATCAAGTTTCTTAAAAATTATTGTTAACTTTTAATTAGGCGTTTTTAATTTTAATTTTATTTAATTGATGCTGAAACCTTTTTTTATTTAGTTTATTATTATTGCGTAAGTTCAATATTAGTTTTGGAACAACTGTTGAACACCAGACACCATTCCTGCTGAGCCTATAAGTGATTTCTGATATATCTGTGGTAACTGGTGGTCTCTTATTGAAACAACCGCCGATCTGAAACATAATAAACGAAAAAAGGAAGAGTTTAAGCGTTCTTAAAACAATTTCGAGGAAATGATACGTATATATATATATCTTAGGTCGTTACTTTTTTGTCAGTGTGGTGAGTGTGGGAAGGCATCCGTCGTTTTATTTTCGTAGATGTAATACCTTATATGTTTATTTTGATTCGTTTAGCTTTTTGTTTGGCCTCTGTCTTATTTTCTTGAAGCCCAATCTTGTATACAACTGTTAAAGTGATATTATCTTTATAAAAAATACTATAAATCTTCATGCTTTTTATAAAGTGAATACAGGAGTGAATGCTGTATTATTTACAATACACGTAGAAATATTTTTCCTAATATTTAAAATGATGAAATATTTAAAATTACAGTCATATCTGATTCTATTTCCAGTCTGCTATTAAATATAAATAAATAAATATTATAGGATAACTTAATTATAATAATATTAACGACTTAAAGTCAACTAGATCCAAAATGAAATAATGTTAATGTAACATTCTCCCCGTGTATACATCGCAAAGTGCGAGAACATGGAGATGTAGGATCAATTGAAAAGAGGGGATATGGCTGGCCGAGAAGCGAAGTCAGAATAGCCGAGATGGATGAGGCTTCACCACGGAGAGGTGAAGGTTCCGGGTTCGAATCTCGGTCCTGGCCATATCTTTTCTTTTCAAATAAAATATTTAAAAAATTATATAATATAAAGATAAATTAAATTATAAAAATAAAAATACTTTAAAACTGTAAATTAGGACTAGATAAGTAACTATGTAATTTATACTAATAGCGATCCATTTAAAGCAATCTATTTTATTTTTTATTTGTATTAAAACTGAAAAATAATCTCATTCATTAAGAAAAAAAAAACACTACAACCCATGAAGGGTAGGGTCTGCAGATTTCACAGAGTATATCGATGGTTGTGTCGAGCCTACCAATTCTATAAAATGAGCTACCAAGATCTTAAGGAGATGCCCATAATATAAAAAAAAGCAAGCGTTATATTAATGCTGAGTTACTGTGCTGATTTAAACACAGTCAAAAATAGACTGTGGAATCTGCAAACCATTCCGGGACACACCCAAACTCTATAAACTCGGTAGCCTTAATTCGGTGAAGAAGCTGGCTGTTGAGCGTCATATAGGACAAATCACCTCCCTGCACAGTACAGTCTTCTACTGAACCACGAGTTGCAGCGGTACAGATAATAGGTAATTATTATTATTATGTTTTTTATTTAGTGGCATAGTGGGAGATTAAGCCCTTATTTCTTCTTCTTCTTGTACTCTAGCAATTTCCTCAATCCCTGTGCTGGATATCAGTAACCCTACTGGCAGTATTAGGTATCAGGTGTGCAAACGATACAGAGGTGAGTGCGTAAGATCTCCGAGAACAGTCCTTTCTCACAAATATCCTTGCCAAGGTCTTGATCGGCTCCCATTGTGGCCAAGCACCTGCTCCCTCTACTTTAGTTCACATGGAACATTTTATGGCGTAGGAGCCCAAGGTCCTAAGGGAATGTAATCCTATAAAAGGGTTTCCAACCGTGTCCTGGTCCAAAGAAATATCTCCCATGTTTCTTTATTTTAGGCGTGGTGTCTGGTAAAGACCCGTCATTCTTAACCAAACTTTACGTATAAAGAAATTCAAATAATTATACCTTTTGATTTTTAATTTTAATATTATTTATGAGAAGATTTCCTCGTGATCTTGTAAGTTGATTTCCTTATTTTAGTATTGCCATTGTTTAGTTTCTCTTCTTGCCTTTATCCATATCATTATGTATCATTCATTCTATTTACTTGTTGCATTGTAATAATATAGTTGTTAATTACATTAATGAATTTAAAAAATATATTTACACTCATCTGCTCAAATTATTTAATAATTATTCCTTATGATTTTTAATTTTAATATCATTTTTATCCCTTTATTGACTCGTAAAGAATGTTAAAATTGCAAAATTTATGATAGTGCTATACAGAACCTATATTTTTTTTTTAACCTACTGATACCTTTGTTGGTTAATGTCATGGAAAGATAAAATGTTAATTTTTGTTTAACCCTCATCACTTGTTTATAGCAGAAAAAACAATACTTAAAAAACTGTTATTATTGTTTTAATGTTGTATGTGTCTTTTGATTCATGTTAAAAACAATACTTTTTTTCTGCCATATAGTAACGATCAATTAAGTCAAAAATTTATTAAATTTTTATTGTTCTATAATATGTGTTAATATGTGTTGTTCAACTAAAAATAAACTGATGAACATCCTTTATTGCAATTATTATCTCTGACTTAATTTATCTCTTATGCATCCCATATTAATAATTCTTATTTTTATTCTTTTTTTTTTAAAGTAAAAAAGAAAATTAAAAACTTTTATTATCCACTTTCAATTATAAAAAAATATTGATTCAAATAAATATCTACAAATATATCTAGGGTTTCGACAATTTCCATTGTCAAGGAAAGAACTTGTGGGGGTTGGAGCATCTTCTGCGGTTCATTCAGCCTCTACAAAGTACCTTATCTTTATTGGAGAGGAAAATATGGCGGTTGATGATCTGCGTGTAATCTTGCACAACTGTTGGCTCTGTAAGTTCAGTATAGGAACTGTAAAATCCTTATCAACTGAGCCCAAATGCTTTTTGTGGAATATAA
Source organism: Arma custos (assembly GCA_037127475.1). Taxonomy (NCBI): domain Eukaryota; kingdom Metazoa; phylum Arthropoda; class Insecta; order Hemiptera; family Pentatomidae; genus Arma; species Arma custos. The sequence continues at coordinate 46,430,201 of CM073762.1, read as the reverse complement.
CAGTACAGTTTTTTAAATTTTTCTTTTGTTATTGAAGAGATGCTATTAAGCACTGCCATAATCAAATTACATGAAATATATAGGACTGTTAATTATAATTTTTATTTATAAAGATACTTTGACTGCTATATATTTACATATTTAATGTCACGTAGGCTACAATCGTCTATAGATTTATTTTTCTTTTAAATATTTCATTACACTACAAAGAAATGCATATTAATTATATCTATAGTACTATATATAGTTATTTATACAGGTTTTAAGTTTTCCCCATTGAAATTTCAGGATTTTCGTGTATATAAATAAGCATTTTAATCAACTAATATACGAAGTAATAATACACATAAAGCATTAAAAAAAGTCACGTGCAAGGTTGCACCAAGGTATAATTGAAATTATTATTTACTCTGTAAATAATTATATCCACTGTCCGTGTTTACAGTGATGACATTTTTGGTGAATACAATGTATGTTGATATAATGATACATAATGTAGATTTTGTGTTAATATGTACCGTAGATATTACCATGGTGATGGGTACTAACAAATTATTTTTATACAGATTTTTGCTGGATCACTAAACGGCCTCAGGTCTAGGCTTCAGGTCTGTCATATCGATTCAAGTTTTAATATCTTTAGACCTATTTTAATATATTTTTATTTGTTCATAGTTTTTGTTTTTATCTTTGGCTGTATTTTCAAAAGATTTATTTGCTGTTTTGCTTTTCCGACTAAATTGATGCATGTCCCTTATAAGCCTGAAATTTGTTTTTATTATATGCACTGTTTTATTGGTTTGTTGCTTGAAGATTCATTATTAGAGTTTTGACATATTTCAATTCTGCATTAGAAGATTTACTCATATTTTTGTTTTCCTATATTTTTTATTGTTTTGTGAGATTTTTCATTATGTTTTTCTGAGGTAATTTACCTGCTTAAGCATTCTCTAATTCTACTGATAAAAAATAATTTTAATAATTATTATTCAGATATGTACTCTCTTACAACTATCTCGCCTTTATAAAATAACTATTTTTTTTTCAATGCTTCAAAAAGAAAAAAAAATTTTTTTTTTCAAGCCATTCCTCAGTAATAGAGAATAGCTTGGGGCTTTTCGGTGATTTATAACCAATAATTGAGTATTGATAATCTAAAAACTAATAATACTAAACAAATAACGTACTATTGGTAACTATGTATTAGAAGGGTAACAAATTATACACGTATAATGCAATAATTTTTAATAATTACTTCGATAAATCATAAAAAAAGAATAAATAAAAACTACCATAATAAATTAACTCTGAAGAATGTAATATTGGTTATGCAACATAAACAACAAGGAGGAGTTCATTTATTGAAAAAAAAAATTTGAGACAGATGTATGTCTTACTTTTAATTTTTTTTTTGTATTCGTAAAGATCTATAATAATGTTTTATAATTAATAGACTCGCTTACTTTGTTTTAACATAAAATTTATGTTCCTTATTATAATATAACAATAACACATATTAATTATACAAAACAAAAACAATTATATTAGTTATAAATAATATTTAATTTGAACATACATCACATGAATATAGTAATTTAATATATATTAATAGATTGTTAGTGTTGGGATTTGTCAATTAAACCTTAAAGTAATGTTTAGGTATGGTAAATTCTATAATATAAAGTTTACAGATACACAGTAAAATTATATCATGTATTGCAAATCTATTTATTTACATTCAGTATTCTCTGTAACATCAGTATTTTGTAGTTTTAGATCCGGAATAATTTAAAGAATTCGATAAAGAATTTTAATTTATAAATTTATATGTTATCATTGAGATTTATTTTAAATCATTCCGTTTCCTACAAGCTATTTAGTTATCCAAACATTTCAAATATCAACTGTAATGTCTCAACGATTAAAAAAAAATTGTGAATTTTCTCGCCAGCTCAGTTGTTTTGAGTGAAACTTTAATTTATTCTGAGCTTTTTCATATTTTTTTTCTAAGATCTTATCATTTTTACTTAATGTTAAAAAATAAACATGTTTTTTTTAGTTTTTATCTAGTGGTTTTTACTTTATCTCAGCCACCTTTTTATTTATCAACACACACATCGGAATACTAATAGCTTTACTTATCAGGTTGAGGCCTATAATATTTTTTTTTGCTTATCATTAAATTGTTATTTTCTGGATCATTATCATTTGTATAAATGGAAGGATTTAATTTCAACATCAGGATAGTAGAATCTGAAATCTACACTTTTTTCTAATTTATTAGCAATTACTAATTCATCTTTCAAAGTAATTATGTTTATAAATTGATACGATGTCGTTTAATAAATAAATAGAATGAAATATGTATCAGTGTGATTATTTAAATCTCAAAATAATATGATTTAAGCTAAAGCTAAATGTAAACGACAAATCTTACTAATAAATCTCATACAGAAATCAGTCTATGATATTATAAAATATTTTACATATGTATATTGTACTACATATATAATTTAAAATCATTGAAACTATTAATTTTATGCTAATAATGAAATATATGCGTTCAATATCAATAAACATAAGCCAATTTAAAAAAATACATTTCCTAGCAGATTTATATCATATGATAATATAAAATTCTATTTGTTTTCCTTATGGGTCTTAGTTTTCCTTCACTCCATCTGTAACATTCGGAAATTATTATTATTGAAATTTATATCCACATTATTTAAATAATTTACTCTTGTAAATATTAAAAAATATAAAATAAAATAAACTGTTTGAGATGTCTGATGTCTTCCATTGCCAACTTCTCATTTTTACCAACTTTTTATATTTATTTTTTTATTTTATTGGTGCTAAATTCATTTTTCTGCTACTATTAACGCAAAAAAAAAAAATAAACAGATTATTTCTACGAGTATCATGGAAGGCTGCAAGAGCCTGAAACACTTTTTTTGTTTTTTTTACCTGTACTTACCATTTTTTATTTCTTAAATTAATTATTTTCGTGCTTTGCATCATGTATACGAATAATTAGGACCCATTCAGCGTTTTTTTTAAAATATGTCAAATTATAAGATTAATTTATTCAAATTGTCCTCAAAATGTAACTTCTATATCACTCAAATTTTCTCGTGACTGGTTTATTTATTTATTTTCATAGTAATTACATTTTTACCAAATGTATTCAGGATATTTTGTCCATTTCAACTGTAAATTTATTAGGTTTAGGTTTTTATTAGTTATTTATGTTTATTAATTACCTTTAAAATGTAGGTAATCAGCATTTCTATTACAAATTGTTAGCTAATGTTTATAATATAGTTAGGGTATTAGTTTTTTTTACAGTTTACATCTGTTAATTTAATCTTGTATTAATCAAGTTAAGCAATTAAATAATAAGATATAATGTGTTAGTAAGTTTTATTTCTTTTGTCTTGATTACCTTTAGAACAATATTGTGCTCACCCAATACTAACTTATCGTGAATTATTGGAAGGATGTGGTCTTCAAGAATTAAATCCTGTCGGTAACCGTCTTCTATCTGTAAAATAAAATCTGAATATCATATAATATTTTTTTATTATTTAATATTACAATGTTACATTAAATTAATATTTTCGTATGAATATGGAAATCCTTGTGCTGCATAAAATTGCTAGACCAAACTAGCGAAAAATTTGGAAAATTCAATTTTTGAAAATTCGGAATTATCGGCTTTTGATCCCGAACGCCTCATATTATTTTTAAATTAATTCAACCATAAAAATATTATTATCAATACTATTTTTTACTATCAATACTATAAAAATTTTACAACCATAAAAAATATTACTACATTTTTATCGCCATTTGCTAATAGCATTTGGTCTATTGCTAACTGATCTATTGCACATCCACCATTTTTTATTAATGCCATTTTACTTATATTTAAAAAACAGGCTGTAAGCATCATAGTATTACGAAGTTATTTAATATGATTAACTTAGCATTGAGAGTTTTCTTTAAGTATTGAGTGAAAAATATTATTCAGTGAAAAATATTATTCAGTGAAAAGCTATTTCCAAAGGTCATCCAGACATATTTTCTCTCAACAGTTACTGGCATTCCTGTTCAATTACATAAGTTAATAGAACAACCACAGTTAATATTTTCCATTTACTAACGAACCGTTATAGCCTTGCTACCACTGCTTGGCACTGCCTTTCTTATATTCATTACCTGATATAATTTTTAATTAGGCAGCCATAATTAAAACGTACTCTCCACTCGTACTTAATTAGCATTTATTAATTAATAATTTTGTCGGTAATAGAACTTTTTCCCTATTTATTGAGAATATATTAGCTATTGTCGGATATGATTAAATTACTTCCATCTTGAAGCATTTTTTTATTTTGGTAGGTTATTTATTAATATTTAGGTGTTATTTATTAAATAGGGGGATAAAGTGCTTCTTACTGAACACTTTAATCTACTATAATAAAGTAGCTGAAAAAAATTTTAATTAAAAGTTGGTATCAATAAAAAATATCAACTTTATTAATGAATTATATAATGATTTAAAAAAACAAAACAAGGGTTTATGAAGAAGTTTTATTTCGTTCTTCAAGTGGAAAATAGTTGACTGGATAATTCTAATAATGGTATGAAATAGTCAAGAGGTGCAATGAACAAATTTTGAACAAGTTTTGTGCAATCCACAAAACAAGAAAGACTTATTTTACTGTGCCAACGAAACAGCCTATGATGTAGGCCATTTTCAGGGAAACAGAAAATAACAATATAAATCATTGCAGTACCAAATATGAATAACAGTTTATATAAACATAATTGTTAAGAATGAAAGTAATTATAGGGAGTGAGATAAATTATGAAATAACTATTGAGGCATATTAAGAATGGAAAACAGTAAAATTACAAGTAACGATATATAAAATATTGTATAAAACCTTTGAAATAACAGAAAATTATGTTTTCTATAACTATTTTATATATATATATATATATATATATATATATATATATATACATACACTTCATTGAAATATGTATATACACTTCATTTTTATTATGTTAATTCTTCATTTTCACTTCTGATCTTTAGTTTATAACTATTTTTGTGAAAATAGTTTGTCTGTTTATAATTTGTAAGTGGCATATAAAATACCGTTTCAGTTATGTTGTAAAATAAAAAAATATTGATACTGTCTATTAAGTATGTAATTCTATTCTATGTAGTAGTTCTACATGCACTCCATAGGTTGCGCTGAGGTGCTGAGTGCTAGATAGTGTAGTGTTTTGCCGCTAGATCGCTCTTGTATCTGGTTTTCAGGATATTTGAATGGTATTAATATTTTTGTTATTTTTGTACTATATTTGTTTAAAGTTTGAAAACTATTAATATTGGTTGTCAATTATCATGAACTTTTAATCATGAAATCCAAATTATTACGCGAAATTTAATACTAATTATTATCATAGAAAAGAAATGATGGTCGAAAAATATTTCTATTATTTAACGTTATTATAAGTATAATTTTTGTTGATAAAATAAATTATAACTTTTTAATGGAATTTCTTATTTATTAAATTATCCTTGGTTTCTTTTTATTGGTATTGGCTTGTTCAATGTACTTAATATTGATTATATTAATATCTAACAAGAGACACTGAGTTAAATATGTACTTCAGGTGTTACTTGTGTGTTTATATTTCATGAATCAGTTTTATAATCCACTAAATTAATATTATTTATGTATTCATAAATCATAACATTATACGGATATTATATACATAAGCTAATTTAATCAGGAAAATAGTAATTTGTTATAAGATAACCTACTTATAAACCCTCAAATTAAAATAAATTCTTAATTAAAAGTTAAATAAACAAATAAAGGCTTTGATTAGTAAGCAGTTCATCAGAAATATAAGACCTGTCTTCCTTAAAGGATGAATAAATTTGTTCAAAAATAATTTCATTTTAATTTGAAGTGATCGTTTCATATTGTGTATTTTTTTATTTATTCTAGTTATTCCTATTATAATAAAAATTATCCATTATTAATTTCGGTTTTGGATTATTGTAATATAATCTAAAATTTGAAGATTACACATTACATTTCCCCACCCTTCTGCTAAAACTTTCTCTCTAATGAAAAGGATATTGAACAAAATTTTATAAATTCGATATTTCAATAAATTGAAATAATTCTTGTCGTAGAACACACTACGATGGTTAGTATAAATTTATTAATTTTTATCACTGTAGAGAATATATTATAAGTTAACATGTAATATTGTGTGTGTGAAGAGAATGCGTAGGCTTCAGCTGTATTCCTATGAGTAGCTAATTCAGATCTGAGTTTATTTTATAATTATTTATAAGAATACGGAAGTACTTGCCTTAGTTTTGGTTTCGCCAGGGTAGATACTCCGGTATGTCCTGCTCTTCTGCCCTGATTCGCGACATTTCTTACAAGGGAACAAGGTTATTTCTGGTTCTTGTGTAGGTCTCCGCAACGTCTTCTGTTCCGACAGCTCTGAGAGACTGACGAGGATCAAGAGTGTTAATATGGCCAACCTTAAGCAAGGTAATGAAGAACTTATTAAACAGGCGAGATTTTGTTAATTATTATTTATAATTAACTATGTTCTACCAGGTATAGATAGGTAGCCGAATGCTTAGTAAAAAAAACATACCGAATATTTTATTAACGAATAACCAATCCTTATTACAAAATTACATCAATTTACTTTTCTCTTAATGTTCAGAAATATCCAAAAATGTGCGAAATAACTCTTAAATTTAGACATACATAATATTTATACATGCAGTAATTTATCGCTTAGTAATAACTGCCTATATGCATTCGAATAGCATTTCCCAAGAGGCTTGTATTTTTATAATAGAATTGTAATAATTTATTTATAATAATTAATTTTATTTTACCTAATGAATGTAAATGTATAAATGTCATGTTAATAAACGTTATTTATTAAGTAGCTCCGACATTAAGTTGGTGTATTTGTTACAGACATAGCAAACTGTGTTTATATTACTGGACGATTGGTTGGATAATACACACATGTATATAAAATACATTTTTTAAACATTATCAAGATGAGAAATTTGAAAAATACTAATAATTTTCTTGTTTTTTTTTATAAGGTTAGTTTTGCGATGTATTCTATATTTTCCATTTAAATTAAAAAAAACGATGCTATATTTTGTATAATGTTTTATTAAATGTACTTCTGAATAGTGTATTCAAAAGTAATTTTCAGGAAAGAAATATGCACATCTATATAAAAACATTACATAAAACTCTTAAGATCTTATTATTGATTTATTTTATTTTTATAGTTTCAAGCTGAACTTAGATTCGCCACACCCTTACTGAATCTATAATCTATGATCCCATTATTATATATATGTAAAAAATATATTGTAACTTACATGTTGCTTCGGGGTCTAACGACGACTAACTGAATCTGAGCAGTTGCATCATGTCAGATAATAGGGAAGACTTAGTTCATTAAATAGTTGATGCCTGTGCTAGTCTCCGAGTTTATATCTCACTGCAGGGAATATATTTAAATATATAATGATTGAATGAGTGTGTAAAATATGTATACATAATAGAAAAATGGTCCGTCAGTTTCATACAGCAATAAAATAACTTAGATGTTCTAAATATTTTTTAAAATGAATAAATATATTTTAATCCCGCTCAAAACGAGATCTATCTTCGAATCCCACTACTTGGAAGACTTTCATTTAATGGATCCTATGAGATCTACAACCCTTCTGGGACTCATCCAGTCTCTATAAAGTAGATTCCCGAAACAAGGGGAAATTCTGGCGGTTGAGTGTGATCTAGGACAAATCACATCCCTGCACGGCAGTTATCCAAGAAACAGTCTCTATAAAGCACTGAACCCCCAGACCCTTTATGGGTTGTAATGGTACATGTTTTTTATTTTTATATTGTAATATTCTCTCTCTAATATATATATATATATAAAAAATCAGTGATGTAATTATATTATCGGCGTTGCCTATCACAGAATTGAGGAACAACTTTTGTTTAGTCTTTTGTCGTGATCGATCACTAAAATGTTTGTTTCTACGATACAAATATTAATTTTTTTTAAAAAATGTTACTTTATTTTAAGTAAAATGCTCAATACCTATCCGTCTGAGTAAGGAGTAACCTACGAGGTAAATTAAATACTAAAACGCTTTTTAAAAAACAGGGATAATATCTAATACGTTAAGTACCTATGGGTACAATTCATACAGTTTTAATTCCATGTCTAAATTTTTTATTACTTTGGTCCTACGACGTGTATAATTGGTGCTAAATTACTTATAAGAGAATATATCAATTGCTTCCATTATTGTAAAATCAAAAAAGTTAAAAAATAACTATTACAAAAATAACTGAAGGAACCAAACATACTTAGTATTCCTGGCTAGAGATTTCAGAGCAATGAGTGATTTAGTTTATGATGATGGACGTCATCCGCTATCTCTTGAAGGAATTCTATTGTCAGGAGAAATAGTTCCCAACAATTTATTACCTTTTGTTAAAAGCTATAACTTTTTCTTTGATAATATTTAGTCCGCTTTACTAGTAAAAGAACCCTGACAGTTAGGGATTCCATCTATAGAATCCGCATAGTATTGCATTGTGCTAAAACTATAGGCAATGTAATTTAGCTATAGGTAATTAAATTTAGCTATTATTTTTGCTTATAAACATATATTTCAATTAAATTTTATTATATTAATTAAAGTTTGGTAAAATGGGCTATTTTTGCTTTAAGTACGCCAGTTACTTTTGCTGGTTATGAAGTTATTTTTTTTAAATTATTACCAATTACTTTTTAATCATCCAAGTTATCTCTAAGAAAGATATATACTGGTTTTTATATACATTCACTATAAAAAATTGGAATAGTGTAAAGGGGAATAGGGGAACATAATATATATATGTGTGTGTGTGTGTTTATATATATATACATATATATGTACATACACACACCATAAATTATTTTGTTAATAAAATATATTATCACTATAGAAGGAAAATAATTTTCTTCTGAGATCCTTAAGAATAACAAATGTGTATACAATTTAATGAAAAATATCTAAAACTTAAGATAGTTTGGAAGCGTAAAAGTAGAAAAAACTATGTAAGCGTAAAACATGTTCCAATTTATTATAGATTTTATTGTTGTTTTAAAAGCAAATACAGTAATAGTCTTTATATTAAAATAATCTTTAACCTTTAATTTTTTTGTAATTACACAATCCACATCATTCATCATACAAATCACAGATTCCCAATTTTATCTATTACATTATCAAATTAATCTGTGTGAATTTTTTTCTATATTATAAGAATCTTGTCAGTTGCTATATCATTTGATATGATAAATAATAATTGTCCCGATATTCGGATTTTTATTTATCAGATATTTTTATTTCTAGTACATCATTTTTTCATAATGAAAATTTCATGTGTATTTGATGAATTAACTATATTTTTTAAATTTGTTTCAAATAAAGATGTAAGTTAAAATTGTTTTTCTTTTTTTTTTAATGTTTTCATTTGTCAAATTTGTTTGTAAAATTATCGATTTTTATTTAAAATTCACCTTTTATATTGAATAAATATAATTATGGTTATGAGTCGAGTCAATTTTATTTGTTAGGAACTTCCACAAACATAAATAAACAGAAAAAAAAGTCGTCCTTTTATCTTTTCCACCGATGTTTAAATTTTTTTCATATTGGATTTATCATTCTATAAACCTTTTTTAACAGTAAAATTTTAATATCTATTACCATAACTGCTAAGATTCTCTGAGTTTATTTATTCTAAAAATAATTACAGTTAAAGGTTTTAAAATATAATTATACATGGTGTATTTTTAAAAAAACATTTATTTCAAAAGTATTTGAATAAAACAACAGTCATAATAAATAAATAAATAAAATAAATACATTTTTCCTGAGATTCATTTCAATTAAATCAAATTCATTATTATTATAAATAAAAATAAACTATAAAATCCAGTGTACCTACATAAAATAAATAAAGTTTTAATATCTCTGGTAAATTACGATGGCCCTACACACTCCAGTCCTTCTATTACAAACTCTGATTACAGTTGCTCTTATTCCTCTTTTATTGCGATTATTATCGACTTCCTGTAATAAAATATTGAAATTAATACTTATTACCGTTTATTGGAATAATACAACTGCTATAATAAATATAATTTCTTTGAAAATTACATATAAGAGCCAATTCAACTTATATTATAAAACAATATATATGTAAGTATTTAAAATTAGTAATCGTAATAAAAATCCGAATATCGAGACAATTATTATTTATCATATCAAATGATATACATAGCAACTGACAAGATTCTTATAATATAGAAACAAATTCACACAAGATTAATTTGACAATGCTATAGATAAAATTGGGATATTATAAAACATTTTGGAAACTCTACTCCAAGAATTGTATTTAAAATTAGTAATCGCATTGTAAAACTGTTTTATTGCAATTTTATGAATATTTTTATAACTATTATATTTTACTTAACAATTTTGAATTACCGTAAAATGAAAGTTATTTGTGACGTTTCTTTTTTTTTTTCTAGAGTTTTTAAATTTCCTCCAAGAACATTCAACATAAATAATGAGAGTAATTTGAACATAAAATAATTAATAATTGATTGTACCTTATTCTCGTTATGGATAATTTCAGCCTCTTCGTCCTTAGAGATGTATTGGCTCTTAACCTCCTGAAACGATTAATATGTTGATATACTTCTATAGTAAAATATTATCACAAGTTATGTTTAGTAATCATATTGGAAATGTGTTAATTTTACCTGAAGTATTTTATCTGAAGGTAGATCGCTATACATGAAAGTCGTGTCTGGTTGTTCTTCAGGGAGTGCCCTAGGCCACCTCTGCTGTACATAACAATTGTCTTAATTAAAAATAATGCTATTTGTTATGTGTTAATTTATATTCTCTATGAATTCCCTACGTACTTTACGCGGTAGATTAGAAGTAGTATGACACCCCAGCCATGTGCAGTGTCTCTTCTTCATAATGTCCTTAGAATCTCTAACCAAATGACCAGAACACCACACCACAACCAAAGCGAGGAAAAGGAGTGTTGGTAGATTTGACATCTTTATAAAATTATCTGAAATAATATTAATTTTATAACTTTATAATTCATTATAACGTCAGTAGTTTAATAAACAATTTATAGCGGAAATGGATAAGTAAGAGAGAAAAATCATTACTTTGTTTCAAGAATTATGTAACAAGAGTTAAAAATGTAAAAAGACACCCAAATACGTGAGCAACGTAGTTATTTTGTTATTTGTAGATTTTTTTAAAATTATTATTTAGGATGGAACTTTAAATGGTGTAAGTGCACTGATTTAAAAAAGAAATAAATTTTTTATTTATATAGCTTCTGAATTTTTAAGATTCGAAAAAATTAAAGTACAGTATTTTTAATGTTTGTTCCTTTTAATTATAGCATGTTGGTTAAAAGTCAGGTTGATTCGATATGTAAAATTATTTTCTCTCTTACTTATCTCTCTTACTTATTATAGAAAAATCATTTTAAAAGTAATTAAAAAAGTATTTTATTATTTATTTATTTATTTATTAAATAATTATTTATTATTTATTTATTTATTATTTAATTATTTAATTTTAAAGTATTTAAAATTATTTTCCCAAGTACGATCATTGATTGTAAAATACTTTTATTAGTATATTTAAAAATATCACTGTATAAAAGTAAATAAGATTTAAAAATTTTGAAGTCTTTCTCGAATATTTGGTTATTTTTACAAATTATTTACTATCTTACCTCGTTGCTACTGTAGATGCTGAAGAATTCTGTTGATGATCATTGCGGGAAGATGAGCTTATATATCGGTCAGATGTGATGGGAAACCAGCAGGTTTTCACAGTCTTTGTTGGGGTTAGTTTTGTTAGTTATCTACAATTGATTTGTCCCTAAATCTTATCTTTAACAAGCTTTTTTTTCTGGCATTATTCTAATGTTATTCTTTCTGACACCTACATTTTCGTTTATGGATTAATTTCTTTTTAGTTTTCGATTTTGAAGAGAATCCTAATACAAGACTGAAAAGACAAGAAACTGCTCGACGTTTTCGCCTACTTCAATATTTACTGGACACACGTTCTAAGCTCCCAATTAATTACAAAAGACTCATTTACATGACAGTTATCAGACCTATTTGGACACACGGAGTTGAGCTTTGGGGCTCCACTAAACCATCCAATTCATCTCGTATCCAATCCTTACTATCCCAAATCCTTCGTAAAATCCTCAATGCTCCTTATTATGTCACAAACAAACTCATCCATCATGATCATAATATCCCTTATGTTGCTGATTTGGCCCAAACTAGATACCTATCCTTCCATGACAACCTCCATACACACTTGAATCCGCTAGTCTCTCACCTTGCTTCCCATACTATTCCTGATAACCCTCCGAGGCGTCTGAAAAGAAGATGACCTCGAGACCTTCTACTATAGAACTTTATTGGAGTTCTACCGATGGATAGTTTCTTCTGAAGTGTTTTTTGTTTTCATGTCATTTGTTCATATCAGCAAATTTACTTGATGTAATACTATTACAGTTGTAAATATCAATAATTTAATCTAAAAAAAAAAATTGAAGATTCGTAAAATATTAGACTAAAGGACTTTAAATTTTTTCTCTCTTTTTTCACTTATAAGCTCTATATTTTTGGTTGATTCTTCAAATGTAGGGGGGGGTTTAAATGTAGGATCAAATATTTTGATCCTACATATGTTTTCTAAAATCTTTAATATAAAATCAAGTGAGGTATTAAATCCCAGTAATCAATTCTTATTAATTATTATCGATTATTTAGTATTAACTATAAATTATTTAAGAGAGGTTAGAGTAATAATAAACAATTATAATGTCCTATCTGAGAAAAATATTATCGATAATTGAATCAGTATTTTTGTTAATATTTTCGAACTACAGGATTTCTGAAATTAATGGCCTTCAAGAAATTTACTGCTGAAGCAGGAAATCTGAAGATTATGAATGTATTCCTTTTATAATATAGAAATATTCATTCTGTATTATTTTTTTAAGTATGTGGTGGAGAACATGAGAATTAGCACATGTGATACAAAGAATAATAAAAATATTTTACAAAATACAAGATTGTTTAAGAAATAGCTGCCTGAAGTTATGCAGAGAGATAAAAGGACTTTTCTTGCTTTAGCTTAATCTTCCTGTCTATGTTTCGCCTTGAAGGTTCTCCTTTGTTTGTTTATTCATTTAACATTAATTTATACTGCCATGGCTAATCGGATGATTACAGTGGGAGTGCTAAATTTTGTCTATCCAGGTATAATTAGGATAGGGATTTTTAACGAGTACCTGACATTGTACAGGCTCGGGACCCCCGTCGTTTAACGTCCCTTCCGAAGGACGGCGTAACTAAGGATTTTTTACACCCTTAAAAAATCCTAGGGCCACCTGCCGGCCTACGAACCCGCAATTTTGTGGTCGCTATGCTAAACACTACACCACAGGTTCTACTTTATGTTGTTTGGTAGTTCATCGTTTAATAACTAACATTTGTTTTCAACAGATCTTTTTTTTGTAATTAACATTTTGTGCTTGATGATATCTATATGTTTTGTGTTGCAAGTGGAAATGATTTTCTTCTACGCAACAGATATTAGCTCAGGATTTTTGACCTGATTTTAACTAAAGCTGGCGATCGGCAATGGTTTGGAGATGGCTTTTTTTTTTTAGTTTTGAAATTTAACCTAAACAGAAATAATAACATTTTTCTTCTTTCTATCGGTAGCATATCAGATCCCTTTAAAGCTGGCGATTACAATGACGAGTTATTTTTTTTTTTACGTCTTTTCTAAGTAGTTGTTCGAAAATGCTCTAGCCCACTCGCGAATTTTCTTCAGTAATGAAATCTGCTTAGTTCCAACACCTTTATGTCCTCAATTTCACCTTTCATATCTTTAAAAAATTTTTATCGGTCTCTTTAAAAATGGAGGGAGCCAAGACTCGCTTGCGGGTTGTTAAACTAAAGCTAAAGCTAAACTAATTGTAATGAGTCTCCTCTAAGAATATGCTCTAGGTACAGTGTATTTTTTATTTTAATAGTTATAATTAATAAACGAACTAGCAGCATTTGCTATCCTTAACACTGCTTCATTGTTCTGCATAGCTTTCCAAGGTATTTGGAAAATTCTTTTCTATGTATTTCCAGGCGATTTATCGCTTTAACAATTCAGGTCTTAGCTTCTTACAACAATCATACCATAACATATAATCATACTTTAACGTAATTTTATGTTTAAAAAGTTACTTTATAGTGGATATAAAGTAATGTTACGAATATCTACTTTTTAGGAGAAAAAAAGGATTTTACATTTTACTTTGATTTTTTTTTTAAGCTCTGAAACTTTTTTTAGTTTCTTTCATTTCTAGTCTCTTGATTTGCTAACAAGATTTTATTTTTGAATTATGCTCTAGCTTTTCTATAACTATTAAATTCAAATAAATGCAATTAGACACATTCATTCCTTAAATTTGAAGCCGATATATATTTTTTCAGAGCACCAAGTAGAGTACAAATTATTTAATAATTAAAAATCTATTTTTAAACTTCCCTGTTTATCCAATTTATGATACTCTTTCTTCCTGCTAAGTCTTGATCTGGTGTCTCTTAGCACTAAAAGCAGGTGTGCACTCTGAGGAAAGTTACGATTACGAAATTTTTGGAGAAATGTGCTAGGCTATTTTAAGGAGGAAATAGTTGGGGGTGCAGTCAATGAAAACACCAAAATAAGCATAACTTATTTATTATGTGCCGACTTTTCGGCCTACAATGTAGGCCATCTTCAGGGCTAAGAGAGAGAAACAAACAGAAATATATAAAAACGTAGCAGTAACAAGAATATATAAAGTGGTACAGGAGTGGAAATAAAAATAGTGACTAGATATGATGAAATAGTGAATAGATATATGATAAATAAGAAAGAATATAAGACTGGTTACAGAATATATTAAACTTAAAATAGTGATAGATAAAAATAAAATTGTAGATGATGAACAGAAATTCTAATAGTGACAGATAAAATAATACAGGAATAAGAATATAAAATAGAAAAAATACATGTCAAGAAGGGATAAAATGTAAACAATAATATAAAGGGAAAGAAAAATGAGGAGGTAAACGGAAAGATACAAAATAAGAAGATTAAAATATAGAAAAAGGGGGGTTGAGTATGAAGGATTTAGAAAAAAAACTAGTTTAATTATAGATATGGATAAGATACCAGACATAAGGGGTTACATAGGTAAAGTGTAATAATACAAGCATAAATAGAAAGAAAAGCTTGATAAATTTCAAAAATTAAACATTGAAAATAGTTGTATTATATCTATGATATTATGAACTATGAAGAATGAAAAGAAAAAGAAAATATAAGTAAGGGAAGTTAATATGTAACTGTATACAGTTAGAAAGAAGTGGCATAAATGCAAAATAAGATGAGAATATAATATAAACATATAGAAAATAGGTAAAGAAATACAGTAGATGAAAAATATGAGGCTAAATAAGAATGAACTCTATATTATTAACATATGATGGATGCCAAAAGTAGGTGTGAGAACAGGTGCGAAGAAAGGTGAATGTGAAAAGGATGGAGATAAGATAAATACTAAGATATGTACTAACCGAATAAAACACGTTACAGGTTGGGGAGCTCAGAGACAAGTAAGAAATACGTTACGCCAGGCAGGCGGAAGCGATAAAGGCGATCTCTGACGGCCAAAAAAATAATGACAAAGAAGGGGGAAGGAGAAATGTAGATGCGGTGGATATGAGACCGTAAATAATGTAAATTGCGTGAAAAATTAAAAATTAAATTAAATTAAAAAGGAAAATTGCAGATGCAGTGGATATAAGTGACCGTAAATAATGTAAATTGAGAGAAAAATTAAAAGTCAATGGTCAAAATGTAATTAATAAAAGAATGGCATAATAAATTAAGAATGTAAGGTTATTTTAGTAAATTAAAAATATGGGCGTAGGTTAGGGATAGGTGATGGGAGTCGGTCTTGGCATTAACGGTAGAGGAATCTAAATTGATGTGAATGGTTTCTGAGAGGATGCGTTTATTATAATTAGGAACGGAGGCTAGGATCGACGTGTTTTCGAATTCAAAAATGTGGTTAAAGGATAGGGCGTGTTCGGAGAGTTTAGAAGCGGTTGGGTTGTGGGAGGAAATGGAGTATTTGTGTTGGGTAATGCGGTCTTTAAGTAGGTTTTTGGTTTCGCCGATGTAGGAAGAGTTGCAGTTGGGAGTAGAACAAGGAATACGATAGACGACCTGAGAGCGATGTTTTAGAGGAATGGGATCTTTAACACGGGTATAAATATTGGAGAGTTTGTTGTGGGATTTAAAGGCGATGCGTAAATTAGGGATCGCGGATCGTGCTAGGCTATTATTTGGTTTTCAAAAATGTTGGTAAATTCTAGTTTTTTTCAGTCTATGAATTGTAATGTAAGGTTTTTAACTTATATTTACAAATATGTCTATAACTTACAAACTTACTAATATGTGAATATAACTTATTTTTACAAATATGCCTAATTATTTTTAGGAAATTTCTTCTCATTAATATTTTAAATCGATCTTTCTTTTGGGATTTTCTCGAAGAAAAAAAATCTACTAATGGTATATTCACTATTTTAATTCACATGGTTAATAAGTAAAATCTCTACTTCTGCTCCATCTGCAAGTTTCTGGATAGCATCAGGAAATTTAAGTCATAACTTTGTTTGAAGTTTTGAAATAAAATCAATTTATAATTTTTCTAGTAACTGATATTGGTACTTTCATTGTGATTGTCTTAATGATATATAAGCCTTAATTTAACATTATAAATTAATAATTTTAACAAAACAAAGGAAAACATTTAAATTGAATAATTAACTTTATTGAATAACATATAATTTAAATATTACATGTTCGCTTAATTACATTACAATACATTTTTACATAATTACAATATATTTAATACTTTATTTATATATTTATTTTTTTATTAAGTTCTCCTATTTTTGATTAGATCCTTTGGCATTTTCCGGTCCTCCTGTTGCAGGCTATGATAGGAACTGGTTTTGATCCAATTTTCTGTCGATGGCCTAATGGGTTCTGTAATAAATAAATAAAATTATTATTAATTATAGGGTTTGAAAGTCCATCTTATCCTATAAAGCTTAAATGTTTAATAGAACTTAAAAACTGACTAAAAAGAGGAAAATAGTTTCATCTGAATCAGATCAGTAGTTTTGTCTTGGAAATTAGCCTTAGAGGACTTACGTACACAACCAACAAGTTACACATGTTATTTTATTTATAAAATTAACAATATTTGATTTACCTTTACAGTTGGATCAATAGGTACACGGTTCCTATCTACTATATCAGGATGCAACTCTGGGGTCTGTGAACAATTAATTTTGTATAGATTATTCTTGTTATTTGATATGGATTAATGTATTTCATTTATACCTGAAGGTATAATAGAATATAGTTTTTAAATAATTAAAACATATACTTACGATGACTGGTGGCTCGGTAGCCGACACAATGCTCGGGGTGAACAGTTAATATACCTATTGTAAAGACCTCGAGGCTCGTCCGGATTTCCTGAGAGTTCTCCAGAATTGGACATCACCGCCGCTGCAACCAGTAGGAACAGCGCGAGTATCTTCATCTTGTCTGCAATTATATTTCCACTAAATTATTGTCATATGTTATTTTGAGAAACGAATAGTACGATATAAATGGATATAATGTAAATCTAACGTACACAGCAAACCCCTTATTACTTGTATTCTTGTTTTTCCGTTTAGGTTTAGCTGATAAAATAAGCGAACAAAAAACTGATGATTATAGAGGAACTATTATCAATCACAGATTAAACTGGTATTTTATAATATTATTCTTTTATTTTATTTATCTATTTTCTTATATATAAAGTTAATATATAGTAAAAGGTCTCGAGGTCATCTTCTTTTCAGACGCCTCGAAGGGTTATCAGGAATAGTATGGGAAGCAACTTGAGATACTAGCGGATTCAAGTGTGTATGAAGCTTGTCATGGAAGGATAGGTATCAAGTTTGGGCCAAATCAGTAACATATGGGATATTAAGATCGTGATGGACGAGTTTGATTGTGACATAATAAGGAGCATTGAGGATTTTACGAAGGATTTTGGATTGTAAGGATTGGATACGAGATGAATTGAATGGAGAGCCCCAAAGCTCAACTCCATATGTCCAAATAGGTCTGATAACTGTCATGTAAATGTGTCTTTTGCAATTAATTGGGAGCTTAGAGCGTTTGTCCAGTAAATGTTGAAGTAGGCGAAAACGTCGAGCAGTACCTTGTTTTTTCAGTCTTGTACAAGGATTCCAGGTGAGACGTTTGTCTAGATGGATTCCTAGGTAACGTATCTGTTCGACAGGGATCAGTGGAATAAAGACATACGAATAAAGTTGATATTTTAAAAATTAACTTTATTAAATCACATCTTATTAACATCTTTCATTTTCCACACAATCACATTACGGTACATATAATACTTTATTATTTATTTTTTTATCAAGCTCCACTTTTTTTGTATTACATCCTTTGGCATTTGCCTGTCCTCCTGTTGCAGAATATGATAGGAACTGGTTTTGATCCTCTTTTCTCCCGGTGGCCGGAAGGGTTCTGTAAAAAATTAATAGGATACTTTTTTAAATAGTAATTAATTAAATAATTTTAAATTTTTAAGTGCTGAACCGACTAGTAAGCCATAGATACAACGAAGTGTAGGTGGGAGGGAGGTTTATTGCTTTATGAGCAGTCTAACGCATTTAGGTTTGGATAGTAGTCTTTGGAAGGAAATTCATAAGGCTGATTATATACTATTATTATATATATATATATATATATATATATATATATATATATATATATATATAGAGAGAGAGAGAGAGAGAGAGATATTAATTATATTATAAATAAATTAAGGAAATAATTAAAGGATTAGTTAGTGAATAGATACTTATTTGTAATATTTATAGCTGGTTTGTATGTATTTTTCTTTTTCTAAAAAGCCTAATAATAAGTAAAAATAACTCGTGGATCGATTGCAAGTCAGGAATATTTATTGTTGATCAAAAAAACCTCTTTAAATATAGATATTTATGATTTACATGATTTGAATTTCTTAAAACTTTTATTTAAAAAAAAAAGTGAATAAAATATTTGGCTGATTAATTCTCTGTCATTTTGTTTTTATGTAGCCCTACGTCAATATGTAACAAAGAGAAATCAAATCTGCTATTTTCAAATGATAATTAGCCCCTTAGGGATTTACGCACAAAACAAAAATTTAGTATGTAAATAAACCAATTACCTGTACAATTGGATCATAATTCCCTACATCAGGATGTAACTCCGGGGTCTGTGAAACAATTAATTTTGTATAGATTATTCTTGTTATTTGATATGGATTAATGTATTTCATTTATACCTGAAGGTATAATAGAATATAGTTTTTAAATAATTAAAACATATACTTACGATGACTGGTGGCTCGGTAGCCGGTAAACACAATGCTCGGGGTGGACAGTTAATATACCTCTTGTAAAGACCTCGAGGCTCGTCCGGATTTCCTGACAGTTCTCCAGAAGAAGACATCACCGCCGCTGCAACCAGGAGGAACATCGCGAGTATCTTCATATTGTCTGCAATTATATTGTCATGTTTTATTTTGGGAAACGAATAATAAATAACAATATAAATGGATATAATTAAAATCTAACCTATACTGCAAACCCCTTATTACTTGTATTCTGGTTTTTTCCGTTTAAGTTTAGCTGATAATATAAGCGAACAAAAAACTTATTATCATAGAGGAACTATTATCAATCATAGATTAAACTGGTATTTTATAATTTTATTCTTTTCTTTTATTTATCTATTCGCTTATTTAACAGATTTTTCTAATTAGATACAAGTAATCCGTCTATCCAAAAGAAATAAGAAATAAAGAAATTTCTAATAAGATACTATTATTTAATATTCATCCCTTACCTTGTTTCTTCAAGGACCGGCTGTAGAGAATTGATGCCCTTGGTAGCAGATGATGGGACTTATATATTCGACCTATGTGATTTTTGTAAACAGCCGGTTTTCCCTATGGCCTGGTTTGTTTTTCTTAGTTGGTTTGTTTTTTCCTGAGGTCTTATCTTGTTAAATAATGCGCGCTTGCGGAGATTTTATTGCGTAATCAGTCTATCTAAGGGCTGTCCATTTTCGTTACTTTTTAATTAATGGGTAATGGGAACACTTTCTGTTAACCTTTGCACACTTACCAGAGCATTGGATAAACAGGTTAACAGTTCCTAGTTTCATCGGGTGGGTAAAGTGAGGGGTTGCACCGTTTTGATAGCAACTCAAATTCGTATCGTATGAGATGTTTGCGTTCAGATCCTCGCCCAGGGTAGCTGCATAATACCATACTCAACAAATATAACCCAATTCTATGTGTATCTATCGGTGGATAGACTTAGAACTGGTGCAGAAAGATTCGGAATAACCGTTTTACCAGAAAGCCCCTCGATTGTGTTAAACGCCATTGATTCTCCAGCGTTACTGCAGCTGATGACAAGTGCACTAAAACTGGCTCAAGGTACTGGATGCAAAAAGGCATGCCTTTTCCGAGTTCTTGTACAAATATGTTGGTCAAGATCAACATAAATCTTCTTGTTGAATTTTAGTGTCAAGTGTGATAATACTAATAGCCCTGAAGAAGACTTGCAATGTGGATCGAAACGTCAGCACCCAAATAAACAGTTCTCGCTGTGTAAGTGAATGTTTTTACCTCTACCTCGACCATTTTCTTCCTCATAAATCTTCTTGCCATACTTCCCCTGTCTTCAGCATAACATTCTTGATGAAAAAAACATTTAAGAATATTATTTATTTATTTATTCTTTATATATTTTTGGACAAATCCCTTTTTAATAATAATACAGAAAATGAACAAAGGAATATTAAGAGTATTAAGAGCTTAGTTTTTTCCTATCCCCTATGTAATGTGTGAGTCTTATTCTGATCTATCTAATTGAAATTCTAATTTCAATATTAAAAAGTTTTGATGGGCGTATGCGCCTTAAGATATTCTTCCCAGGGAAATTTACCTGTAACATTGTTTTTTTTTTTATCTACCAATACATTAGATAACACATAATTTATTATGTATACTATGGTTGAATGCAGCATCCAATCATGATAATAGAACCAGGAATTTCCAACTATATTTTTTTGATAATTTAATTTTTTGACATCTAAGTGTCGTCAAAAAATTAAATTACCTGTCGATATAAGTCAGAGCGAGATTTGGCCGTCTAATTCCAATTTTTCATATTTCGGTGTAGGTAAATAGTTGTATTTTTATTTATTTAACGTAACTTTATGCTGCTATGGCTAATCGAACGGTGCTACTGTAGGAGTTCTACATATTGCTTATCGAGGTGTACATTGTAATTAGGATCGGGATCTTTAATGAATACCTGACACCGGACTCAGGAACCATCATTTTATGTCCCTTCCGAAGGAAGACATAACCAAGGATTTTTTCCTTTTATAAAAAAATCTACGGCCACCTGCGGGCTGTAAACCCGTGACTTGGGGATAGGAGTTTGTTATGCTAACCATTACATCTCAGCTAAATATTTGTAATTATTTTTATTTAAATATAGGAAAATAAATTAAGGAATCAGTTTTGTAGTAGAGAAGTGATTAAAAATATCGCTTAGGAAATGAATATAAGGACCTAAGCCCCTCAAGATCTCAAGTAAATTGTCACCATTTATTTTATTATTTTTCATCCTTTTCCCTTTTACCTTGCTTTAAACGCTTTCTTCGATTCACAACTACGCTGCACAGATGTAAAATATACTTTATCTGTATTTAATGAAGAAATGCTCCCTGCAATGCTTTCGAAAATAATATTATTGTAACATTAAAAAGTACGTATGTATTCACATTCTAATGGTTTTATAACAACAACTAAGTATCGGTCAGATTATGGTTTATTTTATGCACTGCATCTTGAGGATTTAAATCACTTGTTTTAATTTTAAGTCTGGGAAGTAGAAGAAAAATGGAATGTGCTTATTAGAGCCAACATTCATTAAAATATACAATTTTTTTTTAGATTAATTTATTGATATTTACAACTATAATAATAATACAACAAGTAAATCTGCTAATATGAACAAATGACATGAAAAAAAAAACTTTTGGGGGAACTACCCATTGGTAGCACTCCAATAAAGTTCTAGAGTAGAAGGTCTCAAGGTCATCTTCTTTTCAGACGCCTCGAAGGGTTATCAGGAACAGTACAGGAAGCAACTTGAGTTACTAGCGGATTCAAGTGTGAATGGAGCTTGTCATGGAAGGAAAGGTATCTAGTTTGGGCCAAATCAGCAACATATGGGATATTAATATCATGATGGATGAGTTTATTTGTAACATAATAAGGAGCATTGAGAATTTCGCGAAGGATTTTGGATAGTAAGGATTGGATACGAGATGAATTGGATGGTTTAGTAGAGCCCCAAAGCTCAACTCCGTATGTCCAAATAGGTCTGATAACTGTCATGTAAATGTGTCTTTTGTAATTAATTGAGAGCTTAGAGCGTTTGTCCAGTAAATGTTGAAGTAGGTGAAAACGTCGAGCAGTACCTTGTTTTTTCAGTCTTGTATGAGGATTCCAGGTGAGACGTTTGTCCGCATGGAGTCCTAGGTAACATATCTGTTCGACAGGGATCAGTGGAATAAAGACATAGGAATAAAGTTGATATTTTAAAAATTAACTTTATTAAATCACATCTTATTAACATCTCTCATTTTCCACACAATCACATTACGGTACGTATAATACTTTATTATTTACTTTTTTATCAAGCTCCATTTTTTTTGTATTACATCCTTTGGCATTTGCCTGTCCTCCTGTTGCAGAATATGATAGGAACTGGTTTTGATCCTCTCTTCTCCCGGTGGCCGGAAGGGTTCTGTAAAAAATTAATAAGATAATTTTTTTAAATAGTAATTAATTAAATAATTTTAAATTTTTTAAGTGCTGAACCGACTAGTAAGCCATGAATACAACGAGGTGTAGGAGGGAGGGAGGTTTATTGCGTTATGAGCAGTCTAACGCATTTAGGTTTGGATAGTAGTCTTTGGAAGGAAATTCATAAGGCTAACTATATACTATTATTATATATATATATATTTATATATATATATATATATATGTATATATATATTTAGATTAGTTATATTATAAATAAATTAAGGAAATAATTAAAGGATTAGTTAGTGAATAGATACTTATTTGTAATATTTATAGTTGATTGTATGTATTTTTCTTTTTCTAAATAGCCTAATAATAAAAAAAAATAACTCTTGGATCGTTTGCAAGTCAGGAATATTGTTGATAAAAAAAAAACTGGTTATATATAGACATGTATGATTTGAATTTTGTAAAACTTTTATTTAAAAAAAAAGTAAATAAAATATTTGGCTGATTAATTCTCTGCATTTTGTTTTTATGTAGCCCTACTTCTATATGTAAAAAAGAGAAATCAAATCTCCTATTTTCTCATGAAAATTAGCCTTAGAGGGTTTACGCACACAACAACAATTTAGTATGTAAATTAACAATTTACGCCACTTTGTTTATAAAAGTATCAGTATTTTAATTACCTGTACAATCGGCTCATAATTTCCTACATCAGGATGTAACTCCGGGGTCTGTGAAACAATTAATTTTGTATAGATTATTCTTGTTATTTGATATGGACTAATGTATTTCATTTATACCTTAAGGTATAATAGAATATAGTTTTTAAATAATTAAAACTTATACTTACAATGACTGGTGGCTCGGTAGCCGGTAAACACAATGCTCGGGGTGGACAGTTAATATACCTCTTGTAAAGACCTCGAGGCTCGTCCGGATTTCCTGACAGTTCTCCAGAAGAAGACATCACTGCCGCTGCAACCAGGAGGAACATCGCGAGTATCTTCATCCTGCGGGCTGTAAACCCGTGACTTGGGGATAGGAGTTTGTTATGCTAACCATTACATCTCAGCTAAATATTTGTAATTATTTTTATTTAAATATAGGAAAATAAATTAAGGAATCAGTTTTGTAGTAGAGAAGTGATTAAAAATATCGCTTAGGAAATGAATATAAGGACCTAAGCCCCTCAAGATCTCAAGTAAATTGTCACCATTTATTTTATTATTTTTCATCCTTTTCTCTTTTACCTTGCTTCAAACGCTTTCTTCGATTCACAACTACGCTGCACAGATGTAAAATATACTTTATCTGTATTTAATGAAGAAATGCTCCCTGCAATGCTTTCGAAAATAATATTATTGTAAACATTAAAAAGTACGTATGTATTCACATTCTAATGGTTTTATAACAACAACTAAGTCTCGGTCAGATTATGGTTTATTTTATGCACTGCATCTTGAGGATTTAAATCACTTGTTTTAATTTTAAGTCTGGGAAGTAGAAGAAAAATGGAATGTGCTTATTAGAGCCAACATTCATTAAAATATACAATTTTTTTTTAGATTAATTTATTGATATTTACAACTATAATAATAATACAACAAGTAAATCTGCTAATATGAACAAATGACACGAAAAAAAAAACTTTTGGGGGAACTACCCATTGGTAGCACTCCAATAAAGTTCTAGAGTAGAAGGTCTCAAGGTCATCTTCTTTTCAGACGCCTCGAAGGGTTATCAGGAACAGTACAGGAAGCAACTTGAGTTACTAGCGGATTCAAGTGTGAATGGAGCTTGTCATGGAAGGAAAGGTATCTAGTTTGGGCCAAATCAGCAACAAATGGGATATTAAGATCATGATGGATGAGTTTTTTCGTGACTTAATAAGGACCTATTTGTCCAAATAGGTCTGATAACTGTCATGTAAATGAGTCTTTTGTAATTATTTAGGAGCTTAGAACGGTTGTCCAGTAAATGTTGAAGTAGGCAAAAACATCGAGCAGTTTCTTCTCTTTTCAATCTTGTATAAGGATTCCAGGTGTGACGTTTGTCCACTTGGAGTCCTAGGTAACATATCTGTTCGACAGGGATCAGTGGAATAAAGACATAGGAATAAAGTTGATATTTTAAAAATTAACTTTATTAAATCACATCTTATTAACATCTTTCATTTTCCACACAATCACATTACGGTACATATAATACTTTATTATTTTTTTTTTTATCAATGTTCCACTTTTTTTGCATTACATCCTTTGGCATTTGCCGGTCTTCCTGTTGCAGAATATGATAGGAACTGGTTTTGATCCTCTCTTCTCCCGGTGGCCGGAAGGGTTCTGTAACAAATTAATAGGATAATTGTTTTAATATTTTATGTAGCCCTACGTCTATATGTAACAAAGAGAAATCAAATCTGCTATTTTCCCATGACAATTAGCCTTAGACGCACACAACAACAATTTAGCATGTAAATAAACAATTTACGCCACTTTGTTTATAAAATTATCAGTATTTTAATTACCTGCACAATTGGCTCATAATTTCCTACATCAGGATGTAACTCCGGGGTCTGTGAAACAATTTATTTATTACTGAGGGTAGATAATAGAATATAGTTTTTAAATAATTAAATTATAAACTTACAATGACTGGTGGTTCGGTGGCCGGTTGGCACAATGCCCCATGTGAACACTTTATGTACTTCTTGAAGAGACCGTGTGTTTCTTTCGGATTCTCAAGTTCTTCTCCAGAAGAAGACATTACCGCCGCTGCGACCAAGAGGAACATCGCGAGTGTCTTCATCTTATCTGCAAGTAGTTTTCCGGTTTACTTTTGTTGTATGTCGTTTCCGAATATTGTGTAAAAATAATTTTTTTTTTCTTTTTCGAACCATGAGTTTTCCAAGGATGATTATTCGTTTATTTAGAATTAAAAATTTGATGGAACATTTGGTATCAGTTCCGCAAGTTGTCGCTAGGAATTAGGTCACAGCAAGGTTTAAGTTTTCATTCTGTTCCTTTTTAATATTCTCGAAAATAAAATAATTTTGAGCTTCAGTATGAAAAAATAGTGTATTTATAGGTAACCTTATAGGTAACTTAAGAGTTATTTCGGTAATTACTATAGTCAGTTATAAAATTATTTTTATTTTTGACAATATTATTTTAAAGGAAACTATTAAAAAGTTAAAAAAAAGGACTTAACTCGAAGCGAACTGTTATCAAAATAAGTAATAGCTTACAAAGATTTATATTAGCTATTTATTTATTTACACATTTTATGTTGATAATTATTGTATGTAGAAATCTATTACAATATTATCGATTTCATTATAGGTGTAATATTTATCTAGTGTTTTTCTTTTTTCTTTTATAGTATTTTTATATCATAAAAACATTGATAAAGAAAATTTATTTAGTGTCCGAATTCCCGCCTTATTTGCCATCCACCGGTTTTTTAACTCTTTTTTTTAGCAAACACACATTAAACTTTATGTATTTTTAAATTATTTAAATTAGTTATCAAATCATTTATTTAATAGATTTTTTTAAAATAAAATGGAATGTTATAGTATTTGTATTTTATAAAATTAATTTTGAAATGCAAAGCGTTAATTTTTTGTTAAAAGTAATAAAAATCCTTGTAATATATGAAGATAAATATTTTATCAAATGTTTGTAATGATCGGGGGTTGCGGTCAATATATTTATACACAAAATAAATTTAACTTATTGCAAGATATATCTTCTACTATCGTATGAAAATAGTTAATGATTTTATTTTAAATCTTAAAAAAGTTAATCAATTTTTTTTTATATTACTTTTTTAAAATTTACAACTGTATACCAATAATACATCAAGTGAAGTTATATCTTTTATAACGGAATGAGATAAAGACAAGTAGAGAAACTAGCCTCTGGTAGTACTCGAAAAATTAATAATTAATTTATAAATTTAATTTTTATATATTTAATAGTGGTAAACGTATTAAGGGCGAAATATAACATAATTAATGTATTTTTTTTTTTTATAATATTCTCTAATATTCAGATCTTACCTTGTTTCTTCTACTGTTGCTTGTAGAGAACTGATGTCTCTGGTAGCAGGTGATGGGCTTATATATTCGACTTATGTGATTTTGGTAAACATCTGGTTTTTCCTTGTCTGAGGTTTGTTATTCTTAGTTTGTTTGTTTTTTCCGGAAGTCTTATCTCCTTGAATAATTTACATCGCTGCAGAGGTTATCGCGTTTTAAAGATGGTCCTGATTTCAAAAAGATCAATTGGTCATCCTATTTATTTTTATTTAATTTAATTAAGATAATAGTAATGTTCAAATTATATTTTATCCAATTATAACAATTACAAGCAGTAAATTTTGTAATTAGAAAATCCTAAGTGTTTACTGAATATTAACAACTAAATAAATATTTAATAAATAAATTAATTTTCAAAATGCCATATTATTAGAGTATTAAAAGATGAAAGAGAGGATAATGACTTTGCTCCTTTCTAAGATATGTATAATTATTTACTTTACTTTTGCAGGTTTTTTCCCTCACTTTTATCTTTTCCACCAGTCATCCTCCTCAAGTCCCCTGCCGGCCATCTCCTCCTCCACGCAGTCTTTCCACCGGGTTCGGGGTCATCATCTTCTTCGTCTGCCTGGCTGTTCCCACAGCAAAAGTCTATTCGGCCACCTACGTTCTGGCATCCGCTGGCAGTGTCCGTACCATCGCAGCCTTTTCCTTCCAATCCTCTCCGGAACTCCTTCGGTCAGGCCCAGCCTGTCTCTAACATCTTCATTTCTGCCTCTATCCAGGCGGGTGATCCTCAGGCATCCCCTCCAAAAGTCCATCTCTGCAGCTTGTAATCTGGAGTAGAGTCCCGGGTTAAGTGTTCAGGTCACTGAGGCGTAGCTGAGGGAGGGCTCAACAATGCTTCTGAAAATAGGCCTTTTATTGTCCGTTGAGATGACTGTGTTCCAAAGAACTGGGTGCAACATTCTAGTCACTCTTCTTGCCAGGCCAACTCTCTTCCTAACTTCGGGTTCCGACTTGCCCTTCCCATCTATTGTTGACCCTAAGTACTTGAAAGAGTCCACCCGCTTGCATATTTTCCCGCTAATCTGAAGGTCTGTGGCTTCTCTGCAGTTCATTGCCAGGTAATCGGTCTTATCAAAATTTATTCGTAGACCCCATAGGCTGTATTCTTTTTCCAGGGCCATCAGCGACTCTTCCAGACCATCTCTGTTGTATGTGACCACTGCCTGGTCATCGGTAAAGAAAATATATGTATATTTAATTTTAAAAAAAACAAAAACATGCAGCACTACAATGCTTGAAGTGTCTGTACTACACTGCAGAATACAACGCATGCGCAGAGGCTGGGTGAGCCCCAGAAGGTCGCAGATCCCAACCTATTGCTGAAGATTCAGTTATTCTAAACATTATCAGAAAGCTATATTATTTTATTTATAAGGCGTTGATAAATCTGTGCAGTAATGTGTGATCTTTTTATTTATTACAGTTTATTTATGTTTCTTTTGTTAAACTTAAATGTGTTCATTTTTGGTATTAAAGTATTTTACAACAATATTATATTCATGTGCGGTGTAAATAACTATTATGTATACCATGGTTTGACCTAAGTCTGCAATAAACTTTTATTTCGTATTTTTATCAGACGTCACTGAACTTTGTCTATTTAAGATATTCTTGAATATTCACAAACAATTCCAATATTGTTTATAAAACTGGATTTTTTATAATGATCCGGACAGATGTTTCTACAATATTTTGTGATTGCTGTATATAAAAACCAGGTCATAGGATTCACATGTTCAACAGTAAATATATTATTTTTTTCTAATTTATTTAGTTAATGTGAGTTATATTATTTGGTTTATTTTATATATATATATATATATATATGTATATAATTATATATTGGTTTAATGTTTTCTTTTTAAATCATTTTTAAATGTGTGGTATCAGAAAAAACAAATTTTCTCAAAAACATAGTCTCGAAAATCGTCCAGTCTCTACTATGCACTGAACCCAAGACTCCTCATGGGTTGTAGTGGTAAAGTTTTTTCTTGTTGTTGTTTGTTCATTTAACGTCACCTTATGCTGCTATGGCTAATTGGACGATGCTAAAGTGGGAGCTCTAAATTTTGCCTGCCTAGGTTTAATTAGGATAGGGATTTTTAACGATTACCTGATATCTTACAGGCTCGGGACCCCCGTTTAACGTCCCTTCCGAAGGACGGCGTAACTAAGTATTTTTACTCCCTTAAAAAATCCTAGGGCCACCTGCCGGGCTACGAACCCGCGATCTTGGGTTTAGTAGTTTGTTACGCTAACCACTAGACCACAGGTGACCTAAAGTTTTTTCTTTAATTTACCTATTAAAATGGAAAATCTATTTTATTTGTTTTCGGTTTTTAAGAACTGATAGTTTATGTCATATTTCCTTCAGGGAATAAAATGGATTTCATTATTGTTTTTTTATGTAAGGAGTTACGAAACTTTCAAAAATTATTTTCGAAAGTTGCATAATGCCAAGTGTAAGCTATGGTTGTCTAACATGGTCTCTAACAAAGAAATTAGAAAATAAATTAATACCCTGTCAAAATTCTATTGAAAGGAGTGTGCTAAACATTAAGAAAAAGGACCAAATCAAAATCATGGACATTAAGAGACGAACAAGCTTCAAAAAACATAAATCTTCTTGTAAAAGAAATTAAATGGAGATGGGCAGGCCATCTGGCTTGAACTACGGACAGAATGTGGTACTTATCGACAACAGAATGGACTCCTTATGACTTGAAAAGAAAACGCGTTAGGCAAAGAAGTCGATGGAATGACTTACATAAGAGCCATTGCAGAGCCAAACTGGATGAGGACCGCCAGAGACAAAGAAGCATGGAGGGAACCGTGGAGAGAAACAACTAACCCCACTTCTCAGTAGGAATTGGAGAAGTTAGACCATCACTCCCTGAGGGGAATCACTACATAAATTAACAGGAAAAAAAAAATTTCATAATATTATATAAAGTTATAAATATTGTATATAACTTCTGTATTCTGTAGTAAAAGGCTTTATTCATTCATTCATTCTTTAATATAAGGAGTTATATTTTTAATTGTTTGATAATGTAGGAGCTTTGTACAGATGGGTTGAGTTTATATTTTTTAAAGCCTTTTAATTTAATGTGTGGATGATTAATCTCACCTATAATTGCTGCTATATTTGTGTTTAGTAGACGTTGCAGAATTGTTTTGTTGGATGCTTCATTGAGGAAAATAATAAACTCCTCATTAGATGAATTATCTGTGAATACAGAGCTGTTAAGTATAGCTTCGGATTATTCCCAGTTTTCTTATTTTTTGTGCATTTTCCTGTAGTTTGGAGAGCTTCGAATTTTATCAGTGTAATTTTTTATGACTGTAATATTTAATGTGATATAATATTTAATTATCAATCTACTCTATAATAATAGTATGTTGAATAATATTAGTTAGCCTTGTATATATATGGAAGAAAATGGTCCTGGTAGAGGTAAAAAATATTCTCTGTATAGGGAGAACTTTTTATTGGTAAGCCAACATTTCGACACAAATTGCAAGTCTTCTTCAATCAGGGCTAAATATATAAGATACAAATAAATCAAAATAATACATGGCAATGAATAAACAGTACCTTCTGTAAACAGTATCTCTTATTAATATATAGTATCTCTTTTTCATTATATAATTCAATCTCCTCTGTGTTTTATTTCTATTGCTTACTGTATATAACATTATTCTATTATACTACATATATTGTTATTCTGGTATGTATTGTTAAACGTTGGCTTATCAATAATAGGTTCTCCCTATGTAAGATAGTTGTCTTGACCTCTACCCGAACCATTTTCTCTGTTTTATTAATAGCAGTGTTAACCGTAGAAAATGCTTCCAATATATACATTTTTTGAGCGCCATTGTTTGAAAGAATCAGATTCCTTTGAAGTTTTTGGTAACGCAGATTATATTTTACCTTTGTTGTAACCCTTAGATAACGCTGGGTATTCGTATCTCCACCAAATATAAAACGATATTTAAAACTGTTTACCTGTTCCTTTCGACCATATTTTTTTATTAAATTTTCAAAGGATGTAGACAGACTGTTTTATTATTAACTATTGCTATTTTGATTGCTGCTGTTTATAAGTTAATAGTAGGTCAGATAACTCCGAAAAAAAAACAACTGATTTTTCCCATTTTTCGCTAGTTTTGTCTAGTAAATTTGTCTAATACGAAACTTTTCCGTCTTATTTTTCATGTTTTCAACTCGGTTCTAAGCCTGATACTTGGATAGCATATAGGATTGCTCGACTAAATTAAAAAAAAATTGAATAAGTTATTTTTTTAAATTTAGAGTTATCCATTTTCTTGATCCTGGACGCCTCATCGAACTAAATAAAAATTGATTATTTGTTTATTTGTCTTAATTGTTGACATTTATGACATTTTTAAGGAGTTTATTATAGTTATCAATGCTGTCCTATTGCTTAAAATAATGGCAGATTTTGTCAAGAAGTAAATTTTTGAATGTTTAAATGAAAAAAAATCAGAAATAGGTACATTAATTGGGTAAAAAAAAAGTATGTTGAAGAATCCATCTCTCATATTATAACTCTGGTTATAATACAAATTTAAAAAAAAGTAAACACCATAAAAATATATCTATAATACGATGCAACTATCTTTCATATTATGAGTATATGCGATTTTTAATTTTTCATAAGTTTGTTCCATTCACTCAGTGATTTATGGAATTAATTCAATAATTATCGTATGAAGAAAGGTTTCATTATCAATGAAATGAACTAATTTAATTATGTAGACGATAAAGAGAATGTTTTTAATTATTCTAATCGAGTTATTTGGGTTGTCCAAAATTATACTATAAATCATTAATTTTATAATATTGCTGCAGGTTTTGGGGGGAATTATTAAATAAAACATATTTTATCTTTGGAATTAGTATATTTAAATATATAATACTATGGCACAATACATATTACATTACATTTATATATTACAATACAGTAAATGTTATATAATCAGTTTCTTCTGACGATTAGGATATTCTTACATACTCTGGTTCTTCTGTTGCATACTCGTATCAGAATTGCTCTTGCGGCCCTTTTCTGCCTACTTCCTTCTTCACGAGTCTGAGGAATTTAAATTAAAAACGTTAATTTAATTATTTATTTTATATCTGAAGAGAATGTAGAAATCTTAATATGTTTAATGGTATAGGTATATTACTGGAATTTTAATTTTTGCCACATGCATCTACCCCCAACCTGGATGACCGGTTAATTTTTGTCTGAAGTTTATATTGTGTATAATTTTCATACATTATTTATTGATGTAATGTATCCATCAATAAATATCTCATCCATTGAATTCGTAATTAAGCAATACAATTGTACTTGCATTTATGATTGAACATTTCTCAATAAATCTATTTCAATTTACAAAATATTTAAATATAACAATTTAAAAATGTACTGAAACTATATTTTTTAACTTTTGAATAAATAAATTATATTTGACAGTCTCACCTGATAATCGTCATCAACTACTTCAGCCACTTCTTCACCGTTGGTAAATTGCTAAAAAAAACCGTCAGGTTAAAAATCAGTTTTAATCGACTAATAAGAATTTTATATCGTTTATTATATTTATAAGTATTTACCTTTAGTATTCTGTCCGTGGGTTCATTAGTTTCAACAATCACTGGTTCTTGTGGGTCTGCATGGCGTTTTTCCTGTAGTATTATTAATTAACTGAATTAATATTTCATATATAATTATCAATACAGTTCATTATTATACAAATGTATGTTTGGAATGATTTATATTCTTCTGAACAATATTGAAGACCTTAGAAGAAAAACATTTTTCTTCTGTTGCTATAATTTGTAAGACGTCGAGAATTTATATTAATTTATGATTTAAAAACAAAATGAAATAAATTAAAGATGAGTTGAATACGAATCATTCGTATGTACTGATACGTGTTTCTATGTTTCTATGACAAAAACTGTTTCACACATTTTGTATTTTGGTTACATTGTTTTCTTTTAACTTGTTACTCACCAATGGGTGTTGTTGAAGAGTTGGTATGTCGACCATATCAGTTCTTCTTATTTCTGAAGAAATTCCTTCTTGGTTTGGAAAACCATGGGAGGTGTATGCCAGAATGGCGACCACAGACAAAACGATAATCGCTGACATTGAATTCATCTTGAAACAAGAAATGATTTTAAAAATAATTTTTAACATTAGACAATAATAAGAAGTGATAATTAATCAAATATTAATTTTAATTGGTTGTTTTTAAATATGAATCCTTGTAATTAAAAAAAGTAAATTATCACCTTCTAAGGTTTTACGTTTAAAATTAAGTAGAGCCAAAAATTAAAAACAAAAATCCTCTAATATTTCATTTTATTTATTACCAGGCACTAAAATCTCAGTATTTGAAGGTACGATTTTTACGGTACAATGTTTTTGAGCGCTAATATGAAAATAAATCTCAAAATCTGTTTATAAACTGCTTTGAAATAATATACTAATAAATGTGTGCTCAAATTTTTTTAACAAACAAATAAGGATGATTTTAGTTGTAATATTATTAAATAATATTTATATATAATTATAATCAATTGTTTAATTATTTAAAACTTGTAGATATTATATTTTACCTTTGTTTTCTCTGGTAGAACTGAAAACTGACTGACTCCTAAGATCAGGAATAGGGTTTATATACCATTTCTTATGTTTTTCACATCATCAATGCATTCAGAATATCGTTCGTAGAATAGAAAAAGTGTAAGATCATCGATTTTTCATGAATATAAGTAGTATTTCACATCGATACGAAAATATTTTTTAAATTTCCAACAACATTTTTATGTAGTCATTTATGTTTTATAACTATTATAGTTTATGCTTATAGTTATTATAATATCATAGTTATATAATAATAATAATTACAGCTTTTATTGTTGCATCCTATACAGAACAAAAAATGCCTCTTCCTTGGGAGGTATGAGTCTGTTTAATAAAAATTTACAAAATTTACTTTTCTTAAATGAATATAGTATTTACATTATATTATTTAAAGTATTTAACATAGTATTAATATAAAAAGTAAAAAAATGTTTGCCATCACCGTTATATGAGCTGTTATTTTTGAAAGTGGTATAATAATATTATTTGGACAACAAAAAAAATCGTATATTCTTTTAAATGATTGTTATGATATTTTGAAGGTGTATTGGTTATAAAACTTGATCAGTGCTAGTGATTTAAAACATTTGCTCGTTTTTTTTTTGTTTTTGTTTTTTTCTTAATCCCTATAAGTTTGAAGATTTCTAATCTGGATTACGATTAGGTTGGAGAGGAATCTCTTTTACTGTAATGCGCACATTTTAAGAGGAGGATGAGAAAATGGAAGGCTCTAATTTCTTTCTTTATTTATTAACTATGGATTTTTCCGGTGATGGGGCACACCGTGTCCTTTTCCTTTTATTTGTTTATTTTATTTATTTATCAGTTCAGGCTGAGACTTTGTACGTGATCTTGCCACGTTTGTGGCCGTCCTGGTGGGCTGAGTGCCCTGAAAAGAGGGTTAGTACTGTATTTCAGACTGTCAAAAAATTTAATGTGTCTGCGTTTTATGAAGTCTGTAACTGTCGATAAGTTGAGAGTAGTGTGTAGGAGGTCCATTTTTGTTTTGTTTAATGTTGTGTGTCTCACTATGCGCTGCAGTACGCCATTTCTGTTGGAGCTTTTTTGCTGTTGCCGGTGTGATGGTACTTAATAGTGGTGCTCCGTGGAGGAGCGCCGGTCTTCTGATGCTCTAGTAGATGGTCAGCTTAAGGCGGAGGGATAAGTTAGGAGATGTAAGCAGGTGGTTAAGTCTGTAAGACTTGGTCCTAACCGACCTGAGCTTCTTCCTGCAGTGGTAGGCTAGTTTCAGGTGTCGGTCAAGTGTGACACCTAAGTAGACTACGCTGCTCGCTGGTCTGTTCTCGCGTCCCGCTACCCTATAGACCTTAGGGAGAGGGCGGCGCTTTTTTCCCTGTATTGAGAAAATTATGCAGTCCGTCTTTTTAGGATTCACTGTTATGTTGTGTCCTTCTAGCTTCTGTGTGATGCTCGCACAGACCTCCTCCGCCTGCCGTAGGGCTCTCTCTGCGCTGATCGAGCTGCTGTAGATCGCTATGTCATCGGCATAGGCTGCTACAGCAGCTTTTTTGTAGTTGGCTCCAACAGTTTCAGCTGTGTATATCGAGAAAAGTACTGGAGATAGCACAGACCCCTGAGGTACTCCGCAGGTGAATGCGATGGCTTCCGATGATGTTTCACCGATGCGGACTGCTGACGTTCGCTGTTGAAGAAACGATCGTAGGACCGAGTAGAGCTGTTCCGGAAATTCGTTGTCCTGTAGTGTTTTGCATAGTAGGCTATGGGACACTGAATCGAACGCTTCCGTGCAGTCTATGGATTTGCTCGTTTGCCCATATTTTTTAAGTAATTCAAATGAAAAATATAGATATCACGAATATGAAAAAATGGACTTGTACCGCTTTCAAAAATAATCCAATAAGATTTTCGAATTTTAATAACAAAATAATTTTTTTCACTGGGATCATTAATTAATTTATATATGTATCAATCATAGACCATCTACTCTATAATACTAGTGTGTTGAATAATACTAGGTAGCCTTGTATATATAAGAAAGAAAATGGTCCGGGTAGAGATCAAGAAAATTCTCTATACACGGAGAC
This sequence comes from Arma custos, assembly GCA_037127475.1. Classification (NCBI taxonomy): domain Eukaryota; kingdom Metazoa; phylum Arthropoda; class Insecta; order Hemiptera; family Pentatomidae; genus Arma; species Arma custos. Next base: position 46,394,074 of record CM073762.1, on the reverse strand, counting down.
CTTTTTATTGGTAAGCCCACGTTTCGACCCACATTGCAGGTCTTCTTCAGGGATAAATATGCAAGATACAAATAAATCAAAATCATTGATGGCACAGAATAAACAGTACCTTCTGTGAACAGTACCTCTTATTAATATATAGTAACTCTTTGTCATTATATAATTCAATCCTCCTCTGGCTTTTGTTTCAATTGCTTACTACATATAACATTATTCTATTATACTACATATATTGTTATTCTGGTATGTATTGTTAAACGTTGGCTTGTCAAAAAAAAGTTCTCCCTATGTAAGAGAATTGTCCTGACCTCTACCCGGACCATTTTCTCCCTTTTATTGATACTAACTAGTAATTTTTTCAGTGCAATACATATTGTAGGTAGGTCGTTTGTAGCCATGAGGGAGGCTTTTATTGTACTTAAGTAGCCGCAGCAAAGATTGGTCTGGCTGTAAACCAGGATAAAACAAAATACATGATGGCGGGGTGTCGAGGCGCAGCGAGAAGAGGAGCTGAGGTCCAAATTGGAGAATTCAAATTTGAACGGGTAGAAGAATTTGTCTACCTCGGAACGCTGGTAAATGCAAACAATGCCTTGCAGCTAAGTTAGACAGAAAATTAGTGGCTGTTAACAGGTTTTATTTTGGATTGAAGCGGCACATGAAGAGCAAATCTCTGTCTAGAAGGACTAAATTACAGCTCTACAAGACACTAATAAGGCCTGTCGTCACCTACGGCTCCGAATGCTGGACACTATCCAAGAATCAAGAGCTGGCTATACTGAGATTCGAGCGGCGCATCCTCCAAAGAATATCTGGTCCAGTGTGTATAAATCAATAAGGCAAACTAAGGACCAATCCGGAGCTACAGATGTTGTACCAAGAAGCCGACTGGTCAGATTTATAAAAGTGGGAAGATTACGTTGGGCCAGACATGTGGCGAGGATGACGGATGACCAAATTCCTAAGAAGCTCCTCAACGAACAGATCCATTGAACAAGACCAGTTGGACGTTCCAAATTGCGTTGGGCAGACGCTGTCGATGTAAGGTCTATACTTGGGAGTTTGCACCATTCTGTGATTTATGGAATAACCTCAATATTTATCGTATGAAGAAAGATTTCATTATCAATGAAATGAACTAATTTAATTATATAGACGATAAAGAGGATGCTTTTAAACATTCTAAGCGAGTTATTTGGGTTTGTTCAAAATTATACTATAAAGAATTAATTTTATTATATTGGAGGGAATTATTAAATAAAATATATCTTTTCTTTGGAATTAGTATATTTAAATATATAATACTATGGCACAATACATGTTACATTACATTTATATATGAAATGTTATATATTCAGTTTCTTCTGACGATTAGAATATTCTTACATACTCTGGTTCTTCTGTTGCATACTCGTATCAGAATTGCTCTTGCGGCCCTTTTCTGCCTACTTCCTTCTTCACGAGTCTGAGGAATTTAAATTACAAACATTAATTTAATTATTTATTTAATCTTAAGAGAATATATAAATCTTAATCTGTCTAATGATATAGGTATCAATAATATATTTTACTGGAATTTGTAGATCTTTTTAATTTTTGCCACATGCAAAAATGAACACATGAACATTTCTCAATAAATATATTTGAATTTACAAAATATTTAAATATAACAAATTAAAAATATACTGAAACTTTAGTTTTTAACTTTTGAATAAATAAATTATATTTGACAGTCTCACCTGATAGTCGTCATCAACTACTTCAGCCACTTCTTCACCGTTGGTAAATTGCTAAAAAAAACCGTCAGGTTAAAAATCAGTTTTAATCGACTCATAAGAATTTTATATCGTTTATTATATTTATATTTATTTACCTGTAGTATTCTGTCCGTTGGTTCATTAGTTTCAACAATCAATGGTTCTTGTTGGTCTGCATGGCGTTTTTCCTGTATTATCATTGATTAACTGAATTTATATTTCATATATAATTATTAATAAAGTTCATTATAATACAAATATATGTTTGGAATGATTTATATTCATTTGAACAATATTGAAAACCTTAGAAGAAGAATATTTTTCTTCTGTTGCTATAATTTGTAAGACGTCGAGAATTTATATTAATTTATGATTTAAAAACAAAATGAAATAAATTAAAGATAAGTTGAATATGAAGCATTCGTATGTACTGATACGTGTTTCTATATGACAAAACAGTACCAAGAAACAATTTCGTACATTTTGTATTTAGGTTACATTGTTTTCTTTTAAGTTACTCACCAACGGGTGTTGTTGAAGAGTTGATCCGTCGACCATATCAGTTCTTCTTATTTCTGGAGAAATTCCTTCTGGGTTTGGAAAACCATGGGAGGTGTATGCCAGAATGGCGACCACAGACAAAACGATAATCGCTGACATTGAATTCATCTTGAAACAAGAAATGATTTTTAAAATAATTTTTAACATTAGACAATTATAAGAAATGACAGTTAATCAAATATTAATTCTAATTGGTTGTTTTTAAATATGAATCCTTGTAATTAAAAAAAGTAAATTACCACCATCTAAGATCTGAGGTTTTACGTTTAAAATTAAATAGAGCCAAAAATTAAAAACAAAAATCCTCTAATATTTCATTTTATTTATTACCAGGAACCAAAATCTCAGTACTTGAAGTGTCTGAATGTTTGCTTCGATGTAGTATTTTATGAAATAAAATTAAATTATTTATGATAGTTGAAAAGGTGTTTAATTATCATTAGGCCAAATTAGTTGAGCGCTAAAATAAAATAAATCTCAAAATCTTTTTATGATCTGTTTAGAAATAATAAACTTATAAATGCGTGTTCAAATTTGTTTAAGAAATAAATATGGATGATTTTAGTTGTAATATTATTGAATAATATTTATTCATTATATTTATATGCAATAATAGCCAATTGTTATTATTATATTTAATAGTTATAATTATTTAAAATTTGTAAATGTTATAATATTTTACCTTTGTTTCCTCTGGTAGAACTGAAGACTGACTGACTCCTATGATCAGGAATAGGGTTTATATACCATTTCTTATGTTTTTCACATCATCAATGTATTCTGAATATCGTTCGTAGAATAGAAAAAGTATATGATCGTCGATTTTTCATGAATATAAATAGTATTTCACATAAATGTCCAAAATATTTTTTTATAATTCCAACAACTATTATATTTATATAGTCATTTATGTTTTATAACTATTATAGTTTATGCTGATAGTTATTATTATATCATAGTTATCTGAGCTGATATTTTTGAAAGTGGTATTATTCCATTTGGACAAAAAAAAAAATCGTTTATTCTTTTAAATGATTTTTATGATATTTAGAAGGTGTATTGGGTACAAAACTTAATAAGTGCTAGTGATTTAAAACATTTGTTCGTTTGCCCTTATTCAAGTAATTCAAATGAAAAATATAGATACCACAAATATAAAAAAATGGACTTATACTGCTTTCAAAAATAATCCTATGTGAGTTTGGAAATTTAATAATAAGAAAATTATCTTTTTCATCAGGATCATTAATTAATTTATATATATACACACATTATGTATAAAATTCGTAATTCTGCTATACCTTAAAATTTATCCAGGATAGGCAGCATAGGAAGAAAAGAAAAAAAAAGGCTTAAAGATTCGAAATAATTAAAAGCGTTTTTTAAATAGTTTTATTCCCTACACCATGAATGTATTCAAGAATTTTTTTTTTTATTGTACACATCGGTTTATCCCTCGTATTTATTAATTATATTATCATTAATATATTTACTTATTCATTGCTTTTTATTATAATTTTTAATAGAAGTATTTTTGCATACTTTTATAACTTTTTAAACTATAAGGTCATATATCATGTTTACAAATATAAATAAATGTATTTATTTATTTATATATTTATTTATTTATTAATTTATTAATCTTTATCCCCTGACGACTATTACATAGCGACAACGCCTTCTTCTTCTCCTGTTACATACTCTTACGACAATTCTGCCCGCTCTTCTTTTCTGTCTCTGACCTTCTTCGATCTATAAATAATAAATAAATAAAGTACATAACCAAAGTAAATCATAAATTAATTATATCGTACTGTAATTGTAAGTTTATATCAGTAATATAAATACATATAATTATACGAGTAACAACAATAATAGGAAACTAAGTTTATTGACAATATATTATATAAAACAGTTGTATAAATAGTATTTTATTAAAATTACTGCCACGTTTGTATGAATCAAATCCATGCAATATGCAAAGCCGAAAAACAACTATATCTTTTATATATATATATATATATATATATATATATATATATATATATATATATATATATGTTATATATAAACACTTTATTGAAATATTACAATCTGCCACTTTTATGCAATAAGTAAAAGCGCTGATAGCTATACAGTCATTCGATAAAAAAAAAATCATTACAATAATAAAACAAAATTAGATAAATAAAATAAAAGGCATAAATGCTGGTAATAAAAACAAAATAAATACTTGCGAAAATGATAATAAAAATAAAATAATTATCTTCTATATTGATATAATTATATATTCGTAAATATAGCATTGTTACTTATTTTAAAATTCTTAGATAAACCAAGATCTCTCACCATATCTCCTTCACCATCTATGAGTTCAGCCAGATCGGTCTCTGACGTTAGGTTCTTGAAAAGAAAAATTATAAAAATATTTAGATTTAAAGATTTTATTTAATCTTAAATATGTGGTAGTTGATTTATTTTAACAAATGTTTACCTGCAATATTATGCTAGTAGGTTCATCACTCTGAATAATCGTTGGCGGTATTACTTCCTCGTATATCAGCATTGAGTGACATTTTTTCTGTTTGGAATGAACATAAAATATAATATTGTGTTATAATGATTAGTAAATGTTTATAACCATACAGCTTGAGTAAGTTACTTTTCTTATATGTTAATGGCATAGTTTTAAAAAAAACTTTATTTTTAATTATTTTATTTGTAAATGTTTCAAAATTATATGTTGTTATAAACTGAAAGAGAAAATCCGATCTTTGAAAAAATTATAACTAACTAATGCTTTTTTTGAAGTATTAATAATGATAGGCTTTAACTTTAAACTTAAATATTATTTAAATAAATAAATAGAGTACAGATATGAATACCTATATGTGTAAATGTTGAATAATATTAGTTGGCCTTATATATATGAGGAAGAAAATGGTCCAGGTGGAGGCCATATAGTGTAAAATTTAGCCTGTATTTTTAGGATTAAAACTTCGTATTAATCTTTAATTATTTTGGATAATATTGCTAATAATAATAATAATAAAAATATAATAAAGTACTAGTTTATACAAATTATGTAACTAATTTCCATTATTTGAGTAATTTCTGAAAAGAAGTAGATTCGGATGCCATTATTATAGCAGCACGTATAGCATATCTCACAGCCAATTAGAAGATAAAACATAACTCAGTGCATAGTTTATGTTTTTTTTCTATTTTTTAGTGTTGATTTAAGATGTGCTGTGTCCGTTTTAGAATGAAATGCTCTGTACTAGTCTGCTGAATTGCATTCGCCTGAATTGAAAAAACGTTACCCGATGTTTGTTTTTATTTTTTGAGACAATTTAATTGAATTTATTTTGGAAACTAAATAAAATTTCTTGTTTATGAGTTTTCTAAATAATAATTAATTAATTACAAATTAGTATAATTTCAACATTTCTCCGTGTATAAGAAACTGAACTATTAAAGCTTCTGTATAATCTTATTTGTAGATTGGCGTTTGTTTCTCACTACTTGTTAATATTTTTAATCTGTTAGATTACTAAATATTTATTGATTATTACAAATTATTACATTGACATTATTCCTTTTAAGTCTTGTCAATTATACAGCAAAATAGTTTTTAATTTAAAATAGTGAAAAATATCTTACTACTGTATTTGGTTGGAGTGATTTTTGGAGCGTTTGCTCTTTTTCGTTCTTAGCGCTGCCCAACAGTTCACACTGCCCTTTACAGAATGAAAACAAGAGGATTGGAGTCATCAGGAGAACAGATAGTGTGGAATTCATACTGTCTTTGCTTGAATGACGTGCTATGAACCTAATAAAATACAGAAAATATTTTAGAAACATGTTACATTAATATACATACTATGTTAATAGGTATTTTATTGGAATGAATATTGTATAGGATATGCTGCCAATAAAAATATATTAAGAAATTAACTTTTTTTTTATTACTTAAAAATAAAGAACCTTGCTTTCTTAAGAATCTTATCTTTCAGCTATCTTGTCTAATACAAACTTCATCCAGTTAATATAAATGAAGTTATAGCGTCGCGAAGTTCAAGATGAGCGGGCTTTTAAGTTGTTGGACTTAGTACTGAACGAACCCCTTAAAAGTTAATAAGGCCACGATTGGTAAACGTCGAAAGGATAGATCAAGGCGTACGTGGGAGGATTGCGTTAAGAGGGATCTGTCAGACTTAAGTTTGGATAGTTGTTCGAGGAAGTAAGTTTGTAAGTAGATACGGTAGGTATTGGAATCGAACCTTCGGGCTTTATAACCATTATTATTATTAATATCATTAATTGTACTTAATAAGACTATAACTTTTTATATGGATGGATATTTTGTCTTCAAATACCATCGATGTGTTGGTAATTCCCTAGTTGGACATTTTCTCTTGCAGCTTCTATTCTGAACTGATTGAATCCTCCGATTTTCGTTTCAGAAGTTTTGTGAATAAAAATATAACTTACAATATACTTTTTATAATAATAAAATTGCAAACTCAGTTGTGCACCCCCCTCATGAAAAATCAGCGGTATGAACACTTTAATGACGATTTTCAAATCTTTTTATCTCTTGAATAAGCGATTATACTTTTCATACATCATCCTCTGAATTCATCTCAAACATGTTATAAGGATTATTTTTAATTTTTACTAAATTGAAATGTATAATATGGCATTTGCCTTGAATGATAATTGCTATACTGCTTTGCTTGATATTGGTATTTATCGATATATTATTGATATATTTAAGATATCGGTACTTTTAAGAACGACAATAGGGAAAGAATCTTGAAGTTTTTAAGCAAAACAAAATCGACACATGAATAATTTTATAAAGTATTATACAACGTCCATCGGAGATATCCTGACGTCTCAAATACTTAAAAGTCTATAATTAAAAGAATCAAAGGAATTACGTCTCCCAATCGCCATTATATGTCAAACTATATAATCTGTTAATAAAATAAAAGTCTGTTAGTCAGCGGGGTTTGAACTTCAGCTCGCTAACTCAGCACTCTACCACTGAACCCGCTCCCTTTTCGTGCTTGAAGTTGTTTTTTTTTATCCAAATACAACAAACGCCTGTACTAAAATTATTATTAAATTATCATTAATTATTTTCTAACCACACACTAAGCATTTCCTTTCTTTTAGTAAATAGAGCATCGCTAAGAACGGAGATTCCCTAATTGGACTATTTGCGGTGTATTCAATTCCTCACATTTCCCTCTCCTCTTCAATTTCTATCTAACCACAATTTCTGCGTATTATCTTGGAAGTCACGCAAGAAAAATTGAACGATACCTATGTTGTCAATTATTATAATTATATAACTATAATTATGTTTTTTCTTTAAGATATTTCCCGTTTCAGTGTCAATAAATTAATTGAAAAGCATTTTATTACTTAATGGGTTTATTAATTGAGTTTTATTTCTCCGGCAGTTATGTCTTTTTTTTAAAACTTTTATTTAAACTTTTATTGTAACATTACAATCTGCCACTTGTGGGCAATAAGTAATGGTGCTATGTAGCTACTACCATTTCATAACAAAACAAAAAATAATATAAACAAAATAAAATAAGTGAATGTAATAAAATATATACATGCGGTAATATAAGGAAATTAATGCAAAAATGATAATAGAATAAAGTCTATATAAAAATAAATAAAATAATGTACACATTCTAATAGTATTTACAATTTGCCTGGGTCCCCGAACTAAGTTTCTTCCCCAGGAATGAGAGCAAAGCAGGAGTAGGCAGTTATTAAAAAAAAAAATTTCCAAGCTCTATTTAATTAATTTTATTTGATATAAGGACGAAATAGTAGTTATTAAAATTATTGTAATATTTATATAAATATTTTTATTAATTAAAACAGTTTATAGTAATCACCGTGTTATATTTTATTTTACATTTATGCTGGACATATGTCAATAAGTAAAACATAGCTATTTTTTTCCCCAAAACTGAATACGATACCTTGTTAAGAAATTTTTACAACATACTCACTTAGAAAAACTAAAAAACATAAATATTAGAACTGACGATAGAAACAAACTTATAGATTGTTACATCTTCTGGGCTACAGATTCTCCTCAATAAGATAAAGAAACAAATGATTATTCTGTTTGGGGCAGAACTTAAAAGGTTCAGCAAAGAGGTTCACACACACACACACACTTGAAAAACATGGCCTAAATTATATTTTAAATGATATTTTTTATTTCGAACTAAAGTGACAACATGAAAAATTATTTCTTAAATATCATTTGTGTTAGCATTTATGTATTTATATTTGCTCTATTAATTCAGAACAAACTAAACAGAATTTTAGATATGAAATCTTTATATATTACGTATTATTATTAATGTCCGACGGAGTGTAGAATGAAAATATCATAAGCTATGTTAAAAATAATTTGTTTAATTTTAATTTATTTTTCAATATAATTATTAACACCAAGAGTAAAGCTTCGGTACAAACTGAAGTAAAATTTTATAGAAAAAAAAATCGTATTATTTAAAATTTCCGCACTTTTTCTCTCAATTTTCATTCCACTAACAATATATTTTCCATAATAAACCTATGATAACTAATCATGCAACTATTTACGACTCTCTTAAGTTATTACCTGAATAAAGAGATCCTTATACTAAAGTTTGGGTACAGCCGCATTGTTTATATAGACTCTCATGCTCCCATTGTATGTTCCACAGGGTCATCCCATTCTGTTCTCATAAATCTAGTTAATTCGGTATAATTGTTTTGGGATTAAATTGGGGTCTGATTGGCATATTTTCCATTTAATAGGGATTTACTGATGTGAAATAATTCTGAAGCGATGTTGTTTCATCTCGAAGTTTGAAATTTTTCTCTAAATTAAATTGTATCCTTATTTTTATCCGGAAATTAATTCTGTTTTCTTGTATTTCTACATTCTGTCACTGATTGCCCTAAAGAGAATTGTCTCGTTATTTTATCTTATAATTTATGATACAATTTAACCGTTATAATGTTTTTGTTTTAAATATAATAATAAATTTATCGATCAAGTCTAAGAAAGGACCGTTGAAATGGCCTTGTCCTTAGTAGTCCAGTACGAAAAAAAAAATACATTTACGAAAAAATAAAATCTATAATTTATCAATTTCGCATATAAAAATATATATAATATATATATATATATATATATATATATATATATACAATTAATTAATTAAATGAAAATGAATGATTAATATTAACTCGTAATAACAAACGAGTGATCTGGCAGATTTGGGTTTAGGAAATAGTCCGTAGACAGAAGTTAGTAAAATTGGTGGTTTCGGCATCGAGCCTTCGGGTTCGCTAAGTATTATTATTATTAATAACAAACGAAAAGAAAAGGAAATTAATTAGGAAATCAATATTTAATTATATACTACATCTTCACTACATATTTTTATTACGGTGGGTAATTTACATACTTGAATTATCTCTCTTGTACTTTTTTTAAAATTGTATTTATTATTTATTGTTGGTTCATATATATTTCCTTAAAAAAAATGGAGAACTAAGAAAAATGTTTCTGATGATTATCGTTTTGTTCAGAACTGATAGAAAAACAAATCTTTATCATGCCATTTTATTATCTTATTGCAGTATGTTTTTTTATTGTTTTATTTTAATCTGTTATTTCTTAAATGTTGATACCTCTAACTAAAGATTTTCATCCAGTCCTAAACGGGTATGTTTTTCACATCGAATTTTTCCACAGTGACATAAATTTTCCTCTTGTCTATTTTTACGAATTCTCGGAAACGTATTAAAAATGATTTTGTCATGATCTTTAGGGTTTAAAGTTTTGTGATTTCCATATGATCCATCCAATATAAATAGCTGAATTTATGAAAATTTGTATAGGCAGAATATTTAATTAAATTATATTATTTTATTTTTGTTAATGATGTTTACACGTATTATAAGATATGTTATGTTTCCGTTTCGATTTCATAATTATTTTTATTATTGCTGTTGAAGAAAGAACTGTAGGCTTTTGATCAAGCAACACTATTTTATGTGTATTTATTATATATAAGTTGAATAAATTATTGTTTATTTTATACATTTTTTCAACTATCATTTAGCTAAAAAATAATAATTTAATAATAAATTTAAATATTTGTATTATATTTTTTTAATTATATAAAATAAATATTACATAAATTATATATTGTAATTTATATGGTGATATGACTTTTATGATTGGTATGATTTTTAGTCATAAATCTGTTGATACCAAAATTGGTAGATTCGTGTGATGTAAAATAAAGACAGATTGTTAGTCATAAATCTTTTGATAGATTCCTCTTTATTTTGAAGCCTGTTTAGGCAAATTTATTACTATCCAAAATTTAAATTTAAATTTTAAAAGAAGAAGTAATATACTTAAATTTATTTCATTACTTTTCATCATTAAATACTTAATATGTACTATCACATATTAGTTACATAGATCGATTTATTTTTTTTTTAGTTAGTTATAGTTATACTTTTTTAGGGGAGTCGAGTGACTCAGTGGTAGAGCGCTCCGTTGCCATGCCAAAGGTCCTGGGTTCAAATCTCGCTGATGGCAACTTTTATTTAATCAGTTAACAGCCGGAGATGGATCCCATGGGATATAGGACCCCCTGGGCCTCTATAAAGTGGGTACCCAAAATAAGGGGGGAAATCTGTAAATCTAGGGACAAATCACCTCCTGAACAACCATTGTCCTGTCTCTACCATGTACTGAACCCAGACCCTTCATGAGTTGTAGTGGTACATGTTTTTTTTAAATATTTTTTATCATTTCTGTCCTTGAACATAATTTAAAACTAACAACATATCCGTTCTATAGACAATTTCCAAAATGTTAGTTCATATTACACAACGTGGTTTAATGCGATCAATCTATTTTGACCTTTAACGTTTTCGATGCGATAAGTAATGACTTAATCCAATGAAATTGGTCACTTGAGAAAATGGCTTTACTAAAATTTTCATGGGCAGTAGAAAGATCGAATTGAAGGATTTATAACATAGATAGATAGAGTAGTTACATTGCGGTTTATTGGTTGAGTATAATGAATAAGATAAAATTTATTATGTTTTTCGACAAATATCTCCATCAGTCTACAATAAGTTCAATTATAATAAGTGATATATGCTTAATATTAGGATAAAATAAATTTTAAAGAGAAATATATACTAAAAAAGATTTAAGTATTATGTAATATAATAACATTGATGTTTATATTAATGTTTTCTCTAATAATTAAGTATAAGTTACATTTTAGATACGATTACATACAAAGATTTTTCTTTAATTGATTAATAAATAATTAATGAGGATTTTATTGAGTTGATTGTCTTTTATGGATTTATTTAATTTAAAATGTATTCAAGATCTGCCTCATATAACGAAATCTAGTTATCAGAATGAATCAGAAGTATTAAAAAATTTATTGAACATACAAGTACTATTAAATATGAAGATTTCAATAAATTAAAAACAATTTTGTAGTTTATGTCAATTTTTTGTTTTAAAAAAAAATGGTTTCCGAAAAATGTTTGTGGTGCATGGTATGAGTAGCTTAGTTCAAATAGTAAAAATAAATCCTTTATCAAAAAAGGAAATTCTCTTAAAGTGCTGTTTATTTTGAATAGTTGCAAAATGATATTTTTAAGACATTTATCACAGCAAATTTTTAATGATGATTTAACGTTTTTCAATAATTCGAGATTTTACATAAAAGATGCTTACGATCATGTACTCTTTCATAATATGTGCTTGTTCTTGAATCATTTCTTACTTTTTTCCTTTTTTTATATATTATATAATTTACATAACTGAATGCTGACCGTTCCTATATCATTTCGAGAACTGTTAATAAAAATGAAAATATGGTTGCCGTCATCTATACATCTGTGGCACCTATGCATAGTGGGCTTTGTGAAGTCGAATTTTGTGAATTTCAAGCTATCTACTTAGAATCGTAATTTTTCTGAACTTATTTTAAGTTCAAGATCGGAGTATCAGCCCACGATTCACAAAAGAATATCCTTCATTGCAATGGACGGAAAACTTAGCGTGTTAGACACAAGGAAAGAGGAAAAAGTTACGATTCTAAGTAGATAGCTCGAAATTCACAAAATTCGACTTAGCCCACTATGCACAGATGCCACAGATAAAAGCTCATTCATAAAGGTTGAAGGATACACAATTTTATCATAGACAATTTAAGATATAGAGAAATGATAATGGTAAAATGAAATAAAATCAGACTTTTTTATTTTTTAAACTATACATTGATACTTAGAACATATTAAGAATTTTTATTATTGAGAAATTTTCAATTTCGCAGGGTTTTCATGGATTCCTTACAGGCACCGTCGGTAGTGTGTGTGGCTTGGCCTTTCTCTGCTTCCACACCTTAAAAACCAAGTATAGTCGTTAAAATATAGCATATTATTACTGCATAAATTGTTAAGATTGATTCTCAAGGGAATGGTAAGGACCAAACAAAATGTATCACTCCTTTAGTTACTTAAAATAAAACGCTTAGTTTTATAATGCGGAAAAAACATGTTTATAGTTTTATTGTGCAGATAAAACTGTAATGACTAATATTTCTTGACTTTAATGTTTTTTCCTCATTGGTACGCCTTGTTTTTTATTGTATTATATGAACAGAAAATAACCTGCTATTTTTTTTTTCTATTTCCAGTTCAATTATTAAAATAATTAACATTCTATGGCTAACAAGAATATCCTGGTAGATATTTCTTAATGTGTTTCTTTACTCATTAAGAAATCATACATTTATTAACTAAATTTAATGGCAACCATTTCAATGAATGCTTTTTTTTTTTTTATTAATCATATAAATTCTATTTTAAATAGAAGTTATTGCTTTATATTATTTTTGAAAGAATTAAAATAGTACATTTTTACTGTTTCGGATTTTTTCCTTCTTCTGTCTTCTGTCCTGGTAATGAAATGGATAAGATTTCACAAGCATGTCGAACATTTCTTCATCAAATTTATCCGCTTCGGGTTCCTAGATTAAAGAATAAAAATTTATATTAATAATATTTGAAAGCATTTTTAATATCCATTATGAAATTTTTTAGGAAATATGTTAATATTTAAAACTATAAAATAATAAATAAAACTAATTTTTCTTGACTTCTTGGCTCACCCAGCCTCTATAATGGATAGCCTTAATACGGGGTTAAGATAGATCCAGAACAAATCACTCCCTTCATAATCGTTATACAAGAAACAGTACAGTCCCTGATTCCAATGTTTTTCATAAATTATAGTGATAAAAATTTTATATATAATCACAGCTTTGTGAGATTGCTATCTTGCTACATCGACAATTTAAACTTATAAGTTGAAAATAAACTGTAGTATATAAATAAATTTCCTATCTCTCACATAACTCAATTAATTTGTACGGAATTTGTTAAACAGAAAGTGTTAAAGGACTTGTTAAATACGATCTGAATCTAATGTTAACAACTATACTAAAAATGTTATTCTTTCCATCTGTATTTGTAATTTTTTTAATCTATATTCCTATGGAATATTAGGATTTTTTTTATTACGTTAAGGGTTATTAATAAATCATAATTTTATAATTACTTACATAATTGAAGTGCACTGGCTCATTTTCGGAGTCGATTGTGAGATGCGACATTGCCCAAGGAATTTCATCAGTTTCTTCAAATGCCGTGATAACTAAGAAGAATGGTAATAATATGAGAGCCCATCTGATCATTTTAGCTATTTAACTGGTGGTAATTACGTATAATAACGGCAATGGGATATAATAAGAGACGTCAATGGGAAGATAGCGTAATAATTTTCGATCAAATGTTATTTAAGATCTTATAAAACAATAATTTATATTAAGTTATATGCCCTAACCCAGCTGGGAAACTTGATGCACTGATTCCCGTCTCTGTAGGCGTTCTCATAATCGTTTCGATAACTGCATCTGGTCTATGTTATTCTCCAAGATATGTTATGAACAAAGATTTTTATTTTACTTTTAAGTTCTTTAATATATATTTTTTATATTACACAGTAAGCATAAAATGTCCCAATAATATTTCATGACTTTATATGTAGTATGGACAAGTCTTTTGAAATGATTTAAGGTGACGATGTGTTGAAATTGATTTTTTTTTCTCAATGATTTGTGTGTTTCAAAATATTTTCTCTGCTCATATATCTTGTATAACACTTGCATTAAACAGATAAAGAAGCAAGGATTTTTCTCTAATAATCCCGTAACTAAAATACAATTTATTCCTGGTGTATAACTATTTCCTTCATGGTAAAATACGATTATATTGCTTTTAATTTACGTATATTAAAATCACATAATCCGTTTAACATCCAGTCTCTAATGTATGATCCGTAGTGAATTGCTAGTACTCTTGTTGTGCAAGAAAGTAAAATAAATAAGTAACTTAGAGATATGTACTTCTGGCAGTGCCGATACCTAGCGGAGATCTGTAGAACTAATAGGACCAAGTAGTTACAGCGAAATCCGCTAGGTCCCGCTGCAATATATATCCATCAAATTAATTTATGCTGAATTATATTTTTTCGTTTTGGTTTAAGAAAAAAAAATATTAACGTATACAGTATTATAATTAGAAGTTTTATAATAATGATTAAATTATTTAATCAATACTGAACTTTTACATAGAAAATTTCTTTCAAAACCGTTTCATAATTATTAAATAAATAGGCATGACTCCAGAACTTTTATTAATATATTTTAATAAACTTGTATCTATCCTATTCGTTTATAGTTACATCAGATTCTTCAATTCCAGATGTTCTGGGATGGAAAAATCTTTGTGTTGGATTAGTGGACTATTTAATTATTAATTATTATTTTCTAAATACACGGTTTATCAACATTAACCAAAAGGTATGCCTGCGCTTCATATTTTTGCGAAATACTAATCCGGGATAATGGAAGGATATTATTCAATAATAATTATTATTTTTTCAATGATATAATCAATAATTACATCAGTTTGCTCCCTCCGGCGTTACACCCCTTTTAGCTGACGTGATGTCAGCAATTATTAGCATATGGAGTAGACATTCTTTGAATAAACGTTGTATTTGTTTATTATTTTATTTTTTATTCGGTGCTTTGAGTTGAAGAATAAGAAACATTTTTAAAATTTCATTTAGAGAATTATTCTATTATTAACTAATTTATTATTTGTAGTAGCTATTTGCCATCCGATATTAATTTGGAGTTAAGAATATCTTTTAATTTGTTTATTTTTATCTAGTTATAAATAACAATATATTACAATATACTGTATTAGAATAGAAATGCAATAATTGTTACAAAACCATATTAGCCTGGTATTAGAATAGAATACGAAAAATAATGTTCAAAAAACGACAAATATGATGGAGATTAAAAAAATACATGTTTTAGTTTTCGTAATTGTTGTATACAAACCTCCCGTTTTTTATAGAACCTTTGGTACCTTAATTTTGCCTGGGGTCAGATTTTGGAAACAAAAATGTTGTATCCCCTTGTGAGCCGGAAAACCTATAGTTAAGGTTTCTATGAGCATTTAGATTTGTAGCAAATAAATACACAATTAAACAGAATTATTTTCTTAGGATTTATAAGGAACAAAACTGAAAAGCTAAGCCTTGGGTTTCTTCAATACTGGGAAAATCTAGCAAGTCAACGTCTTGCCAATTCAAGGCATTATCAGGTCACAAAAAAAAAAAAAATAATTAATCAAAGTGCAGCACATCTCACATCAATAATCCAAAAACACTTACAAAGGGACAACAACTTTACATCAAGACACTCCATAACTAAGGCAAAGGCTATACACAAATAGCTGGATTATTAGCAAAAAATAATTTATTGATCGAAATTAGTTTCTGTAGCCAATCAACTTTAGCTTCAAGGAATTATACTATTTACATGTGATTTTTTCCTGGTTAAATATCAAATGAGCCAGATATTAAGGATATTGTGTTTAGTCAAGGCCAATATGTAAGATATGTTGGGATTTTACTTCTTCTATAATATTAAAGTTTCGTAAAATATAGGATTTTTTAATAATATTAATCATACACCGAAATAAACATTGTGTGTAATTATTTGTTTACCTTTTTGTTATCGTTATCAGTAAACAGTTATACGACCTGACGTGTCATTAAGCTATTGTTTTCTTAGTATATTCCGTCTGCTTCTTCGATAACAGTACCCGAGTCTAGAGTGCCTACGTTTGCGTGCTTGGGTCCCGGATATCCGCTTCGGCATGAGGACTACTTTTTTTATATCCCTTCAGAGGATCACGGTTCAGATAGATTTATTAATAAATATATTTACATTTCCTTGGTATTTTATAAGAATAAACAATGACTTTTGTTTATCGTATATTCAAAATACCTTTAAAGCATATCATTAGTGTTTTTAAAATTACTAAGCATTTATGTTTAGTCTATAAATATGTCGTGTAATTACTCCCCAGATTGTCGCTTCGAGTTGAGTCACAACATGTTTTAACTTTTCATTCGTTTCCCTTCTAATTCAAAAATACAATATCTGTCATCAATACTTCGAGGTGTTAGTTGCAATTCTGATTTCTAGACGAAATTATTACTGAAATATACTCATTACCCTTAATTGCATTATCTTTTCCATACCAAACCTCATGATAACTTTTATATTTGGAAATTATTAAAAATTTAACGAATGAGCAGTAAAAACTTGTAAATCAACTCGAAACGACAACCTGCGGAACAGATACCACCATTTATAGAGGCGGTAAATTATTTAAGGACATAATACTATTGTAGTTGTAGAAGATAGGTTCAGCCAAATACTATTTATCACATATATAACTAAATATATTGATCATTAATTGTTTCACCGTTAACATCTTTTGTAATCGTTATTCAAATATATTTCTATCACAGAAAGGGAGCTCTTCATTTCGAAACAAAATAGTTTCGATATGGCGATTGGCCTTGATGACGTCATACCACGCTTCATTAATATTTTGAATAAGCCGAGATCGTGATGGTTGCGACATTGGGCCTTCGTCTCTAGTTTTCATTCCTGATGTCTAAAGTGTTTTTAAGTGTAAAAAAAAAAATATGATTATAATTTCCTTGAGAACTAGGCTAATTTATTAAACTTAAAATAAAGAAAGACGTTAATTATAGAATAAATGATATCCAAACAATAAATAAGCAAATAAGAAACACAATTAAATAATGTTAGAGAAGAAATTAGTTGACTGGAACTTCTAATGTAAGGATAGAGATAGTTGGGGGTGCAGTCAATTAAAACACCATAATAAGTGTATGCTTACTTATTATGTACCGACGTTTCGACCTATATTGTAGGTCATCTTCAGGGCAAATGTACAGAGCAGCTGCGAGGAAGGCCAACTGCCAATTCTAAACGTCGGCACACAATAAATAAGTATGCACTTATTATGGTGTTTTAATTGACTGCACCCCCAACTACACGTATCTCTATCCTTAATAATGTTTAGCACATATTTACCATTACTTAAAATTACTATATAATGTATCCATATTTTTATTTTTGTCTATTCATACTATTTTTCCCTTTTGAAACCTAGTCAATATGGATTAAAAATAAAATTATTTAAATATATTTATTATCAATAAACTTTGTGTAAATGTTAGCAATTATTAAATAAATCCTAGATAAATTTATTAAATTGCATGTTCTAGTATTCTTTCATATTGTTGAAGTCTAACCTGAACCAAGTCGCTAATTCCTGATTGTCAATATATCCTAGATAAAATTTGGGGACATCCTCTGTCTATGTACTGGATATTTATTAAATAACATTGTGTAACTATATATTCATTAAACAAGGTTTGTGGAATGCTATAATATATGATCATTAAATATATTATTTAATGAATATCTTTACTTTAGCGAGTGGGATGAAGAAATATTTAGCTATTTTGATTAGAGATCGGCTTTTACAGATAAATTTTCATTCTGTTGACAGACGCAATTCAATTGTGGTATATGTAGATCCTAGGTAGACGTAGCCTCTATGGAGCGGGTACACTTTATTGTGGAAAAACCAGAAGAATAGGCGTGTTCTCGGTATATCATATCCTCGTACATCCGTTGTCTTGGAAGTTTAACCCAATACCCTTCATGAGTTATAGTATTACTGATTTTATCACTGTTCATTTAATTCATGATGCCTATAGAAAGCTTATATGGCTGAAAACTTATTTATTTACGATACCTGGTTGCTACTCTTAGATTTTTGTTATTGCATTTTATATCTCTCACCAGCATGTAGTGTTCTGTTCCCTAAGAATTAGTTTATAACATTGCTTCTCCTTCAGAAAGTTTTGAGATATGAATATTCACTGATTATTCCTTTGCAGATCGGTGACTCGTTGTTCGTGGACCTGCCACGGGTGCGACTGGACGGAGGCAGCAGAGCCTTCAGGCAGCGATGGGGATACGACCAGGGACCGCCCCCGCTGCTGGAGGAAGTGGAAGAAGAGTCCGAGACGACTTCCCTCAACGAGCAGCGTGTGCCGAGGCCGCCTGCTTCTCCATTAGGTAAGTCTATGCGTTGGTGGCTTATGTAACTAGCATAAGGTATTCCTAAGGCTATAGCTAGGAAACGTTTGTGGAAAATTGGAGATCTTCATGGTTGCTTGAATCTTATTGACTACTGCTCTGAAGAGATGCTTTGACGAACGTTTATCTCATTCTCTCAGATTCGCTTCTTGTACTAAGTTTTCCTGTGTTTTCTCCCTGCATAACTACCTGCAGCATTTGATATCTGCTCCCTCTCATAATGTGCAGCATAATCTATCCTTCAAAAGAACAACGAAATGATCATCACAAAGTTAAGCCTTCAATAGTGATTGTATTGATTGAAGCTTTTTAATTCATGAACCACATATCTGATATTCAATTTCCATAATTGTTTGTAATAAAGTCATATTTTGGGTATCACTTTTGAGCTTGAAGTTTTATGGAAATAATGACAAGCTAAAATCAAATACGTTTCAAGCTTTTAAAATTTGTCTAATTTATTTTATTTGTTATGAATTGTTATAATTTTTAAATATTTTTAATTGAAAAGAAAAGATATGCGTCTCTAGCGTGGTGCTCTCCGATCTGAGCTAACCTGGCTCACACCTCGGCCAGACACATCCTTTCTTTTCAAATAAAAATATTATAACAATAATATATTTAAATAAAATATTTAAAAATTATAACAATTAATAACAAATAAAATAAAATAAATTATAATAATATATAATGACCTAAGTCAACAAGATACTAATTAAAGTAATGCTCAATGAACATTCTTCCCCTTGTATACATCGCAAATTGCATGAACACGGGGATATGGGATAACTGAAAAGAAAGGATGTGTCTGACCGAGATGCGAGCCAGGTTAGCTCAGTTGGGAGAGCACCACGCTAGAGACGTGAGTGACCCGGGTTCGAATCCCGGTCCTGGATGTATCTTGTCTTTTCAAATAAAAATGGTTAATAAAATAACTTCAGTATCATCATTACAAAAAGGATGACTTGCTGTCCAAATTTTTATTTTTTAACTCATCTGGTTTAATTTTGACATGACATGGAACTTTCAAATACCTCTACTGAAAACTTAGGTTTTTTGATTTATGACATTGCACTTTTGAAGGAGTGGTATGCTTTATTTTCTTTGATACTTTTGATGAATGTATCCGACCTTCATTTATATGAGATACTCATCTCCCATTTCCAGAATCCCTAAGGAAGTTTTCTTCTCAAGTTCATCATTAACTAGTTATCCCAATACGACCCTATCCCTTTGCAAGATCAAACAGGACATGGACAGCGTAAGAAGAGAAGGCGTCGTTACGCAAGGGCCACTGACCCGTGAAATACGTTACTCCCACTGCGCTCCACTGGTGAGAAGGCGAGGGTAAATCGTAAATCCTAAAGCTCATCTTCAGCTCAAGATACTCTTCTCATTATATCCCAAGTGTTTCTATAAAATAATGAGTGATGTACAATTGTTTGTTGGTTATTCATTTAACGCCAATTCTCGATGCTATGGCTACTTAGACGATGCTACAGTTTGAGTTCTAAATTTTGCTTATCTAGGTATAGTTATGATAAGAATATTTAAAGGGTACCTGACTCGGGATCTCTATTTTACGTTCCTTCCGAAAGACGAATAACTAGGGATTGTTTACCCCTTTAAAACTTCTAAGACCATCTGCCGTGCTAAGTACACGCAATCTTAGGCATAGTAGGTAGTTATACTAATCACTAGACCAAACGTGAACCTTCTGATTTGAGATAGAATCGAATTATAGCTGAGTTTACTGTTTGAACATGAAAAAAAATATCTAGTTATAAAATATCATATTAAGGTTGCTTAGGATAAAATCAGATGTATGTTTCTTTTAATGTATATAATGGACTAAGAACAAAGAATTGTAGTCCGTTAATAGTAACACCTCGAACAATTGAGACGGTGAAATGGAAGGGATAATTTTATAGAAGAAGAAAAAAGTTGCAAATTTCTACTGTGAAATCATAATCACCAAGTTTTGACTTACTCCTCTATTCTATTTCTATTTCCATGATTACTTACCTTATCTAAGAAAAAAAAAAGGATTTTTTTTTCTACTTACTATCTTTTCCATACCAACGCTTTAATTCTTTATAAAACCATTCCATTTAAGGCTTGTCTTTTTCTTTGTCTTAATAGAGATATACACCTGATACTTCTGGTAGAGTAATTATTATAGATAAAGCACTCTTGAACTTGAGGGAGCTCAGCAGTTCCCGATCACCCGTTTCCTCCTTAACTAAAGAAATCTAGCATCGGATCTCGACACTAATGAAGGGCATTTAGTAAAGAAAGCAGTTCCGACTCGATAAAGGGCTGAGTTCCGGTAAGACAATAGGGCCGTGTAGGTGCTAGTGTTAGTGGTGTTGGTGGTGCTAGTGGTAGTAGGTGCTGGCTTCCGGAGGAAGTGCTCGACCACCATCTTGCCTCTTAGTGACGCTCCGCTGAGCTCAAGGTCTACGACGATGCTCTCAGTGGCCTCCAGTCTCAGTTTAGTCAGGGCACTAAGTTCAGAAATAACTAAAAAATTAGCGCATCAGAGCTTTAATTATTAAATTTAATTCATCTTACTTACTATTTATAAGACAGAATAAAACAAAACACTGCTTGGTAGAGGCTGTATTGGTTTTTGGTAGGGTTGTCCAGATAGGTGATTTGTCCTAGATCACGAGCCTAGGTGAGCCCGAAGGGGTTCTCCAGATCCTACAGTGCCTATTCTCGGCTTATTAACAGATTAAATAAATCATCGGACCCAGTCATATTTTAACAACAGGGCGTCCTGCTATTCTAAAAAAACATATGCTGTTAAAATGACTTATCTGGTTATGATTTTTTGTGACAATTTTTTTTAAATAAACAAAAAAAAATACAAACGGCTTGTAAAAGTGTAGTGGGGAAGTTTCTTGATGTGGTGAACGAATATCTATAAAAATATTGAAAAGTAAAAAGAGACCTTACATAAATGTTAAGACCGTGGAAAAAATTCCAACGAAAAGCCCTTAAGTCTCTAAACTAAAACAGAAAGTCAAATTATCTGCATTTCACCTATCAGGCATACTCAGGGTAGAAAGGAGAATAACAGCAAAACAAAACATGAATAATGCTCCCAAGAAGCATCCCACCACCTCCAAGGCTCAAATGCAACTAATGAATCATAAGGAAGGTTACTCGACCCCGGCTGAATAAGGTTAGATAAAAACAGCTGATAAATACTCCAGAATTCGAAAATTCAACATACACTCATCAAGCTTCAAAAAGCACAATAGGAATAAATAAATAATAGTAAACAACACCAAAGCATAAGACAAAAAATGAAAGTAAAAATGCAATAAAAAAAGAGAACATTATCAAGAAACCTATGATTATTAGTAACTTATGATTCATTTGTTGTATTTGAGCCTTGGAGGTGGTAAATATTTTATAAAATGGTCTTGTAACTTGTCGGTCTACTTCATTACAAACATCTCTGGCATTAAGAAATATTGAGGGCTTCCTGAACTTCACCTGTTGCTACAACAATCTGTCGGGTCGATTTCGGTAATGACAGCTACTAGCTGTTGCGAAATGTTAATGCTCTAATCAAAATTATTGAAATTCGTTCATTTTTAAAAAAAGATTTCGTGTTAGTATTGTAATAGTTATCGATATAATTTCAATTGCTGGTGGTTTTTTCAGAGGAATATTTTTTAAGTGTTTTTCTAATTAATGTAAGCTTACTTTTATAGTAAGAAGGTTTAACTATACTTAGAAAGGTTAAAATTTATAAATTTACACACACACAATAAATATATATATAATCCCTAGTGCATATAAAGGCAATAACAAGATCCCCATAAGATACGTATATTTTTTATTTAACTTTTTTTCATTTTTATTAATTAAATTTTTACAATTATGAAACTGGGATCTGGTTTTTTTATTCAACATTGCGTCCATTATATTGCGTGTGTTATAATCTTTATAAAATTACCAATAACATTTCTTTAAATTTTGTTTATACGCATTGGAATGCTTTGAATTTTTATTAACGAAGCGATGTTAATATCAATATTCTTAACATTTTGCTCCCGACCAAGGTAAATATGGGAACAAAAACTTGATAAATTTTAATTACAATAATGCACTTGTATTTTGCCAAATACAACATTTTTGTTTACATTGCGATGTAACCCTACCTTTAAACAATAATGTTATCTGTAACTGAGGGGAGTGGTACGGAATCTGATAAGATAACTACAAGTATAGGATTTCATTTTCACTAATTTATATATGTATTAAAAATTATGATGTTATTATATTATTTATAAATATTTCTTAATTAAAAAGAAAACTGATCGTAAAATGTATTTAAAAATATTTCTATTATTTATGAAAATAATGTCTTGTTTTAGTAAGAGATAAAGTTTTAAATGTTGTAACAGTTGCATAAATATAATTATATATACCCATACACATTTAACTTTATATGTTTATGAATTTTTTAACATATTTTTTTTTTCAGGTGAGTACTGTTATGATATTGGGAAATGTTAAAAGGTAAAATTAATTTATTGTAATTACTTCGTTTGTAAATCCTCTAAAACATAATGCGATTGACTTAGTTTTTGCAACTTAACTATTTTTAAGATTTCAGGTTTGATACAAAATACTGTTTACGTAAACACGAGAATCTGCTTGAAAGTTTTATCTGTTAAGTGGTTTTAAAGATAGTTTTCGTTTCAACATAATTAATATAAGTGGTTAAGGTATTTAATAAATAACCAATTAAATATTAAACATTTTAGCTGTTCCAGGGTTTCCTACTTTAGTTAGTATGGAAAAAATTGTTTTCATGTAGAATATCTTTCTTTTCGCTTATATGGATTTTTTTAACATTGTTTACAAAAAATTAATTAGTTTTTTTAATTATTAGATAATAGAAAACATATTTTAAAATATCAAAAAATAATTTTATTAATAAATTTTGAGAATAATTTTATTTTAAGAATACTAAATTTTCTGTTGCAATTGTTTCAAACATGTTTAAACTTGTTTATACTCATTTCAAAAATATTTTACTGTCAGTATATTCTGCTTCATATAATTTAACAAATTTAAAAACATGGGAAGAATTAGTCTTTTTTCGCTTTCGTTGAAAATTTGTAATCTTACTGCTTGTTTTTCGTGTCCAATTTTTTTTAAGATTTGAAAATTAATTAAACATAAGAATAGAAGTTCTGTCTATAATAAAACAATAAAAAAAAGTATTATTGTGAAATTAGGAAAAAGCTAAATGCTGTTTTTCTCCGTAACCAATGGATTTGCTTTTTATTGTGAAAAAGAATTTTCTGAAGCTCGTTTAAGAATAAAGCTAGACTCAGCAGTCTAGCGAAGTTCTCAAGTTAGAAATTCCGCTTCTGGAATGTAGTATGAAGATAAGCGAATTCCCATCCTAGTTCACATCACAATTAAAATTTTATTTCATTATCTCTAATTAATTTAATTACTTGTTATAGGTTATGCCTAATAATATACTACCTATACGAAATAGTAAAATATCAGATCAATCTTATGTTTTCGAATATGTTTATTGCCATGTTATCATGCTATAAATTTTATAGTTCGATGACGTCTACTTAAGTGTTAAGTGATTATTTAAATAATCAATAGTTTTTAAAAATACATATGTACTTAAGCTTTAGAAACGTTTTGTTAGTGATAACCAGGTTATCGATGTCACAACCCTATAAACCAATAGAACTGGTTTATGACGCAACGGGAGTAAAATTTTATATTTATGATGAATATAATTATGCAAATTATTTAATTATTTAAATCCTTAAATAATTTTTTAAATCGTTTAAGAAAACCATTCTACAGAATACGGCGAATTTATTGGATTACAAATTTAAGAAGTATATGATTTTTAAAGGAAAAATTGGAATTAGGAATTCTTATGTAATTATTATTATTTATTTGTATTAAAGTTTGCTTTGAGCCCATTTCTGTTTTTTCATTATGGAACATATTCTTTCACTGCATTTTGTTCATGAATATTCTTAAGCAAAAAAACGATCGAGTTACTTTTTGCAACGTAGCATTTTTCTAGACTAAAAATTTGGTACCAAATGAATTAATTAGATAATAAATAGCCGATTGGGTATGAAACTTGTTTTAACTGAAAGCTGTTCCAGGGTTTCCTACTATAGTCAAAAAGAAAAAAAATTCATGTTGAATTATCAGTTATTTTGGCTTATGTTTAAAAAATGTTTTTAATTTTAAAAAATAAATCAGTTTTTTAAATCAATTATGCAGAGTGTTTAGGGGGAATTGCACGGCACTAGGTATGTGTTCTCTAAGACAAAATAATACAAAAAGTTACTATTAACATATATCTCAAACTCATTTATTAAACAGATATCAATGGTTAAAGATTTATCTTTTATTTATGTGTTATTCTGATGTATAAACTATATTACTGTAAAGTTTCATCCAAATCCATTCAGTAGTTTTTGCGTGAAAGAGAGACAAACATGCAAACTTTCACATTTATAATATTAGTAAGATTAGAAGCATAATGTAGTTCGTATAGTGGAAGATGGCACTGGAATTATACCAACATATTTTCTTCTCATCACACGCCTGCTTTCCTCATTATTTTTTAGTTCCGAAGATTACCTAACACGAATTAATTAAATTTCTTCTTGCTGTAATCCGTGAATAAAAAAATATAACATTAATTTCATCAAGTATTATAATTAATTCAAAATATAAGATCAATATATTGTTAATTTATCTTTGAATTCCGAGTAATGCTGTTACTTATACTCCAGTTAATGATCTATAATGAAACAATTAACAAAAAATTATGTCCCTCCTGATATATATATACATCGTTGTTTAATATTTATTTAACATCACTTTATGCTACTACTAGTGTATGTATGTATGTACTATAATTATTTCCGTATATATATATTTATGTATTGTATATATATATATATATATATATATTGTAAATATTTTTTTTATATAAATAAATGGAGATTCGAAACAAAAAAAAAAAAAGCTACTACTAGCTTATGCCCGTGGCTTCGCTCGCGTGGAATTTGGTCTGCCACATAAAGTTTCGTGAAAGATCATTTAAAATAAGTAATTTAATTATTTTTTTAAAATATAAGTTACTCGTACATCCAAAATTTCAGATGTCTAACTCTTCAAAACTGACGGATTCTATTATATTAAAGGGGAAACCCTTGGGGTGGAATTATCCAAATTTCTTTCTTAAACTATACAAAGAACCTATCTACAAATTTCAAGATGCTAAGTTCCTGATTTGCCTTAAATTATGTACTATAACGGGGGCGGGCAAATGCCTCCGTGCCCTCACATAAATCTGCCCTTGCTGTAGCCTATGATGTATAACCTATATTACTGTAAAGTTCCATCCAAATCCGTTCAGTAATTTTTGCGTTAATGAGAAACAAACATACAAACTTTCACATTTATAACATCAGGAAGATGGCTAGCAGGACGATGCTACTGTGGAAGGTTTTAATTTCGCCTATCCAGGTATAATTAGGGTAGGGATCTTTAACTAGTACCACAACTAGGTACCACCATTTTACGTCCACTCAGAACTAACCAATGAATTTTACCTTCCAAAGAAATTTATTTATTAATGGTACTCAAGAATTATGCATTTAGTATATTAATATTTATCAATTAAATGCAAACACTTCAGTTTTCCCTCTTTCTCTGATACATTCTTGTACTGTTTCCACTTTTCCACTAGTAGAAAAACTGCCCTAGGACAAAGCATTCTAGGATTACCCCTGCACAGGAGTCGCACGTCTCTTTTATCCTTCAGAATAATTGTCCTTCTTTTTTACTGCTCTTCGAGGTCTTTAACCTCTGCAAGAATAGTGGTCTTCATACTACTATCTTTAGTCCTTGAAGGACATTAGTGTTGCTAGGACGACTAGTGTTGTACTCATAGTAATAAATAAATTATGATCATAATAAAGATTTTATTTATTCTAGTCCCTTTATATTAACAAGACAGGAAGAATATATGACCTAATATGTCTTAGAGTATAATATAATACATTTAATTAATTAATTAATTACAATTAAATTAATAAACGAGGAAGAAATTAAAAAATAAATTGAAAATTTGTTTTAAATTAACTCCTTTAACAATATTTAAAGGAAACTATTTCCTATAACGGAAGAAGAAAAAAAATAAATAAGATAACAATAAATTTTATGAAAAACAATATAACAACAAAACAAAAAAGAAAATAATAAAAGAAAAAATATAAACAATACCAACTATAATAACTATTTAAAAAAAAAACCTCACACACACACATTCGTATGTACACATACAATTATACAGATTCACACAGTCACACACACATATATATATACACATATACACAATCATAGCAATATAAGATACTGATAACGGTATATATTTTTCTCCAGTAATTACACCACAATCAATACTGCCTCGTTACTTGAGGTAAGCTATTGGATTGTCCAGAAAATAATGTAGGATCTTATGTTTTCTTTAAAATACTCCTTCAAATAGTAAACTGTTTATGGTTGTTATATTTTTTACTTAAATTTTTATACTTACTAATCCTCTTTCATATAAAATTATAAATGAAGTCAGCAAAATTTATGTGCTGACTTCGAGTTTCCCTGTCAGGTCTCGAACATTTATGTTCGGATTTTCGTCCACCGAAGCTCGGAGAACATATTCATCAAGGACAGAACTTCTACGGCCTTCTTTGTCTTCAAAGGTCAATCCTGCCTCATGAAATCTCTGAAACCACGGTTGAACAATGCATTTATTTATACTGCTTTCGCCCCATACTTTGTTGATATTTCTTGCCGTTAGGACTCCGTTCAGGCCGTTTGATAAAATAAATCAAACTTTTGCGAAAATCACACTTCGACATCACAGTAAATACTGAATTATTTTCAATTAGCAATATGTTACAGTGGTAAACAAATTTTTGTTTGAAAGAGGATTTATCCGTGTTTAATAATCTAAAGTCTAACAGACATTAACAGTTTACTATTTGGAGGGGTATTTTAAATAGAAAATAAGATCTTGTATTATTTTCCGGAAATCCTAATGTTTCCTTACTATTTTTTATATTTAATTATAATTATTCAAATCTGATTCCGTTGTGGCCTCTTGCGTGTTGAAACATTCCCCACGCCGTTATCAAGGTTCGATCAGGACCAGAGAGGGTTGGATTTTGTTCACTGACAGTTGCGATTTAGATGAGTTTGCTGAACTCTAAGCCACCCCATTGGCCCTGGTCGAAAATAAAAGCGTAAACTTCAGTAAACAGCTATGCGTCAAGTTCAAAATATCCTCAGTCCCTAGGGTGTAATGAATCAAGTATACTTTATAGGAGAGCTTGCGAGGGTCCTCAGGAGGGACTTCCCTTTTATGAAACTAGTTGATATTTAAAGGTCATTTATATCCGCCATTGCACCTGTTAGTAATTCTGTTATAAAACATATAATTATACTAGGAAATACCTCTTGTTAGGATAACAGCGGACCAATCCCTGTTTTACAAATAAAATTCCATTTTGTAAAAAAAAAAATTGATAAAAGCTGAATCTTGTTACAAATTAGCATTATTTTATGTTTTTAATCTATTAGCAATCAATATTATTTTAATATCAGAATAAATTTGTTATTAGAAATTTATTCGGTTGACATTATTTCTAATGTTTTGATTTTGAAAGTAAATATCTAGCAGTAGCATGAAATGGAATGGTCTCAATTTTCTTGTTTCAAAATTAACGGCTCAATCAAATGTAATTTAAGTACATACTTAACGTTACGTTTTAGTAGAACTAACCCGATATTATTTTAGAAATTGAAGTTCAGTTTAGTACTTATTTTTGATATCCTCCGAGAGAGGCTATTAACATATTAGTAACCACATAGCATTCCTTTGAGATGTTCTGTATTATTCATTAAATAAAGTAATAATATTTTTAGGGAAGAAAATGATCTCGTTAGAGGCCAACAAATTCTCTTAATTAGGGAGAATTGTTTATTTGGAAGCCGACATTTCGACCCACATTTTAGGCCTTCTTTAGGGCTATTATCGAAGGATCACCTTTGACACTCGAGTCAAGTAATAATAAACACTTCTCCCCATATAAGAATTTTTTTACACTCACTCGAACCGTTTTCTTCCTCATATATAGTAGGTCAACAAATATTATTTAACATAATAATATTTTTAATTATTTTTGTTTTGTTTCATAGATACAAAAATGCATAGTTTATATAAAAAATCTTATTTTTACTTCACTGTAATGAAATAACAGTCCTGAAATCCTAATATAGAATTAGATTACGCTTGTTTTATTTTTTAAATTAAACAAATATAAGTGCCGACTGGTAAACGTTTGAGGGGTAGGCGATAACAGTGTATTGTAAGTTGTTTTAGAAGTTCTATGTAGGTAATTATAACAGTACAATGTTAAATATAAGAATATATGGTATGATATAATAATTAATAAAATTATGAGATTTTATTAACATCGATTGCCCAATTTAAACTGAACAAGCATAATACTTACTATTCCTTGTCAAAGAAATTTAAGCTTCATTACTGTGTCCCGAAACTCCTTCAATTACACAGGTCTTCGATGAAAAAATTGTAGCATATTTAACTAGTGGGTTTAACAGTATTTGTTTGTGCTTACTACGGAAAAAATAGTGAAAAAAATCCATCACCCCTAGATAAGTTACAATTTTTTTTTCATCGATTCATCAAACAGTAGTTTGAAAGCTGTACTTATTCACAATGGTAACCGATATGCTTCTGTGCCTGTTGGACACTCAGTCCATTTGAAAAAATGCTACGAAAATCTTGAGTCTGTTCTTAATAAGCTCGGATACTCTGACCATAAATGGACCATTTGTGGGGATTTGAAAGCTATTTCCATGTTACTAGGTCAACAAAGTGGTTACACAAAGTTTCCATGTTTCCTCTGTGAATGGGATAGCAGTTACAGGGAACAATACTATGTCAAGCAGACGTGGCCAATCAGAAAGGCTATTACTGGAATTAAAAATGTTGAAACACAGCGTTTAGTGGATCCCAAAAAGATCTTACTTCCACCACTTCATATCAAATTGGGGCTAATAAAACAGTTTGTGAGCATCGCCCAAAGAAGGAGAGTGTTTCAAGTATCTTTGTGAACAAATATTATGGTATATCCAATGCTGAGCTGAAAGAGGGAGTATTTGCTGGCCCGGCCATCAGAAAACTTTTAAAAGATGAAATTTGTTGTAACAGGCTTTCTTGGAAACAAAAAAGACCCAAACTACAAAACTTAGGTTGCTGAATTGTTACAAAACTACAAAATGTTGGGCTGCAACACGAGTGTCTAAGTTCATTTTCTTCACTCACAGCTGGGCTACTTTCCAGAAAATCTTGGGACTGTAAGTGAGGAAGAAGGAGAACGTTTCCATCAAGACATACAAAAAATGGAGCGCAGATACCAAGGTTGATGGAATGTCAACATGATGGCAGACTACTGTTTGATGTTAAAAAGGAAAAATTCACAAGAACAGCCGAAAAAGTACCAAAAGAAGCTTTGAAGTTTACAAAGACTTATAATAACTTTCCAACACATGTGCATAACTTTTATGCTTATTTTAGCTAGGTATCGTTGTTTTTTTTTGCTTAGACTTAATAAAAACAAATCTAAAATTTTCCGTTGTTTGTACTTTTTCCAAAAACTTCAACTTTATTTTGTAGGCAAGCCTTACGTGATTGGAAAAAACACTGTGTCATTTTTGAAATCAGCGCAAAAACTACATACAGATCAGTTAACTAAGTCAAAACAATTTTTGCAGACCTCTGTTATTGTTTAAATTTATTCGTAGTAAATTTATTTTTGTTCAAGGCTTAAGCTAGTTTAATTTCATTTTATAAAATAATTTTCCAAGGAAAAGATTATTCGTAGTGATATTATTTTACTGATGGCATTACTTTGCGAAGCATCAACTTGCATGCCGAGTCCCACCTTCCGATCTGTTACTCACTGCGTGGGATGACTCAGTCGTGTGCACGTAATGCTAGTGCCTACGCTGGCTTCGTTCTACGACGTAATGAACTTACATATTATATATCTATGTCATTAGTAAACTGTTTTCTGTCCATTCAGCTAATGTTTTATAATTATTATTGCTGTATTCGTATCATTGTGGATACTTTTAATGTGTAGCAATAGAAGTTAATCAAATATGCAAGGCCTAAAACATAGAAGTAGACCACTTTCCACAACAAGTAATACAGTGCGATTTGAATCCATTTTTCTCACGTGTAAAACTTTGAAAGTATTATAACGTAAGCACATAATAAACCCTTAGTTTTATACTATACTATACAGCACCACCATTTTACGTCTACTGCGAAGGACGGCATACCAGGATTTTCTTACTCCCTTTTAAAGTCCTAAGGCCACCTCGACAGTTTTATCCATTACGAAGGTAACGAGTCGATATGGATTTTTTTGGTACGCTTGAGATTGTTTTTGTAAATATTTATAAAAAAATTTAGATTTGTATATATAAAAGTAAATGAAGACATTGGTCAACGAAGAAATTGGATAGATTTTTCCTTGTCTATTTTTCCGAAAAAGGTTTACTAATAATAAAATAAATTATTGCAGACTATTTTTTATATACATATATATGTAATATAATAAATTGAGAGAAAGCATTTATTCAGGATTGATTATAAAAAAAATCGAATAAAAAATAAGTAGTTGGAGTTTCCATTATTTATTCAAATGAAATTCTTTTCTTCTGGAATTTGAAATTAAATTGGCTGCCCTCTGGAAAAACATGTGGGATAAAGAAACTAGATATTACATTTACATTTTCTCTAATATGTTAAAGGCTTTAAAGTGACTATTTTTTTTTTGTTAGAGTATTCGTCTTATAAGTAGGTCATGTTGATAAGTTATATAAATATTACTTAAGCTATCTACCTCTGTCACAAGAAAACCAACAACTTTCAATATATTAAAAGAAGTAGCATAAATTTCTGTTATCTGCTTTTTATTATAGATATTAATAAAAGTATTACATCTGTATATATATAGGCGAATATTTAGTCTGATAGTAATTTACTTATATTGGAGAGACTTAAAGTTTTATTAACAAAACTTATTTCTTTATTTAGTTTTTTTTATTTAAAAAAATATTTCTTTATTGTGCTTTCTCTGTGTTAAAATTTTTTTTCATATTTTTGGAAACTATAATAGTTTTGTAGAAAAATATATTTTTAATTTATTTTTTATCATACCTAAGTTTGACGCTTGTACCCTTCATACTGTTCAAAAGTGATTAGTTGAACATTTAAATTACTTTTTTTTTAAATATTCATCCTCAACCAGACTGAAACGAGAAAAAAACTGCTCGACGTTTTCGCCTACTTCAACGTTTACTGGACAAACCCGTCTAAGCTCCCAATTAATTACAAAAGACTCATTTACATGACAGTTATCAGACCTTTTTGGACATACGGAGTTGAGCTTTGGGGCTCTACTAAACCATATGATTCATCTCGTATCCAATCCTTACAACCCAAAATCCTTCGTGAAATCCTCAATGCTCCTTATTATGTCACAAACAAATTCATCCATCATGATCTTAATATCCCACATGTTGCTGATTTGGCCCAAACTAGATACCTATCCTTCCATGACAACCTCCATACACACTTGAATCCGCTAGTCTCTCAACTTGCTTCCCATACTATTCCTGATAACCCTCTGAGGTGTCTGACAAGAAGATGACCTCGAGACCTTCTACTATAGAACTTTATTGGATTGCTACCGATGGGTAGTTCCTCCACAACTGTTTTTTTCATGTAATTTATGCAAATAGCAGATTTACTTGTTGTAATATTATTATAAATGTAAATATCAATAAATTAGTCTATAAAAAATACTCAAGATTTTTTTTTTAATTTATAAGTACAGTTTTATTAACGCCATAGTTATGGTTATAATAAGTAAGGATGTTTCTCTTTGTAATGATGGAAACGAGTCATTTATTATTGATAATTAATTAATAATTCGGTGTATAATTTTTAATTTAATTCGATTTTTTGACCTAGACCTAATATTTTATAATGAAAATAACAATGGAAACGTGTGATACATTATCCCTAATTATGTGTATGAGAGTATTATTTGTTGTTTAATTAGATTTTTTGACCTTTTTAATGAATTTTTATTAAATTTTATTAATATTTCTGTAATGAAAAGTGTATTAATTACAAGGGGATCCTGTTATTTATTTTAATAATTAAGTTAAATATATTTTAATTTAAATATATTTAACGTAATCATATATATTTAATTTAAATATATTTAAAATATATATATTTTATAATTAATATTTGTAGTTCAATTCGATTTTCTGAATAATTAATAAATTTTAATTCATTACAAGTCCTGAAGAAGACCTGGAGCCTAGGTTGAAACGTCAGTGTCTAATAAATCGTTTCGGTTTCTTCTAATCGAATTTATTATTATTAATTCGTATTTATTGATATTTCTACACTGGGTATAAAATTTCGCTATTTATAATGATATAAATGAAGTATTTATTATTAATAATTCAGAGTAATTAGTAATAAAACTCGGAGAGATGAGACTTTTACACAACACAGACGTGGCGGCGCTGGTGTTTACTATCGCGATGCTATGGAGACCGAAGTGGAAGGGGCTTCAGTGAGTGTTGTGTCCTCGTGGAGTACGGAGCTCTGTGCCATGGCCCACAAGAGGGTATGGCAATCTCTCGTCAGGAGGAAGAAGAAGAACAGTCTGAGTACCGGTACGCTGGACTGTGGTCAGCACTGTATGTATATGTGTTTATATATCTACATAACATAGGTACCTATATACAGGTATAACTGTGTATAGAAGTAAGGGAAGACTTGTTTGTTATCTGCCTGTATAGCCTGCCTGTCTGTTTTCTACCACTTTACAATATATATATATATATATATATATATATATATATATATATATATATATATGTATGTATGTATATATATTTATATATGTATTTCAAATTATAATTGATGCGTACGTTGTGTCGATTATCTACCTAAAGTATACTTATCTTCTTTTAAACATTATAAATTAATTAAAAATTATTAATTTAAATTATTTGTCGCATATTGAAACTCATTTTGTGTACCAACTGTATTATAAATTAAGATTAATTATGTAATTTAACGTCCTTATGTTTCCTTGAATATACTTCTTTGTATTTTTGTTTATTCATTCAGTGATAAGTGGAACAATTAATAAAGTCAATTCTTTTCCACCTTCGTGTATTGTTTCTTGTTTTTGGTATTTTGCCCATACAGTTAAATTGTCAGTTTTCTACTTCTCTGCAATTTGTATACAATATTTTTATTGTTTTTTTGTGTGTGTCGAATTATAATTGACGTGTACTCAATATCGTTTAGCAACCTAGAGTGTTTCTCTCTTCCATTATACTGAATAAATTATGTATATTTTCGCATAATAATCTTATGTATAAACTGGATACGAAATTAACCTTCAGTGATAAGTGATAAAAATAGTAACCAATTTAAATTCATTTCCTCTACCGAATTGTTATTTTTTCTCATTTGTATCTTTTCAATCAATCTTTTAATTTCGGTTCAATGCCGAATTTTGAATTGACGACTACACTATATCGTTTAGCAGCCTAAAGCATTTCTCTCTCTTATTAATTCTTATTATTTAATTAAATTTAATTTTCATAAAGAAACTCTTGGGTACGAACTGTACTATAGATCAAGTTAACAATAATTTTTTTTTGACACCCCTCCTTATATTCGAGATGATAATTCTATGGGTATTTGTTAATTTCGTCGGTAATTAGTGAAAAAAATAGCAACCGATATGAATTCAATTCTGCATTCGCATTATTATTTTTCTTGTTTGTAGTTCGTCCAAACAGCCTGTTAGTCACTTTTTATCTACTTTTTATATGCAATATTTTCTTTTATTTGATGCTGAATTATAAGTTGTTGACTGTTCTGCATCGTTTAGCAGCCTATATTATTTCTCTCTCATTATAAAATTCTTAAACTAATCAACATAAGATTCTGTTTCATGATGAAACTCTTATTATGAACGAACTGTATATGAAATTAACATTAATTTTTTTATATGAATTCCTTGCATTTCCTTTGAGTATACTTTATATTTCTGTATATTCGGTGATTAGTGAAAAAAATAGTTATTAACATAAATTTATTCCCGCTGTCGCATTCTTTTTTTTCTTGTTTGTTGTTTACTCATATACTTTACTTGCCAGTATTCTACTACTTGACAATTTTATTTTTTTTATGCCGAGCTAATATTAACGTGTACCCTGCGTCGTTTAGCAATCAATAGTATGTTTATCTCTCTTTAAACCTTATAAAATAAATTAAATTTTGTTCGTTAATTTAGATCGTTAAACTCATCATAATTAACGTTTCGTTGTATGTTATACTTCGCTGATTTTTTGTTTATTTATACAGTCATAAGTAATAATTGCATCTACGTTGCGATTTTTTTTTTTTATGTTGAATTTAAGATATGAATGCGCCGTGTCATTTAAAGCCCATTGTATTCGGGCAGTTGTCAATAATGTATTTCTCTCTCTCTCTCTGTTACTAAATCTGATTACCTAATTAAATTGCAGATGAGTAATGAAACTCAAACATAAAGACGAATTTTTCATCAAATTAATATTTATTTGGTAATATAACTTCCTTACGTTTCTTTGATTATACTTATCTATTTCTGTTTATTTATTCAGTGATAAGAGAACAAAAATATTAACTAACGTTAATTCCATTCCGCCTCCGTGCTATTTACGTTATTCCTATAAATTTGTTGCTTCAGTGGCATTTATTAGACCTTTTATGTTAATAAAAATTATTTAAATTTATATTGCATTTATAAATGAACTTAAAAAAAAATATGAAATTTCTTAGATTCTTCTTGTAATAGGGTGTATAAAAAAAAATGACCGTTTTATCAAATTCCAGAGTTCAAAAGTCTGTAAATATTTTACAGCTATTTATTATTTACCAACACTTAATAATCCCTCTAAAGCATTATCTAAGCTTGTTTACTAACACAGGACTTCTTCAAAAAAAAGCCTCAGTTTAGTTATTTATTTCAAAGAAGAAACATGACAGCGTCCTACGAAATTCTTAAAAGTAATTATAAGAGTTTACCGGAAAAAAAATTCACAGCCGCTGAAGCAACTAGTGAAATTATTAAATATGAAGGGGAAGGTGTCCTTGGCCAAATTCAAATTTTCAAATTTAAGGTTTGAAAAATTTAGCAGTGGAGATGCAACGTTGGAAAGGAAGAAGGGCTCCGGGCGACCATTAATGGATATTGATGAGGTTCTGAAGGATGCTGTTGGGTCAAATCCGTCCACAAGTACTTGCGAGCTTGCCAGGGAGTGTGGTGTGTCGAAAGATACTGTTAGTCGCTGTCTTTATTATATTTGGTTGAAAAACGGTAATTTTTTGTATATACCCCATTACATTTCATTCTTTTTCTTCTTGTTTTCAAGGTTATTATGTTTATATATATGAAGTAGCAATTGACATTAATTAATTCATCTTTGGTATAATAATTACTATTATTGCAATTTTTAATTTTTTGGTCATGTTTATATATCTCAGAACATGTATTCAAAGAACGTGTACCGCGTATTGAAATGGATAAGAGTATAATTCTAAAATTACTGTCTGTTGTGGGTTACAATTAATCTCTTTTTCCCATTTATTTTATTTTTTTTACATTGCTGATCCTTAATAAAATGTCCACAGAAATAGAAGCACAACGCCTTATATATTATCCTTAATTTTAACAATACATTCATATGGCTCAAGGAAGTATTGTATTATAACTTCGTATATAATCTTTGCTCTTGTAAACAAGATTTACATATAATAATAATCTCATGAATTTTAATTTAACTCTGTTTATAAATATTCGAGACAAAGAATTTTTAATGTAGCACGTCATTCCCATAATTACGGTAGTAATTAATTTTTAATCACTGTTTTCCTCTTGTTTTATATTCAGCGACTTAGCGATAATTAAAAATAGTTAAATCCAACTCCTAGTTTTTTAAAACAAATTTTTATTCTATGGCACTTCCAGTATAGACTGTTTATTTATTTATTTTTAAATATAAACGAACTTAATAAATCTATAATCTCCCATGTTGTATCTGGTATTAGAAAGTTCTGAAATTTGAGATTTCAGAACAGACTTGAAACTACTAAAATATTACTTTTTAAAAATCTCTTAGCAGCTCAAGAATTATTGGATTTTAAAAGTATTACTGAAAAGAAAATTTTCATTTTGAAATGTCATTATCACAGCTTATTCTAAAAGTTCGAATCTGTAAGATTTGTGAAAATCAATACATTATGTGGTTGGCACAATGTAAATAGTATTCTTGAGATTCATTCAAAATTTAAGGGTAATTTTATATCTTGCCAAACGTCGACCAATAAATTTTGGTATGAGTGTTCCTTAGTAACTGGACTTCCATGTGATAAAGCTCTGAGTTGCCATGCCGAAAATCTTGGTTCAATTCTCGCTGCTGGCAAGACTTTAATTAAATCTGTTAGCATTCGGCAATGGATTCTATGGAATCTAGGACCCTCTTGGGCTCACCCAGCCTTTATGAAGGGGCTATCCAAAATATGTGGTTGAATTAGTTGAATTTAGTCTGGTGGTTGTATTAGATTTAGGACAAATGACCTCCCTGCACAACCGTTGTCTCAGAAACAGTACAGACTCTTCACGGATTGTATTGGTACAAGTTTAGGTTCCTTGGTATTTTTACTTTATTTAAAGTCGTGATTTATAAAATCTGCTAAAATAATTTAAAATGTCATTAAGGTTAATTAAATTGGGCGGACTTCTTTTAAGTGAATTTAATTTAATTATAACGATGATTGGATGGCAGTGCTTCGGAAATAATTAGTTGATTGCTTCAAGATTTCTCTATTATTTTCAGTTCTCGGTATTATACAATACCGAGTATAATATATAAGTTTTAAATTATAATTGGTTTTAATTTAGTGCCTTTAGTACCGGATAAAAGTGACATATAACTCAAGTGGGCAGTAGGCATTAGTGATCCGACTGTCTTGATCCATGAAAATCATTCTCAATTTATTCCAAGAAGGACTATTACGCTCAATCAATCCATTAAACTGTATCTAAGCCTTCCATTGAAATTAAGCGATTTCGAAACTTAATTTAGTATTTTTCACCTAAAAGGAATCTAATTTATAACCATGTAATTAATTGCCTTATATATTTAAATGCAGCTGTGGCAGATATACTATTTAATCTGGCTCCATGGATGGACCCTGTGGGTCCTATAGAGCTTCCTGAGGTTAACTCAGCCTCTTTACACTTAATTGGGAAAAAACATGATGGTTGAGCGTGTTCACCTATGTGAACAACCCAAGAGTCTTCATCGATTGTAGGGATTCTGTAAACTTTTCTGTTGTTATTTAATTTCTTTTTTTTTATATCCTAATATTCTATTTGTAAATGGTAATTTAAATAAGTAATTATAATGCATACGAGAACATTGTGTATGTTCCTTTTTTGTCACTTATTTAATGCCTAATATTATATACGGTAGATTCGTTCTTTATTTATAACTAAAAATTAAATTTTAGTATTAACGTATTGTGTTTTTAAAGAATAATAATACCTTAAACTACCCTCATAAATTAGTGTACCTGCATTTTCGAAAATATAATTTATTAAAAATAAAAAACTTCAACTTACAACCGTTTTTAATCTAATAGATTTAAATATATTTTATTGTTATATTCTTGAAAATTTTAAATATTTAATTAAAAATATTTGCTAATGAAAAAAGTATACCTATTTTTAACAATTAAATTAGTTCTTAATGTATAACCTTGCGTAACGTTGACTATTTTCTAAATTATCTCTTTAATAACAATATTTATAAGTTGAACTCAATCCAAGGAATTTCGGTTTTGAATAATAATTGTTTGTTTTTTTAATTTATTTATTGAAATGTATTATATTATAGTAATACATCGAGTAAATATAATGAATGATGTATAATGGCATGAACTAAAGGCAAGTAGAGAAACTACCCAATGTAATTACTCGAATAATAATTATTAAAATTTTAAAGTAGCAAATTGCTATTAGTCCGATATAATTCATCATTCTGGACATTTTTTATACTGTGAACCACTGAACACTTCAATAATTCTACCCGTGGTTTTACCGGGAGCTGATAAGATATCAGCGGGTTCGTGAGCATATATACTCTTTGTAAACAATTGCTTCATTTGCATAAGCAGCCGTTAGAAATTTACATTCACATTTTAAGTATTGAAGATCTGAAAGCTATTTTAAAATTATCTAGTTTGCATATTTTCTTTTGTCTGTTCCATTATTTGTTGTGAGAATTTCTCATAGCTGTTTTCTGTAATAGAATAGTCGAGCTTTAAAATTTCTTAATATAATCTGTCAAATATTTTGTTCACTTATGAAAATAACTTACTTGATTATATTAATAATTACGGTGGTAATTATTTCGCAGATTATCATTTCAAGTTGAGTCACAACAATTTTTAACTTTTCATTCGTTTCGAAACGATAACTTGTGTTTCTGGAAAATATTTAAAATGAAACGAATAAACAGTTAAAACTTGTGACTCAACTCGAAGTGACGATCTGCGGAATTGATACCAATATTTTAAAAAATCGATCCCAGGTTCTCGATTTCCTGACGTTACAAACGTTTAAATATATCAATGTTTGCTAAATAAATATTTAGTATTCATGTAGCATGGAATGCATAAGAGCGGAAATAATCATTATTCTCAGTCGGAAAATCTATTGTTCCATAACTAGGTAGAATTATTAAATTTTTATTTTTAGTTGCGTCATTATTTATGAATTTTAATACTTTTGAAATTAAAACACTATTAGCTAATCATAACTTTATGACTTGTCTAAATAATTTGATATGGCATTAAATTCAATTCAAA
This sequence comes from Arma custos, assembly GCA_037127475.1. Lineage (NCBI taxonomy): Eukaryota > Metazoa > Arthropoda > Insecta > Hemiptera > Pentatomidae > Arma > Arma custos. The sequence continues at coordinate 46,353,890 of CM073762.1, read as the reverse complement.
GCGAAATTGATATATCCCATTGTTTTAAATTTAGCGTTACCTTAGTTTATTTAATTAATATACATCACGAGGTCTTTAATGCTTAAAAATTAAATAATTTATTGCTATGTCTACTGTATTCTGAAGATATATTTCTATTTTTTTTTTTTAACGAATTCGAGCATTATGAATTCTAAGTTTATTTATTAATAGATGAACTATGTTAAAAAAAAGTCAATAAATTTGTTGAGCCTTTTAAAGAATATTATAGATCAACAAAATTTCTCACGAGATTAAAGAAACGCCCAGTCGCGTAACCTTATTATTTAAACTAATATAGAGGTCTTTTATATTTAAAAAATATTAATTAATTGCAGTATATACTTTATATTCTGACAATCCTTTTCCATTTTATTTTATACGAGCATGAATCCTAAATATATTTGTTAATAGATGTCGGATGTTTTATAAAAAATGGCGAAAAAATTTGATACTTAAAAGTATAATTATTGGTAAATTAATTATATAAAATTGCTGATATCATTTAATAAATAAAAATAAATGTCATTCGTCTGATTTCTTATAAAATGTTTAACTAAATTTCATTTTGAAATGACTATTCCAATTTGATATCATCCAGTTCTAGCAGGTTTTGCAACGGTTGCGTTCTTCATAAATTTCTTTTTCTTTCTATATGTAATATAGTAATAATGTAATTCTTTGGAAATAGGTATGTTTTAATTTACATTTAAAGTTGGTATCTCGCATGTCGCTACCAGGAAAAGATTCGTCAGCGTTCATTGTAACGTCGAGAATGACTTCTAGGATTTCCCACTCAATCCAAGAACGTATTTTTTCGTTTGTGGTGGAGTAACCTTGAACTTTGGAAATTAAGTATGAGCTGAGCTGTAAAATATTTCGTGCATGACATTTTTTATTTTTATTTACAAATAATAACATATAAATAATATATTAAAAATAAAAGAACTAAATAATAATATCAAACCAAGTGTTTTTAAATAATAATTAAATACTCTCGAGTTTTTTTCATATTAAACTTGATATTTGGATATTATAAAAAAAAGTATATATTTTCTGTATTTAAAAATCTCACTATTATAAACAAAATATTTAATCATCGTTATCACCGTGTGATATTTTTTTTTCTTCACCAGCAATTCAAGTTGTACGACGCATTTTGATCATTCAATCTTTTACGTAAAATGGAATTATTTAGTAATAAAGATTTGAATATTTGTTTTTTTTGTACTTTCAATAGACAGAAAAATGTAACAATGGGAGTTCATATGATTTTAAAATTATAAAATTGGAACAAAGTGGGTGGGAACCCGCCCTCTTTACTGTAAACAAATTTATATTGTTGTTTTAAATAATTTTCATTATAAGTTTTAGTAAAATACCTGTTTTCATTCAAGTTTTTTTTTTAAATTTATATATATTTTATATTTGTTTAAATAGTTACTGAGAACATCGCTACTCCAACGGTTTTATTGGAACATTGCAAAAAACGTATGTGTACTTGCTGACAGAGGGAGAAATATTTTAGCTAATTATTTTGAAAGTGATTTTTTCTTATGTATCGCGATATTTATGGGTTTGCGCTTGAATTAACATAAATGTATGGGCAAACGTTGTGTTTTTAACACGTAACACTTAGCAAAGAGTGTTTCTTAAGCACCATATACCTTTTAAATTATATTATGAAATAATTTTCATTTAAATTGTTTTAAAAAATAAACGATTTAAAAAAAAATCCTAATAGACTTACAGCTTTTTTTAAAAATAACAGCTTATAAGGTTGCTAAATACATATTTTAGATTTTTGTTGTATTGATAGACAATTTAAATACGAATTAAAATTCATTGTTACGACTCTTTACCTCTGTTTATCTATATTATGAATTTATTTTATTATTTTTAAAAATTTTAAAACTCAATAATGTTAGATGATATTATTAATTCTAGCTCCTGTTAGGTGACACATCGCATACTTTTAATTGTTAATGGAGCGCAAAGGGGCTATTACACGCTTGCTTAATTGGCCGAATTGAGATTGAAATTCGTAAAAAGAACAAAAAAGAACCGACCGTAGACCGGTTATAATTCAAGGACAAATAATATTGTTTGGTTTTACACTGTTATTATTCGTCGCCTGTGTATGAATGCAGAATAAGATAATATTCTGTTGTTCTTGTATTTTTCCTATACATTCCTTTCTTCTTAAAATTCAAGAAAAAAAATATAGATCTACGAGTTGGAGAAAAAATAAATATTTATTTTGCGATTAAAATTGTTATGTAAATAATAATTATACCTGTTTAATATTGTATGTATATTTGCAGTTTACATTGTTTGTATTATTTTTTTGTTAATTTTAGTAGTAGATGTACAAATATAAATGTAATATATAAAAACGACTGCTCAAACTGTTAAAATGTGATAAATTATTTGTCAGTCAAAGTCTAAAACGTTGTTAAATTTATGATAGGCTTTATAATAATAATGAATAAAAGTATATATATTTTAGAGAAATTTATAATATATATTTTTGGTATTTAATAATTTCGTCCGTGGAGATTGGTGGTATCGGCATCGAGCCTTCGGGTTCGCTGAGCTTTATTATTTAATTAATTGATTTCTGGCTTCGTTCTAAAAAAAAAAGATAAATAAATGAATTGAGACTAAAATGCTACCGATTGTGGCAAATTTGTTAATTATTTTTTCATTATTATATCAAAGCAGCGCAATATTCGATCAAAAGGAAATGTTTTATTAAACTAGTTTTAAAAATACAGATTTAACTAAAAAGAGAGCGGGGTTGCTCAGCTACGAGAGTTTTGAGTTGCTGTGCTGTATTGAAGGAATCAAATCCGAAAGAATGGGTAGCCTCGAAGCCGAAATCGCTTTTTTTTCTTTTTTTTTAAAGAGTTCTAAATCACATTATGAAAACTTCAAGATCTTGTTTACAGCCTAAATAATGTGAAAGGATTTTGGTATTTTGCGTATGAATAATTGGAAAGGCGTAGCTCAGTACGTTGGAAACTATTCTACAAGACAAGCTGTGGGAGATAAATTATTTATTCTGTTAGGGAACTAAGGGATCTGCTGACTCTCCTCTTAATTGGGAGGAAAATCTGAAGGCTGAAGAGGAAAAAAGGACTATAGATATTTTATGTATGAGAGGAAAATAGTTGACTGGATGATAAAATGGAGAACGGAGATAGTTGGGGGTTGCAGTCATAAAAAACACTAAATAAGTACTAGACTTATATTTATATTTATCAAATCGCCCTGAAGATGACCTACACTGTAGGTCGAAACGTCGGCACATAAATATAAGTCTAGTACTTATTTAGTGTTTTTTATGACTGCACCCCCCAACTATCTCCGTTCTCCACTCTAGATATTTTAGTTTGGATTTGATTTTATCTCCTCAAATGTTCTCAGAATATATTTGTTGAAAATGAAATCGGTTCATGATACCCCTGTAGCTTTTACATCGGGCAAGTTATGCTTTAAGCTGCCCAACAAGTACGGTATCGATTCCAAGCTTTGTTACCTCCACAGCTTACTAAATTACTGCTCTGCTCTCAACAGGATCTCCTTACACGTCTCATACATACGACTTGTTATTCGTAATTTATCTACTTACCTTTCGCACCTCCCTTGTTAATTACCTCCCTCAATCTCGTTTCCAGACTAATTATCTCTTGGAACACAAGCCCTCCTCCACCTGATACCAACACTCCAGGACTCACATCCTCTGACGTCGGTCACGCTTCGCTTCCCCTGCAGGTGTCGGCCGCGTACTCCGACCATCGTTTTAGGAATCCGACCTTGATGCCTAGGAACGCAGTCAGTGCCTCGAAATAGCCGTGAAGTGTGTCTTTATCTTGTTCATCCCCTTTGCGGTTGCAGCCATGGGATCTCTACTTCAGTTTTTATTTGGATTCTCCAGCATTAGCAATCTGTCTTCCTCCCGAGGTTATTGTGTTCTGTCTAGGACGATGTATTATTACATAAGAAGTGAATTGTAATTTTTTTTTAATGATTTATGAGAAGAAAAAGGCTAAAATTATATTAATTTTTTATACCTGTACAAAACATGAAGATTCTTAGGTTCAGTATAAGTATAGAGGCTGTAACATATCTTAGAAAACTTTGATCTATGTTTCTTAGAACATTTCATACAGATCACGCTCAGCCGCCGTATTTTACCCCCTATTTTGGGTACCCACCTTATAGAGGTTGGGCCTCTGAAACATTCCAGGTTAACGAAAATCTGCCACAGTCGTATTTGAACCCACGACCTTCGGCCCGGCAACAACTCTGCTCTCAATTATATTAATATTGTAATAATCATGTTTATATAAAATATAATACAATATATTATTATATTAATGGTAATATTTTTTTTTAAAACTGAAACCCACAACCCATGAAGGGTTTTAAGTCAACGATAGTGTTGAAAATTTATTCGACAGTGTTCACGATCAACTAGCAGTTTCCCCCCAATTAATGATACCCAGTTCAAAAGGGCCGTAAAATATAAAATTTAAATGTCAGATGAATAAAAGAACAAAAACTGTAACACCATAACTGATTCGTTATAGGGAAGTAAATAAAAAAAATAAATAAATTTCGAAATCACTTAATCTCTGTGGATGGCTTTAAAATCGTTTTATGGAGTGATTGAGAATAATGGTCCTTGTTGGAATAAATTGAAGCTGATTTTCATGGAGACATTCAGATCATTAATGATTAAATAATCTACGGCAGTCGGATTTGAACCCGACACCTTCAGCGCAGCAACTCATTGCTTTATACACTGAGCTACCTTGCTCTCATATAATATCGTATAATAAAATAATTGGGATTTTTTACCATAGGAATAATAAAAAAGAACAAAAAAAATTGTAGGACTTTCTACTTAAGTAATTAAGCGGAGTATATGTAGAAAATAGTTTGTATTAATGAATTAAATAAAATAAGTTGTATTAAACAGGCAGGCATGCTGTATTTAACGGATACAATACATATCATTGTTTACCAAGGCAGTATCAGTTCTCTGTAGAGGGGACTTATTGATTCCCTTCTATATTCTAAAATTTATTCATTATGTTATTTATTATGTATTGCTGTTTCTCTGAAGCACGTGTTTAACAATTTAAAGTGCCTTTCAGCTAAACAAATTGCCATTATTAAAATCCAAGGTTTTTTAAATAAATAGGTGAGAAGTGTTGGAGTCTAAGTGACAGTTTCATGATTTTGTAAAAATGCGTTTAAGCTAAATATTTCGATGAAGCATAATTGAGCTTAATTAGTTTTGCTTACGATTTATATGTTTAAAATGTCTTTTACTGCACTTATTGAAAAAAAAATTATAAAAAAATTGTACTCCTTGGCTGCTCATCTTGTCATATGAACGGCTGTACATTTGTTCTTAATACATGCTTATTTCACATTCAATTTGGGCTAGTATGAATTAATAGTTAAATTTATATTGAAGCATTGAACTGTATAATTAAAAGCTTTTGTGACCAAACATGTTTTTTATTAAATACAAATAAAAATATCCAATTTATTTCAATTATGTCAGTATAAGAGATAAAATCAGAGAAAGTACGTATCACATTAAACAAATATAGTTAATATTGATATCAGTATATGACTTATCAAATAATTAATCACTTAAAAAAAAAAACTGCTAACACTTTTGCTGCTGATGTGAGGTGTACTTTCTCTCGTCCGTTTGTTTCAGGGACAACTTGTTTTTATCTTTTTACTACATGATAAAAAATATGTTTCAGAACTTTTGTCTTTTCTTGATAAGTTCTTTAATAAAAAAGATTAAAACAGAATTTGTACAAATATAGAATTTTTTAAACTATCTCTACGTAGATTGTAGTATTTTGTTATTTTTATAATGAAAGTAATAATAATAGGATCTGAATCATAAACTGTAGTCCTAAATCTATTAAATTATTGTATATTTATGGTACATAATATAACGACATGTACAGCCGTTGAGATATGCATGTTATTTAATCTTCTGAAGGCCAGGAAGCAGAACACAAACTAGTTCATGTTTCAATTCATTCAAGCTGTCCTGGGATTTCAGCTTATGTTTTTATTTAATTTAAATAATTTAAGGTATGATAAATTTATTCAGCCTAATGTTCCTCTTTAGATTGCTATATTTGTATTTTTATTTTAATATATTAGATGTATGTATATATTTTATATAACTTAAGTATAAATACACGCACGCATTCAGGCTGTAAATAATGGAAATATGTATATTATTTTTTTTCATACAAATAAAATTCAAGATTGTTCAAAATTTGACAACCATACGTTAAACTGAAATTCGTTAATATAATTTTTTTTTATATCAGTTCCGCAGATTGTAGCTTCGAGTTAAGTCACCCAAAAGTTCTAAATTGTTCATTCGTTTCCTTTTTAATATTCTCTAAATATTAATAATCGTGAGTTCTAGCGCGGAGAAAAGAGTGTTATTCGGTAATCATTTCATGATGAAATAATTACGGCAATATACACATTTTCCATGATTAAACTCTTTTTTTTTTTATACTAAAATTCACGATTAATTTTATTTTTGAGACGACAACCTGCGAAACTGATACCAATTATAAAAATAATAATAAAGAAAACAATAATTAAATTTACTAATAAAAACATAAATGAATAAACTGTTAGTATTGTTAGTTGGATATACTAACAGTAGCATAGATTAATAATGCAAAGAATTCATTACATAAGATTTACAAATGTTATGTTATCTCTTTATTTCTGAGACGTATTTGTATTGACAAAATTTCGCTGTCACGCTTCCATTTCGGCCATTAATTAAATATTGTTTTTATAGCTTATCAGTATCTTAGTATGGTCTTGATTTCAAATAAATCCGAGATGGCAAAAACTAATAACAATGTCGATCGAAGGTTTCTTAAGCCACTATCTATGTTAGGTGGTGTCTTTACGCTCCGACTGCTTGAGTTATCTGCAACTTAGGGTCATCCCCCAATTTATGTTGGCAGTGCCAACCCAAGGAGGGTCTTCTCGGGCAAGGATCGATCCGATGGGAAAAATATATTTGTCTCTCTTCGATCCTCGTCTATTCTCCTGTCCTCCATTAAGTATTTCATAACAATCTTGAAGAAGACGGGAACAATTAAAGGCAGGAAATTATTCTAAATCATAACGCATACATAACGTGTTTTTTTTTTCGTGACGCATACGAAGTGCCATGTGTTACCACGTCGATTCCAACCATCTGCCACTTCTTATGAACCTCTGCATATCTTATATCTAGTCTCTTATCACTTAATGTCTTAGGGTATTTACTCCTCCAGAAGTACCTGGTATATCACTACATATACAGTTTTTCTTTTACTTTTTTTTATTTATCATAATCTACTACTTGTGTATCATTAAATTTGTTTAAAGATACGAAGACATGTAGGTAATTCACATTTTACAGCGAAAATATTTTTAAAAACATTTTTTAAGGATTCATTTTTATAGATATATATAACTGATGCTTTGTCCTGTAATTATAATATTATCCTATAGAACTATATCAGTGGATATAAATTTTACTTTATTTATTGCCCATATTTGTTTTTTTACTTAATAACATTTTATAAGAAATACAACTTCGCCTCGGAACTGTTTGCAAATAAAAATTTTATTTTATTTCTATAATATTTTTTTAGTTTTAAACTTCAATTTTTAAATCTAAAACTGCCAACTAATTTAGTTATTATCATATATCATTGTATTCACTACCTACGTTATCGGTGTTTCGTATCAATTGGCCAACAGTATCATTATTTTAATGCAGTATTTTCTGTTTTTAATTTATTTTTTTGTTAGTTTATTTATTTACCAATTGTTTTATTTATAATTATTTTTTATATATTTTTTTATTTCTTCATTATTTTTTATCATCTACCGTATGAATAAAAACATATATTTCTAATACTTGTTATTCTTTAATGTGGCAAATTTTATTCAATGATAAAATAAGTCTGGACATATATTTCAATCGATACATCTTTTCTTTTATTTCACTTACTTGCGATTTTTTTTTCAAAGTAAATAATTCCTTTTCATAAGAACTACAACTATCTCTCATTTTCAGAAATTTATTTTAATTATTTTGCAATATTGTTTCTGAGAATTAAAACGTCTCCTATGTTTTTAATCATTTCTTTAATATAGTTTTTAATTCTATATTACATTTACAAATTCACGTGTAAATTTTTAGAATAAACTTTTAAATAGTTAGTGTTTTTTTCTATTTAACTAATTATGCTGTCTTGCCAATCGGTTTTCTGTATCATTATTTTACCATCTGAATAGCGAAACGAATTGGATCACGCGAATCGGCATGCGATGTTAGTTCATCGCAACCCTGACTTCCACTCTGTTGGTTTTATTTTTTTTTAATCCTTTACTTTTTCCGCCATATCTCTACATACACAACGGACATAGCTATGTATTAAAAAATGGTAACCAATAGACTTAAAAAAATGTTTTTTTTTTTATGCTTATATATCAATTATTTTCTTTATATATATATAAAGAATACTTTATTATATACAAATAAAGTAAAATATCTTTGTTAGGAGGATGGATGTAGTCTAAAAAATGGATATATATATATATATATATATATATATATATATATATATATATATACATATATATATATATATATATATATACATATATATACATATATATATTAAAATATATTTCCATTTAAAAATTACCTTAACTACATTTTTTATATTTATATTATATTATATTTATGTTATATATTCAAGTACCTAATGCATTATGGGTTATTATGAATGAAATGCATTATGGCAAATGAAATTTAATGCATTACCAGGTCTGCAAGTTTAAAATGTCGTTTATTTCTTAAAATATAATTTAATTTAAAAAAAAAAGTATAATATATTTTATTCAAAGTACTGGCCCTCGCTTTCTACACATTTTGTCCATCTCTCGGGCAATTTATGGATACCATTCCAAAAGAATGCTTCATCTTTATTTGAAATCCATTCATCGAGCCATTTTCTTACATCCTCCAAATTGTTAAAGTGTTGCTCAGCCAATGAGTGTCCCATCGATGAGAATAGGTAATAATCAGAAGGCGCCAGGTCAGGTGAATACGGCGGGTGGGGTAGGAGTTCCCAACCAAGCGAAGAAATCGTTTCCTTAGTCAATCTGGCTGAATGTGCAGGAGCGTTATCATGCTGAAGAATGACTTTGGCGTGCCTGTGAGCCCATTCTGGGCGTTTTTCGATCAATGCGTGACTCAAATTGATCATTTGTTGTCGGTAGCGGTCGGTATTGACTGTTTCGCCGGGTTTGAGAAGCTCGTAGTAGACTACTCCCTTCTGATCCCACCACACACACAGCATTGTCTTCTTCCCAAAACGATCCGGTCTTGCACTCGATGTGGACGGTTGTCCTGGCGTTACCCATGATTTTATTCGTTTGGGATTCTGAAAATAAATCCATTTTTCATCGCCAGTTACAACTCGATGGAAAAAACTCTTTCTTTCGTGGCGTAAAAGCAGCATTTCGCACACAATTTTCTCGTTTTTCCATCTGTCGTTCGTCCAATTCATGTGGAACCCATTTTCCAACCTTTTGAATTTTTACCATAGCTCTCAGACGATCGGAAATGGCTTGTCTAGTGACATTCAACTGTTCTGCCATCATTTGTTGGGTTTGGGTATTGTCTTCGTCTAATAAAGATTGCAATTCGACGTCCTCAAACTTTTTTGGTCGATTTTCTCGTTTTTTATCAGTAACATCAAAATCACCACGTTTGAAACTTTGAAACCAACGTTCACATGTCTTGACGGTTGGAGCAAGATCGCCATAAGTCTCAACAAGAATTCGATGACATTCAGATGCCTTTTTCTTTTGATTGAATAAGAAAATCATGACATGCCGCAAATGCTCTTTATTTGGCTTAAAATTAGACATTTTTAACACCAAAGAAAGGCATGATACGTCCACGTAAACGACTTAAAAACAACTGACTTTTGTAAACAAATGACTAACAAACAAAATAGCGTTTAGAGATAAGCAAATCCTTCAATAGGCTAAGGGCGCATTCTATTGGAATTAAAACGACATTTTAAACTTGCAGACCTGGTAAGGTTTCATATGAAACTTCCTAAAAACTATTTTTAGGAATAATTATGTTCAGTCTTCTTTAGATTGGAGGAAGTTAAGGTACTGTTACGAAATAAAGCATTATATGGCCATTTTATTTTTTATTACAAGGCTTTTTACTTTAAAAAATATAATCTGCTCCCAATAATTGGTTTTTGACAAAATAAAAATTTGTGCAATCTGCAAAGTATAACGTAAAAGCCATTTTGTACCCCATTTAGTATAGGCAGAATTTGCTTAAATATCAAAGATTAACTCTAATATATCAGTTAGTTCTCCATTAACTTTTTTTCTACATAAAGACACATAGGGAAAATATAATTAATCTTCAAACTGTTCAAGATTTTAGTTTTTATTACTGAGACTCCTTTGGCGATCGCTCAGAGTCAATTCTCATTTCTACGAAAAGAAAATGCCAGTTCATTACAGAAAATGTTTTGATGATGATCAATTAGATGATGGAGTTGATCACGTTAAAGGAACAAGTTGAATGCGGTACAGCAATGGTTCACATCTAATTTGGTTGAAAGGTTTGATTTACTCTCTTACTAAGAGAAAGCATTCAGGTCCTTACATTATAAGGCAGGAATGAATCACATAAGTATTTCACAATTGACAATTATGCTAAAGTATTTTAAGTTTATGACGACCTTGGAATTGACTCCTATTTGTAGAGTTTTCCATTTAAGTCTTCAATCTATGTGCTAATTCATTTTAAAAAACCTGTGGTAACGACTACTGTTGTCAAGGACCAAAACTGTGGAGGGATGTGATGTATCCGATATCAACCGCCAGGTTTTTTCCCCAAATGGGTACACTAGTAAGAGGCTAGGTGAGCCATATTAGGTATCTAGTTTCCTCATGGTTCCTCCTTGGCTGTTAAGTGAATAAATAACACAGGCCAACAAAAAAAACCTTTTTGAAAACTTTTTTAATTTTAATAGCTGATCTTGATAGATTTTTATGTGCTGAATCCAAATCTGCTCGTAGTTTTTATGTATCACCCTTAGTTTCCAAGCAAAATGTATTTTATTATATAGTCTAATACCCATTTACAGTATATAGGGAAATCAATGAAACACTGTAGAATCGTAAAAATGGTTTGTATTTACAGTAAAATACTTGGAATAGTAATTTTATGTGATGATACAAGGTTCACTTGTCAACTGGAATTGGTTTATATTTTCTTTCCCTTTTTTCCTTGAAGCTTCTTGTGTAGCTTTTCCTGCGATGAATAGCTTGCTGAACTTCCCGGTGAAGTGACCAACAATAATCCCCCATCATGTTGGTATTCCAGCGGCCCTGGTAACGTTTTTCCATCACTTTAACGTCCTGGTGAAAACGCTCACCTTGCTCCTCACTAACATCTCCTAAATTTTCCGGGAAGTAATCGAGGTGGCTGCTCAAAAAGTGAACTTTCAGGCTCATCAAACATCCTAACTGTTCAAATTTTTTTAACATGTTAGCAACAATAGCCTTATATTCTGGGTCTTTTTCATTTCCCAAAAACTTGGTGACAACTTGCTTGAATGAAACCCATGCTTCCTTTTCATTTGAGGTCATTGTGGATTCAAAGTTAACGTCAAACATCATTTTTCTAATATCAGGCCCGGTAAAGACGCCTTCTTTCAGTTTAGCTTCTGAAAGGTGTGGAAACTTCTGACAGAGATATTTGAAACAAAGCCCATCTTTAGGCAAAGCCTTTACAAACTGTTTCATGAGACCTAACTTAATATGAAGTGGTGGTAGGAGCACGTTTTTTGGATCTACAAGGTTTTTGCGTAAAATGTTCTTCTCGCCAGGCTTTAAAGACTCCCTAGCAGGCCAGTTCTTTCTGCACCAATGTTGATTCCGAGCTCTACTGTCCCATTCACACAAGAAACATGGAAATTTGGTAAAACCCCCTTGCTGACCAAGGAGCATGCACGTAACTTTCAAATCACCACATATCATCCAACCGTGTGCAGAATAACCTATTTTATTTAACACTATTTCTAGATTTTCGTAACTCTCTTTCATATGTACAGAATGACCGACAGGTAAAGAGGCATACATGTTACCGTTGTGTGCTAAAACTGCCTTCAAACTATTTTTGGATGAATCAATAAACAACCTCCAATCTTCTGTTTTGTATTCAATTCCAAACTCATTCATTAAACCATGAATGTCTGAGCAGTACACCAAATCACCCTCTTGTTCAAAATACTTCGAAAATTGTTGTTCTCTCTTCCTATACACATGAATGCTGGTTCCAGCCGCCAGCAAGTTCTTTTCTTTTAGCCTAGAGCCAAGCAGTTCAGCTTTTTCTTTTGTTAAGCCCAGATCCCTAACTAAGTCATTAAGCTCGACCTGAGTGAACAATTTAGGCTCTACATTTTCTGTAACACATTGGAATTCTTCATCGTGTTCATCTAACTCCGACTGTACATCAGAAAATACTTCTGTTTCAATAGAATTTAAGTCCTCTGGTGGTTCCGGGATTGACAAATCTACACCGTGCCCTACTGGTCGGATGGCGGACGGAAGGTTAGGGTAGCTTATTACCTTCTTGTTCTTAGAGTTATGACCAGTAATATCTACACTGCAAAAGTAACAGTCATCGGAATGATTTTTTGGTTCCCTCCATATCATGGGAACAGCAAATTTAAAGTGTTTTTTCTCTTTTTTTGACCATTTCCTGAGGTCTTCAACACATACATAACATACCTTATGCGGTGCCCAAGGTTTATCCTGGTCTCCAAGTTTGGTTCCAAAGTATGCTAGATAAACCTTTTTCACAAAGTCTGTAATGTTTCTTTGGTGCTTTTTAATAACAAACTCACCACAAATATAACAAAAACTGTCAGCAGAGTTTTTACAGCCGCGATGAGATATTGCACTGAGCACATGTACAGGAAACGTAAAAGTGAGGTTATGTTGAAAATAAACAAAACATCAGCTGTTTAGCATGTGTTTCAGCAGTGCTGCCAACATCATCTTTGTTCATTAGACCTATTTTTTCATGTTATCTTAACTATGAAAAAGCTGTTAAATTCTAAAAATATTTCTTTATTTCATGAATTTAACTATAAAATGTGAATAAATGGTGGGTGATACAACTTTTTAAGCATCATATTTGGATTCAGCAACCTAAACAACATAAGAATAAGGTATTTTCATTAAAAAAGTTTTTTCATCGTTGGCCTGTGTAATTAATCTACCTCAACCGGATCCAAACCTTAGACCTTCGGCATAGCAACTCAGTGCTCTATCCACTCCCTTAGAAGCATTATAGTATGTACAGATATCGCTCCTTCATAAAAACAATATCATAACTCATAAAACCTAATTTCTCAATAGAGGCAGTTGAATGTTCTATGCCTTGTCATAATTAAACAAGATGAGTTAAAAAAAAAAACTAGGTATTTGTATAGCAAAACATTCCAATGGTAATGATAATGTTGAAATGTTTTTATTAAGCACTAGACAATTTTTATAAGCTTGAAACTTTTTTTATTTTAACTTATTTCAGTATTCCCATAAAACTTGAAATTCAAAGATAGAACTATAATAAAAAATATAAAAATATGACTTAATTAAAAAAACATGTTGGAAATAGAATATGAAGAAAATATCGTTCCTGAATTAAAAAGCTTCAATTGCTATTGAAGGCTTAATTGAAATATGCAAAATGTCGTTGTTCTTTTGGAGGAGCGATAAATCGTTTGATTATTTCACGTAATTGCATAAATTATATTTTGTGATTTTTTTTTTAATTATAAATAATATTTCTTCCGAAATATTATAAATTATTTCCATCGTTTAGCCACAGAAGAATAAATTTATTTCAGATAAACAAATAAAGGAATAGCTTGAATGGGCGAGCTGTGGACAGACGATACCGTTCAGAAGGTGAGCTATTGTCCTGAGATGACTTGGCCACTTTATTGAGGCAATATGGGCGCCACGTATCAACAGTTTTACCTATAAGTTGTTATCCAATTCCTGGTCGTTGTGACTTCTATATACACATATTCTATATATGGCTTCTATATTGTGTTTATTTATTTAAAGCTGATAGCACGATGCTGCAGTGGGAGTTCTAAGTTTAGCATACTCAGGCATACTTAGGATAGGTCTCTTTGACGAGTACCTGACACAGTTTAAGCTAGGGGCGGCCATTTTGCATCAACTCTGAAGAACAGCGTAACGAAGGAACTATTACTCCTTTTAAAAAATTCTCAGACCACCGTGGCAGTTATACGGCATTCTTGGACATAGAAGGTTGTTAGTCTAAACACTACACCACAGGTGACTCTATGGCGCCTACAATTCGATATATTTCAAATATGCTCTCTGTGATTACTAAATCCTTGAGAAGTACAGCTTAAATAAAGTTTTTTCAAACGATCAACGTTAGTACAGTGCGTGAAGTCTCCAGATTTATTTGCTTGGTAACAGATTCATTTGACAGCATATGCTAAATATAATAACATACTTTTTATTAATTGACATATATTAGAAATATAAATACAACATTTTTTTTTTTAATTTGTATCACTACATCTCGTAAAGGTACTTCAAGGTTCATACATGGTAGGGACTGTTTTAGTAAGGCGATTTGGTTGTGATCCAGGTTTTTTCCTAAATAAGGATATTAATTTTACTGAGGCTGGGTGAGCCTCAGGAGGGTCTTCAAATCCCACAGTGTCCATTTAAGGCTTTTAAGAGATCAAATAATTTATCTGCTGCAGCCGGATTTGAACCTAGAGCTGGAAGCACAATAACTTAGCGCTCTACATACTGAACTAGCTCGCTCTCTCGGCAATAAAAACGTATATCTTTTCAACTCTTTTGTATACTAACATATCTATATGTATTTGTTTAAATAATTGACTGTAGCTACACTTCATTTTATATTAAATCACGAATAATATAATCTGAATAAAGCATCTATCTCTGTGTTTGACAACTGCAGTTGAAAGGTATTTTGTATAATATATTTCCTACCCTTTATGATTTAACATACGATACTTGACATCACCTGTTTCTGATAGGAGCTTCAAATCATGCAGAATTTATAAGTGTGTGACCTCTTGTTTTAATATTATGTCGTTTATATTTTATTTCTAAAATAAATATGTTGGAAGCTATATTAGCCTTGTTCAAAAGTTTTGTCTTGATGGTGCCTTTTTTTATTATTTCTTGCTTTTTTGAAATAATAAATAATACAGAATATTATATTCATCGAAACCTACTTTTATTTTTATTTAAAATTTGTTTAAATGATTTTTACATATTTTTATCCTTGAATAAATTAATTTTAACTATTATCGATTAATTAAATCGAGTTGTAATCTGATTGTCAAGCACTCCATAGCTTGATCTGCTTCCTAAGAAATTTGAATTTATTTAAATTTATATAGTGAAATGGTTGATTTTATGTTAAATTAATCTCTCAAGGTAGTATCCTTGGCCCAATTCTTTATTCAGTTTATACAGCTGGCATCCCAACTCATCCTAATACTATCCTAACCACGCATGCTGATGATACATTTGTATTATCAGTCAACACCAATCCAGTTATTGCATTTCAAAACCTCCAATCCCATATCACTGATCTTGTAGAATCGTGGCAAACTGGAGAATAAAAATAAATTCTCAAAAATCGCATCAAATCACTTTTACCTTACGTCGTAAACCAATGACTTCCTGCCCTTCAGTATCCTTTAATAATATCCCACTGGTGCCTGTAGAACAGATCCGATACTTAGGGTTGCATCTCAACAAAAGATTAACCTGGAATCCTCATACAAGACTGAAAAGACAAGAAACCGCTAGACGTTTCAGGCTACTTCAACACTTACTAAACAAACGCTCTAAGCTCCCAATTAACTACAAAAGACTCAGCTACATGACCATCATTCAATCCATTTGTACTTGCGGAGTACAGCTTTGGGGCTTCACTAAGCCATCGAATTCTTCTCGTATCCAATCCCTACAATCCAAAATCCTTCGTAAAATCCTCAATGCTCTTAATTTTGTTAAGAATGAAGTCATCCATCCACAACCTTAATGTCCCATTTGTTGCTGATTTGGCCCGAACCCGGTATCTATCCTTTCTTAACAAATTTCATTCCCACTCAAACCCTCTAGTTTCAAACCTAGCTTCCTCTCCGATTATCCTCCGAGGCTCTGAAAAGGAGATGGCCACGTGGCCTTCTTAGTTGAACTTGTGATTTGATTACTACCGGTGGGCAGTTTCTCTACTTGTCACTATCTCATATCATTACGTTTTACTCAGCCTATTTATTGTTGTGTTATTGTAATACAGTTGTAAATATCAATAAATAATTTTTTTTTAAAATAATCTCATGGAACTTTAATTGATTTAAATATACATATGAATTTATTTACTTGTTGTAATATTATTACAGTTGTAAATATCAATAAATTAATCTAAAAAACATATTAATTTAGTATTTATTTGTCTTGGCTATATCCGTATTCAAATAGTCATTATTATTCGTTGATGGTAGTTTTGTTTTCAATTAACCTTATCTAGAATAATATTAATTGAAATAATTTCTCAAATAGGGAGGATATTTCTATCGGAAATTATTTTTTGTTGTTTATTCGTTAAATATCGCTTCACTTTTTTGTGCCTAATTGGATGATGGAGTGGAAATCCTAAATTCTTCCAACCTAGGTATTATTAGGATCGAGATCTTTACTTCGTGTACCAGACATTAACTGTGAGCAGAGTCGGTACCAACATATTGGGTACCCTCCGAAAATCGACACAACTAAGGATTTTTTTTACACAGTTTAAAAAATCCTCTGCCCAGCTGATACCAATGTTTCGACCCATATTACAGAGTTTAATATTTACAAATGCGGAAGAAAAACTGAGATGAAATTAATCTATTACTTTAATTTATTGGTTTAAATGTTTCTAAAATAATAATAATATAAAATGTCATCCGACTTTTATTTATATGTTTGCTATAATAATTTAATTACATACTTCCATCACGGTTTCTCAAAAGTAAAACCTCATTACCACAGAAATCGCTTAGATGCGGTATTCTGTCTGATCTATGTGCAGTTCACGCCGGTGCATCTTAATTCCCTTTCTATTTTCTTCCGCTAAATTATTCCAGTACAGAAAGGCTTTTACTTTCCGATGATTTCATTTATACAAAGTAATATATGGGAACTTATCTCTCCGATAATTTCGTTTAGAGTGAGTTCGCATGAACAAGGCATGGAAGCTGCTCACGAAAAGAATTCTCATAATTTTTTTTTCAGAAGGTATTAATTGAAAGGATTGTATTAATTAGTTAAAAATTCTACACGCAGAAGTGCGTTTATAATGGAATAAAAATAATCATATAAAATAAAAATCATATTAACATGTCAATGAAGTGTGGACACTACTTATCGTTTCGGGCGTATTTGGTAAAACATATAAACACATCTAATGAGAATGAGTAGAAATTTTCATGAATTTTATTTACCAATTATGATTTTCTCACATTGTTCCCTCTCATTATGATTTGCTAATTATATATATATATATATATATATGTATATGTAAGTAATATATATGTTCTTTTATTCTTTAACACTTATAATTATTACAAATAAACATACTAAAATATACAATCATTGTTACATAGGCCATTTGTTGCCCGAGGGTATGTATAAAATATTTTTTGTAGTTTCTTCAATTTTTTCTATTTTTTTTTATAATTTTAATAATGAAGAATATGCATTTCATTCAGTATAGAAATATCCCTGTATTTTTCGATAAATGATAAAGAAGCAACGGTTTTGAATGTACACATATAGGTATTTATAAAAAAAAATATATCGTTTTAAAGAATTATTAGAATAAAATATGTTTTTTTTATTAGTTTATAAAAGCAATACAAATGATTATTATATTTGTTTACTATAAGAACAAAAAAACCGGCTTCCTTGAATAAGGTTTAGGTCTATTTTAATTATAATTATTTTAAAATTTATTATTATTTTAATAACAGTATTAAAATTTTCGAAGGTGCTAATAAAAGTTTTGGTAAAGCAAATTATTCCATACTTATATTTATGTATATTTCGGCAAAAATTGAACACCAAATATTATATGGATGTTAAAAAAAGGGAGGTCCAAAGTCTTTATTAACATTAAAAATATTTTCTTACAATGAATAAAACATTTTATTACAAGTCGGTATAATTTATTACATCATTCCAATCGTTTGTGTGTGCGAGTGTGTTTATATACATATATATGCATAAAATATATCTTGGTTTTTGGACTCACTCTCCACTGAAACGTTACTATACTGGGAATAAGATGTCTTCATCCACTCGGTGGTCCAGTCAGTCCAATCTCAGTGTAACGATCTATTTCTATTAAACTCTAATTGAGCATATCTCTCTTTAAAATTACCCACAATTAGTTTTACTCAACTAGAGCACTTTATAAAAACAGTGAGGGACCTGGATAAGATCTCCTATCTCGGGGAGGAGAGATACAGTGGCCTTTACTGTCCTGGCATTGACATCTTTTTCGTCCTGCCCTAAATTCATTCTTACGAAGAGAATCCTCTTTCAAAATAACATAATCTTTCTCTGTAATAAATATAATTTGATACACTAATATAATATACCAAGAAAAAAATATTTCAAACGAAATATAAAAGAAATTAAGCTGAATTAAGAAAGAAAGCTGACTTGTGTCTGAGCTCCCCAAGCTGTAGCGTGTTTTATTCGCCTTGAAGATGGCCTTCATTGTAGGCCGAAACGTCGGCACATAATAAATAAGTTATGCTTATTTTGGTGTTTTGATTGACTGCACCCCCAACTATTTCTTCCTTAAATTAGAAGATACAGTCGACCAATTCTTCTCTAATATAAAATAAATTATTTATATCTTATATAATTTGCTACAATTCACAAACATTGCATGCTGTACCAAATAAACCAGTCTTAATTTAAAAACAATTGTACAAATTTAAATCTATGTGCAGAGTCATAATATACAATGAAAGAAAAAAATATACAAACAAACATTTAACGGAGAAAAAAAATTAATAATTATATAATATTTTTTTTTTAAACTATACATTCTTAATAACTTATAAACAATCACAATGGAATAAAAGAAATTAGTATTCTACAATAATAAATGTTTTGTTCTTTTATGTACAAACTGCTTTGTACTATTTTTTGTATAGTTCCCAATATTTTTAATAAGTGTTTTTTTTATTGTTTTTACACTTAAAAAATAATTGTGTACATAGTTGATTGTTGGTGAATACTTTAATATAAGGTATAAATAATTCTTTATGCATAATTTTAACTTTAGTGTAAATATGCATAATTTTCAGCAATTCAGAGGCATTTGTTTTGGAATATTTATACTTTTTTATAATTAGTTTTAGACATGCATATAACTAAATATTGGACATGCATATGTTAGCATAGGTCGTAAGCAGGCTTTATGTAATACTAACTTATTATGTGTGCTTAATTTACAATTCCTATTTTGGCGATCTTATTTTATGGCGTTTGTTATTTTATAGGGTACATTCAATATACCGAATTTCTTTTGAATATAACCTCAGTACCTTATGATACACTTTTAAATAACAATTAAAATTATGGTAATGAAGTTAATTGAAACTTACAAAATATCAAAAACATTTTGATTTAATTAGATCTGATTCTATTAAAATTAATTCTATAAAATCTGTTATAAACCGTCCATGATCTTTTATGATGGATTAGAGATATGTCATGTTTCATCATTATTTATTATTACTATCTTGTTATAAATCTATAATAATTAATTAAAATTAATTATCCGTCAAACGTGTTTGCCAGTGGATTTGATATCTATGATGTTCCACATTATTTATGATTGCTGCTTGTGTTTGTTTTGACACAATCATGTAACGCTATGGACATTTTGAATTCCGATTTAGGTTAACGGATAACGTTAAATAAAATAATAATTTTACCTGTAATAAAATCTTAATCTGAAATATGAGAGTTTCGAAAATATTTTTGTTTCCTTCCTTGTAACATAAGTACAAGATATGTTACAAAGGAAAATTTTATATCATTCTTCGTAAATTTCTTTTGTTGTTTTTCATTTTTAAAATTTTATTAATGATTCATCAGAATGTTATAAATAGGTACCTGCTATAAGCTTTTAAGAATTATTATTCATTTGCATATAGGGATTGGTTTAAATGAACATTTATAGTTATCATGAGGAATATTCTAATTATGAAAGTATATTTTTCATAAATTAACCAATTTATTTAAAATCTTGAGAATTTAAATATATTCCTTTACTCATACTAACTATATAACTTTGGTTTACAATATTCTCAATACAAAACTTTATTTATTTAGTGGTACTTCCAGAATGTAGTGGTGATTTATTTTAATTTTGTTTCATTCATTGTTTTCTTCGCTATAATATATGTATGCTACTTGATTTTGTTGGATTTAATTTCTTTTTATTTTGTTAATTTCATATAACTTTAAAAAATCTTAATGAAGCACATAAAAGCAGGCTTCCTTCCTGAGCAAAGGATCCCGTAGTCTCAAGTAAGATGGAATGTTATGGGAACCTCATTCTGACCTTCAAAGGGTTTTAATGATCTCTTCATTGTGTCTATAAAATCTTAGTTTTTGTCCTTAGTAACTATTTTTTTTTTTACTTTTATGTGCTGTTTAGAGAGTAATTTCCTTCTAAATTGACACATTAAGATAAAAAAAAAAACTAAGTTAGTACCGTGACAGAATATACTTAGTTTGTAATTTTTATTCAAGATCTTATCATGTTAATCTTGTCTCATGCCGCAAGCCTTCAGGTGGAACAGTTCTGTGGGAAACTGTCTTGAAATATTGTAATAAGTCCCTCCCACTTGCACTTAGTCGCCCACGAATACTTATACAGCTATTCTTAAACTAGATTAGAAAATTCCGAAAACTTAGGTTTAGGAGTTTTCCTATTGTGGTTTTTTATTAATTTAAATTTAATTAACGCCAATTTATGGCGTTATGGCTAATTGGAACATGCTGCAGTGGGAGTCAAAAATTTTACCTATCTGGGCATAATTAGTATAGGATCTTTAATGAGTACCTAACACCGTAGAGGATTAAGATCTCTATTTTACGTCCCTTCCGAAAGGTGGCACAACTAAATCTTTTTTACTCCCTTTTAAAACTCTTAAGGTCCCCTGATCTTATGCATACTAGTTGTTTCTTAACAACTAGATTTTTAAATTTTTGCTGGCTAGCAGTCATCTCATTAGAGCGTAAGAAATATATTATGTTTTTTTCTTTTAAATAATACTACATTATAAGATTATTAAACCACGAAACGTCGAGTATCAAAACAACAGACAGAAATAGAATGTGAGTTCAAAGTCGAATCACGTGTACCACCTCAGGGGATGCTGAGGGATTCAGGAAGTGAAGGAGGCTTCAGGTGTACCAGCTAAAAGGATGTCAGGAAGGAATGATAAAATTTTCCTGGCCCTCACACCTTTCTATTTTTATTACTTTTTTATTACCACTATTTTGACGGATTTTTGTTTTGAGTATCATTGGAATCAATCATTCATAGGTTTGACATTTGAAGAACAATACACAATTTATTTTTTCGTACTCATGTTGCATAGAAAATATGAACTACGAAGGCAGTGTAGAATATTTATGTATTTTATTCTCGTTTTTTTCTTTGAAATACTAGAATTATGATAGTTCATATATCGTTATTTAGTTAATTTGAGTCAACTAAAATGGAAGTCAATAAAGTTTTTAGAAAAGTCCGGTTCTGAACCTGAAATTTTGGTAGCTTAATTAATTGAAAGTAAAGCATTGCTTGATTAAATTAGGAAAAAATGTGGAAAAGGTATTTTTTAATTTGCGGGTTATCCTTTTAATCCTGAATGCCTCAATCATGACATAATTTATTTTGAAACTATTGGAATCCCTTGTGTTTTAGGTCTCTATCTATTGAAAATGTTCATTAAGAAAAATATTAAAGTGAAGTATGGACATGATTATTTTGTGCTAAATCATCTTGGATTGTCTTACTATTTTTCGTGTTTAAATGTTCATTCCTCATACAATACTGAAAAGACAAGAAACTGCTCGACGTTTTCGCCTACTTCAACATTTACTGGACAAACGCTCTAAGCTCCCAATTAATTACAAAAGACTCATTTACATGACAGTTATCAGACATATTTGGACATACGGAGTTGAGCTTTGGGGCTCCACTAAACCATCCAATTCATCTCGTATCCAATCATTACAATCCAAAATCTTTCGTAAAATCCTCAATGCTTCCTTATTTATTTTATTTTACTATTACAGTTGTAAATATCAATTCATCCAAAAAAAAAATTCATTATTATTCTCTGAGTTTTGTTTCTGTCCGAGTTTATTAATATTTTAATATAAATAATTATGACTATTTATTGGTGTTTCTAATACTTATCCCTCTAGTGGGAACATCTGCCTGACAGTCAGATATAGTGACTTCTTTTCAAGCCAGATGTCCTCCACTCATTGACACCTTCTGCATGGATCAAGTATATATATATTTCTAAACTGATATACCTTCATTACTTATGATTAAACAACTGTTGAATCCTTTGCCTCTCTTGCAGATGTTCCTCTAAACAGGGAAAAGATGTTCAAACCAATGTGTTAAGGTATCTTTTTTCCACACATTTATAGTGTTACCCTCAATTATATCGCCATTTATAATTGAAAACTCCGCTCAATTTCGCGCCGGTTGGATGTAATATTCCAATAAACACTGATATATCGTTGTGCCCTAAGGTCAGTCCAGGTATGGCTATGGTGGGTGGGTGAGGTGACTCACGAGTGTAGGAGCAGATCCGTTTATTAACTTACTCCAGGATATTCAAATTTGCACGCTCCCACGGGAAACATTCAGCCAAAAAATTGGACGAAAGCAAAAAAAAATAAAAAAAAATGGAAAAATACCATATTCCAGAGTTTAATTTTGGAAACTACTTCTAAAAATGTCATTTTATATGTCTCCTCACAGTAGTCAAATTCGTCGTCAATTTTATTGCTATATTTTATTTTATATTTATTTTTTATTAAGTTACCTTAATCCGCAGACACATAAATTACACCCACTTATTCCAAGACAGACTCGTATTTCGTAGGTGTAGGGTACGTCTGCTTCTTGCTGTCCCTTCTTCCGTGATTAATTATGGTCTTATGCCATATTATAAAATAATAATAATGTTAGGTATAATAATAAAGCTTTACTGTATCATTATTCACCTGCCGATACATTACAAATTATTTCCTAATTCCTACATTATTGTATCGTTGGGGTGCGGAGTAGCTCAGTGTGCAGACTACTGAGAGGTGAGTTGCTGTGCTGAAGATGCAGAGTTCAAATCCTGCTATGAAAGATAAATTATTAAATCTGTTAATTGCCACGGATTGACCCTTTGGGATCTGGAGACCATATTGGGACTCGTTCTGTCTCTACAGAGTTTCCCTTAGGAACTGCGTGGACCCCTCTGTATCAATTCATGGAATAAATAATCATATTATACATAATAAGAAATAATTAGGAATAATTAATTTGAAAAAAAATAAATAAAAACTGATGGTTTTCGGAAACATTAGAAAAACTGGAAAAGGGAGCATATTATTAACAGTAGTACACCAAAATGATTAATGTTAATTTCTAACAGTTGATTTAGCCTTTGAGATCTAAAAGAATACAAACACGGAGTTTTAGAAAGTAGATAAAGTAATAATCAGTAAAGAGAGCAAATATTTGGAAAGAGATAAGAAAAAAATATAAAAGATAAAGAATTCCCAAACAAAAACCTAGTCACAGAAGTCTGGAATCATATTACAAATTAAATAAATGAAAATTAAAATATCGAATGACAATGTTTTAGGAAATGCCGACAAGTAATAACACTGGACACTTTCATAACTTTTCGCTGATTAAACGAATTTATTAGATATATCTGTACCTCCTTAACGATTGATAATGTTTTGATTATCTAAGGAAGTTGGGTAGCTAAGTGGTAGAGCGCTGAGTTCCTGTGCCGAAGACCTCGAGTTCAAATCCGGTGTTGAAGATCATTTATTTAACCTGTTAACAGCCGGGGATAGACCCAATGAGATTTGGAGACCCTCCTGGGGCTCGCACAGCCTCTATAAACTGGGTACCCATGGTTGTGGAAAACCTAACGGTTGAGCGTGATCGTAGACAAATCATCTCCTTGCATGTTGTTCTAGAAATGGTACAGCCTCTATCGCCTTCTGAACCCAAAACCCTTGGTGGTTTGTTGTGGACAAGTTTTTTTTTCCATTATCGAAACCTTAAGAAATGTGGCCCAAATATATCGTACAAATCCGGGTTTATCGTCTGTAGTTATTTTTCAATTTTAGGCATACAATCTTGTTTGGGAAGTGCTTCTGGTATATTATGTTGTGAAAAATGTTCATACCCTACGTCACATTTTTCTTTCTGTTACCTCTGATGCTAAGGCTCTTTGCGCCCTCTACGATATGCGTCTTCCTTAGCGAACCAGGAAGTTGCCCTACATTCAGGAACTCCTTCCCAGAGGTGCCATGGACCCTCCCAGAATAGCCATTAAGTTGTGCCATTAACGGGAAGAACATCTGTTACAAGGAGGATTCCCATATTCGGCCATGGTGACACATGGTAATCTCAACATCAGATGTTATTCTATTAATAATCTATCTTTCTTTAGGCATCGTGTTATTTGCGTCAAATGAAATTTAAATTCCTTTCTTACATTTATTTATGAATTACTAACTACGAATGAGTACTAATAGTGTGCATTTCTTCGACCAAAAATCTTGCTTAATACTATGCATACTGGCAAAATCCTGTAGGATAACAGAAACCTTGTTCAATATAGTAATATTTTTTATTTTATGCGATGAGAATCGACTGTTAGCCATTTTTTCTACACACCTCTCGCTGTTTTAGTTATACCTTATTCGCTGTTTTAGGTACCCTTAGTCGAAAAAACCTATCTCTTAAGTGTGATCGCGGGCATTATCACCATGCGCATCCCTTGTCCTAGAAACCGTACAGCCTCTACTATGTACAAAAGTTGGGACCCTTCATGAGCAGTATATGCCAGAGACTTGATTGTTTCTAGGACACTGGTAGTCCAAGTAAGTGATTTTTCCCGTCCAACTGTAAGTTTTTCCCCAAATAATCATTTTATAGAGGCTGGATGAGCCACAGAGTCCATCCGTAGCTGTTTACGTATTAAATAATTTATCTACAACAGCCGGATTGGAATACGGAATCTTTAGCATCGCATCATCAGCAATCTTCATACTGAGCTACTCCATTCCCTTTGTATAAGAAAATCGAATTGCGGTACATTTGTACAGGATAAAAAACTCAGATAAACTACTGTTTACATTCTTTTTCTTATTATTTTTTACTTCTTCAAGTTGAAAAATGATTAGGATGTTACCGCAATCGAGGATAACATTGCTCACCGTGAGAATGGTGGCTTCAATGACCTTGCTCCTCACAAAGGAACGTTGAACCGCGATTTTATCTTTTTTTTTTTTGCAACCTTTTTCCGTATGCCTCCCTTTTTCATAGAATATAATTGACTTTTACATATAGAAGTTTCGGCATAGGGTGAAGATTAATTTTATATAAAGTAACGCAATTGAAAATGTAACACAGAGAACAAGATTTTCCCTCAAAAACGAGTTATAAAGTTAAAATTATGTATGTAAATTTAGTTAGCGTTAAGTGCTCCTTCAACTTTTTTTATCCCACTCCTGCCATGAGGAGGAGCGGGTTAGCTCAGAATGTAGTGCGCTGAGTTGCTATAGTGAAAGTTTTGGGTTCAAATCCAGCCGTGGCAGATAAAGTATCTAATCTGTTAACATAAGAGAAAACCTTTGCTGTCGAACTTGATCTCGGACAAGTCACCTCCCTTCTCAAGCGGTTTCCTAGAAACAGTACAGCTTCTACCATGTCCTTAAGCCAGGACTCTTCATGAGTTGTAGTGATATAGGTTAGGATTAATGGATACTGAAAAAATATTTGTTGGCGTTCTTAAAGTAAGATAAGAACGCTTATCACTATTTAGGCCTTTATTATACTTACAATTTTTGTCGAGTTTTTTACCTTTGAATAAAATAAAATAGTACTTAGATAATAACCTTGTAGTATCCCTTGGTTATATCTACAGCCCCGGTGGATAATTGGTCAAGTTTGTTGTACTTAAAGAAGTGAAATGATTCTCGTAGTGTTTGGCTTGAAATGGTGCTATAATTAAAATCAATATTATACTCCATATCCATATCAATATTATGTAATTCTTATATGTTATGCGTTTTTTTAAGATTTAACATTTAAAATTTTTTTTAACGGATTTATTAAGGCAATTGTTCTTGTTTTCTTCAGAGAATATGAGAATGCGATCAGTAAATATTTTTGTCGAATTTTTGACATATGAATAAAATAATATATAACTTAGATTATAACTCTGTTCTACCCCTTAGGTTATATCCACAGCCCCGGTGAAAAAAGCTGATTTATTTCCAAAATGGGTCTGTTGTATTTATAGATCGAAATAAGTGAAATCGTGTGATTATCATAGTCTTTGGCTTGAAATGGCTGATTTAACCACTTATGCACTACAAGAATAACATATTTTCTAACAATTATTCACCGAAGCTGCAAATATATTTCCATATTCCTTAAGATTAATTTTATTGACTTTTACTCAGTTAATTATTTTGAGCCGCTGCTCTGGTTTGAACGAGGTGCTCAGCGCTCTATATATTTCCAGCTCCAGAGACTCCAGACAAATGGCCCAGACTGGAGAAGTGGAGGTACAATGGAAGTCCGTGGGTGTGGTAATATACACCGGGCGGTGAACCTCGTGGGAGCTCCGCAAGGCTTCCATTGTCTGTGCCTCTGGTCACTCGTTACATCCTGTCTCCTCTGTATTAGTTCCGGCCATGATAGGTCTAATATAACCTAGGTGCTTATTATTATTTGTTAATTAGCAGGAATTTCTTCTCTAGGCGCATTTTTCTCGTATACCCGTGAATTAAGAACTTAGCAATCGAAAAGGTATGCTTATAGAGAAAAGGAAAAGCTCCAAAATTACATGAACTATTTTTTAAGACACAACTGAAAAGTCCTAACCATCTATCTAAAAATATCTAAAATAGGTCTCATTACATGGTAGAGATTGTACTGTTTCCTGGACGATTGTGCTGTGAGGTGATCTGTCCTAGATCAATCTCAACCGCCAGATTCCCGCCCTTGATTTGAATCCAGGGCAACAAATTGCTGACACAGTCATTCCGCTACCTTAAAATATTAGCAAAGAAAGGACCTACCTATCTTCGCCAGTTCTCGAAAAGGTGGACAGAAAGTTAATATTTTCTTTTATTAGTGACGTTTCCTTCATCCAACCATCTTAGTCAACCAAGAATGTCTTCATTTCCTTTTCTCATGCCTTGTATATCTTCCTCTTTCAGAATACAGCCATACATGCTTTCCTGAACTCCTTCTGTCCACCTTTTCCGTGGAATTCCTCTCTGTTTCTTCCCTTCAGCATTTCAATAATATAATAATATAAATAAGAAATATTCAGAAAGATAATAATAATTAAACAAAAATATTGAATATTCTTTTAGGTTTCCACGGCCACTATTATTACAAAAGACTTTGTTAATTTCTTCTGGTTTAGACCGCGTAGATAAATTTTTCGCCAACGTTTCGCCAACCATGCTGCTGACTTCATGGTCATCTCAGCCCTGAGGAAGTCAGCAGCATGGTTGGTGAAACGTTGGCGAAAAATTTATCTACGCGGTCTAAACCAGAAGAAATTAACAAAGTCCTTTGTAAAAATATTGAATTTTTTTATGGTGGTAGGTAGGGTTGGATATTTGGGTTGAATATTATTTTTATTATATTTTGTTATTCTCTTTCTGTGCTTATAGTGCTTAAATTAAGGAAATATCTACAAGTTTTCCCTTTCCTATTGTTTTAGATATTTAAGGCTATTTTTAGATTTTTTTCACCCATGTCCCGAATGGAGTATGGTTCAATATATAGAATGTTATTTTTATGGACGGTAATAATTTAAAGAAATTACATTTTTACACCTGGTTAAATTTGTTTTGATGCTATTCCCAATGTCACCTACGATATGTTATACGCATTGGGTC
Organism: Arma custos; assembly: GCA_037127475.1. NCBI lineage: Eukaryota > Metazoa > Arthropoda > Insecta > Hemiptera > Pentatomidae > Arma > Arma custos. The sequence continues at coordinate 46,325,396 of CM073762.1, read as the reverse complement.
GTCATCCAGGACTCTCCTAGTAGATTTTGACAATGTTATCGACAGTCGCTTTTGACCCAGATACATGAGGAAATTTCTCCCCTTTTTCCTGAAAGAATGTATTGCAAAATAATACTATTAATACTGCAAAATAATACTACCATGAACTCTCTTTCGTCGCCTTGCATATTTATTGGATGTTTTTTGGAACCGGTTTGGAGATGTAATGTTAGGCTCAGTAACATCCATGTAATAGCTACATACTGTTTTACTTTGCTATTTCACTATAGATGTGTGAGGTAGTTGTAAAATTCCCTGTCCTTCCAGAGTTGGATTTGAGGAACCAGGTGAATCTGAACCTCTCATTCGTAATCATATATCATTTTGTTGCTACTTCTCCATTATCTTCTTATTTTCTTCGCTTCTTGGACCACTCTTCCTACGTACTCGTTTTCTATTTTTCAACCAGCTCTATTGGTAACATCCTGTACACTAATTCGTACGAAGCTCGAAGATCCTCGATTTAGATAATGATTATAAATGAGCAGCATTAGTAAACGTTTTCCGTCTGCATCTTTTATGAGCCTACAATGCCCAGAGCCGAGCACTCATATTTCATTTATTTGGTGCTATATCGATTTATCTACTTGGCAGTGGATACCGATTCCTAAGTGGTCGTAGACAGAACTAAGAGAATTCTCGAATTTCCAGTAAACTATTCCTAACGGTCGCTCCTGAAATTCGGGTCAGGCGGAGGTGTCAGCCCGTAGTGGATCTAATGGTTCTTTCCCGTTGAATGACTTATCGAATGTTATTTTCGAGGTATCGATAGTAACGAGTCAAGATTGTGTGGGACGGCGAGAGGACTTTCCGATTGACATAGTTCTTTATGTTCTTTTTGGAATATCTTATACTTTTTGTGATGGCATTTAAAATGTGTAATCCATGTTTATGTTTCCTTTAATGCTTATTTGAAGGTCTGTTTGTGCTTCTTAAAATTTCCTTGCAGAAAAAAAACTAATAAAACGAAATTTATTACCCCTTCTATGTTTTGAACATTATATTTATATAGTTTTGTGACAGCTTTTACTTTTACTACTGAATATATGTTTATATACCAAAAAAGTTATTCTGTTGCCAAAAAAAAAGAAACTATTTTTATATTTACGTTGCTTTGTTAAGCTTAAACATTAAACTTATTACTCTGAATATTTTTAATTTTTAAATAAACTAATAATTTAATTTATCTGTCTGATCATGAAGAAAATGCTGTTATAAACTGATTTAAACATTAACATTATCATTTAAATATAAGTGGTTAATAAGTTTATTTGATATGTTCATGTGTCTAATTATAATTTAATATATATTTTTTATTTTTAATGATTCCAAAATTATCAATGAATCATTAAATTTTTCCCATTTTTCACCACAAATTTGATATATTGGTTAAACAAATTTTGGAATTTTTTTGCCCCTTAATTTTTCTTTACATTATTTATTTTTATGGGGGGGGGCAAGAATAAGTGTTTAACTGAGAGATTTTTCCCTTCTACTTTGTTTCAAGGTTATATTACAAGACAGGTTAGATTTTAAGAAAAATATTTTTCCTTTTTTTTTTAAATTTATATTTAAATGTATATTTAACATCTTGAATCCATATTATAAAAAAAAATGTTTATACTAAAACTAATCTTCTAACTGTCTATGTGATAATTTGTATTTATTTACTACAGTTCTTGAGTCCTTTAAACAAATATCTACCACTTCCTGTATGTATTAATTTTTACTAGTACAGACAGTTATTTTAATGTTTATGTACTGGCGAAATTTAGTTATTTTATCGTTGCGGGTAATATAATTTTAAATGTTATAGTATAAATTTAATTGCTAACAATAATCAGCAAACAGTTCTAAACTAAACAGATGCCTAAACATCTGTTCGTTTCCTCCCAAAAGAGGTCATATTTCGCTATCTTCTATAGCCTTCCGTTGTGGAGATAGGCAAGCGACCTACGTGCGGTCTGTGCGAGGACTATGTAATATGGTATACCAACATAGAATACCACATTTTTCATAATAATATATAACATAAAGTAACATATAATACCAGAGCTGAGCGACGGATTCATGAACATATAAATTATATGGCAGAAGTTTAAATTGTGTTTGTTTGTTTGTTCATTTAACGTCACTTTTTGCTGCTATGGCTAATCGGACGATACTACATTGGGAGCTCTAAATTTTGCCTATCCAGGTTTAATTAGGATAGGGATTTTTAACGAGTACCTGACATCGTACAGGCTCGGGACCCCCGTTTAACGTCCCTTCCGAAGGACGGCGTAACTAAGGATTTTTTACTCCCTTTAAAAAATCCTGACGGGCTACGAACCCGCGGCCTTGGGCTTAGTAGTTTGTTACGCTAACCACTAGACCACAGGTGACCTTATTGAAATGTGTTATTATATACAGACTTTGTTGTTAAATAATCAAAATCTATAAAAACTACTTACTATTTTTGAGAAAAAAAAGCACGCCTATCCCTATGAACGCACTCTATTATTATCATCCACTTTAGCGTATTATTTGTATGATTAAATAGATTTTATGATCTGTTTTTTTTTTATTCCAAACAATAATCACCGAACTTCCCTGAAATTAATTCTTGATAATCGATTTTTTTTTTGGCCCAATGACTTAATGGTATAGTTGCTATAAAAAGTAAAATATGATATCTTAACGTAATTAAATCTCTATTATATAAAATACTTTTTAGTGTTCATCGTGTATTATTTTATGTTTTCAATATAGTTTGTTAACTGAGACGGACTTTAACAGAGACACTACACTATTTATTCCAGGAATTATTTGTGTCTGTAACGGATTTCTTCTAACCTTGATATTTAATTTTTCATTATTATCATATTTTGTCTTTAATGTATAAAAAAGTGTTTAGTAATATTTTATAAGGATTAACACATTATATAGTAATAGGACAAATAAAAATACTGGTATAATACACAAATATAAATTATTTATAATTTAACAGTCATATAATTACATTACAAATTACATATAAAATAACAGTTATATAATTTGTTAAATGGGGTTTGGTATACCATTAGGCGGGCAGGAAGTATCCTCCTAGTATTTTATGTTTTATTAAACAGTTGTACCACTAAAATCCATGAAAGGTTAAGTAAACGATAGAGATTGAATTTTCTCTAAGACAACGGTTGTGCAGGAAAGTGCTTTGTTCAAGATCACGCTCGACCGCCAGGTTGTATCTATCAGGGTCAACCTACGGCTGTTGACAAGTTAAATAAACAAACCTTTAGTTCAGCAACTAAATACTTTTCACACTGAGCTATCCTTTTAAATTTTAAAATATGTGATTTTTCAATCACACCATATTTTTTTTTATACAGTGATTTGCAAAACCATAATTACATGTAGATTATTCATTATTCAAACCGACGATTGACTTGATTGCTCAGACAGGCGGAAACTCTACGAGCGAGGGGTTAGTCACCCAGTGCTTAGAGGAAGTTTTGTCCCCAGCGTCAATTGTGGTGAGGGTACATTAACTCATTTCTTATCGGTAGGATGTCATCGGAATAGAGATGTTCAGTGTGCATCGTCATTGTTCTTCGAATGTTGGAGAATCCCTCCTCACTCCCCAGAAAACAAAATATAATGTACATATAAATGCAAATTCGGCTTAAAAGGTTATACCGGCCATATTTTTTCACCGTCTCAAAGGATTCTCAGGAATCCTTAGCTAGGTTTGAAACTAGTGGGTTTGAGTGAGAATAAATTTATCTTCAATATTATGATAACGGGTTGGGGTCAAATTAGCAACAAATCTGACATTAAAGATCATGAATGACCTGTCACGTTACAAAGTAAGGATCATTAAGAATTTGGATTGTAAGGACTGGATACGAGAGGAATTCGATGGCTTATTGGAGCCCCAAAACTTTACTCTGTAGGTCAAATAGATCTTAAAATAGTCATGTATACGAGCCTTTTATAATTAATTGGGATCTTGCATAATTAATTGTTATATAGTTACATAAAGTGGCGTAAATAAAACATAAGAACCTCTGCAAATATTAGATCGTTATGTGTGAAGAGTCCAAGTGTCATTTTTTTTCAATTGATTTCTTCACATCAATCTGACGATCATCTTTCTCTAGAGTATAAAAAGGATACATAAGAGAAACCATGGAAAACAAGTATGATTGGTTTGTTGTAGGTTTTTGAACAATACATATGGGCTGGAGAATGGCAAAATATTATTTCATATCTCAATTATCGCTTGAATAAAATTTATTATACACTATAAAGTACATTTCATATATTTAGAGTACGTTTTTAGAGGATCTGGAAAAAATAGAGGGAAATGTCGATTGGGTGAGAATAAAATTGTATCCACAATAAACCAAAATTGGTTTGTTAAGCTTTATTTCAACGTGTGACTCAATTTCTGGTTACTTTAATAATCCAGTATTGACGCAGTTATATTTTTTTCCTTTAAGCTTGATTCATTCAAACGAGGCGTGGTTTTTATTTTTATAATTTTCCTCTTGCGACAAAAGGAAACAGTAGAAATTCCCTTCAATACATTTTTTTAATCGGTTTCTCTCTTGGAGTTACGGATTACTTAAGCTTCTTTGTGTTATATAAAAGCAAAACTATATTGAAGAAAAGAATTAAATTCAGTATATTGTTGTATGTTTTTATATTTTGAATACCATATATATATGTGTGTATATATATTTTTTTTTTTATTTTAACAATTTAGTTTGTGGGATCAATGTGAGACGCAATATATGTATACTCCAAAGAGCAACCATATTACCACTATATTGTTTGCTGATATGTCAATTTAATTGAAGTTTTGATTATTTTTTTTAAACTGCCATTCTATGACATTTATCATAGGTGTTAAACGTTGAATAAACAAAAATCAAATCATAATTTGCTTAAGAAGAATTTTCTCAAGAATATCATACTAAACTGAAGGAGTGTCATATATATCAACACAGAGAATGCAATAAAATAAGATATTTTTGTTATAACATACAAATTATCCTTTTTTACTTATGAAAAAAAACAATTTAAAAAAACAATCATTATTTTATGTAATGTAAAAACCACAACATCTCAAAACGATGCTATCTTTCATATTTCTCATATTTTAATAGACAAATTAAGGTGATACAAAAGAACTAGTTAGGGCCACATGTGGTCTATTGGTCAGCATAACAATCTACTATGCCCAAGATCATGGGTTCGTAGCTTGGTAGGTTGCTCTAGGATTTTTTGAAAAAGTAGTAAAAAATTCTTGGTTATGCCGTTCTTCGGAAGGGATGTAAAACGGAGTTCTCGAACCTTAACGATGTCGTTCGCTCAAGATACCTGGATAGGCAAAATTTAGAGCTCCCTCTGTAGCATCGTCCGATTAGCCATACAGCATAAAATTGATCAAATTAATAAACATAATGATTACTAAACTGAACTTAAATTTCTATAATAGTATTGGGGTATCTTTACTTGAAGGTTAGGTACCTACTGTTGAACAGTTAAATGAAAATTACAATTCATCTGGATACTTCGATTTTTAAAATTACATACATATTATTGTATTAATGAATATGTTAAATGAGAAATATTTGAAAAGGATTAAAAAATTCTTTTGTGGGGAGCCATTGTGGAATTTCTCCCTGTTTCATCAGTTTTTGTTAGGAAACCTGTTGAATTGCGTCGCTTGACAATCGGAAATCAATTCTCCATGTTTCCACTCCATTGAGGATAAAAATTATCTATTTAATACGTTTAATTTTGAAACTGAATAAATAAAAGGTGCATTAAAGGATTGTCATAGCTTAATAAATATTATCAATATCTTCTTGATAGAAAATTATTGTCTATTCTTATATAACCGTCAGTTGGATTATATATATATACATAACTAATTGTATATACATATTAAATACTCCATTAACATATATATTTGCAGTATTTTAGAAATTTTATTTGAAAACATTTCAGTTTTGGACAAGTTTACGACACTCTGTGACCTTAATATCCTTAAAGCGACTTACAAGGCCAGAAATAGAACCTAATCATTCAAAAATAAACTCAATTTTCTTCAAAACTCATTACGTACTATGATTATCTCACGTAATCATTTGTAATCTGCATATGAGTCTAAAAATAAAACAGTCCATTACAACTAGTATTTCCATCATTTTCATAATGCTTAATGTCTCGGAAGACAATCAAAACTGTTAATAGTTATTAATAAGTTAATAGCTGGTAACTGTTAATAGTTTAAATCATGTGAAACCTGCAGACCCCCCTCAGGGTTGGTTATTTTATAGCCAGTCTCAATGAGTGTGATTTTTGCCAAATCACTTCCCTGTAAAAAAGTTGGCAGTATTGTCTCATAAGCTTAAGGCTCTTCATGGGTTATATTGGAAAATGACTTTTTTTTTTAAGCTCCCGATATAACAGAAGCTATGACCACACCTCCATCAACTTTTAAATATATTTTATTCCATTTTGTTCGTGTCATATTCGTTCTCTGATAAATCTTACTAATATTATAAATGTGAAAGTTTGTATGTTTGTCACTCTTTCACACAAAAACTACTGAACGGATTTGGATGAAACTTAACAGTAGGTAATATAGGTTATACATCAGAATAACACATAGGCTATAGCAAGCGCGGAATTGGGGGGGAGGCGCACGCGTGTACGTCCCTCCCCCCTCTCCCCGACAGTTTTTTAGGTACTGTGGAGAATCCATTATAGTACATAATTATAGGCAAATCACACGATAATAGTTGTTAAAATAGCAGAAAGAACATGAGTGAAACTATTTATTTTGATATTCTACTAATATTATAAATGCGAATGTTTATGTTTTTTACTCATTCACGCAAAAACTACTGAACGGATTTGGATGAAACATATTGAGTAAAGTAGGTTATACATCATAGGCTACAGCAAGGACTGATTTATCTGGGGGCAAGGGGGCGTGCGCCTCCCCCGTTATAGTACATAATTAAAGGCAAATCAGGAACTTAGAATAAAAAATAATAAACATAGATCATAAATTATGTCATTGGAGATGTATTATTTTTCTAATTTATTTATTTATCACTATGCGCTCATGTATTTCTCATCTATAAACTTTCGGATACAATTTTAGCTTTTTATATTCGTGATGAATTTAATTTGGGCATTCCTTGTAACGTTTTACAGTTATTTATACTAGGTAGTTGTGTTACTTGAAAATATGTTTTTCTTCTTTAGAAACAAAAAAGAAATTAACTAAAACCCATGAAGATTATTGGGCTCAAGATATGGTAGAGACTATACAATTTCAGAGCCAACTGTTATTCAGGGAAGATATTCTGCCGAGATGATGCTCTACCGACCGGGTTTTTTCCTGATTTTATAGAGAATGGGTGAGCCCATGGAGGGTTTCCATATCCCGTATTGTCTATTCACATTTGTTAACTGAATAAATAATTTATCCGCCATTGCCGTATTTGAACCCGGGCCATTGAGAACAGTGACCATAAGCTCTCTAAAGTTGTTAAATGAAAGTTTTATTTTTATTTTAAGTAGATGGAGTTGTAGTGATTCATATTACATGGTATCATCTAAATATCAATATTTGTGTTATTTATTTAGAACAGAACCAAAATCACATAGTTTGTTATTTTTTTTTACCTTCTTCGGATTTTACCCAATCCCGCCAATTGTTCTTTTCATAACAATCATACGATTCCTTCAAAAGGAATTGCATGATTTTTCCAATTTCGTAAGGTTGGAATTAACCAGACGATTGCATTGCGTCGTCTAGCGAGTATTAAGTTGATTAACGTTGTTATATAACAGTGAGTCCCTAGCCTTTCTATTCGTTCTTCGTCGCGTTGGTCCATTGCCTCCTTCACCGTTGAAGACTAATATCCTCCGCATCTTAAGAGTTGGTAGGCTGCAGAACTAAGATCTAGTTCCCAATAGTTTTCCTGACCGGGTTAGCGAATATAATGGGATCAGGACGAATCTTACCGCTTTCTCGTCGATGTTCGGTGCATTGTACTTCTTCAACCTCTTGTTGTTGTATTGTAGTTATTTACTGCAACAAATCCCGCTGCAGACAAGACTTTTGTTTAGTCTGTTAGCAGCCCGAGATGTATCATGTAGAATCTAGAACCCTCCTGTGACTCACCCAGCCTCTAAAAGTGGATACCCAAAATAAGGGGAAAATCTGGCGGTTGAGCGTGATCTAGGACAAATCACCTCCCTGCACAATCGTTGTCCATGATATATTACTACCTCTACCATGTACTGAACAACAGATCTTTCACGGGTTGTAGTGGTACAAGTTTTTTTTTTTAGTAAGTTTATAGTATTTAGTTCTCAGATAATGAAAATTTGTACTGGTAAAACAGCACAATCACTTAAAGTTATTGTCTTTTTAAGTATATTACTTAAATATACTAGAAAATACGATTTTGGATTACAATAAACTTCAATGAAAACTAAAAGCAAGAAACAATCTTTATTACCACTGCAACAGAATGTTGCAGTATTACATAATTTTTAAGAATCGTTTGGCATTTATACTTGAGGCCTTAAGGGTCAAATGCGGATAACTCCAAATCTTAAAAATTGACTTGTTCATATTTTTCGTTTGTTCAGACCAGCAACGCTTGATTTTTCTGAAACTTCTGGTTCAGAACCAGCTTAAAACCACAAGAAAATAGGCAACAAAGTGTCATGCTTGACTCTTTGAGAACATCAAAAATTAATTTGTGTTTAATGTTCCATGCAAGAAAGCATTCAACTATATTTCTGACTTCTATTTCTCAGATTTATTTGTCCATAGAAACTATTTTTTCGGAATATTACTCCCTTGTGATTGTTTTAAATATTCCTAATATATTTACTAATGAAATACTAATAATAATAAAAATATTAATCTTTCTGATTATCTTTAATATGTTTGGATTTAAAAAACATTTTTTGTCTCCTTGTTCTTTATTTTGTTTAATTTTCTGAGCCAGTTTTGTAGATCATAATATAAACACTTAAGAGCTTGTTTGATTTTTATTAACTTATTATTATTAACGAATAATTATATTTTTATGGAACTAATGCTATAATCAACGTTTTACTTTAAGTAGCCTTTATTAAAAAGGGAATATACCATTAAAAAAAAAGAAATATTCAATGTAATATTCGCTTCCTTCTTAGATACTGTACTAATGTAGGTATACTAATTACTCATTAAAAAAATTACCACGTTAACACACACTGAAATAATTGATCTTTTTTTCCGTAACAGTGAATAATTTAGCGACTATTTCCCGGCCAATCTAGATGCAAATGGGATTGGGAAACTGAATCGTGGGTGAGCAACCGACCCAATTATATTTACTCTGTATTTAAATAATAATTAGCGGTCATTTAATTGCTGCTAATAATTGCATATTTTACTCAATGTTACCTCTATATGGCGAAACCTCTGGGTTACCCACCATAAAATACATATTTTTCTCAAATTAATATGTGCATAGGGTGTGGTCACAAAAACCAGTGATCGTGCGATGAAAATGGTATTTAAATAATTGTTCTTGTGTAATTTATTTATAAATAAAAAAATGCGGAAGCGCGGAGAGTGCATATTAATATTATTGAAGTGATTATTAAACTTATAGTGCATTATTGAACCTTTTTTTAGTTCCCACTTTAAGCGTTTCATTTTCGATATAATTTCTTTTATTTTTATTTTATTTAATCTGTTCACAGTCGTTATTAGACCGATTGAGATGAGGGGCTCACGAGCCTATGAAGCCAGTCCTTCATAGATTGTTGTTATACAGTTCATTGTCTCCATTAAATACCTCTACCCTAATTTTTTTAATTTTTGATTTATTTAATTGAATTGGTTATTTCATTAAGTCTTTCAGAAACTAACATAATTATCTTTTTATCTATTGATCCATAGGTAATGAGGGCCTATTTTCCCCCGACTTGTAATGACAACAATACGAGCCGACAGTACTCTACTGGCCCCTATTCGATGGCGTTCAATACTTTCCAGTAGAACTTTTATAGTATTCGCTTCGCTATATTATGTATGCTTGGAATATGTGTGACGAATTTTCTATACTCCAGCTTTCTGGTCATGTTGCTGCGTTCATTTTTTGAGCTTAGATGCTAACTGAAGCACCTCACTATTAGTAAAACGATTTCAATATTCACTGATGGAAAAACAGACCCTAAACTGAAAAAAATGCTTAAACGCAGTTAGGCATGACAAAATAATGTTAGTATTCAGTATTATGTACAATAAGATAACTATTTTTCAGGAGACCAAATGAAGAAGTATAATTTTATTTTATTATCTCTGGGTATATTTACTTCTCTGAGCTCAAGATTTTTAACAACTATTTCAATCAGTGATTATTAATCATACAGTTTTTTCGAAACTGCCTTAAATCTTATTTTTCTTAAACATTGTGCAGGCGATGGTTATCGAAAAAAGTATTAAGACAAAAGCTGTTTTTTAACTGTACATAACACCAATAATAATATTAAAGGCAAAAAATGTCCATGTCTAAGCATAAACTACTTATTTCGACCCTAATTTATTAAATTCATTAATAGAATTAATTTTGAAAAGTTAAAATAAAAATTGAAAAGATAAATAATTTGTAAAACATATATAAAGTAATGAGAAAATGTATTTATAATATTTCATGAACGTAAACTTTTATAATTTTTTGTTTTGCATTTTAATTATGATATATGTTATTATTTCATTTTTTAAATAATTAATTAAAAGAAAGTATACAGTGGTATGCAATGTGCTAATGAAAAAACGTCCGTTAAGTAGGCCAAAGGTAAAGGAAAAAAATCATCTCTGTTCCTTATGTGATTATTAAGTATTATTTACGATTTCACCAGCTAAAGGTATGCTTAATTTAAATATTTTAATTAAAAATGTAATAAACTTTGGTTTCCAATATTTTTAATCAATAATACAATGTTCCTGATACAATGATCTATCGTTCTATCGCTATTTAAGTTACTATTAAATTATTCTCTACTGTATTTGTTTCTGATGATTAACAACGACAATATCAATAATTTCATTATATAGGCTTAGTATAAATCCCAGTGAGTTGGCGATTTGAGGTCGGTGCTATGGATACCACACCATCACAACACAAAGGCATTCGATCTGTCCCGCCTAAGCCGCCAGAAACTGCCTTCCAGCGTCGGGGCTGTGACCCCGCAATACAGTTCTGTCGGGCGGGCTTAGTAGCTGGCATATTCCGAAGGCAGTTATCGTTCTGTTGCATGCTCGGAATACATAATACTATTTGGTTATTGTTTTCTTTTTAAAATAAATATAGATGTGAATCTTTGTTCACACTTGTAAACAAAAGTATGAATATTTATTTGCACCTTTAAGGGTGACTATAAGGAAATGCGCTGTAAAAGTATAATTACTTTACCAATGATTAATTTTTTTATTTTTTTAAATGTTTTTTTTAATTATTTAAATAAAATAAATTATGATATTTCTTAATGCTAATTAATTAACCAATCATGTTATTTTTATCTTTTTTATATAAAAAACCTAATACCCTACAAAAACTGTTGGTATTACTTTTTTCTCATTCTCCAAAATTTCGTTTATAAATAAATTGCATATTCAATTGCAACTTTATATACATTTTTGTTATCACAATCGTATACTTTTTTCTAGTTATTCATTGTAGTTTAAAAAGGAATTTAATATATTTTCTAAATTACAATTTGGATGTTAATAATTAATTATATCATTTAAAACTAATTATGTTAAATGTTCATAACCGGCTTACAAAACCTTATTTATTTGTAATTCAAAATAGTTTCAATACTTAAATTACTTTTCTAAACTCTATATCTTCAGTGAATAAGTAGTTAGGTCGAATTTCGTGCAGAGAGAGCTAACTTAAGAAAGGGAATCATTTTGTCATTATCTTAGTTCTTGGCAAGGTGTTATAATATAATATAATGTATATAATCAATAACTCCTTTTCAAGTCAATGCCTGACTTAACCCCTTATTTACTTCGAAAATAACACGATTTAGCTTCCCTAAGTAGATAATACTCATTTTGCAGAAAACTCGAATTTACTATTTATTCTCTGAGGCTATAGATATACTATCGAAACATTAAACTATTTAAAAAATGTTGAAGTTCTTTTTGATAAAAATGAATATCAGAGCATTTTTTGACTGTTAATCAATTTTAAAAGTACAAATTAACATTTCGAACACTAACAACATTAAGAAAAAATTATTTTATACATAAATATTATGAATAAATATACTGTATTTATGAATAAGCCAGAAAATGTTATTCAAATTGCATATAGAAGCAGTTAAGGTTTTCTGAGAATACCGTTGCTTAGTTGACATCTCCGATCACGAAGTTCAGCGGTGCTTTCATGACTGTCAATATCAATGATATGTCCTAGATATTCTGTTGGTAAAGTTATATAATATGCTTATATACATACAGGCATGAATAAATCCATATATAACTTATACTTTTCCCGTAGTATATTTTTCTTCCAGTTATTAAAATAAATAAGCAAATAGAGAGTTTTCGTTCATTCACTAATGAAAGCAATCGAAAGAGGAATATGGTAGCCACTTGCATATTTTGGTTCGTTTTTTGTACCCAATTTTTTGTTTGTTCTCTTGTTTAGCGCCGATAATGCGAGAGTTAACCTCAAGAAGACCAGACGCTCTGCTGAGACACACAGTACTGCCATCTGACGATGATGATGAGGCAAAGGCACCAGGTATGTATATAAGCACAATGATCTAAACCCAATTGTGGAGGAAGATTAATGCTTATTATAAATTAATTAATTAATTCGTTAATATAAGACGAAAATATCGTTGATATAATTTTCATTTGACACATGTAACTTTAAAATTGACTTGAAAACCGTTGTACCAGAATCATACAACTTATAGTAACAACGGAGCTTGAAATGAGTTTTAAAAATTCTAAAATAATTTTCTCTAGTTCCGATAGGATGCTTAAATTTTCATGAACAACATAGCAATAGAAATATTTATCCACACCCCTGATTTGAATATTAGGATTTTAGTAGCTTCCCATTGCCTTGTACAAATCTTAAAATATAGTAAATAAAATATCATTAATTCAAAATTGATCCAGATTCTCAAGATCTCTCCAAAGCCATAGAGTCAAAGCCATCATTCTGGAGAATTATTATGGTATAATTTTCCTTTTTTAAATTATTATTATTAAAACAAGAGAAGTGAACATCTGTTAAATGATGAATATAAAAAAATAAATTAAATTTCTCGTTTGCTTAATACAAAACTTAGATTAAAGGTATAATAGGTCTAGTAGTCACGACTACTATAAAACTATGAAGTATTACTTTTATAAATAGTTAATTTGCGTAATTTATTGCTGTAATTTTTATTAACTTAATGATTGCTGTCTAAATTAATTCCTTATTCTCAAAGTATTAATTATAATATTAGGCACCATTTTATATTCATGGACTGGCTTAAAATCCATAGTATGTTATTAGTATTAAATTTATTCGTATTTTACTTGTAAATTATTTGTTGGTATCACGGCCGAAAGAAGTACTACGTAGTTGCTCCTTCTGCCACTAGAGACCGCCACTGTTAGCGTCTTAAGCCTCAGTACTTGATTCACAATATTTCTTACGAAGTTTCTTCTACGTTAACCTTTTATGTAATATAAAATATATTTATTATTTATGTACTTAATACCTAGGACTCCATCTGAACAAACGTCTCACTTGGAATCCTCATACAAGACTGAAAAGACAAGAAACTGCTCGACGTTTTCGTCTACTTTAACATTTACTGGACAAACTTTCAAAGCTCCCAATTAATTATAAAAGACTCATTTACATGACAGTTATCAGACCTATTTGGACATACAGAGTTGAGCTTTGGGGCTCTACTAAACCATCCAATTCATCTCGTATCCAATCCTTACAATCCAAAATCCTTCCTAAAATCCTCAATGCTCCTTATTATGTCACAAACAAACTCATCCATCATGGTCTTAATATCCCATATGTTGCTGATTTGGCCCAAAGTAGATACCTATCCTTCCATGAAAAGCTCCATACACACTTGAATCCGCTAGTCTCTCAACTTGCTTCCCATAATATTCCTGATAACCCTTCGAGGCGTCTGAAAAGAAGATGGCCTCGAGATTTTCTACTAAAGAACTTTATTGGAGTGCAATCAATGGGTAGTTTCTCGACAAGTGTTTTTTTTTTCATGTCCTTTGTTCATACAGCAGATTTACTTGATGTAATATAATTACAGTTGTAAACATCAATAAATTATTTTTTAAAAAAAGAAAAAAAAGTACTTATTGTTACCGTGGTACTTACTGTTTGCTATTTTAAATATTTAATATTTCGACTTTCTTCATACTGATCGTTTCAACATTTTAATGTAAATCATTTATCAAATCAACGATTGATCTATTATTAAACTTTATTTTTATAATTCTTTTAACAGAAGAGGAAATCTATCATACTGCAGATATATCTTAAATTTTCAAAACTAAATTTATTGCAACTTTTTTTCCAAAAGTTTTGTACTGAACCAAATGTTTTTGCAGCCATTAATATTTACATTTTATTTAATATTTGTTTAAAAAATAATACAATTACTACATTATAGGTCTAACTCTTTTGAAAACGTATTTAATACACATATAACAAATATACAGACTATTAATTTAATAAAATATTCGCATTTCAAATAAATTAATTCTCTTTATTTAAGGTTATTTTTTAAAGAAATGTTGTGTTTCAACAAAAATTATTTTATGAAATAAAAAGTGCATACTTTTTATTTATTTTTAATGCTTAATAATGTGTCACTATAATACAATGTATTGAACAAGCCCAATGATTTATCTCCTGATTTTTTAATACTTAATCAGACATATTCATATATTCCGAATTCTTATTCTGCGTGGTATTCTATCTTTCAGAAACTATAAGCAGGATATTTTTTCAGTTCAATATATACTATATATATTGTATATATATATATATATATATATATATATATATACTATATATACTATATTCCTTGGGTATTTTTTGTTTTTTCTTCGACTTAGATTTCTTGTAAAGAGTAAATACTGTAGACATGTGTTCCTACAGTTCTCTCGAGGTCAGAACGAAAGGGCGGTAAATGATCTTCAACCTTCTTTCAGCTTAATTGTCCATTAAGGATAGAGGGAAAGGAAACTCCTGTGAGCGGTGTTGTAAGATCGCGTTTTGAAATCTTATAGTTAGTTAGTTTGTTCATGAAATGACGTTCTCCGATCATCTAGAAATAACATATACACTATGTAGAAAAAATATATATACAGACAGAATAGGCATGAGAAAAATAATACTTATCGCTAATTTTGACACCTTGATTTAATTTTATACTATTATTTAAAACGCATAGAAAAAAAATAATAACTGAAATAATCATATGCTTAGCAACATAACAAAAGTTTGTTAAAGTGAGGTAATTCCAGCATTCGATCTGATATTTTCGCCTCAGTGTGGCCACTTTGGTTTCAACAAATATATATATATATATATATATATATATATATATGTGTGTGTGTGTGTGTGTGTGTGTGTGTGTGTGTGTGTGTGTGTGTGTGTGTGTGTGTGTGTGTGTGTGTGTGTATTATTCCGATTACCTTTCAGTGCATATTTAGATATTTATTATTATGCTCGGCGTAGTGTCCTCATTGCCATCTATGGGACCGGCGGAGAACTACCGTTAGAAGGAACGTTCATCTTATTAGTGAATTTGAAGTAGCTTTTGATTGAGTGCGGTGTCCACTGAGTTTGAGAGCAGTTTTCTGAGTAAGGCAGTTCTTGAGTTTCCGTTTATAAAATTAAAATTATAGTTTATTATCCTTTCATTTCCAACAGTATAAATGGATTAATTAAGTTTTAATGCATTTTAAACCTTTTAAGAACATATACTAATAATAACATTTAAAACCTTTACCACTATAACTCATGAAGAAGTTTGGGTTTATTACACGGTAAAGACTGTTGTGCAGAGAGTTGATTTGTCCTAGATCATGCTCAACCACCAGTTTTCCCCCTTATTTTTATTTATTTGAGTTCTCACTTTATAGAGGCTGGATAAGCGACCCCAAAATGTACTGGATCACACAGAGTCCATCCAAGATTCTTGACAAAATACATAATCTATCTCCCACAACCGATTGCTAACCCGAGACATACAGCTTCCATTAATGGTAATGACTTAATAGAGGTTGGGTGAGCCCCTGTAACGTCTGTCGATCCCAAAGAATCCATTCGACTGTTAACAGATTAAATTAAATCTGACACTGCGTTTGAAGCCAGACCTAGGGGACAGCAACTCTGCGCTTTACCATTGAGCCACTCCGCTCCCGAATAATAATATAGAAATGTAATAATAATAAACCATCTAAGGTTATTGATACACTAACCGACTTTCCCTTAGTTATATCATAATCAACTTCCTCCTCGAAATGCTTGCCCAACAACATAGTGTGAAAAACTGTTACCATTGTCAATTTTATGCTTTTTTGGCAAAAAAGTTGACTATTTCAGATCTGCAATTTCTTCTGTAGTATTATATGATCTTGTTCATATTTTATGTTTTCACCATGACTGAACCAGTTATGCAAGTTTGTATTTTTTATTAATATTCCACGACTGATTTGCACAGGCATCTTGCCTAATAGACTGATCTTTACTTTTGTTTCAAATATACTTCTGATAAACTTACAAGTTGTTTTTTCGAATATATAACTCATTCATTTTTCCTATTAGTAGGCTTATTGTTTTAGATTAATTCACTACATAATATGTTTATTTTTAATTAATTTTATACTTTACTTGGCGTTAAGTTACTTCCATTGTCTAGTGCAGGGGTGGCCTAACTCCCCTCCCCGCTTATAAAATTATAAATCCCCTTGGTAGATTTAGCCCCTATAAATTATAGGCCTTTTTTTGTCTATAGTATCGTCAAAAATGCCTATACTATAAACTTTTTATTGGATCGAAAGATTAAAGTATAATGAATTATTAATATTGTGTTAACTTTTATTCTAACATGTAAACTTAGATGATATCATAAACGCGCATTTTAATCATTGAAATGATTTCGTAATTTTTTATCTTATAGTTCAGTTAATTTCTTACTATAGACTCTAGTGTTTAAAAAATCATTTGCATGTTTTTTTATTGTATGGATATATATTTTTTTATTTTTCCTCAATAAAAACATCCATTCATCTTTCATGTTACATAATAACTTATGTTATATTTAGTTGTGTTAGTGTTATTTAATAATTTTTTTTTTTTTTTGGTTACAGGTGAGTAAACAACCGATCTATAACTCTAAGAATTTAACTGAATTTTCAGGTAATGTTAGTTTATTTTTATCTCAATAAATTTTAAAACAATCTTAACGTGATACAATATAATTAGAACTTATTATAATAAATAAGTTGTGTATTTATTTTTTTAGTTTACTAATTTACCTTCTTAAGTTTTCTATTTAATTTTCCTCTAGCTATATAGTTTTTAAAGTATTATATTTAATATTTAGTAAATAAGAATTAAATGTCTAACTATATGATTGCAAATAATTATAATAATTTGTTTAGAAAACAAGATGATTAGTTAAAATATTTTGTAAAGGACACTTTAAAGTTAATTTTGCTGGTGTATCTTGGCACAGGTGATTAAATTTAAGATCTGAGATTTATTAGGCTATACAGAAACATTCGCTAAATTTTTTTATTGTTTATGAATTTCTAATATTACAAAAGCAATGCATAAGAAATTACAAATACGTTTTGTGTTGAGATCTTTCAGTCATTGCCGTGTTCTCTGAAACACGCAACGCCAGTCTTCACAAAGTCTTCGAATTAACTTCACAATTGATTGCACTGTCTTGGCATTTCGTTTCTCGTTTTGCAAGTTGTCCTCTATTTGCAATACAGCTATTTCCAAGTTTATTTATTGATAGAATTAATACCTAATTACCGCAGTTAAAATAGTTCTTTCAAAACTGATTAATTACAAAAAACAGAGCTTTGGCTGCACGACTTTGGCCTCATTATCCAACACGACTTGAGCGCAATCTGTCATGGCCTGATTGACTTGACATCGTTATCATTTTTTATCAGGTAGGCATCATTATGGTTAGGCATTCGCTGTTGCCGAAACTAAGTTCGATCGTGAGTCAATAAATTCGGATTGGATATTGTTCACTTGTTTATATGGAGGTTAAAATCCTTATTTAGGATGTTGTGAACGATTTTTTATAATTGATCGGATCTGAACCGGCAACGCTTTTTGGCATCTGGTTGTAGTATCCGGGCAAATATGGTTCCATTAATGGATATATCTATACCGTAAAGTAAAGAGAATTGACATAAATGATTGAAAGCGGGTGCAAACAAAAATTGTTCGACGTAATTGATTAATTTTTCTTCAATTTTTTTACGTTCAACAGTAACAAATTTTACATCTTTTTAAAGAAGAAAATTAGTCTCACAAAATTGAAAACAGTTTTCATAATACGGTATACTTTTAAAAGAAGAATATATAACGAACAATCAAAACTGATAGCAGTTAAAAAAAAAAAATTATATAATTCAATTGTTTGGTTTTCTTATAAATGATGTAAATATCCATACTTATTATAGATAATAATTCACTCGCTAACAGTTCGGCTGTCATAAAAGTAGCACTATAGTAACATATAAATTATTTATAACCATTTAAAGTTATAAACCAGAAATGATCGTAGATTTGAATATAACAAAAGACGAATTAGTGTCATAAAGAAAGATTCTTTTGCATTGAAGAGTACTCAGGAATAAGTAAGTACATAATCTGGCTTTTGTTCTCTGGATTGCCCGTCCTATCTTTTAAAATAATTTTTTATATCGGTATGCTCCCAATGATAAAAAAAAATATCTGGTGTTCATTGCGTTTGTATCACCTGGGACAGCTATTTCTATAATTCTGTCTATATTTTCCATTTTATAGACCAACAAAATATCCGGACGGTTATGTATTACCCTGTGGTCAGTGATTATTTGCTCATCCCGGTAAATTTTTATTTTATTATTTTCTTATACTTTTTTCGGCTGATATCGATAGTAAGGCACCTCATCTCCGCCCATCAGTCGTAATAGCCTGCATATACTTTGGTGATGTATTTTCACCACATTGTTATGCCTGATCATGTAGTCTGTCCCAGCCAGTGCTATAGACTCATGAGTTTTTGAGCAGAGGCTACATTTATCCGTCACCAGGTGCTCCTTAAGAATGTGCTTTCTGTAGGCTCTATTAGCAATTACCTGGTCCTGTATGGCTAATGTAAACCCTTCAGTCTCTCCAAAAAGTTGCCCTATTTTTAACCATTCAATTGAAAGTTCACTGTCAATCTCAGCCTGATGCAGTTGATGGTATCATCAACCATGCAGTTCCTTCTCCTCATAGTGAACCTCATCATTAATATCGTGGAGAATAGGGTCTATCAAATTAAGGGCAGTGTAATTTTCGTATGATTGCCTCATCATGCCGATTATTGACGATGTACTTGTCATAAAGTACTAATTTATGGATTTTTATTGTTTTCTGCAAGAATATTCCATTGAAATCAGTCTACGGCCACCTTCTTTTCTGGGTAAATAGAGTCTGGCCACAGATGCCTTTGGGTGATGAATTTTATCATCCACCTGTTGTAGTTTCGTTTTTGACCAATTTATTATGCTAACACTATATACTACGACTGGTATTGCCCATGTTTTTAGGGCATTGATTTTATTTCTTCCATTCACTTGACATTTAAGAATTAGCTGTATGCTTTTTTTAAACTTAGTATAAATTTCGCTAAGTACACCTTTCTTGGGTATTCTTATAGGTTGTTTGATGCCTAGGTTTTTTGTAAAATTCTCTCAGCCATTGGTCTTATATTGCCTCAAGATAGCTCCTAAACTAAGTTTTATAGAGGTTTTGTCTCTTATATTTCCATTTTTAACGTTAACTGAAGCGCACTTTTCGATACCAAAAGACATACGATGGAGTTGCTGAATCGTGAGACAATTTCTATCATGTACAAGTATTGTAACTGATTCTTATTCTTGGCCTATAGCTTGAGATCATCGAGACTGTGGGTAATGGTCGATTCTTTATCGCCTACTTTCAACTGGTAACCTATGTTTCTGCTTTGAAGGATATGACTTAAAAGCGCTAGGGCTAAGTAAAACCACAGAGGGCCTAGTGAATCTCCCTGGTAAATTCCCCTACGGATTTTTATAGTCTCAGTTTATAAATATTATTATTATTGGTTTTTATATGAGTTTATTGTTAATTATTATATGTAAGTTAATAAATAATTGATTATCGATACTCGACTGTTAGTGCTATTCGGTTAAACATTTCATTAATTTAGATTTAAGCGTTTATATGATATAGCGTTATATATATTTTCATTTATCGGTTCAGTAATACATTTTTATATTTTAAAAAAAATGTATCTTCTCTCATTTTCTCTGATATTTTTTGTAAAGTAAAATGGTTATCACTGAATCATATTAAAGAAAGTTCATATTTTTTAAAATTAGTTTTATATAATTATATTTAACAGATACAATTAGGGGGAGGAAAATCTTACGGTCGAGCATGTCTATGACAAATCACCTACATCCACAGCCGTTATCCAAGAAACGGTGCAGTCTGTACCTCCTACTGAACCCAAGATTCTTCATGAGTTACATTTTTTTTAATGAGAAAAAGGTCAACAAGCAATGATCTTGAGCACTCACCTTTACATATAATTATAGTTAAAATCAATATTATTAACACAACATAGTTGTGAAATCCGAACAACTAAGAGCGATCACGCTGGAGTTACACCAAGACCCGTCCGAAGAACATGTAACCTCTTCACGCGAACTTCCGTGGGAATCGAGCACTTGTGAATCGAAGAACCACAAGTACAAATGGATGACGTCATCGCCCTCTGTAATGACACCTGTCTTAGATCTTGGGAAAGTTTTTAGATTTCACCTAATTGTGATGGGAGAGAATAATAATGTCCTATTCTTTAACGTAATTATTAAAATGGGATTTAATTGCTTTTGTTAACTAACTTCTGAGTTGGATAAGAGTAAGATAATAAAGTTTTTATTATTATTATTAGATACTGCCTTCTATGAACTAAATATACACAATAACCATTCTGGTTTTTTCCTACAAGGTGTACTTTCCTTGCAGTTTAGCTTTGCACATGATATTCTACTTATAATTTTTGCAGAAGTTGTAGATCTTTGGGATATCCTTCACACCTGCCGCACTACTTCTAAATCCTGTCCCTTAAGTTCTAACGTACCTCCTGAAGCCATTGGACTTTCAACGCCTTCTTTCTGTTCGGTCTTCCAGCTCTGCATTGATGACTCGAAACGGATGCGTGTACAGAGGGTAGTTCATCGCTACTATAAATATTTCATATAGCGATGCACACGAACGCCTGCGTGGTTGCCCTTCACCCGGAGCGTAGCCTCCAAGGCCCGATATAGACGTGGCATTGGCCGAGAGAACCTTGTGGATGGATAATGCGGCTAACCAGCGATATTTATTGGTACGTCTCGAGGCTCGGGGGTCGGTATTGTTTACTAATCGCACATTTGTTACGCGTATCTTTGACACCTTCTGAAGGCTGAAGTTTCGCAATTAACATTTTCTTTCAGAACCCGTCTCGGATATCTATATCGATTAATTATGATCACAAAAAAATTAAAAATAATTTAGTAACATTGATTAAAACAGCAGTATGGGATTTGGGGACCCTCCTGGGGCTCACCTAGTCTCTATAACGTATAACCGCAAGGGATGAAAAGCCTGGTGGTTGTTCGTGATCTCGGACAAGTGACTTCCCTGCCCAACCGTTTTCCTAGAAACAGAACTGTCTCTTCCTTGCACTGAACCCAAGACCCTTTCTGGGTTATACTTTTACAGAGGTATTTAAAACCGGTGAGCACATTAACGTAGTAGTTTTTTTTTTAATTGAGAATCACGATAGATGATTTAAGCCAATCCTGCTCTAAATCCCCTGCGTAATTAACACATTTCCCATGCTAAGTAATCTTAATGTAGAGGACCAGATTTTAACTTTGTAGCATGATACATACTTATAGCGCTTACTTTGGTACTAAAAAAATGGGAATAATCTCACCACGAAACAATGATCTTTGAATTTTTGTTTTGGTAATTTTTTAAAATATTATATGCAGAAGTGGTTAAATTGTATTTTGTATAAACTGTATTAATCGTCGTGAGAGGAGCAGAATCGTGTCATTACCTTAGTGCATATGTAGCTTAAAATAGAGTTTTCGCTTATTTTATAACTCCATTTCAAACCAAAACTTCGACACGACTCTGCTTCTCTCAGTAAAATTAACTCGTGGATAAAATATAATAAAATTAATAATAATAAAAACCTTTATCTCTTCAATCGACGAAGCTTCTTGGGTTCAGTGCATGTTAGAGGCTAGTAAAAATAATAATAAGGATTAGCGAAACTTCTGTCCAAGGGCCCCACCCAAACCCGACTCTGTCAGATCGCTCTTAACGCAATCTTCCCACCTACGCCTCGGTCAACGCCTCAGACGATTCCCAGTCGGCACAGTCCTTATTAACTTTTTATATCTCATCATTTTCTTCGTGACTCTATCACTTGAATAATATTAACCGGTTGTAACAAAGAAAGAAAGGGAATTTTTAATCCCTTAAGACGTTGTTCATCCTTCAGGCTTAGACTACTGGGATTGTAGAGGTTGGTATAGTTTCAAAATACGTTCCTATTTGTCCTAAATCACCGCCAGGTTTCCCCCAATTAAGGGTACTCAAGTTAAAGAGGCTGTGTAATCCCCAGGAGGGTCTGTAGATACCATGGGTCTATTAATGGCCGTCAACGGATTAAATAATTTATCTGCCACAGTTGGATTTCAATCCAGAACTTCAGCACAAAATCTCAGCCATCTACACATTGAGCAACATGAGCTCCCTCATTATAAGCATAAATATGATTAATAGTCTCTTAAAATTTTTTAATTGTTTTTTTAATGGTCTTTTATCTTTGCTTCAGTTAATAACATTTCTGAAAACTTATGTGGGGTTAATGATGCAGAAGTGAAATATCTCCATGTCAGAATCCGTTATTAGTTGAAGCATTGTACTTGGGTCACGCTCACGAGCCGCGGAATGCTTTGAAAGGTGAAAGGGACTTAGCAAGCATCTGGGCTACTTTGACATTACTAACAGGCTCTGAGAGTTGTCTGTATTGGCAGCAGTTCTGCTAGTCTTTGTTTCATGTCTTGTTTATCTCTCTAACATGTCTCAAAAGAATGTTTTAACTAGAATTTCCTGTTTTTTTAGTGGGAAATCATCTTATTCACTATACTGACAACAAACAAAATAAATTTGTATATATGTTTAGCTTGATAATTTGACCTATTATATATTTTTTTAAATTATTTACTTAATACAAACAACATCACTTTCATTTATTCGATGCATTTATTAAGATAAAATGAAATTGATGCTCTCATTGCTATTATTTTCAAATTTTAAATTACTCAGAAAAGTGTACTTTGCAACATGTTATAAAAATTTATGACAACTCAAAAAATATTAGAACATATTTTTATGAAGATATTTATTTTTGAATCACTACCTCCTGAAGGGAGTTAAAATCCTTAGTTATGCAGTCCTTCGGAAGGGTCTTAAAATGGGGAATAGCAGAATCACAAAGTGACGCTAAATGGATAAAAAGCAAAGTAACACTTGAATAGGTCGAATAAAGTAAACATATATTTTTTTCATTATTTTTATATTATTTGATCTTGTCATTATTTAAAACTATTTATGATTCCTCATTTTTTTACATTATATTTAGGTGTATCGGTTGGCTGAGTAGTTTACATATTCATTTTCATTTCGTGTAGATTATGTGGATAAAAAGTAAAGTGTTTTGTAATGTGTACAGCA
Source organism: Arma custos (assembly GCA_037127475.1). Classification (NCBI taxonomy): domain Eukaryota; kingdom Metazoa; phylum Arthropoda; class Insecta; order Hemiptera; family Pentatomidae; genus Arma; species Arma custos. The sequence goes on along the minus strand of CM073762.1, from coordinate 46,301,211 downwards.
AAGCTTTAATAATTTCTTTATGTAGGCATTACCAAAAGCATCCATATTATGGATGCTTTTGGTAATGCCTTTATTTGTTTCAATAAAGGATATTTGCCATGAATATAGGAAAAAAAACTCTACCAAATATTATAGGTTTTACGTTTTAAAATACGTAAAAGTTGTTTTACTGTCGTGGGTTCGCATTCCGGCAGTCCTGAGTATTTTTTAAAGACGGAAAAAAAATCTTGGTTAAGCCATCCTTCGTAGGGGTCGTAAAATGGTGATGTCAGAAACTGATTAAAGATTGTTATCCTAATTATATCTGAAAAGGCAAAATTTAGTACTCCCATTGTACCATCGTCCGATTATCCATTGCAGCCTTAAGTTAAATGAAATCATCAAACACTGTTTTTTTTAATGTAGAATTAAGATATAATAAACCATCCTATAACACCCAAGAGTTCTATTATAAATAAATATATTTTGGTACCCATGAGGTAAAAGACACTGTGTCACATTTTATTAAATTTTGTAGTTGTTCAGAAGCGTCAATTTTCCATAACTTTGAATTATTAAAATTTGTTTCTTCGTTGCAGTATTAATTTTTATCGTTTACATTTTTATTGGCATTGATAATTAATTGGAAGTATTGATGATATTATTTATTCAAGGCAATTTACCTAAAATATTACCTGTTTTATGGTCATCGTGTCCTTTACGGGGTACAGATTTATCTTAACTTGTTATGGATTTTTTTGTTTTTTTTTTAATTCCTCTTTGACTTTTCCTCAATAACCTGTTTCGCTTTGCCTACCGTCTCCGGCACACCGAGAAATCTCGAAAACGACGAAATCCCTAGTTTCGCCTAATTATAGGATCATTAAGATGTTTCTAGATATTACGGATAAATGATGTTTGAGTTTCTCCCTTCGGTTGTTCTTTCACTTCTTTCTGGTCCGTATCCGGCCTGCCCATTAGCGCCTCGGAGAAAGGCCACTCAAATCATTAAATATTTTATCTCCGGCTTCAAGCTAAATGTTTATTGCTCATCACAAGGCCACTTTCTATTTCTCTTGGATTTGAAATGGCTGTTATAGTAAATAAAATGAAAATGGAAGTCTTCACAAGTTTTAAACCGAAACTACATCTAATATTTATTTAATTTATAGTATATACAGATTTAAACGTTCTTGGGGGCGACCTGTGGTGTAGTTGTTAGCATACAACAACATATTCTATAGCATACAACCTGCTGTGCCCGAGATCGCGGGTTCGTAGCCCGGTAGGTGGTCTTAGGAGTTTTTAAAAGGGAGTACTTAAATCCTTATGTTGTCCTTCGGAAGGGACGTAAAACGGGGGATCCGAACCTGTGCGTGGTCAGGTACTGAGGTTAAAAATCCCTACCCTAAGTAATCCTGCATAAGCAGAATTTAGGGCTCCAACTGTAACATCGTCCGATTAGGCATAGAAGCACAGTGGCGTTGAATTAACTGTTTTGAATCTCTCATTTAGCATTCTAAAAATATGCTTCGTGTCCTTCGAGTTCGACAACAATAACATGCTAAAATCAAGATAATAAGATTAGAAAAGAAGAAAACAGGTCAAATTAACAGGTTCAGTCAGTTAACATTTCTGATTTCTGTCGTAACTGCAAAATCACTCTGCTAAATGCCAGTCATATTTTTTACTAATTAATAGGTGTCTGCATGAGGTGTCAAAGTATATATATGTATATGTATGCGGTGTGTATATATATTTTAATTTTTCCTTAAATTTAATTCTATATTTACTTCATAAATTTTATAACACCAAGTTTTATTTTATTTTAATTGTTTCTTTTTAGCTTTTTTCAATTTTGTTTCTATGTTTTTTTTAAAATTTTATTCTTTCTTTTTTTTTTTTCTATCTAATAATTAATTAAGTGTAGTTACATTATGCTCTAACACATAATAGCTATTATATTAAAACCTGTATTGTTATTCTAAAGGGTCTTTTTAGTCTTAATAAATAAATACTTTATTGATATTATTGTTAATATCTATAATATATTATTTCGTAATTCAAAACTTTGTATGGTTATGTGATTATATTTATTATTTTATTTATCTTTCAAAACAAGGTTAACAAATAAAACTGTTACACCATCTTAACTCAGACAGAACTAACTCGCAGTAGTATTTTTATGAAAAATACTAGCTGATGCATTTTATAGATTTCACTGTTTTAGTTCCCGAATTTGCTTAAAATGATTAATAATTTAATGATTAACTTTATATGTACTACCCTAAGTTTAAACTGACCAAACACTGTGACTAGTTGCACAATCGGGTATTCTACATATTTATCAGCAAAGAGATTAAAAATAATTTATAAATAATAGGAGTGAAACAAATTGTCTTATATGATATGATAATTCATTAATTAAAACAATTTTTTAAATTATCAGTTCATGTAATTAATTATCTCATATATGTATTGTGGAGACATTAAGATATTTTAGGAAAATGGCAAACTAACTATCTTCAAAAGCCTTCAAAGTATTTAATGCGGATATTACTATTTATTTTAACAACTTATTAAAAAAAGAAAGATGTAGAGTATGATTAGTTATTCTATCTTAATTTTTATTTCAACAAAAGTAGTTCAAGTTAAGAATCATAGTAATGAAAATAATTCATAGAAGAAATTTGGACGTTTTCTTCAATCTAGGCTGTGTAATTATCTATTTATAGAAATATGATAGTACTTAGATTAGACGCTGATAAGAATATTTGTTTTATATAAAATAGAAAATAGTTATCTAGTACCTTGATAATGGGTTATGATAATCAACTGCACAATAATTAATAACTAATAATATAACTAACCAAATCTGGCAAGCGAATAAAAAATTAATTTGTCATTTTATCAAAATAAATACTCATTTTTTTATGACTGGATAATTTAAAAATTAGCGATAATTTAAATAATATATCTGGTATAAAATCGGATTTGACCTATTTCCGATCCAAATATTTCCTTCGACTTTGTTCACTTTTTCATAGAACGAAAGTGGACTTGTAACTTACAAAAAGTTGTAACTTTAACTTAAAAAGTAATCTTGTTCGCTCCGAACATTATTCAGAAACTTCGAAAGTGTTTTTGTCGTTCTGAACAAAATTACATGCATTCCAATCCTGCCTTAGATGTTATTTGTTAAGGTTGATTACCAAAGTTTAGTTCAGCTGTACAATATTGAGTTTATTTGCAATTCTAGATATTGTCAATTCGATATCGTTCCCGTGTTACTGGAAATCAATACTGATATTTATGGATATATTTTTTTTGACACAGTCTTAATTACCTAGATTAGCTAGGTAGGAATAAGTAGTAGTTTTTAAATTTGTTTAATTTCAATAAAATATTAATCGTGGCCTTTATTATTATTGGCTATTCTATACTAAATTCCCAACAAATAATAATAGTCTAAAAAACACAAAAATCCTTTCATTTATAAATAATGTATATTTTTTAAATAAAAGAGACTAATGATGAATGAATAATTTTTAAAAAAAAACCTGTACCGCTATTTTGTGTATTTTGGTATTTGATAAAAGAACACTTCAATTCTCAAACATGTAACTATTTATTAAAACTTTAAAGTACATTAATACAAAATAATTGAACTACAAACAATTGATTCCTAACACTGTAATAATCATTCTGTGGTAGGTTACAACCGGTTTTTCTATCTCCCAGTGTTGTCCAGATATCAGTGTTGCCAATGTGTCTCAGACACATCACTCTTCCCCTCTAAAATGGTGAGTAGGTAAGCCTCTTGGGTGGCCTGCGGTCTCTCCTTGGTCTTGTGGTGGTGGCTGGCTGAGATTCCTCAGACCAGGGTGTCTTGAAGTTTGGTGGAGAACCACCCGATGAAGTTTGAGGACTTGTTTTTTCAGGATTGGGGGACAGCAATTTCGGAGTCATGAAGGGCCTCAGCTGGGAGTTGTGCTTTCTCTCACCAGACTCCAAAATGTGTGTGTTCCTCCCACAACTTTGGTTGATACGTCCCTTCTTCCAAGTTGTCCCTGTCCCTTCTCTCACCCAAACTGGTTGTCTTCCTGTGAAGAATTTCTTTGAAGGTGCTGTGTATTTTGGTGGTGTGTGTGTTTTGAGTGGATTCAAAACGTCTAATTTTGTTCGGAGTTGTCGACGCAAAAACAGCTCAGCTGGACTTATTCCCGAAGCAACAGGGGTAGAACGAAATTGGAACAAGAAGTTGCATAATTCCTGGCTTATGTCTTTTCCAGTTTCCATTAATTTCCGAAGATTCTGTTTGGTTGTCTGTACATATCTCTCAACCTGCCCGTTAGATTGAGGGTGATAGCTGGGAGTCAATATATGTTTAATTCCAAAGTTATCGCAGAATTGTTTGAACTCTGACGATGTGAATGTAGTTTGATTGTCTGTGACTATAGTCCTAGGAAGGCCATACCGAGTCAGCAGCTGTGATTTTATTAAGTAAATTGTTTTTTTAGCAGTCATGTCATTGACTATAAATACCTCTATCCATTTAGAAAAAGCATCTACCACAAGCAATAACATTTTCCCCTTAAAGGGACCTGCAAAGTCCAGATGAATTCGGTCCCAAGGGTGTCCAGATGCTGGCCATGGTATGCATTCAGAAGGTTCCTGGTTGGCATATTTGTTGCATATTTCGCAGGACTTAATCTTTTCTTCAATGTCTTGGTCTAACCTTGGCCACCACAACTTACCTCGGGCCAATGCTTTAGTCCTTACAATCCCGATGTGGGTTTCGTGAAGTGAAGAAATTAGTTGTTTTCTAAGTGTTGGGGGAATGATGACTCGAATTCCCCAGAGTATACACCCATCATGTGTAGTTAATTCTTGTCTTTTTCTGAAGTAAGGTAGAAGATGTTCATCGCATTTTCCAGGCCATCCAGTTAGTATAAAGTTATGAACTTTCATAAGGAGAGGGTCCTTTGAGGTTTCCCATGCAATTTCTTTGCTTTGAATTGGTAGGGAGTTAATATTTTCGTCAAATATTTTTGAGACAACTTCCTCAAAAGCAAAGTCCGTCTGTTCTACTTGAGTAATAGGCAGGCGGCTTAGTCCATCAACTTTACCAAATTTTGCTGTGGGTACATATTCCACAGTGAATGTATAATTCATAAGTAAAAGGCTCCACCTTTGGAGTCTGTTTGCTGCAGTTTGTGGTATTCCTTTCTTGGAACGCAGAATGTGCATTAGAGGGCGACAATCTGTTTGTAATATGAAATTCCGACCCCATAAGAATTTGTGAAATTTTTTTATTCCATAAATAATGGCAAGTCCCTCTCTTTCTATCTGTGAGTAGTTTTGTTCAGCAGAATTTAGCGTTTTGGACCCGTACATAATTGGTCGTTCAGTTCCGTCTGGGAATCGGTGTAAAAGACTTATTCCCACTCCTCTCGAGCTTGCATCCGCTGCCAAAACCAAAGGCAATTTTGGATCGTAGTGCGTAAGAATACTGTCTTCTGTTAATGCTGTAGTTAATATTTTAAAAGCATCTTGGCAGGATGGGTCCCATATAAAGGGTGTATCTTTTTTTCTCAGCCGGTTTAAGGGTGCGCAGATGTCACTGAAGTTTTTTATAAATTTTCCGTAGTAATTAATCATACCTATAAAGGCTTCTACTTCTTTTACATTAGTTGGTTCAGGCATTTGTTGCAGAGCTTTTATTTTATTTGGTGAAGGGCGGAGACCTGATTTCTCAATAATGTAGCCTAAGTATTCCACTTTAGTCCTTAAAAATTTGCACTTGGATTTGTTTAGTCTTAGACCTGCAGTTTGAAGTCTCTCGAGCACTAAATGAAGTCTCTCAAGGTGTTGTTCTTCATTTCCTGATATTATTATGTCATCCATCAGACAAGCGACACCGTCTATTCCTTGTAAAATGATTTCCATTTTCTCTTGGTAAATCATTGGACCTGAATTTATTCCAAAAGGTAGGCGCTGGAAACTATAAAGTCCAAAAGGAGTATTGATTACAAGTAATTTTTTTGTTTCTTCATCTAGTGGAAGTGAGTAGTATGCTTCTGATATGTCTAATTTTGAGAATACCTCAGCTCCATTGACTTTGGTGAAAAGTTCTTCAATTACTGGAAGTGGGTATTGATAAACTTCTAGCCTCTCGTTCAATCCGGTTGAAAAATCTGCACATATGCGAATTTTATTGTTTGGTTTCCTAACCACAACAATAGGTGCAGCATACTCTGAGTATCTAATGGACTTTACTATGCCCAGAGCTTCCAATCTATCGAGTTCACATTTTAGTGGTTCGCGTAAGGCGAATGGAACCACTCTGGCACGACAAAAAACTGGAGTTACGTTTTCTTTCAGTCTAAGTTTTACTTGCATGTCTTTGCAGTGACCAATACCATCTTGAAAAATCTTTGGGAACTTATTTAATATCTGTTGAAGTTTTGCATCATTCCGAGGCTTATTTATTTCTGTTTTCTGTTCTTCTGAGACAGAAAAGCAGTTTAATTTGTCTAAGTGTAAATTTAACAGAGGTTTGTTCCAATTCAACCCTAATAAATTCTTCCCATTAGGTGCTTTTGCTACAACAATTGGTAATTTCTTAGTTACACCTCTCCAAGTAGCCTCAACTATAGCTTCTCCCAAAACTTGGATTTTATGCCCTGAATAGCTATGTAATATCACATTTGAATTTTTAAGCGGAAATTTATTACAGGCAATCCAAGAATTTTTTGATAATATTGTGTATTTTGAACCACAATCTAGTTCAAATTCTGTAGGTTCAGTTTGACCATTTATGTTTACCAAAAGTCTGATTCTTTCTGTCTGGTTATTTGAGTTGATATTACAAATATCTGTAATGTGATGACTGGCATCCTTATCTTTCAAAGCTTTACTTCGGCAATTTTTTGCGAAGTGGTTTAATTTTTTGCAAAAATAACACTCTTTTCCATATGCAGCACATTCGTTTATTCCATGTGTAGAACCGCAGTTTCTGCATTGAAATTTGTTTTTATTTTTAGTAGTATTTTTTGTACATGTTTGAGGGAAATTTGTTTGACCGTTTGTACTCCAACTTTTCTTTTCAGTAATTTTGTTTACATCTGAAACCGTAGTTTGTGATTTTGAAATTTCTAAAGCTCCCATCAGAGTTTTAGCCAATTCTACAGATTCATTAAACGTTTTGCAATCTTTTTGTAATAACACGGTGCGTACATCTGAGCTTTTAATGTTCATGACGAATGACGTAATTAAAGCTTCCTCATAAAAATCAGCAGGAAATTGGCACTTCTCTGCCTGTTGTTTCAAATTCAGTGCATAAGTATTGAGGTTATCTGAGTCCTGGGCCATTTTGAAAAATTTACACCTTTCAGATATTGTAAATGACACGTCCTTGAAATTTTCGTCTAATTTTTTGAGTAATTCATCAACATCAAAATCGGAAGGATTTTTAGGCTTACATATATTAATTAAAGTTTCTAATGCCTCTCCATTTAGGTTGCTAATCAACAATGCCACTTTTAATTTACTATCTTCAATGTTTGAAATTTGTAAACACGCTTGAAATTTAATGCGCCACGTGTTCCACTTAATTAGTGATGAATCAAAAGATTCTATATGATAGAAATTTAGCTTACTTGGTTCCATTTCAGTTTCTGCTTGCGACTTACTAGAATTCGGCATGTTTATTAATGTTTTCTTTATCCTCGTCGCCACTTTTGTGTATTTTGGTATTTGATAAAAGAACACTTCAATTCTCAAACATGTAACTATTTATTAAAACTTTAAAGTACATTAATACAAAATAATTGAACTACAAACAATTGATTCCTAACACTGTAATAATCATTCTGTGGTAGGTTACAACCGGTTTTTCTATCTCCCAGTGTTGTCCAGATATGTAGCTACAAACTACAAAGGGTCTGGAGTTCAGTACATGGTAGAGACTATATTGTTTCTTGAACAGTGCAGGGAGATGATTTATCCTAGATCACGCTCAAACGTCAGATTTTCCCCCTTATTTTGTGTACCCACTTTATAGCTTCAGGAGAGTCCTAGTTCCCATAGGATCCATTTCCGGATACTAACAGATTAAATAAATAAACAAATAAAAATTAATTAAATCTTATACAATACTGAAAAGCTAGAAACTGCTCAACATTTTCGCATACTTCAACATTTACTGGACAAACGTTCAAAGCTCCCAATTAATTACAAAAGACTCATTTACATGACAGTTATCAGACCTATTTGGACATACGGAGTTGGGCTTTGGGGCTCTACTAAACCATCCAATTCATCTCGTATCCAATCCTCACAATCCAAAATCCTATCTGAAATATTACCAAAAAATAGTTTTTATTGACTTGCAAAAAAACATTTTTAAACAGTCAAGAAAAATATATAAAAATATGTATATAGATTTATTTTAAATGTTTAAAAATATTTGTACATAAATATTTATATATTTATAAAAATATCTTCTTGCTTGTAAGAAAAACAACTAACCCAGGCAATTTTTTTTTTATGTAATAGTATTAAGCTCTATGACAAATATGAATTCAAATGATAATGTTTTGATGACTCATTACCAATTATAATTAATTGTTTATAAAATTAGTAATTGACCCAATTCCTCCCTACTCACTAGATATCTCATTAATTTTAGCTTCAACTCATGCTTCCATCACTATGCTAATACGACCCAATTGCTGACTTCAAGAAGTGTCACTGGAAATCAAATCCTTGCCTGTCTCTTCTATATTTTTTTATTGTTTTAATATTTTTTTGCGAAAATAATACGGACTGCTTAATTTTAGTTCGCCCGATTAATTCTCTAATCCCGCTAAAAGGATAATTGGTAGATGGATTGGCGCCAAAACAGCATTCCTACTTCATCCTTCTGTTTTAAAAGGTCAAGTGTAAAAATAAATTGTGTAAATTTAACTACATAATGAGATATTTATAGGGTAATAACAAAACTTTAATGTATTTTTTATGACAGTTTCGAATTTTACATTAAAATTTATTTCCCTATACAAATTTATTCCGAGGTCTTTTTTCAACCTTATAAATAAAGAGAGAATTCATATTGCCAAGTGTAAACAATCTAAAAATATATAATAATATTATGTTTCCGTAAGTACTCGTTATTGTTTACCGTTTAAAAGTTACTATGTAGAAGTTTTTCTTATGGCCATATTCTTTTCTTAAATCATTATTCTCTTACCGTGTTTATGAATTTTTTATAGAATGAACTCAATAACTTTCTTTTATATTATTATACGATTATCAAATCGTTAATATTATGTATTATATATGTTTGTATCTAAAAAGAATTTTAAAATAAAATGTTAAATGTTTAATGATAAAAAATAAAATATAATTTATTTAGGCGGTTACCCTTTTAATTAATGATGATATCTATAGGTTCATAATAAGTCTAAATATTATAAAAATTATTGATCTCCTTAGAACTTCCAATCAATAAATTATTACTTGTATTTGTATTGTAATCTACAATTTATTTCAGTCAGTTTCTATGCTTTGAATTATTTATAAAATGCTGTTATCGAATTTGTTTTATTCAAATAGTAGAATTATCCTCCTATTTATTTATATTTCGAGTAAAAGTATTTTTAATATTAGTAATTTGCTTCACTATTGTAATGACTAAAACTAAACTAGTAAATACTAAAATTGTAATTACTAAATAAATTAGTAACAAAAAACTGACAAAAAGTTACAAGTCGTTTAGGACTACCTCAATTTTGAAGCAAATCTTTCAGTTAATGTTGAAATTTATTAATTACAAAGCCATTTATAAAGGCGATCAATAAAATTGATCTCCATTAAACTGACAACTAAATAATTATAAATTATTGCTTGTGTTTTAATTTAGGATTATGTGTCAAATCAGTTTCAAATCGTTGTCTATAAAATAAGACTACCTGCCAAAGATGGTTGTGGGAAATCAGAAAATTACTGACAAGTCAACTAAACAGGAAAAAAATTTTTTTAAATGTTTTATGAAAAAAGTAAAAATAATTAACTAAACCTCACGTTAGTTATGGTGGTTGTAAAATAATATCATATCGTATTGAATTTATTATAGTTTGCTTACGCAAAAATTCGCTGCAAATCCCTCGCTAACGTTTTTTTCGTGGACTTATCCCGGAGCAGCTGGTGGGAGACTGAAGGACCGCTGGTGGGGAGGAACCGGCTACCAGTCTGTGCCTAGGTAGCCGAGTGTGTGCGCTTCTTCCTCTGGTGTAGTTCGTCAGTGAACTGTTCTGTTATTCCTTGTGTGTTGTCATCTGTTGTGGACATGTCGCCGGAGATGTCGGCTGGGGGTTCGAGGAGGTTCAGCCGGGGGTTCCATTCCTGCCTAAGAGGATCGCCATCGCGTCCAGATGAGTCTCCCGACGAAGAAGGTACTTTTGAGGGATTATTATCAGTTATACCGTCTTTTGGTCAGAGATCGATTATAATTATTATGGTATCAGTTCCGCAGGTTGTCGCTTCGAGTTAAATCGACGAGTTTGAACTTTTCATTCGTTTCCTTTTTAATAATTTTATAACTGGCTGTATATAGTGACTATTACTGACCATCCATAGGTTAAAGAACTGACTTACACGTACTGTTTAGGTTATATCAATCATTTATACTTCGAAACGTTCATTTCTCGATGAAGTGATTCTCGAAGTATACGCCTTTCCCACAATTGCATTCTTTTTTAGAACTCGCTATTATTTTTTTTTGGAGAATATTAAGAAGTAAACGAATGAAAAGTTAAATCTTGTTGTGACTTAATTCGAAGCGACAACCTGCGCAACCGATACCTGTATTACGTTAAACTTTGCATCAGTCAAATTAATTTCTTTATAGTTCCCTTTTAGATACTTCTCTTACAAGATTATTTTATTTAAATAGTAATACATACCATTATCATTCCTCATATTGTTTACAGTAATACTTTACGACTAAACAACTGAACAGTACATCCCCTAGTTTACAGTATAGAACTGAGTAAACTGTAGTTATCATAGAGTGTGGTGCTAGCCATGTTTAGTTCTGTTTTTGGACCCTGATAAGCTGCCTTATTTACATTTGAATAAGCCAGTTGGAAAGAAATATATTACCCAAAATTTTCTACCGTTTTAAACTTCAAATGATGTAAATATTAAAAATTTGGAAAAGTAATCTATTTTAAATGAAAATATCTTTAAAAAAAAATAGTACATTGACTCAGAAAATAAAATTGTGAAGTTCGTGTTTAAAAAAATAATTTTTGAAAGTTGTTTGAACCGGGTGGTTCATTTCCATACATGTAGATCCATGTAAGGGCTAGTTTGTTCTTGAGCAATAACAACCTACTGCAATATAATTTGTATTACACAAATTAAATCATTTCCAATTATAATATGTATGTATTTATATTAGGTGATTTTTAATGAATTAAAATTAATTTGATGACATTTATAAAATTTTAAATGTGAAATTACCTCATAAAACATTACTCTGTAACATATTACAAGAATTTATGACAATAACTAAAAAAACATTAGAATTTATGTTGATGGAGCTAGTTTTTCTTGAATCACATCTGAGTAGGTCGAAGAAAGTAAACGTGGGTCCCATTTATATTTCTTAATGTTTTTTTTTATGTTCTTTTGATATTATAATTACTAATGTTTTTTCATAATTAAAACGATATTTATTGAACAAATTAATTTAGTGATTCGTGTCAAATTATGTGCTCTATTAACTATTAGTTGATCGATTATAACAACTGATGTTCGCTTATATTCTATAATAAGCTTAATAGATTTCTTTAATTATAGAGAATGTGCATGCTCAATATTTACTTTTGTTTATTATTATTAAATCGACTAACATCAGTATTTGTTAAAATTAATTCTTCTGACAATAATTTTTTTAATTATAGACATAATGAATTATACGAGGAAGAAAATGGACCGGGTGTAGGTAAAAAAATTCTCTTATACTGGAGAAATATTTATTTGGAAGCCGACGTTTTTTATAATGAATTATAATTCATATAAGATTGTTTTAATGTTATTACTTATTTTTCCAATGGTATAATATTTCTTTTTTTTTAGGAATACTGGACAAATACATACAAGATGCTTTGTAGTACATTATAATTTTTTTTAAATGTAAATATATTGTTAATAAAAATACGAAGGCCTTTGTATACTATTGATGTTATTATTAAAATGCAAGAACTCAAAAATAGACAAAAATAAATGTTCAAATGTAAAGGGAACATTGCGGAAACAAAACCAAACAAATTATTTTTATTAATTGTTATTTTGATAGTGATTATTTTTAAATATTTTTGTATTGAAGAGAAAAGATTTGTCCTGGCCGGAATTCGAACCTGGGTCGTCTGTATCTCCGTTGCAGTGCTCTAAACCACTTAGCTACCAGGGGTCGGATCCAAGTCAGACAAATCCGTTCTCTTCACCGAACCCATATCCCCGTGTTCTCGCAATTTTTGCCATGTATACACGGGGAAGAATGCTCATCGAACAATACTTTAATTAGCATCTTATTGGCTTACGTCAATATATTATTTATAATATCGTATCTGACTTGGATACGACCCCTGGTAGCTAAGTGGTTTAGAGCACTGCAACGGAGATACAGACGACCCAGGTTCGAATCCCGGCCAGGACAAATCTTTTCTCTTCAAAACAAAAATATTTAAAAACCAAATAAAGTTTCTCTTGCGTAAACAGTATAAAATGGCTACTAATACCTAATTACCTAAAATGCAGTACGATACTCCTTAGAAATTTCTTGATTACGGTTTCCGTCTGTATTTATTGTAAGATTTGATGCTAATCACTGTAATCTAATATTGAGTCTCACCATAATTATTATTTAACATTTTATGATTTTTTTAATGAATCAATAATAATTTGTTCTTTGAGTTTCATATTTCTTTGATTTATCATCCGTCTATTTAAATTTTTAAAAACTGCCATTATATCTCTCGAATTGTCTTCAATTGTTGAGATTGTTTCTAGGTCAATTGTTGAGCTTGGGGGATGATTCAACCGTCTGGTTTTCCTGCTATTAAGGGTAAGCACTGTATAAAGAGTGGGTGAGCCCCTGGAGAATCTACTATATCTTCATTTATGATATCGTATTATAGTTTTCCAATCAAATAAACTAGTAAGCTTCATCATCCAATAGAATGTCACCTTATTCCCATCCTCGTCCCTCCCTTACAATGCTACAATGCTCTACTTCAGTACAAGAGATCCTCTCATTTTTATTTATATCCATTATATTGTTTTTCACGAATAAATAAACGTTGGGCTAAGAAAGGAAAAAAAAGTGTAATAATTTAACTATTACATAGAGTTCGCTTTATATTAGTGTCTAGAAGAAGGTACGAAGTGCATCCATTGTCAACAGTTCCAGTAGCTGGCGTGTACTTGCAGACAAAGCAGTACTTGTGGATCAACAGGTCTCTCTCTGCCTTTGAATGCACCCCTAGGGGTCTTATTGGTTCTCTTAGGACAATGGGAGGGACGATATTGATGGATATTGTCTGGGTACTTGTTAAGAGAAAAATGATCTCGGTTTGATTAGCTATGATTTATTATTTAGCTAGTCATTTGTTTTTTTTTCTTCTTTTTTTGAATGGAGTAGAAGTAATTAAATCAGAAATAATTTAGGAAGGTATGGAGATAGTCCGGGGATTCACATAGCCTCTATAAAATGGTTACCTTTAATCGGCCTGAGTGCCTTATTAATAAATCGGGCCGTTGAGCATGATCACTTACAAATCACCTCCTTGCACAACCGTTGCCCTAGAAACTGTACTGTTTCTATTACTCTCTGAACCCTGTTGGGTATGTACGGTTCTTTTTTAATTAAATAAATAATTAAATCCTATATTTAAACAAAAGTCGACAAAAAAAATTTATTAGAATTCAATGGGTAAACTCCAAAAAACTTAGGCTTAAGTCTGTAAAACACTAGAAAATAACTATACTTATTATTAACAACTATAAATTATTAATAGACTTGTGCGCCAATTGTGTTCTTCCATAATACGGGCGGTATTGCTGGTGTTAATAAACGAAACTTGGTGTTAGTAAGGCATTTTAGTCAGTCCAGGAATTCGATATGCGTATGTTCTTGGAAGTTCCAAGAGGGTGGTATGGAGTTATGGCGGCTTCTCCATCTTCAATTTTGAAATCAGTGAAGATATTGCGTTCCTACGCCAAGATTAGTTAACACTGAAGCGCTGTACGGAAGTGATGTTATACAACACTTGTAATCGTCAATTATGAAGTGGGGAACAGCTGGAAACCGTTGGGCTGTAATGACGCAATTTATATTATAAATTATATTGTATATTTGTTAAAAAGTAGTAAATAATAAAATTGAGTAGTAAAAAAAAAAAAGAATTATGAAAATAATAAAACATTCTTGAGGAAATAATATAAATGTGTCTTTGCTTCTACAAGTTTTTTAGGCCTTTGGGATAGCGAGCAAAAAGTCAATTTTGCAATAGTATTTATTGAAAATATTAGGTTATTTCAGTTAATTAGAACCCATTTATATTTTAACTTACATTGTATTTTTCTATAAAAAAAATTATTGTTATTGTAAATAATAAATAAAATAAGAACATAGAAATTTATAAAATGTATAAGCGTAAATTGATCCAATAAATCACTAAAATATAAATATATAACAATAATAAAAATATAATAGCCTAATAATAATTTTCTTTGGTTTAGTTATGAGAGTAATAATAACAACTGGCAATTGATTTGTCGTTAAAACCAAACAACTATTCAAAGAAATTTAGGGGGGGAATGAATACGATCTGTAAATTTTAAATTTTATTTCTCATTTCTCCAAATAATTTATAACCATTGAATAGGAAATATTTATGGAGAATGGGGGTAGTTGGGGGTGCAGTCAAGCAAATACCAAATAAATCAACACTTATATTTTATGTGTGCCGACGTTTCGACCTTACAGTTCACCCAGCCGCCTCTCCCATTAGCCCTGAAGATGACTTACAAAGTAGGTCGAAACGTCGGTACACATAAAATATAAGTCTTGACTTATTTGCTGTTTACTTGACTGCACCCCTCCCCCCCCCCCCCAACTCCATTATATCATCCAGTCAACTATTTTCCTCTCTAACTCGAAAATATTTTTGGACTGAACCACGGCATTGTTAAGTAATATTGTTATTGCTAAAACTTTGGTGAGGATATAAAAATTGAAAAACAGGTCGCCATAAGATTTTTTTAAGAGAGTAAGAAATCCTTAGTTATTCTTTACTTCGGTGGGGACGTAAAATGGCATCCTGAGCTTTTGGGGTGTCAGGCACTCGTTAAAGATCCCTGGGTAGGCAACATTTAGGGGTCTCCCTTTAGCATAGAATTAAGTGGCTTTCTATGAAACAAACAAATAAACAGTGAAAACAAATAGTTAGTAATGCCTCAATACCATATTAACTTGCATTTAGGAAAAGTTATAAATGCCTATTATATATTTTAAAGAATGTTAAGACCGTGGAAAAATTCCAACGAAAGGCCCTTAGTCTCCAAACTAAAACAGAAATAGAAATTATCTGTCCAATATTTCGCCCATTCAGGCATCCTCAGGGTAGATAGAGAAAAAAAAAAAGACCAAAATTTGAATTTTCATATTCTTCAGTATTTATCAGCTGTTTTTATCTAACCTTACCCAGCTGGGGTCGAGTAACCTTCCTTATGATTCATTAGTTGCATTTGAGCCTTCGAGGTGGTGGGATGCTTCTTGGGTGCATTATTCATGTTTTGTTTTGTTTTTGTTCTTTTGTTTGTTTTTTTGTGTTTTTTTTCTCTATCTACCCTGAGGATGCCTGAATGGGCGAACTATTGGACAGATAATTTCTATTTCTGTTTTGGTTTGGAGACTAAGGGCTTTTCGTTAGATTTTTTCCACGATCTTAACATTAATGTAAGGTCTCTTTTTATTTTTCTATATTTTAAAGAATATTATCTTGCTCAAAATCAATTTGCTGAAAACTTCGGAGTTTTATGGAAAATAATTTCAATACAACAATGTTTATATTGGAACTATTTGCATCGTATTTTTTGCTGCTCCCCCAAAGGAACGCAAAGGAAAAATGATACGTTTCAATTTTATTTATTTACTATCAATTTGAGTTCTACACAAAAATATAAATTATGGACTATGATTCCATTCATGCGTGCCAAACAATAGCTTTCTCTTCCTGTTCGATGTTTACGTACACATTCCATTTTCCTCCGAAACGTTTCCAATAATTACACCCCAAGAAGGACTCCTTCCTGGACCATGTCAATGCTATTAGTGACTTCTCTATTATTAGTTGTCTGTCGTGTCTGGAAGCCACATCTTCGGGTCGTCTCCTGTTATTTAGTCTCGCTTCTGTTTGTTGTCTCGTTGACGCTTCTCGTTATAGGAATTTTAAAAATTTATTCTTTTATTTAATTTTTTTTAAACGCTATTCCCTCAAGCCCAAATACAACTAAAATGCCTTTATTGATAAATCTAAAGGATTTTTTTAAAACTTGTGTTGTCTTTTTTTTTAAAAAAAATAATAAATTACTGCCTTAAAGTTGAAAAAAAAATTGTCTCCTACTAATTTTTGTTTTGAAGAGCGGGGTATATCGGCGTGCTGAGTGAGTACGGTGAAGGTTTCGGATTCAAATGACAGATGATTTTTTAAAAATGTTAACAACTACTGTGGGATTTATACCTAGGGCTCACCCATCCAATCCTTAATTGGGCGGAAAATGGAATAAATACTACCTTAAAAATAAAAATAAAATATTTTATCATTATATTTTTCCTTTAGCATATAAGCTTATCTTTATATAAAGGGTTTTTCTCTAGTATGTATTAATTTTTTGATGTTGAGGAAAATTCTGTCCCCGATCGTACCCACCGGACAACCGGCGTTGGTGCTACTTCATACACAACCATTTTTGAAAACTCCTCATATGGTGCCTTTAAAACTTTTTACTGCATTCCAAACAGTCAATTAATAGGTATATAAACATATTCCATGCAGGAATATTTTATTTCTTATTAAGAATTATGTATGAACTAATGTAATCCCAACAACTTCAAGCCGTCAAAGATTGTCAATATTTCTTATGGTCTATTCGTATTCGCTAGTACAAAATATTTTTGTGCCATCTATTGGTGATATAAAAAATTAACATACTTTATCTGATTAGTCTTTTTTATACTAGTGATTTGTAGGAATATGGATTTTTTAAAATATTTTTCCTTTCCTGAAAATTAACTGGTTAGCTATTCACTGTTTTGAAATAAAGTTGACGTTTCATTCAATTATAATTGCCTATGTGTATTTATTTTATTAAAATTTACTAGCTATTTTGAATACTTAGCTATTTTACACAAGAGTTGATGATTTTAAAAATAGGTTTATTTTCTGGTACTTTGTACTTTTTTCAATCACTGTTGAGTCATTTGTTTTCTAACACTAACTCATTCATTATTCAAAAAGAAATACTGTTACATTGTCACGGTTCCCATTGCTTATTTCAGGGCTAACTAAAATAAAAAGGTCCCAGGAATGTAAACATGTCTTAACATAAATTAGGAGAAAACATAATGTTATTTGTGTTAGAGAAGAATTGGTCGACTGTATCTTCTAATTTAAGGAAGAAATAGTTGGGGGTGCAGTCAAAGAAAACACCAAAATAAGAAAAACTTATTTATTATGTGCCGACGTTTCGGCCTACAATGTAGGCCATCTTCAGGGCTAAGAGAGAGAAACAAACAAAAATATATAAAAACGTAGCAGTAACAAGAATATATAAAAAGTGGTACAGGAGTGAAAAAATAAAAGTAGTGACTAGATATGATGAAATAGTGAAAAGATAAAATAGTGAATAGATAAAAATAGTGACTAGATATGATGAAATGGTGAATATATATATGATAAATAAGAAAGAATATAAGACTGGTTACAGAATATAAGAAAGAATAAAGAATAAAAAAGAAAGAATATAAGACTGGTTACAGAATATAATAAACTTAAAAAAGTGATAGATAAAAAAAAATTGTAGATGATGAAAAGAAATAATAATGGTGACAGATATAAAAAACAAGAATACGAATATAAAATATAAAAAATACAAGTCAAGAAAGGATAAAATGTAAACAATAATATAAAGGGAAAGAAAAATGAGGAGGTAAACGGAAAGATACAAGAAGAGAAGATTAAAATTATAGAAAAAGGGGGGGTTACATAGGTATGAGGGGTTACATAGGTAAAGTGTAATAATATAAGCATATATAGAAATAAAAGCTTGATAAATTTCAAAAATGAAACATTGAACATAGTGGTATTTATAACTATGCACTATGAGGAATGAAAAGAAAAAGAAAATATAAGTAAGGGAAGTTAATATGTAACTGTATACAGTAGGAAGCAGTGGCATTAATGCAAAATAAGATGTGAATATAACATAAACATGTAGAAAATAGGTAAAGAAATACAGAGGATGAAAAATATGAGGCTAAATAATAATGAACTCTATACATTAACAAATGATGGATGCCAAAAGAAGGTGTGAGAACAGGTGAGAAGAAAGGTGAATGTGAAAAGGATGGAGATAAGATAAATACCAAGGTATGTACTAACCGAATAGAACACGCACAGCTTGGGGAGCTCAGAATCAAGTGAGAGAAATAATACGTTATAAAAATACGTTAGGTCGGCTGGAGGAAGCGATCCAGGCGAATTCTGACGGCCAAACAAATAATGACAAAGAAGGGGGAAGGAGATAAGCAGATGTAGAGGCAATAAGAGACCGTAAAAAATGTAAATAGCGTGAAAAATTATATGGAATTAATTAAAATTAAAAATTATATATTATATATTATATTTTATATAAATTAAAATTAAAAATAAATAAAATTAAAAAGGAGAAATGCAGATGCCTGGATATAAGTGACCGTAAATAATGTAAAATGCGTGAAAAATTAAAAGTCAATGCTCAACATGTAATTAATAAAAGAATGGTATAAAAAATTAAGAATGTAAGGTTATTTTAGTAAATTAAAAATTTGGGAGTAGGTTAGGGATAGGTGATGGGAGTCGGTCTTGGCATTAACGGTAGAGGAATCTAAATTGATGTGAATGGTTTCTGAGAGGATGCGTTTATTATAATTAGGAACGGAGGCCAGGATCGACGTATTTTCGAAGTCAAAAATGTGGTTAAAGGATAGGGCGTGTTCGGAGAGTTTAGAAGCGGTTGGGTTGTGGGAGGAGATGGAATATTTGTGTTGGATAATGCGGTCTTTAAGTAAGTTTTTGGTTTCGCCGATGTAGGAAGAGTTGCAGTTGGGAGTAGAGCACGGAATGCGATAGACGACCTGAGAGCGATGTTTTAGAGGAATGGGATCTTTGACTCGGGTATAAATATTGGAGAGTTTGTTGTGGGATTTAAAGGCGATGCGTAAATTGGGGATCGCGGAACGTAGGGATTTTTGAATGTTATTAGAGAGGGAGGGTATATATGGCAAGGATCTGTATATAGGGATAGAAGGCGGATGTGGAGATTGGGTGCGGGTGGGTGGGTTATAATGGTGATGGATGAGTTTATTGATAACATAGGGAGGAAAATTGTTTTTTAATAGGATTTCTTTGATGCGTTGGGTGTTGGTGTTATGGAAGCAAGCGTCGGAGAGGGATAGACCACGGTGGATGATATTTTTGGCGACATTGATTTTTTGGTGGTGCGGATGTTGGGAGTAATAATTGAGGAGTCTGCCAGAATAGGTGGGTTTAGTATACCAATCAGTGGATAAGGTGTGATCGGGATTTCTAAAGATACGGAGGTCAAGGAAAGGTAGTGATTTGTTATGTTCAAGTTCAACAGTGAAATGTAGGCGGGAATGGTATGCATTTAAGGATGATAATAAACCTGGAATGATGTTAGGATTTAGGATAAGGAGGAGGTCGTCCACATATTTTTTAATGAAAATGACATCGTCACGGAACTGGGGTAGGATGGAGTCTAGAAGGTCATTTAGGACAATATTGGAGAGGTCAGGAGCGAGGGGATTTCCCATGGCCAGTCCAGAAATTTGGTTAAAGAACTGTCCATGGAAAGTGAGGTAGCCAGATTCGCAGCAGAGTTTAAGGGATTGGAGATATGAGGACCGGTTGAGAGAGGTATGGGGTTCTATTAGTGACCAGTGGTTATCTATAATGACAAGGGCTTTATCTAAGGGTATGTTGGTAAAAAGACTTTCGACATCGAAGGAAGTGAGGATGTAATGATCAGGAATGGTGAGGGATGTTAAAAGATCACGTAGATGAAAAGAATTTTGGATATCATATGGGTTGTTACGGCTGAGGACTTGTAAGGATGAAAGTAAGAACTTGCTAAGTTTTGTAGATGGTGAATTGACGTTAGCTGTAATCGGACGGAGGGGGTTGTTGGGTTTGTGGATTTTGGGAAGACCATAAAAACGGGGGGCTAAGGAATTATAGGAAATGAGGTTTCTGTAAACAGGATAAGTAATTAATTTAGAATTGACAAGGCTTTTTAGGTGGAGGTTGAATTGTTTTTGGAGAGATGTAGTAGGATCACGTGGTATGGGTTGGTAGGTGGACGTATCAGAAAGGAGGGAATTAATTTTGAGGTTATAATCCGAAAGGTCCATGATAACAGTAGAGTTACCTTTGTCAGCTTTGGTGACAATTAAGTCGTCATGCGATTGAAGAAAAGAGCGTGTGGACGCAAGGTCTTTGAAAAATTGCGGGGAGAAATTAGAAGGGGTGGAATGGGGGTGCTGAAGGAAGTTGGAAATGATATTAGCTACAGAGACGCGTGAAAGATCAGGTTGAACATGTGAATGGTTGAGGAGGGGGTCATTATGGATATATTCTAAGTCGGTCAATAGGTCAGGTATAATTTTTTTGAAGGAGGAGGAGGGTGCAGAAAAGTTAGGTCCTAGGGAAAGAATGTTGTTGACATGGGTGGGGATGTTGGTGGAAGAAATGTTAAGTACCCAGTTATCATCTCCTTTTGGGTAGATTTTGGAGGTAAGGGATTTGTGGTAAAGTGAATTGAATTTGGAGATGAGGTGGAGTTTTTTGCGTGACCTGGTTGTAGTGAAGGTAGATGAAATAAGGGTGGAGAGGCTATTCATTTGGACCTGGTTAATGGTGACTGGTTAAGAATTGGGTGAGGGAAGATATTCGTAGATTCAACGAGTGGATGTGTTGTATGGTCTCCCGTATTTTAAGATTCAGCAAAGATTTTTTAAATTTTAATGAGAAATTATGTAAAGTAGACACATATTATACTTTACCTATGTAACCCCTCATACCTATGTAACCCCCCCTTTTTCTATAATTTTAATCTTCTCTTCTTGTATCTTTCCGTTTACCTCCTCATTTTTCTTTCCCTTTATATTATTGTTTACATTTTATCCTTTCTTGACTTGTATTTTTTATATTTTATATTCGTATTCTTGTTTTTTATATCTGTCACCATTATTATTTCTTTTCATCATCTACAATTTTTTTTTTTTTATCTATCACTTTTTTAAGTTTATTATATTCTGTAACCAGTCTTATATTCTTTCTTTTTTATTCTTTATTCTTTCTTATATTCTGTAACCAGTCTTATATTCTTTCTTATTTATCATATATATATTCACCATTTCATCATATCTAGTCACTATTTTTATCTATTCACTATTTTATCTTTTCACTATTTCATCATATCTAGTCACTACTTTTATTTTTTCACTCCTGTACCACTTTTTATATATTCTTGTTACTGCAAGGTTTTATATATTTTTGTTTGTTTCTCTCTCTTAGCCCTGAAGATGGCCTACATTGTAGGCCGAAACGTCGGCACATAATAAATAAGTTTTTCTTATTTTGGTGTTTTCTTTGACTGCACCCCCAACTATTTCTTCCTTAAATAATGTTATTTGAATGAGCTGTCAAACTCTGAATAATATTATTGTTAATCCAATGTTTCCCATTTTATAATAATTAACAATTTTGTTTTTGTAATTATTGCGATAATTAGGATTAGGATAGTGGTGTGATATATATTTATGGTGGCTTTAATGATATTGTTGCAGGTGAGAAAAAATTTGAACGTATCCAGAAGATAAAGTACGATAAATAATTCCTACGGCAAATAGAAAAAAAAAGATATTCGAGAGGAAATAAAGGCATGGTTAAAAAAAGTAAACTTTTATTGTTTTGCGGTTCCGGTATTGCTATTATCGCATTGACCCCGAAGTTTAAAAATAATAATTTATAAAACTATCATCCTTACAATTGTTGTTTATAGATTTGAACGTGGTTGAAGGATAAACGTCTTAAGGTTTTCAGAATTGCATCTAAAGTATTACTTCGAATACTTGTTTTAAAAAGAATGAAACCACTGGAGAATTTAAGTCACTTTACGCGAAATCGCAGAGCACGCACTCCCTTAATATGGATGAAGTGATAACGTCGCGAAGATCGGCCTGTAACGTTTTTTTTTTTTTAGAAACGAATGTATTCCTAAAAGGTTTAATAAATAAGGAACCGACTGCTAAACGTTCGAAGGGCAGACCGAGGCATTGGCTGGAGGATTGTGTTGCGGGATGAACTAACGAATTTGGATTTCAGTATTAGTTGTAAGCAGATTGTTGATATAGGTATCGAACCTTCGGGTTCGCTAAGCCCTGTTGTTATTATTATTAATTGTTGTGCTAATTTATGCGTTCAAGATCAAAAGTCCAAAAATTAAAAGCTCGACTTTCTCCTATTTTTCGCTAGTTTAGTCAAGCTGTATTTTTCGCTACTTTAATCATGCATCATTGTCTAAGAAGAGACTACGTCTTAATTCTATTGTTTTAGTCCGGTTCTGTGTCTGTTTTAAGAGAATAAAGCATCGGCTATCTAAACAAACTAAAAATGTGAAAAAGTCAATTTTTGTAATTGAGTTTTCCGCTTTTTGTCCAGAATGCCTGAATATAATTGATGCTTGAAAAGTTATTGGGTTTAATAATGAACGAATTTTTAAAAAGTTAATAAGTGCTTTACCCACTTTTACAGGCGTAGGTGGGCGGATTGCATGAAGAGTGATCTGGCGGATTTTTATTTGGGCAGTAGTCCGTTGATGGGATATTGTAAGCTTAAGTTGGTGGTATCGGTTTCGTACCTTTGGTTTCACAAAGCCTAATTGTTATAATTAATTTTTGTAATAATTATGAAATGAAAACTTTATCTTTAACAGGCGGTGATTCATCAGGTATGTTCAATTTGAGCAACATAATTCTTCTTATGAAGGGTCACACCCATATTTTATACTCCGGACCATAAATTTTACTCCTCTAAGCCAAATCTTTCGAGTTTTTTCCTCTATTGTACCCCATCCGTTCAATAATAATAAAAATAAAATAAAATTCAGTTTCTCTCTTTCGTATTGTGGTCTAATAATTTCGGAAACAGTCGTAAATAACTTATCCAATTATGATGATTGGCTGATTTTTCGACTGTACGGCAATTGATCCACTTTTGGCGTAATTGTGCGGTCTGAAGGTGCAGCAGGTGTGGTGGCATGGCCAGGTGGGGTCCTACCACAGTCAGTGTATTAGTGACTCCATCCACACACCTCACCATCCACCCTTCCTCTTCTCGAACGTTCTATAAATATGATTTTATCTTGATTTGAGCCATAAATAAAACACGAAAGCGCAACCCCTTGGCAACTTTCCAAAAGCTCAAAGAAATCTTTTTACAGGAAATGACCGAAATCTAATGGTTTCCAATCCGGTCTCACAAATTTCACTTTCGAGCTGATCTCCTCGATTTGCTATCGGATGTTTACGGGCGGGTAAATAAATATGAATGTTGTTACGAAGATTGTACTAATGTGTCATAAGATCGGTTTTAAAGGATTTCTCAAATCATAGTTAGGAATTTGCGAGGATAAATATTTAAAAAAAAATCAGTTCTTAATTTCCTTTAGTTCAGAAATGCGAAAGAAAATGAAGGAAAAAGATCAAAACGACAATCTAATTTTTGAGAAAAATAAGTAAAAATATTTTACATTACACATCCATTTTATTTTCAAATTAATAAAATGTTTAAGTTTTAAATATTATTGCATATTAAGTATTTGTGCATTTTACTATCATATATTTAATATCTATTTGTATAACTTACATGGTAGAGGTTGTTCTGTTTTTAAGGCAACCTCTTGCAGGAAGGTGATTTGGCTTGGTTTGCATTAAAATTCTTGGTTTTCTTCCATTTAATCTTTTTATATGAGCAGGCTATGAGAGCCACAGACGTATCTGCAGCTACCACATTGCCGATCTAAAGCTGTCAAGAGATTTAGATTGATTTTGACAGTTATTCATTTTAAATTACATTTACAATTAAAATTATAGACATATTTAAAAATGACGGATTTTTTATTTTACTAGTATTAGGTGCTATTTATTAGTAGTACTTCTTATTTTTTATATATATAGGGGCTTGTCTTTATTAAGAACGGTTGTGCAAGAAAGTAAATATGCAAACATCGCACTTGACTCCTTTATTTCCTTGAGATTAAAGATACTGGGTCTTCAAATTCCTAAGTTAATGAGATCATAAAAGCCAATGGCTAGCCAATTTGGGATACATTTAAATAATAATTAATTTACCTAAGAATATAATTAAATTTTATAAAATCATTGTATTATTCGAATGTTATGTTTCATGACAAACAAAATATTAAATACTTTAAATTGTATGCATGTATTTTATTAAATATTTATGATGGTATTGCTTGCACCTATTAAACGCAAACAATTGAATGTTCTCTAAGTTTGTTCGAATGGTATATAATTTTATTAATATTTTTTGCCATAATTTAATATTTAAAACATGGATACTAGGAAATAAGTTATCACTTCGGAGTTAACCGGTATTTCTTTTAAAAAAATATATGTTTTGTATATGAATTTGCGGTTTCTATTAAAACCATTCGGTGCAGGTGGTTGCGAAAATACTTAGAGAATATCAAGTGGGAGTTCGTGTAGGAAGAAGCTCTGTTGATTCTTGTGTTGCAATTCTCATAATCATCGATAACACTACACCTGGAAAATTTTAAGTATTGCTTTTTATGTAAATATTTATATTAATTTAAAATATTACTCTCCGGGCTGCGTTCTATATTCTATATTACCAACTGAAGTAGAAGAATAATTAAAAATTTCCTGCTTGAAACACAGTCTAAAAAACTTTGTCAAAGTGCTCGCCATTAAATTTGTTTTGTTTTTTATATTATTATTTTATTATTAATTAGTTTATTTTATTATATTCAGTGACGTGTATTTCATAACGTTAATGATTGTGACATTTTTTAAAACTTATTGTTGTTAACGTTTCGTTGACAACATTCATCTTCCTGGGATTTTAATATATCCTTGTGGCGTATAACCGTGTATGGTAAAGATAATGTAAGGACACGCTTTCTTATCGTTTACGTCCTTGCATTGCCTCCTATCCACAAGGCTCCGAGACCTTCTATAATTAAACATTTATCTATTTTATGAGTAATAATTGAATCAAGGATGGTTAATTTTGACGAAGTATCTAGTGGGTATTTGTCGAAGTGTAAGTTTCATTACATCTCTGATTTGTTGTTTAATTAATATAAATTCTGCGTAAAGTTTAACTGGCAATGAAAATTGAAGAAAAAATGAAACTTTAGTTTGTTGTTATAAACGTTTATTTTTTTTTATCATTTTAATTTTATTTACAATTATTTACTTAAATCATGACGACAGCCTATTTATATCTTTTTACTATTTTTCAGTAGTAATATTATAGGAAAAGGCGAGTTTTATTATCCTTATTATTAAAATTATTATCCTATCAGTCAAAATTAAATTATTAGTTAATAAAACTATTTAGTCATAACGTTCTAAAAAAATCACATAAAATTACTTAAAATTATTTTGTTTCTCTTTAGATTATACCTTTGCTGTTCATTGTAAACCAACATAATAATAACATACTTTTTTTTATTTTTATTTTTTGGAAAAAACTTACAATTTTTATTTAAAAATATTAAAAAACTATTTTTGTCACATAAATTTTAAAAACCATTCTGCTTAGTTGTTTCTCGATACTATTTATTTTTAGAAAATAATTGGTAAATTATAGAGTTACTTTATTGTAAATAATAATTAAATACCATTGCTGGGAATTAATTAAGTAACTATTTATTTTCATGGTCAGGATCATATAGACCAATTTTTTTTACGTTACAAATATATTTCTACCTTAATCGCCACAATCAATTATATCTTTATTTTTATTTAAAATGTTTTTTGTTTTTTTTATTAAACGTTATCCATCATTAGAGAATTGTTTTTAAGACCTAGTCATTTTAATGTTTTGATCTATTTGCTAGTCAAACAATTCTGATTTCAAATGGTTTCATTAATTTAGAAATCTTCACTCTAAAAATGTATTATTATATTGTAAGTTAATAGCATGAAATTAGATCAAATTAAAATATTGTTGGTAAAAATTAGTATAATTCTTGAAATTTTCAAACCTTGCCTCCGCATATATAAATGTTATAAAATTTTACTACGCAGATAACAAGTACATAAATTTATCTTTTAATATAAAATTACTGAAATATATGGGGTAGTTAAGGGGGGCATAAGGCTTATTTATCGAGTACTTATTCATAGCTTTATATAAGGAGGAGATTAAAAGCGCGAGGAACAATTATGCAGTAAAATAAATTGCCTCCCTCCTACTGCAGGGATTATCGAGAAATGTTTATGTTAAAACAGTTCTCGGAATATGTTATTAATAAAAATAATATTAAAAACACATAAAATTACTTTCAAAAGATCGTACTATTCTAATTTGCATAATCTTATTACTTTTGATTCAAACAAATAAATTGTTCTATGCAAATTTAATTGACCAATCCGCCCAGCTATATGTTGTGTAATTTTTATGCTTAAATTACATCATACATTTGAATTTATATAAATTACACTATTCTGCAAAAAAAATTGTTTTCCCTTGAAAAAATATTACGGCATTTTATGTTTTCTATGATGCTGAATCTAAATCTAGAATCAGAAAAATTTTAACACTTACAGCTTTTCAGAGAAATCAATGTATAAAAAAAAAATAAGGTTTTCATAAAAAAAGGCGTTTAACTTACTAACATGATTTATTCACTTATGTATATAAAGTATAAAATACAAAATAAGGCGTTCTGATAATACAATAATCTTAATACATAAACCTTCCTTTTGTAGTCCTCTTGAAGTGTTTCTCGCTGTAGACTCCAGCAGTAGTCCGCCAGCATTTTTTCATTCCATTTTCCACTATACATCCTTTCTATTTCGGCAATATCCTGATGGAACTGTTCCCCGTGTTTATCAGATACAGCTCCAAGATTGTGGGGAAAAAAGTTTAAGTGGGAATGGAGAAAATGGACTTGGTAGGCTTGTAACAGTTCAGTTACAATTTGTTCATAGTCATCCGACCTCACATTTCCCAAAAAGTTGCTGTATACTTCTTTAAATGAAACCTATGCTCTTCTTTCTGGTGTGGTCAATTTTTCTAGGAACTCCTGGTCTTTTACTACTGATCATATTTGTGGACCAACAAAAATTCCCTCTTTAATTTTTGCATAACTTAGTTTATAAAACTTAATTTTAAGGTGAGCAACAAAATTTTTCATTAGGCCCAGTTTGATATGAATCTGTGATTGAAAAATTTTTGATTTGTCAATCAAAGGAGGATAAGCAATGTTTATCTGGCCGGTCACATTCGTTTTTCGAGAAGGCCACTCTTTCACTGTGTCCCATTCACATAGAAAACGACAGTACTTTGTGAACCTGCTTGAGGACCTGTAAGCATGGCTATTACCTAGTTTTGTCAAGCTTTCTTGGCCATAGAAGTAGACAGTCACATTTAAGTGGATTTAGATTACTATATGACCAAAATAAAATATGAGGACTGTCATACCATCAACTACATGTTTCTACCTAACTTAATACATGGGTTTCTATTAAAAAATAAAAATAAAATCTGTCATTATGCATAGGCCAAATTTGATTTTTATTTTGAAAGTGATTTTTACAAAAAACTGTACGTATTACAGAATTTTAGACTTCAGTGTTCAGCACACCCCCCAAAAAAAACATATGGGAACACCATTATTTTTCCAGGGTAGATTTTGGTACAGAACAGTGTTATTATATTAGTAAGAATACTTTGAGTTGATGCGGTTTTATTAATCTAAAAAAAAAAAAGAAAACGTTTAACTGATATTAGAACAAATACTTATTTTTATTGTTATTTATGTACATGTATTTAACTTTTATTATTTAATCTACTAATTTTTTATGTATGGACTCTTCGGGATCTAAAGACCTTTCTGGGGCACACCCAGCCTCAATACCCTAAACTGTAGGGAAAGTCCTTGCAGTCGATCGTCTAAATTACCTTCCTGCACAACCGTCGAGCCAAAAACAGTTAACTCTCCACCGTGTACTGAATCCAGGACCCTTTATAAGCTGTAGTAGTACAGGTTTATTTAACTAATTAATAATTATTTTTATGAAATGTGTATTTATAAATAAATCCGTAAAATTGCTAGTAATTAATTATTATACATTATTGCCAGATTTATAAAATAAGCTTAATTTTCTACAATTATTTTATATTGTTTTGTTTTAACTAATAAACTAGTGATCCCATTTGACTCAATGGATTTTTTTGTTGGAAATGGCATTTTATATTTCGAAAAAGAATATTGTTACCATTCACCAATATTTTAAAGTTCATAGAGACTCATAGGACTATTAGTTTCAGAAAATTGCCTATAAATCGAAAAGTGAAAGGTTTGACGTATTGGTACTTCGCAACATAAGACAACCTCATCGATTGTACACCTCTGAATTTACTCACTTAATCTTTCCTAATTGCAATAACCCATCGAAATTTATTAGTTAATTTATTCATTGATGTTTCCCACCTGAGATTTTCTCAGCAGGTAAGTGGCATGGTATTAGTTTAATTCGGTAATTAATCAGGCATATTAAATTAGTTAAGTTCGTCCTGGTGGATTAAGCGCTCGATTTAGATTTATCTACGCGCATTAAGATTGAAACGGGACGTATTAATTCTAATTTAAGTGAAAACTGTTGATCCAATTAACACTTAAAAGTAAAAATAACAGATATTGTTATTGCTATGTCAATAGGTTTAAGTCTAGTAGTGGCAGTTAAATTATTTAATCTTTTTACAGCCATCGTATCGTACTATACAAACGTTTTTTTAGAAACATTACAGTCTCTACCATGTGCTAAACCCAAGATCCTTCATAGGTTGTAGTGGTTAAGGATTTTTTTTTTAGTGCCGTTACAATTCCAATTTTATTTAGATTTGACCTAGGACTCCATCTGGACAAACGTCTCACGTGGAATCCTCATACAAAATTGAAAAGACAAGAAACTGCTCGACGTTTTCGCCTACTTCAACATTTACTGGACAAACTTTCAAAGCTCCCAATTAATTACAAAAGACTCATTTACATGACAGTTATCAGACCTATTTGGACATACGGAGTTGAGCTTTGGGGCTCTACTAAACCATCCAATTCATCTCGTATCCAATCCTTACAATCCAAAATCCTTCCTAAAATCCTCAATGCTCCTTATTATGTCACAAACAAACTCCTGTATCATGATCTTAATATCCCATATGTTGCTGATTTGGCCCAAAATAGATTCCTATCATTCTATGAAAAGCTCTATACACACTTGAATCCGCTAGTCTCTCAACTTGCTTCCCATAATATTAATATAAGGGTTATCAGCCTCCGAGGCGTCTGAAAAGAAGATGGCCTCGAGACCTTCTACTGTAGAACTTTATTGGAGTGCTATCAATGGATAGTTTCTCCACAAGTGTTTTTTTTTCATGTCCTTTGTTCATACAGCAGATTTACGTGATGTAATATAATTACAGTTGTAAATATCAATAAATTATTCTATTCTATTTAGATTTGATGTGCTACTTATTTGACGATAGAAATTCTATCTTCCTTTCTTTTTCTAAACCCCTTATCTTATTTTACATTCATTTTTGAGAATTCTGTTTTCATCTTTATCATCGTATTTTTATTCTTACCGATTTACCGATGTGATATGTGATTCAAGAGGATCCTAATTATAATTAAGTAATAAACGATTTATATCGCCGGTCGTAAAGCATATAATCAATGAAATTACTTCATTTTTCAGATATTCTTACATAACATAAGCGAGACAATCAAAGTCTTGCAATAAGTGCTTTTGTAATGGCTATGCATGCAATGTCTTAAACTTTAAACAATGCTCTCTCACTCTCTCTCTCTCTCTCTCTCTCTCTCTCTCTCTCTCTCTCTCTCTCTCTCTCTCTCTCTCTCTCTCTCTCTCTCTCTCTCTCTCTCTCTCTCTCTCTCTCTCTCTCTCTCTCTCTCTCTCTCTCTCTCTCTCTCTCTCTCTCTCTCTCTCTCTCTCTCTCAATGTATTATTTTAAAAATTGACATCAAGCGTACAGTTATTACAATTTGACCTATCAATTACCTGTGAACATTTCTGTGTACCTTGTGTTAAATGTAAACTTAAAACTGCTTTTAATTAATAGTAAGAAAAAAAACTAATTTCCATGTCGGGAAACTTTTTTTAATTTACAAAAATGAATAACTTCTTTTTTTAAAAAAAACGTAAAATCACAGAGCTGAAGGTCTATCCAGATGTATTGAATAATATTTTTCACTTACACTGGAACTTCAGAATTCAGGGCAGAAAGATATATAAAAGAACATTTGAAACAGACGTTGTCCATAGTTGCTCAATCGTAAAAAAATGGTAAAAATTATCTATCGGACCGAATGGAATATGTATTAATCACGGGGGGATTGTATATACTCTTTTAATGCATTAAATAGTCTGCATAAAACTGACATAACTTTTTTCATATTGATAATAATTGTTGACCTATGATAATTTATGTTGAAGAAATTGGTCCGGGTAGAGGTCACTGAATGAAATTCTCAAGTAATTTCAGATGATATTTATTGTTAGCCAACTTCTTCGACATAACTTTTTATTTCATTTTAAATGTATCTTTTTTTTAATTTATTTTACTTGCATTGTTGAGACTTGGATAAGGAAGAATCGGATAATTTTGTATTTATATTAATCGAAAACATCAATAGTTATTGACTTGAATCATGATATACCGTGGTAGATCAACCAACCTATAAATCCCAGTGTATACGGTGTTGAAATATCTACAAATATCAGATAACAGAGGATTTGCTTCATGGAGTTTCCAGCAACTAAGAGATCATCACTAGGAAGTAGACCTTGCCGATTTGAACTGGACGACCTGAAATCGAGATTTATGTTCGGAATAAATCGAACGATATTCGGTGTACAAAGCAACGTCAGTAGTCTACCAATACATCATTCGTGATATCTGTTGTTCTGTGTCGAAAAAATCCGTAGACTTTTTTTTTTACTTCTCTGCCAGTAAACCTATTTTACAGTCACATTTATCAAATGATTATTTCAACTTATGAATTTGTGGTTGTGTACAACAGTTAATAGTTGGTCATAGACTAATATTATTCCTGTAAATTACAGCTATGGAAGAAATTGTGATTGAAATGAAAATTACATCTTACCAATCACTGTTTGTAAGTATACATTGTGAGCTGACATAATGGAAATGGATTGGATTATTGGTTTTAAAATTATTTTTTATTACAATTCCAGTGGCGGACCGACCTCTTTGTTCCAATTTTATAATTTAAATAACGCGAACTTTTATTGTTGTATAACTTTTAAACTGTGTACTTTTTTTTTCTCGCAATAACGCGTCCTTCTTCATGTTGTTAATGGCATTCATAATTTATGAAGTTTTATTCATATTCATTACACTTGTAAATTTTAGTAAATAAACTTTAAAAATAACATTTTTTTTCACTACACAATTTTGTACATAGTTTTAATATGAACATATATCGTTTTTAAGTCCATATTGTTGTTTTGGATTTGGATTTTGGATGATATCCTTATATTATATATAATAATATTGTTTAAAATTCCAGTTTTACATAAGCTAAACTATCTTAATTAAAGTAGCTTTCTTAACTTTTGTAATTCATTCCT
The DNA here is from genome assembly GCA_037127475.1 of Arma custos. Classification (NCBI taxonomy): domain Eukaryota; kingdom Metazoa; phylum Arthropoda; class Insecta; order Hemiptera; family Pentatomidae; genus Arma; species Arma custos. The sequence goes on along the minus strand of CM073762.1, from coordinate 46,268,924 downwards.
ACAAGATAGGAGTAAGTTCGAGATAATATTTAATCTTTACTCGTTAAGGATCAAAAACTGATAACCTTTCTTAAATATTTTATTTGAAAAGAAAAGATATGGCCAGGACCGGGACTCGAACCCGGGACATTCTCCCCTCCGTGGTGACGCCTCAACCATCTCGACCATCCTGGCTTCGCTTCACGGTACTGGCCATATCTTTTCAAATAAAATATTTAAACAATTATATCAGATAAAAATTAAAAAAATTATAAAAGCTGATAACCAAATCAAAAATTGATTTTTTGCCAGTTTGGTCTGGCAATGTGGTCTTATTCGACATTTTCCTGCCTTATTTCTCATGCTTTTGGTCAGGCTCTGAGCAGCATGAAATATATGGAGCCTAAAATTGATTGACTAGACTAGCGAAAAAGTCGAATTTTAAATTTTGGAGTTATCTGATTTTGATCATGAACGCATCAACTGACACAAATTGACTGTGAAAAGGATTCTTTCAAAAATATATATTATTTGCAACTTTTTGTTTTTAATGCTTACGATTCCCGATTGTGGAAACGCCATCGTTAAGTTTTATGATTAACCCTCCTCCACTACTCCATTTATCCTATGACAAATTTGCTACTCCTGGGTAGTCTACGACCCATGCCTTTGAAATTCACCTTGCCATTAAAAAATCAATCATTTAGTTCAAAACTTATAAATATAGAAACATCACTCAGGAGAGCGCAGGCGCTGACAAAGCAGCACTGGGTCGTGAGCGAGGGTAGTTGAAGAGGGTTAACGATATTCTGGAAAAATAGAATTCCTTGCTTACTACAAACATTTAATTTAGAGATTGAAAATTAGCTTGGAAACAGCTAAGAATATCTTTTTATCACAGTTATCCTGCTCGTTTGTAAAGAGCAGATGTGAATCCATTAAATGTGAATGTTTCATGTAATCTAATTAAATAATAATGATAAAATTAAATGTTAACATTTCGAAGAGCGAAACAGTTTCGCATGTGCTGTTGATGTAGCTTATACGAAACTAGTTCGTTGAAGAATGAATGCTTTCTTCTTTATCTTGTGATGTACTATAAGTACCATCGCTAATTGCTGTAGCTTCGGAGGAGTGCTATCATTAGAATGGTATCTGGGGCAGTATCAATTGTATGATTACAATTTAATGATACAGTAATTATAAGTTATGATACATCAATTAATAGAAGCTGGTTTTACTGTTTTCACTCATCTTCTACTTAATATTTTCAATAATATATGATTATATAGTTGTTGTTTTTTTGTAACTGACATTGGCAGATGATACGATTCTTGTCTTTCTAAACATTATACATCCCAATTATTTAACTATATAAATTAATTAACTATATAATCCTACATAGTACTGAACTATTTATTTGAAACCTATATTTCGACCCACGGTCTTCTTAGTAGTGAGACCACAAGTGATATATAAATACATATTTATTCAATATTACACCGAGTACCACTTTTGATTCTTAAGATCAAACATAACCAATATGGCAGTCTTTCAATCTACGCTTCGGACAACTATTTAGGCTTTTATTTCGACATATCTTTAATATTTAAAGTTATAAAATTAATAATAATAAAAAAACTTTATCTCTACAAGTCTTGGGTTCAGATTTTTTATAAGTTTGCTTACCCCCAATATAGGTACTCACTTTATAGGCGCTGGGTGAGCCCGAGAAGAGACCCTAGATCCCCACAGGGTCCATTACCGGCTATTATAAGATTAAATCATATATCTGTCACTGCTGGATTTGAACCGGCGTGGCATTTCAGCGTTCTACCACTGACCTACTCCGCTCCACATTTAATTGAATAAATGCGTAATTTTAATTTATTATTATTCGGATTACTACTTAAGATCGATAGATCAAACCTCTCAGGTTTAATGCAATCCTCCAACCTACGCCTAAATATTGGGAAAAACTACACCAAGATAATCCATGAAGAATTATGGGTTTAATACATGATTGGAACTGTACTGTTCTTTGGAAAACGCCTGTGGAAAAGGGAGGCGATTTGCTCAAAGTCATTCTTGTCTATCAGGTTTTTCTCCCCAGATAGAGTTTGGGTTAATCCCATGAGGGTCTGTAGATCCCACAGTGCCAATCCGGTAACAAATTAAATAACTTATCTGCACTGCCGGATTTCATCTCGGACCTTCAATATAACAACTCAGTACTCAACGCAATGAGGCACACCCGCTCCCATCACATTAGTAATAATATAATTATATTGTATATAAGTATTGCTAAAAAAATCAATGTATTAAAATGAATATAAATAAACCCTGTTAGAGAAGAATTGGTCCACTGTATCTTCTAATTTAAGGAAGAAATAGTTGGGGGTGCAGTCAAAGAAAACACCAAAATAAGCAAAACTTATTTATTATGTGCCGACGTTTCGGCCTACAATGTAGGCCATCTTCAGGGCTAAGGGAGAGAAACAAACAAAAATATATAAAAACGTAGCAGTAACAAGAAGCAAGAGATCGCATTATGTTACAGCTGGAAATATTACATTTCATTTAGGTTTAATACTTATTGCTATTAAATGGATAATTATAATACAATGATTAGACAGGTAGGATTCCGGATCGAACTGTAATAAACTCAGTAGCAGTGTTCGAACGACTTTCACCTAAGCACCTGTTGCAGAATGGGAGCAGAGTGAAACCAACAGACGCTACGCCTCAGAATTTTCGTATGCTATTTCAGATTAAAATTTGCAATTACAATTACAATTTTTTAATAAAATAATTACAAGAATAGAATGTCTTATTAAATCAAACACCACAATAAATAAAATATTATTTTGACTTACATATAAGCACAATGTTGTATGTATATAAACTGAACCAAGAAAAATTGTGAAAAATAGGGTTTATTTATTTAAGGAAGAAATAGTTGGGGGTGCAGTCAAAGAAAACACCAAAATAAGCAAAACTTATTTATTATGTGCCGACGTGTCGGCCTACAATGTAGGCCATCTTCAGGGCTAAGGGAGAGAAACAAACAAAAATATATAAAAACGTAGCAGTAACAAGAATATATAAAAAGTGGTACAGGAGTGAAAATAAAAATAGTGACTAGATATGATGAAATAGTGAAAAGATAAAATAGAGAATAGATAAAAAAAGTGACTAGATATGATGAAATAGTGAATATATATATATGATAAATAAGAAAGAATATAAGACTGGTTACAGAATATAATAAACTTAAAAAAGTGATAGATAAAAATAAAATTGTAGATGATGAAAAGAAATTCTAATGGTGACAGATATAATAAACAAGAATACGAATATAAAATAGAAAAAATACATGTCAAGAAAGGATAAAATGTAAACAATAATATAAAGGGAAAGAAAAATGAGGAGGTAAACGGAAAGACACAAAAAGAGAAGATTAAAACTATAGAAAAAGGGGGTTACATAGGTGTGAGGGGTTACATAGGTAAAGTGTAATAATATAAGCATATATAGAAATAAAAGCTTGATAAATTTCAAAAATAAAACATTGAAAATAGTGGTATTTATAACTATGAACTATGAGGAATGAAAAGAAAAAGAAAATATAAGTAAGGGAAGTTAATATGTAACTGTATACAGTAGAAAGAAGTGGCATTAATGCAAAATAAGATGTGAATATAACATAAACATGTAGAAAATAGGTAAAGAAATACAGAGGATGAAAAATATGAGGCTAAATAATAATGAACTCTATACATTAACAAATGATGGATGCCAAAAGAAGGTGTGAGAACAGGTGCGAAGAAAGGTGAATGTGAAAAGAATGGAGATAAGATAAATACCAAGGTATGTACTAACCGAATAAAACACGAGGCAGCTAGGCGAGCTCAGAATGAAGTGAGAGAAAAATACGTTAGGCCGGCTGGCGGAAGCGATACAGGCGATCTCTGACGGCCAAAAAAATAATGACAAAGAAGGGGGAAGGAGAAATGCAGATGCAGAGGAAATAAGAGACCGTAAATAATGTAAATAGCGTGAAAAATTAAAAATTAAATAAAATTAAAAAGGAGAAATGAAGATGCCTGGATATAAGTGACCGTAAATAATGTAAAATGCGTGAAAAATTAAAAGTCAATGCTCAACATGTAATTAATAAAAGAATGGTATAATAAATAAAGAATGTAAGGTTATTTTAGTAAATTAAAAATTTGGGAGTAGGTTAGGGATAGGTGATGGGAGTCCAATATTGTCCTAAATGACCTTCTAGACTCCATCCTACCCCAGTTCCGTGACGATGTCATTTTCATTAAAAAATATGTGGACGACCTCCTCCTTATGCCAAGACCGACTCCCATCACCTATCCCTAACCTACTCCCAAATTTTTAATTTACTAAAATAACCTTACATTCTTTATTTATTATACCATTCTTTTATTAATTACATGTTGAGCATTGACTTTTAATTTTTCACGCATTTTACATTATTTACGGTCACTTATATCCAGGCATCTTCATTTCTCCTTTTTAATTTTATTTAATTTTTAATTTTTCACGCTATTTACATTATTTACGGTCTCTTATTTCCTCTGCATCTGCATTTCTCCTTCCCCCTTCTTTGTCATTATTTTTTTGGCCGTCAGAGATCGCCTGTATCGCTTCCGCCAGCCGGCCTAACGTATTTTTCTCTCACTTCATTCTGAGCTCGCCTAGCTGCCTCGTGTTTTATTCGGTTAGTACATACCTTGGTATTTATCTTATCTCCATCCTTTTCACATTCACCTTTCTTCGCACCTGTTCTCACACCTTCTTTTGGCATCCATCATTTGTTAATGTATAGAGTTCATTATTATTTAGCCTCATATTTTTCATCCTCTGTATTTCTTTACCTATTTTCTACATGTTTATGTTATATTCACATCTTATTTTGCATTAATGCCACTTCTTTCTACTGTATACAGTTACATATTAACTTCCCTTACTTATATTTTCTTTTTCTTTTCATTCCTCATAGTTCATAGTTATAAATACCACTATTTTCAATGTTTTATTTTTGAAATTTATCAAGCTTTTATTTCTATATATGCTTATATTATTACACTTTACCTATGTAACCCCTCACACCTATGTAACCCCCTTTTTCTATAGTTTTAATCTTCTCTTTTTGTGTCTTTCCGTTTACCTCCTCATTTTTCTTTCCCTTTATATTATTGTTTACATTTTATCCTTTCTTGACATGTATTTTTTCTATTTTATATTCGTATTCTTGTTTATTATATCTGTCACCATTAGAATTTCTTTTCATCATCTACAATTTTATTTTTATCTATCACTTTTTTAAGTTTATTATATTCTGTAACCAGTCTTATATTCTTTCTTATTTATCATATATATATATTCACTATTTCATCATATCTAGTCACTTTTTTTATCTATTCTCTATTTTATCTTTTCACTATTTCATCATATCTAGTCACTATTTTTATTTTCACTCCTGTACCACTTTTTATATATTCTTGTTACTGCTACGTTTTTATATATTTTTGTTTGTTTCTCTCCCTTAGCCCTGAAGATGGCCTACATTGTAGGCCGAAACGTCGGCACATAATAAATAAGTTTTGCTTATTTTGGTGTTTTCTTTGACTGCACCCCCAACTATTTCTTCCTTAAATAAATAAACCCTATTTTTCACAATTTTTCTTGGTTCAGTTTATATACATACAACATTGTGCTTATATGTAAGTCAAAATAATATTTTATTTATTGTGGTGTTTGATTTAATAAGACATTCTATTCTTGTAATTATTTTATTAAAAAATTGTAATTGTAATTGCAAATTTTAATCTGAAATAGCATACGAAAATTCTGAGGCGTAGCGTCTGTTGGTTTCACTCTGCTCCCATTCTGCAACAGGTGCTTAGGTGAAAGTCGTTCGAACACTGCTACTGAGTTTATTACAGTTCGATCCGGAATCCTACCTGTCTAATCATTGTATTATAATTATCCATTTAATAGCAATAAGTATTAAACCTAAATGAAATGTAATATTTCCAGCTGTAACATAATGCGATCTCTCTTCCGCTCTACTGCCATAGTTTAGTGAACTGTCCAACAAAAAGAGGCCGAGAAGAGCAAAGTTAATTACACTTTAAGTGATTAATGACTCTTGAGCTAATGGCTTTCCACTGTCAGCGATGGTGTGGCGGTGTTGGGTTTCTGCAACAGTTAAAGATGTCTTATTACGCGACTATTAGTCTCGCAAAATGGCCAGGGCAGTGTTATAATATAGGGTTAGGTGGGGTGAAAGTCGCAAAAATCCAATTTTGTTAATAAGGGACGATCAGAAGTAAGTTTTTAAAATTGATCTTCAAGTTTGTAATTAATGTTTTTATTTAACATCACTTTACTAATGTAGTTAATCAGATGATATGATAGTGGAATAACTAAATTTTGCTTACCCAGGCATAATTAGGATTGGACTTGAAGGAGTGTCTGACAATCCACAGTTGCACAGGTTGTATCCACCAATTTACGTCCCCTACGAAGGACGGCAGAACTAAGAATGTTTGTACTCCCTTTAAAAATCCTATGGCTATCTGTCAGGGTACGAACACGCCATCTTGGGGACAGAAGGATCTTGCCCAATAATTACATAATTCCCAAAGTACCCTCTTTTTAAATGATAAATGACTGAGTTCTCTATGCTGTGGTAGGTTTATTATTGGATATCTTTAGCGAATATTTGCTTCTGTATAACCGTTAGTTGAAAACAATACTGTTTCTCTCTAGTACCAATATCCCTCATGGTTTGCAGTGGTGTAAATTCTTTTTAAAATGGCCGATAGAACAATTTTCGAAAAAAAAACGTTTTAATGCAAATATGCAAAACATGCAGGGAGGGATTTGATGTATTGGTGATGTTTTTAAACGTACTAAAGCAAATGGTAATAAAAAGTAACATTATAGTTGAAACAAAGTGGTATTGACAAAAGGAAAAAAATATAGTCGTTTTCTTCTATTTTTAAGCAACAATTTAACAAAAAAAAAAAGAATAACAGACATCTCTGTACTAAAAGATATAACATTGTATAAATGGTTAAATTATAGAAATTACTAATAATTGTATGATCGTAAATATTTGATCGAATAATAAGCCTATATTATACAAGACCATTATACCATATATTATACAAGACTTTCTATATGTCTAGAATGTAGGACAGTTAGTGTTGCTGACGTCAGGCAAATCAAATACATACAAAGCAGTTCAGGAGATGGAGGCCATTAAAATAAATTGTGGTCACGGAAATGCTTTGTAATTCCAGACATTGCCGTCATAAGTTCAATGATTATTAAATATTTAGGGCACTCAGAGAGTACGTGGTGCTGTGCTAGCGTGACTGCCCATTCCGAGTAGTCTCTATAGCCGCGTATGTTCTAGAATAAACAAATGTATGTAATATATTTTATATATATATATATATATATATATATTTTATTTTTTTCTAAACTGACACTTTGCCACCTTATTTCTCATGGGTTATTCTGGTTCCGTACCTGAAATTTCGGTAGCATAAAGCATTGCCTGACTAAACAATAAAAAATGTGATAAAGTCAAAATTTTAAATTTGGAGTCACGCGCTTTTTATCCTAAACGCATCAATTACTAAACGATAGTTGAATCAGGTACTGATAAAATCAAAAAATCAAATCCTGACTCTTTGAACAAAAAAACATTAACAATTAGAGCCTATGAAGTGAAACTAGATTTTCAACTAATAAAAACCGTTTATAGCAAAAAATCTTTATCCTAGAACAAAATATTTGTACCACTTTAAAAGAGGACATCATGTCCACTTTAGGCCGCAATTATTTCTGTGCAACAAAAATCTTGTAAATTTGAAAAAAAAAATAGTTCATTCAAGCCAAAGATTATGGATATAAATGAAGAAAAGAATATATCAGGAAAAATTATTAGGAAAAGATAAAATCAAAAGAAAACATTAAATAAAGAAAGTAGTCCAAGAAGCACTAAAGACGACTAGAAATAAAATATCAGGAAAAGTGAAGAAGGAAATATCAGACTGACTCAAATTGTCAGATAAGTACCTCAGTCTATGAATAATAGATTAAAAGCGTTCCAAAGTACTGCAACCCTCGAAGATGTTTTGATCAAGTATATGTTAGGGACTGTATTATTTCTAAAACCTTGGTTGTGCAGTGTGGAGGTCTGTTCGTGATTACGCTCAAACTTTCCCCCTATTATAAGGCTAGGTGCACCCCTGAAAGGCCGGCAGATCCCGCGGGGTCGATATGTGACTATATATGGTTTACGTATTAAATAATCTATCTGCCACAGCTGGATTTGAATTCAGGACTAACAGTAACTGAGTGCTCTATACACTGGAGCCACCCCGCTACCAGTTTATAGACCACTGAGTTAATTTTTAATATACAATAAAAACAATTACAGAAATAACTTACTTTGTCAAAAAATAAAACTCGCTACTAAAATGACATACGAGTCAGCGGCCAGGTACTTGAAGGTCGCAATAAATTGAAGAGAGTTGCACTTTTGATATGTTGTAAGGGCATGTCTGACTAGTCGAAATACAAGTCACCTACCGAAAAAAGGGATGGGAAAACTTATGTGAAAAAATGACCAATTTTCAAAGGGGCATAACGTAGAATCTGTTACACCTACAGGCCTTAGCTTGAGCTTAAATTAAAGCTAATTAATTTCACTACCTTGATTTTTATCGTAGCATCATTCCTTCGGCGCGGTGTTTCACAAGAAAGTCGGCCAAAATTTAAAATTTGGACTTTTTGAAAAAATGACCAATTTTCAAAGGGGCATAACTTAGAATCTGTTACACCTACAGGCCTTAGCTTGAGCTTAAATTAAAGCTAATTAATTTCACTACCTTGATTTTTATCGTACCATCATTCCTTCGGCGCGGTGTTTCTCAAGAAAGTCGGCCAAAATTTAAAATTTGGACTTTTTGAAAAAAAAGACCAATTTTCAAAGGTGTAACTCAGAATCTGTTAGACCTACAGAACTGCGGTTAGATTCAAGTTGTAGCGAATTTAATCTAATTTAAAATGATTACCCATGGGATTTTTCCAAAAACGCACTGATTAGGAGATATAGGCCAAAAACTGAAATAACTCCGAATATTTCGGTCACCAAAAGTTTTCCCATCCGTTTTTTCGGTAGCAAACTTGAATTTCCACTAGTCAGACATGCCCGTACAGCATATCAAAAATGCAGCTCTTTTCAATTTATTACCTAAAGCCCTTTTTTGGTACCTGGCCGCTGGGCTAAAGAAATATCGCTTCAAAAAAACAATGTCATAACTCAAAAAACCTATTTTTTTATAGAGATTTTTAATGTTCCATGTAAGTAAAAAAAATAAAAATAAATTGGTTATCGTAATGATTGTATGTATTGAAATTATTTTATTAACCATTTTAATTTTTTTTAAACCTGAAACTTTTTTTTATTTTAACTTATTTCCATAAAACGTCAAGTTCAAACATGATACAACTCAAAATACGAGTATGATTTTATTTAAAAAATGTTGGAAATGGATTATTAGATATTTCGTTCTTAAATTAAAAACTCCATCAAATACGTATGCTACTGAAGGCTTAATTCAAAAATACCATTTTTTTAGTTATGTCGTTCTTCTGAAGGAGCAGATTAGAAATAACGATACACTATAGAAGCTTCATATCACATGTTTTATTTTTATTGTCAACAATAAAATTGCTCACATTGGATCCTCTTCCAGGGCATGACCAGTTCGCCATCGCGTGTTTGTGCTATTAATCCAATTTTAATAGCTCGTGTTGAAGAATAAATCAGTAACCCAACGGTTGGGCACACGCGATAAGGGTACTGGCGATGGGGCCCTGAATAATCCCTCGACTTATGTCCGCTAAGGGCTCGTGTAATTCACGGGTCTTATTCGACTTTTTGTTCGGATCGACCTGGTCCTAAGTGTGTGAGTGTGTGGAAAGTAGAATATTTTACAGAGTACTTTACGGAAATATACAGAAATCATTTAGTATCTCTTTTGTTATTTATATTTATATTACTTATATCCAGATTCGAAATATTTGAAATTTTGGAGTTTATCCGCTTTTGACCCTGATCGCTTCATATGATAATTTAACTTTTTTGATGTACTATTTTATTAGTACATATATTAATTTATTTTCGAAATTATATCTTTTTACAATAATTATTGCTAATATTCTCTATTCCCAACTATAGAGTATGATTCACAGAGAGCTGCTGGATCCATGGCCGTCACTAACGCTAGCCTTATTCCTCAAGGTCTGCTCTTGTTAGGATTAGGTTATTATGTATGAGCTTGTTGCCGCCTAGTTCTAATATCAATTAGCCATGTATTTTATAAAACATTTAAAAACATAAGTATCTATATAATGAGTTAACATATTCCGTCTGACCTCATTGCAGCAAAGTTTATAATTGTGCATTTAAATATAAGATTTCTATAAAAACATCAGATTTCTTAATACTGCAGCTGAAAACTCAAAAGTTTGTGAAAGCGACATAAAGTATATGTTAAGACAAATAAATACGTAAATTATCCCAACCAAAAATTATCTTAACGTTTGTTGTTTGTTTAAGGTTTTGTTTGATGTAGAGGCTTAAGATTTTTTTTGTTGGAATTTTTCCATAAATTCTTTATTACATTAACAAGGAGAAAATTCAAATAATAGCTAGGAATTAATTAAAATAATTATTTATAATGCCGTATTCCTTATTTTTGTGTCATATTGTATTTCGTAGAGAATCGAAGAAATATATACATTTTATATGACAATGATAGTGAAGACCGAAAAACTGAAAACTATGACTGAGATGAAAATGGTTGACTGGATGATCTTATGTAAAGGAGATAGTTGGGGGGTGCAGTCAATAAGAACACCGAATAAGTGAAGTACTTATATTATGTGCCGACGTTTCGACCTACAGTGTAGGTCATCTTCAGGGCTAACAGAGAAACAAACAGAACAAAAATGTAAAAACATCAAAGTTGTACAGTAACAATACTAGTGACAAATAATGTAGAAAAATACAAAGTGGCAGATATGAAAATAGAAGATAAAGAATATTAAAAAGGAGTCAGATTATAATAAAATAAAGATATAGACAGATTTAAAAATTACTGATAATGAAAAGGCATTAAACTAGTGGCAGATATAATAAAAATCAGATAAAGACAAATATAACAAAATTATTGAAATAGTGACAGATATAATTATAGAAAATGTGATAGAATATAATAAAATTAAGATAAAGACAGATATAACAAAGATATTGATAATGAAAAGAAAATGAAAATAATGGCAGATATAATAAAGTAAGACAGATTTAATAAAATTAAAGAAAATGAGCAGAAATGATAAGTAATAAATAACGCATATAAAATAAAAAATAGAAAATAAATGTACAGAATGGATAGTACAGTACAATATAATAATATAAAGGAAAATCAAAAGGAGGAGTTAAACAAAAGAAACAAAAATGAGGATATTTACATATAAAGAAAGGTTGGAATATGAAGAATACAGAAAAACTAGTAAAATAAAGGTGTAAAATGTATGATAACGGACTTAATGATATTACCAAGTTACAGAAAAGTATGGAACTATATGTACAATAACAAATGTGAATAATAGAAAAACTATTGTACAATAACACCAGTGTACAATGACTGTTTTGAAAATATAGTTGATAGGAATAGAATATGAAAAGTTAAAATAGGTGAAAACGCTATTTTCAATAGTTTACAATGTATGTATGAAAAAATAAGATGGGATTAATGAATTAGAAAAATAAAATAGGTGTTTAAAAATATGAACACATGATATATATATAGATATAGATTACCAACATATGATGGATGCCAAAATGATAAGGGGAAAAATAGGAAAATTAAAATTGGAGAAAGGATAAAGAGAAAAGTTTAAAATAAATAAAATATAAAGAAGAAATGAAGAGGAGACATACCGAATGTTGGGAAGCGTGGCCGTTACATATAGCGGCTAGAGCGTACTGGGCCACATTTGACCGTTGAGAACGAGGGAAGAGATGGGAGCGGTATCTAGTGGCCGGAAAGTTAACTATAGAAGGTAACTATACTGGAGTATAGGAAAAAAGGATAAAAAAATATAAATAAAATTAAAACAATGAAAGAAATGTCGATAGAGTGATATAAAAGAAAACATCAATGTCGGAGTAACGGGAATTTATCGGATTCCAGCAAAAGAACGTTAAGACTGGGGGAAGAGATAGGGGCGAAATCTAGTGGCCAAAAGTTAACTATAGAAGGTAACCATGCTGGAGAATAGGAAACGATGGGGAAAGGGAGTAGATGGATAAAATTAATATGAATAAAATAAATAAAAAATTGAAACAAAGAAAGAGATGTAAACCGAGTGATAACAAAAGAAACATAAATGACGAAGTAACGGAATTTAAGGTCTTTTGAGTAAATTAAAAATTTGGGAGTAGGTAGAGGAAAGGTGATGAGAGTCAGACTTAAGATTGATAGAGGAGGAATCTAAATTTATGTGGATAGTTTCAGAGAGGATGCGTTTGTCATGGTTATGCGCTGTAGCTAGGATAGACGTTTTTTCAAAATCAAAGGTGTGGTTTAAAGAAATGGCATGTTCGGAAAGTTTAGAGGAGGTAAGGTTATGGGAGGAAATGGCATATTTGTGTTGAGAAATACGGTCTTTAAGGAAGTTTTTGGTTTCACCTATATAGGAAGAGTTGCAATTAGTAGAAGAATAAGGAATCCGATAAACGACATGGGAACGAAGCTTGAAGGGAATAGGATCTTTGATACGGGTATAGATATGGGAAAGTTTGTTATGGGATTTGAAGGCAATACGTAAATTGGGGATAACGGAACGTAAGTATTTTTGAATGCTATTAGAGAGGGTGGGTATATATGGCAAGGATCTGTATATAGGGATAGATAGTGGATGGTGAATGGTCCTCTTCATTTCTTCTTTATATTTTATTTATTTTAAACTTTTCTCTTTATCCTTTCTCCAATTTTAATTTTCCTATTTTTCCCCTTATCATTTTGGCATCCATCATATGTTGGTAATCATGTGTTCATATTTTTAAACGCCTATTTTATTTTTCTAATTCATTAATCCCATCTTATTTTTTCATACATACATTGTAAACTATTGTTACTGTACTAGCGTTTTCACCTATTTTAACTTTTCATATTCTATTCCTATCAACTATATTTTCAAAACAGTCATTGTACACTGGTGTTATTGTACAATAGTTTTTCTATTATTCACATTTGTTATTGTACATATAGTTCCATACTTTTCTGTAACTTGGTAACATCATTAAGTCCGTTATCATACATTTTACACCTTTATTTTACTAGTTTTTCTGTATTCTTCATATTCCAACCTTTCTTTATATGTAAATATCCTCATTTTTGTTTCTTTTGTTTAACTCCTCCTTTTGATTTTCCTTTATATTATTATATTGTACTGTACTATCCATTCTGTACATTTATTTTCTATTTTTTATTTTATATGCGTTATTTATTACTTATCATTTCTGCTCATTTTCTTTAATTTTATTAAATCTGTCTTACTTTATTATATCTGCCATTATTTTCATTTTCTTTTCATTATCAATATCTTTGTTATGTCTGTCTTTATCTTAATTTTATTATATTCTATCACATTTTCTATAATTATATCTGTCACTATTTCAATAATTTTGTTATATTTGTCTTTATCTGATTTTTATTATATCTACCACTAGTTTAATGCCTTTTCATTATCAGTAATTTTTAAATCTGTCTATATCTTTATTTTATTATAATCTGACTCCTTTTTAATATTCTTTATCTTCTATTTTCATATCTGCCACTTTGTATTTTTCTACATTATTTGTCACTTGTATTGTTACTGTACAACTTTGATGTTTTTACATTTTTGTTCTGTTTGTTTCTCTGTTAGCCCTGAAGATGACCTACACTGTAGGTCGAAACGTCGGCACATAATATAAGTACTTCACTTATTCGGTGTTCTTATTGACTGCACCCCCCAACTATCTCCTTTACATGAAAACTATGACATTCGTAAATTTAGGTACAGCCGAAAAAACATTAATTTTGTCCAACTAAATTATACTTAAATTTATTGTAAATTTACTGAGGGATGTATCACTACTATCCATGAAGGGCCTTGGGTTCAGAACATGGTAAAGACTGTACTGTTACTAGGATTTGTACTACGGTTACTACGGTTTTGTACGGTAGTGATTTGTCCGAGATCACACTATTTTTTAGATTTTATTTTTATTTTGTATATTGTTTTCTTTTCCAGACGCTTTCATCTCGGAATTTCTCTAGAGACCGTTTGTTGTCTCAAACAATATCAGTTAGCTCCGGCACAATGTTGAGTTGAATTTCTTGGAAAATATCTTTCTGGAAATTGGTCTCTATTAGTTTAGCGGCATAATGGATTTGTAGATGCAATCGTAAATTGGGGAAACATGTTGAAGAGATACAATGTAAGGCTTGGGAGTCGCAAGGATACTATGAAATAATTAATTGTGGGGGTTTTACAATACCCAATTTTTTTTAACTCACATGTAACTTTCTAGTACCCCTATTGGTTTTATTAAGTTGTGGCGTTCTTCTGAAGGAACTATATTTGTACATAATGTTTTAAAGTCACCGTGATGCATGATAAAAACTGATTAGATGGATAATGTCAAGCAGAAAATGAATATTATAAGCAGCTGTCACAAAATTAAATAAAAATGAAGGAAATAGGATAAAAGTATGGGATTATGATAATTAGGTTCGATTTAATAAGTTGAATATATGGAAGTGTTTAAGGATATGTGTAGGATTTTAATTGAATCAGTGTAGTAATAATTGTAAATTAGAGTTAAATATTCTCTTAAAATGCCGCGGCCAATATTTTTAATCCATTTATCACGCATTCCTTCTGGTATCGACCATGTCGTCACATTTTTTGCCGACGTTTCGCTAGTCATAATGTTTGCTTCCTCAGGGCTTAATAGATCTATAATAATAAGGTCTCAGATTAATCCCTGAGGAATCTATCAGTATGTCTAATTAAAAGTCGACAAATAATTTTACTACACCGTCGAGACCGGAAGGAATATGTGATGACTAGATTAAATACATTAGGATTTTTTTAATAAACTGAATATTTGGTAGTAGAGTAGATAAAGGCTTTGCTTGTCTGTATTTTGGTTGAGGGGAAGGAAGTCTAATTAATTATTAAGATTCTGGACATTTGAATTTGATAATTCCGTCCTAGCCACAGCTCCTTGTCTTATGTATTCATGCTAATCGTATTTCTTTCAACTTCTCAACATTTAGGAGAAGGTACCAAACTTCGGTGCTGGCATTGTTATGGGACAGTTGTGGGACGAGGACTAACTGTACAAGAGACAGCTTATATCTGATATCTGGCACTTCTAGTGTGAGCGTTGTGACACCTCCGCGTTAACGGGACGTACTCCAGAAGCGACGGAGTATGCTGTCATCGTCCAGAGTGCCCGTCGTAGGAGTGTCTGTGTGGGTAGCTTTAAGTCTCACATGTCGACTATAATACTTTAAAAAAAAGAAATTTAAAGATACAGAATAGATTTAAATAAAAAACTACCACGACTTCCCGTGAAGGTGTACGTGCTCAGAAACTCTGATAGGTTAGTAGGACAATGACTTATACACCTTGCTATTCCGCCCCAAATAATTTTTTATTTATTTAAAACATTATAATTCATTTAGCCTCTTTTTCTTGGAGGTAACTCAGATCCCCTAATGTCCCCCGAAGAACTAATGGCTCACCATTCGTCCGTGATTCTTAGGACCGGAAACGTGGAGAAGAAATTCAATTAGCTGGAGGAAATGGACTGGTTAACCGGTTCAAAATATTTTTTCTTTCACCGTCGTTACTGTCAGACATGTTGGAACATGGCTTCCTACAACTTCCGCTACGAACTAGAGATATCGTAAAATTTCTGTACGGAAATATCTTGTTTTAAGGAGTAGTTTCAGGTCAACGTCCTGCTGGGTATGAAGGGGCTGTGTTGGCTTTAATTTAAAAAATCTTGCTCATATTTTGTCCAATAAAGATCAAGATATTTGTATTTATGAACACACTTATTACATAAATTACGTCACATACTTGGAGTTTATCCTTATACATATCATACATTATTCTTGTATATTATTGTACACAATTCTTTTCATGATTTTTCAATGGTTTTTATTTCATTTTTGAAAGCTTTATTGTTGCTTTGATAAACTTTCTATATATTACAGATAATAAATATAATAATAATAATTATTATTTTCTTTTAAATATATAATACCTATATTTTTTATTATATTTTAAATTAATTATAATTAAATTTTATTTACATACATTTTATAATATATACACCTTATATTCTGGGTTTTAATTTTTGTTTTTTCTGTTCCAGGTAAGTCTTGGCATTAACTTAGCATTATTTCTACAATCTAAAAACATGGAACCTTTTGGATTTCTCTTTTATCGGTGAGTCCTTAACTTTTATAATTTTTTATAAATTTATATTTAAACAAGTCATATTAGTTGACTTTTTTCATACTTTTGTTTGATTTTCTGCTTTCTTAGTTTCTACTTGGCTTTATAATTTGGATACATTTGTAATTATCTATTGTTTCTCTATATATAATTATTGTAATCTTATTTCTGTTATTTTTTATTTCTTGTGCTCTGTTTTCTTTTTAAATGTTGTCACTGTAGGTAATTCGCAACTTTTTTTTCCTCATTAATTCTTTTTCATTTAATACGACATAATAATATCCTCTATTAATATACTCTAAGACGTAGTAATACCCTGTGTAGAAACCTTTATTGTTATTCTAAAGGGGCTTGTCCCAGAATAAATAAAGAATTTATTATTATATCGACTTATTATTATTTAACAGTTCAGTTAAGATAACAGTTAAGATCAAAACTTTTAAAATTATTTAAATTATTAATTATTTATTTTTCCATTAATTTTTCCTCAAGTCCAGATTTTCAAGCTCCTTCAAGTACCGTACTTCCACTAATATATCTTAATGCGCTTTGAGTCTTTGACCCCTTTGCGTTATATAGTGGCGCCCGCATCCATACAGGCCTGCATTGCAAAGTTTCTGTCATATACATGTGTTTCTCTTTCATTAATTGAGTGTGAAAATTTTAAAAATCTCTGAACCGATTAATAAATGTGTTGTCTCTAAAGTAATCCAGGTATCATTAATAATTATTTTCATTGAGTAGCACAAATGAAAAAAAGGTTTTGTTAATTTTAAATAAGATTTTTACTAAAATTAATTTATACGATAATGTATTAAATGTAATGATTAAAAAGTATTAATTTATAATAATTTTTAGGATATTTAAATATTGATTTATATTTTATATCTCTCTCTTGTATATATAAATATAAATCGGGTGAAAATAATTTAGCTGATAGCTGAACATTTTGAGAATATTTTTACTGATAATTTCATTTTTGATATGAAACACGAATATTTTGAAATTTTTTCAAGATTAATAGAAATCTGGGTGAAATTCCAGATTATCACGAAACAATCCTATATGTTATATATTGAAAAAAATTACCCTATTTATTTTTAAAAACATTTTTATTTATTTATTTTTAATTTTTTTGGGAGGGGCATAACTCAGAGTATAATGCGCGGAGCTGCTGAACTGAATGGTTCTTGGTTCAAATTCGTCACTGGCAGGGAATAAGTAATTCTTCCCTATAATTCTTAATAGGGAGAATAAGCTGATGATCTCCGACAAATAACTCCCTGTCTAACCGTTGTTCCAGAAACAGAAAAGCCATATTCTGAACCCAAGACCCTTCGGGGATTTTAGTAATACATTATTTTTCATTGATTTATTTTTTTTAAACGTTAAAAATTATAACGATTTTTTTTATAAAGATTTTTCGATTCAAAAATTTGTTGGGGAATTATTGCACTTGAAGTTTTGCATCTAGAAGATACTTATACTTATTAAGAAAATTTTGCTCGGCTATGTTATATTATACACAGCATTATGATTTTGCCCTAGGACTACATTTGCAAGGTACTTTAATCATCTAACATTACATGCTTTTATGTTGCTTAGGCGAAGTTGTTAAACTTTGAGACGACTGCTGCTTATTGTAGGGTTCACTTACTCCTAACTGAGAGAGACTAGACTTAAGTACTTGAGACAAGTTTTGTAATTAGCCTAATGATAGCCTATAACCGTAACGACTCCTCCCATCTGACCTCTGTTAAGTATGTGGGGGATATTATTGGGGATATATACCCCCTCTCTAAAAAGTTAAAATAAATTAACATTAATAATCATATGGCTAAGCTTCTTTTTGAATAAGTGTGTCCAACGGGGACTAATAATTGACACAACTATCATTGCAATAGTAACAATAATAACAATCGAATCCCGGCCAGAACAAATCTTTTCTCTTTAAAATGAAAATAGTAACAATAATATTGTTTTTACGCTGAACCTGCAAATTTAAGAAAAATACTATATTTTATATTTAATGTATATTTTATAAAAATCTGTTCTTTATGTAGTGATTACCCTAAAATTATTAAAATGGTATATATGTAAAAAATATGTAGCAGGTATGTAATATAGATATACAGTGGTAGAGCGCTGAGTTGCAAGTCTTGAGTTCAAATCCCGATACTGACAAGACTTTTATTTAATTTGTTAGCAGACACTTAAGTGGGTACCCAAAATAAGAGAAAAAATTAGGCGGTTGAAAGTGATCTTGGATGAATCATCTCCCTGCAGAGCCGTTGTCCAGGAAACAGTACAGTCTCTACATGTTCCTTCAAGGGGTTGTAGTGCTACAGGTTTACTGATAAAAGATAAACAATTTATCTACCACGATTGATCTCAAAACTCAGTAATTCAGCATCATCGAATAAAATGCATTTAAAATGTATTATTAGTTTTCCTGTAATTATTAATCGATTCATTCAGAATATGTATATTTGCCAGAACTCGATAGTACTCAACAAGATATTTACACCTTTATGTTATTGTTATTCTATCCACCATGGGTAATGTTCAGCCAGGTAAATATATATACCTTGTATCGTTGTTCTCCCCTTGAGAGCTTCCGCGACGCATGCTGTTCTGTTTGAACTTGAGGGAAAGAAATTAATGACGGGCCTAAATGTACCAGGAGTTGGCCGGGCGCATCAGAGCGATCTAGTACACAAGATATAAATAATTCCGATTTACCTTGATGCTTTTCGAAAACAAAGGCCTTTGCAATTGTAGACAGAAATAGAAAATCCTTTAGGAAAATGTTTGTATTTTAGTTTTGGAAAACTTCCACGCGTTTCTGTTTTGCTTTGTTTATAGTTCTGCTGTTTTGGTTTGTTCCTAGATCTTGTTCCTTCAGCACGTTCGTCGTTTTATATATTTCACCTTAATTATTATTTTTATTACTTTACTGATGTTCTTAATAATGTACGACATATATTCTACTCGGTTGCTTAAAATATAGTATAAGCGCGTTGTACCCTAAAAGCTTTAAGCAATTTGATCCATGTTCTTCGTTTTTTGATCCACATTCTTCGTTTTTTCGTTTTTGTTTTTTTGTTAGTTGTAAGAAAATAGTCACTTTTATGATTGATAAAAGCTTTTATTTAGGTCAGATATTAATAATTTACAATACTTAATGTATATAGAAATCCTGTTAGCTCTCAAGTAGATCTTATTGAATTATTAATATTATTGGTTAACGGTATATACAATATAATACAGTGGATAAAATGGACTGGGTGGATAATAGTAATAAACTATTTATTAGCAACCAAAACTTCGATCCAAATTGTAGATATTCATCTCGGATCAATAAGCAAGATAAAAAATAATTGAAAAACAATATTACTAAGTACTATAATGATAAAATAATATTGCCTATAGATGAATATTTTGCTCCATAAATAGGTTTGTTATACATCATGAAGAAAAGCACTAGATTACTAAAAATTAAGAACAAATAGTCATTTATTTGACAAGTGAGGAAAGTGCCACTTAATTACACCCCAGTGAATTTTACCACACGAGCCGAAGGCGAAATTAAAGGTGAAACTTTAGATTTGTTAAAACTACACTTTCTTACCAATTTGGTCTGATCACTGTTTTAATGCTAGATCTCCAAATTTCTAATGTGTGAAGGTTCTAATACATTTAATGTTATATTAAATATTTCTATAAAATCGTTTCACAATAAATATAATCTATCTTGAATTAAATATAAAATAGTTCTAAAATTATTAATCTTAACATTTTAGGAATACAAAATGAATAATATTATAATACCGCCATTTAACATTTAAAATAACAGGGTGCTGTCAAATTCGATCTAGGTGACTGTTACTTTTCCTCACTAGTGAGGGAAAGTGGGACTTTTCACATCAGTTTTAGTTGAGTAACGGATAGCATTACTCAATGGCTGCAGGAGAAAGTAGTTTCCCTAAAAACTGGTACCAAAACTATGCATTGGATATAATATACTTCTTTGCATCATATCCTCTAAAAATATTAAAAATTCCAACAGTTTTATAGAGAAAAAGAACGCAACGCTCAATTTTCTTCATGTTGAATGTTGAATGTTGAACAAATCCATTTATGGAGCAAAATACTCTTCTCTAGGCAACATTATTTTATCATTATAGTGCTTAATGATATTATTGCTCAATTATTTTTTTATCTCGCCTATTGATCCGTGATGAACATCTACAATTTGGATCGAAACCTGAGTCGCTAATAAATAGTTTCTTACTATTCTCACTATTATCCACCCTGTCCATTTTATCCACAATAATATTAATAATTCCATAAGATATACCTAAGTGCTAACAGGATTTCTATATACCTTAAGTATTGTAAATTATTACTAGCTGACCTATATAAAAGCTTTTAGCAATCTTAAAACTGGCTATTTTCTTAAAAATAAATAAAGAATATATGTCATACGTTAGAACATTTTTAAGAACATCAGTAAAGTAATAAAAATAATAATTAAGGTGAAATATATAAAATAACTGATTAATCGTGTTGCTAGAAGAACCATTCGAAAAAAAAAAATACTACAAACCACTAAGGATTTTGTTCTCAATACATGGTAAGGACTGTACTGTTTCCAAGAAAATGGTTATGCAGATGATTTGGTCGAGCTCGCTCTCCGCTGCCAGGTTTCCTCCAATTAAGGCTACCAACCTTAGAGAGATTGGACGTGCCGCTCAGGATAGATGCTCAGCGCTCTACATATTAATCTACCAAGCGTCCCATGAATTAACTATAATGTAATGTAACGAAAATAGCTTAATGATGACCATGACATTAGACCATAACACTGCAACTTCATACAATGCGGCAGAGGATGTGGTGTAACAGGGCGGTTAGGGCCGGAAGCTGTATGGGTGGGTATCCTTCCTCTGTGCAGCCACTGGATCACTACACTACCATAGCATATTCTGCCCTATATTTATTCAATATATAATAATACATTTATAGGTTATAAACAAATGCAATAATACATTTATAGGTTATAAACAGATGCATAATATATATAACACAGACCTCTTTATTTCTCAGCAATCTTGAAAGATTTTACATTCCTTAACAATAATATAAATGATTATATTAATGATCAATAAATTATGATGACTGCAGATTTCGAAAAATAGCTACAAATGTTTACTTTATTTATATTACCACATTAAATGAAAGCCAAAAATATGTTTTCTGTTTTTAGTTGGCTGGAACGACTCTTGACCTAAATATCAGAATCCACTGAGATACCCCGCTCCACAAAATCTCTCCTTTATAACTTTTTAAATATCCAAATAGACTATCAGGCAGCCAAAAGGTGTTCACCCTTTTGACGCGATTGTTACTATTTATTACACAGTTTCGGATCAAGTGATCTTTATCTGATATATTCGTTGGATGGATCAGTTTGTAGAGCGCTAAGTTGCAGTGCTGAAGGTGCTGGGGTCAAATCCTGATGTGGCAAATTAAATATTTGATATGTTATTATACGGATGGACCCTGGGGCATCTACAGAGCCTTCTGAGGCTATGCCAGCCTCTATAAAGTGGGTACACTTAATTGGAAGAAAAAAACCTGGCTGTTGAGCGTGATCGCGAACAAATAACCTCCCTACACAACAGTTGTTCTTGAAACATAGCAGTCTCTGCAAACTAATGAACCCTAGGCCTGTGTTAGAATTTGCTATGTAGATCAATGTTAAAGTGTAGTGTATTCATTCATTTTGTATGTTAAATTTACAGGTTTTAGTATAATTCATATACATGTATGGGACATTGTATATTTGTATATAATTTGGTATATGGTAACATCCCTGATTGAAGTAAACTGTGTTAGAAGTAAATATTCTGTGAGTATAACAAGACTCCATTGACCCTCTTTTTCTGTTGCTGTCCTAAATTTCATGAAAAGAATTTGTTCAGAAACAGGTTACCTTCCATTTTGTAGAAGTTTATATACAATTAATATACATGATTCATGGATATCATAAACATACAGCACGTAATTATAGATTATTAAGAAGTTATTTACTATATTTCGATAATATTCGTGAATTAACTCGATTCCGACTTTTTCAGTCAACTGATAGCGTCCTCTTTGCCAATTTTATCGAGTGTAGAAATTTTTCGAATATGAAGGTGATATTATGAAATTGTGTGCACGCTATAAGAAATGTCAAGTACATTAGCAGGCCTTGGCTCAATCCTCAAGAAAATGGAATAGGAGTGGTTTTGATGCATTAAATTTTTAAAAATCCAAAAAAATACTCTTGAATTCTGTTTTCCTCCGCAGATGAAGGTAGAGATATGGAGAGCATATTCTGGATGAGTTAACATATTAGACTTGAGTAACACTTTGTTTAAATGTTTAATTTTATTTAATTTATTTACTTTTCTTCCCTTTCAAAGTAACCCTTTGGAAGAACTATTAATTAATTGGCAAATTTCATGCTTCTATATACTTTGTGCTTTTTAATTAATTATTTGCGAAGTGAAATTACTACATAAATACAACTTTATTACATTTTATAAGTTTAAATTAACAAAAAATATTTTTAAAATTGAAGAGCTTGCAGCAACGAAGAGTTAACTTCATTTTTAGAGTTAACAACCGTTTTTTGGAGGGAAAAATCATTCTTTCGTTTGGTTCAACAAGGAGTAATTTTTGGTAAAATAAAAAAAACTGTTCAAAAATAGAAAATGTATTTAAATCACCTTTGACTTCGTCCAATTATTTGTCTCCTACCACTAAATGTTTTGGCCTTAGAGATAACTCCAGAATAAGATTGACTCTATAATTGCGAATTTGACGAATTTCTCAATTATTAAGCTGGAGTTAACTTTTTATTGCTTATTACTATGATTTTTTCTGTAAGTACATTCTGAATTTGATTTCAATATTTTAAATTACTTAATTTTTTTTGCCATTTAATTTATTTATATTAATTGATACAAATTAAGTTACAATAGAGTGGAATATTGCATTAATTGACAGTAAAAGAAAAGTAAGAAAGATTAGAAAATAAAACTAATTTTTTATAAGAAATACAGAAAAGGTAAAACTCAAAAGAGATTCAAAATATTTGTTAATACCTGAAAAGAAAAAATCCTAATTAAAAACTTTAAAACTACTAGGTATAAAAGCAGCAGGTTTTTGTGGACTTGATGTTCAGAATTTTTCTATTCATCTCTTACCAATATTTTTAACACTTTTTCTTCAGTTCATGCAATCTTTTAATTTGTTTAATCTATTTATTTAAGATAAAAGAGTTTAATATATAAGATATTATTTTTAGTAATGATATTCACACACATTAGTACTTTTTTTTAGTCGTTTTCAGCTATTTATTTTTTTAATAATCATTTCTTATGTTAGAAAAAGAAGATGGTTATAAAAATATGTTTATTGCTTAAATAAACATATTTTATTATTAAATAAAATAAATATTAAATAACTTAATAAGTTAAGTTATGTTAAGTAGCCCTATACGGACACCCGATGAACCTTATCTTCCCACTCATCCCGACCTATCTTTGGTACTACGAGCCATCTGGGAGTCCCAACAGTAAACACTGCCCACTGATAACTTATCAATTTATTTATATACCAATATGAACTTTACTGCACGAGAGTATAATAATATTTTATCAGGTCCGTTAATTGATATCTAGTATTTATAGAATATTTTAGGGCTTTATTATTAGAATATTTTATCAATTAGGTGGAAAGGTGAATCAAAAGTTGGAACCGAAGATTTAAATCAAATGATTAGTATTATAGTTTTATTTATTTTTAAATAGTTGATTTTAAAAATGCAAAAATTAATTGACGATTTCCGCTGAAAAAAGTTGATAAGGCGAGTATCGAACTAATGATTACAGAGAGTAATGTAATGAATGGTTTGGAGTGGGGTTAATATAATTTATTTATTGTGTTATTTATTATGTTTTTATTATTTTCGGACGTTCCAAATTGTAGTAACTTCAATATATTATTTTGATTGATGGAGTCGGGAGCCATTGTTTCTATATATGGGTTATATTCTATGACATTGATAATTTTATTTTGTTGTAATCATAGTATTTTTATGCACCATTTTTTAAATTGGATTTATTTTTTAATTACCTGAATATATAACAAGATTTTAATTTATGTATTTTTATTAATTATGGTCGGATTTTTTTTTGTATATAACTCATCTCAATTTAGAAGAACGGTTATGAAGATCTAAATATGGGGAACATTATAATTATTATAAAATATAACACATTATTTTTATTATATGTATTTTTGTTATATATATCTATGTATTAAAAAGATAAATATTGCAATGGAATAATAACCTAAGTGTAATAAGAATAAATATAATAATAATAAAAGTTGTTTCCGGTTCTTGAGGTTGTTAGTGAATATAAAGCTTTAATTTGGAATAGTTTTGATATTTCATTGGTCTCATATTGAAACCATAACAGTGAAAAATAGGTTGTTTTTTACTGTAGTAAATATACAGTGAATAGTTATGGATTATTTATATGATTTATTGGATTTTGTGACGTTAGCAAATCCTATTGTACTCCATATCATGGATGTAATAAGAAAGTAAATATCACATAAATTAGATGTACTAACATAATTTAGACCATCTTACTTATGATATGCCATTAAACCTCAGTCTAGTTCGTAGATGGAGTAATTTTGGTTACAAACGACACGTTGAGCCGAAATTTAGCGTACTCAGCAGCCGATGGGATATCTTAATCGGAGAGACAAATTAGTGCAGAGATCTTGTACAGAGAAGCTTCTGTAGCAGCGGAGATACAAGAGATTAGGAGTACAGAGAGTTCTTTTTCGGTTATGGCCGCCAATATAGACCATTTCTATATCGTCTGTCTAGGAGTCTGTCCTACCAAGGTGAAGCTTTGGTTCTTGTCTGTTGCTACTCTGATTTTTTTTTTCTTTTCTGTATTTTGGTTTAATGGGTGCTTAGTGTAGAATTAGAACCTCTCTTAATTTCATCATAATCTCCTAAGTTTATTTTGTAACTTAATGGCCACTTTCAGTTTATTAGTTTAACCATAAGATTGTATTGATTCCTCTATTTCACTGGTTATTTAAAAATGTTTTTCTCTTTAAATATTACTATATTTTAACTTCAAAACCGTCTAGATCCTTCAAAAATTAATACCAAAAGATTCCACTTCCTGGTTACATCCATTCAATTAAATGAAACATTTTTATGTATGAAAAATTAAAACTACGTGATTTGTTTTTAAAAATGTCTATTTTATTTATTTATCTTTTTATCAACAATAAACTAACGATCAAACTATCGATAGTTTCTGATCAAAGTATATCCAACATATTGTTAATGTTAAATGAGATTTAAAAAAAGGGAAGGACACAAAAATTTAAGTAATTATGGTTTGAAGTAAATAGCAAATACCTAACAAAATAACGAAAAGAAATAAATTATAATGCAATAGGGA
Organism: Arma custos; assembly: GCA_037127475.1. Taxonomy (NCBI): domain Eukaryota; kingdom Metazoa; phylum Arthropoda; class Insecta; order Hemiptera; family Pentatomidae; genus Arma; species Arma custos. Next base: position 46,242,744 of record CM073762.1, on the reverse strand, counting down.
AAAACCATAATGCAAAGCCTTATGTTTCAAATCTAGTAATACGCCCACTTACCTGTCGACGTTTCGCCTATTCAGGCATTATCAAGACACAAACAAAAAAGGGTTATGTGAATCACATCTCGAAGAAAAAGGTGCAATACATCCCAACGATCAACAGCCCAAACATGAGACAGCACCCCACCACCAAGACGTTCAACATACAACTGACCAGTTAATGCCTGAATAGGCGAAACGTCGACTGGTAAGTGGGTGTATTACTAGATTTGAAACATAAGGCTTTGCATTGTGGTTTTTCCCAATTGCATTATAATAAATAATAGTATTTCTTTTTGAGTTTTTGGCTCTATTTTATTGAAAAGAAATAAAAACAATTTGTTAAAATTGAATCTTTTTTTATCTTTCCTGAAAGAAAATGGATGTAACTGGATTTAACCAAACGCCTCCTATATTTGTGTACATTAAACTGTGGATTTAATCCCTCAAGAAGTAAAAAGAAAGTTAAATACATATGTTATTCATATCTTCATTTTGTTTAGAGATGCAAATATTCTGATAATCCCAGAAACCTTTCTCTGCCTTGTTGGGTGAACGCCTTAACACATGGATATTTTTATTCATTTCTTCCGTGAATATTCGTTTCCATTCCATACTTGGATTAAACAGGCTTCCTTTGCTGAAAAAACTACTGTTAACACTTAGGAGGCACTGTTTTAGAAAGCAGCTAAATATAGCATGGATAGCGTATGCCTGAAAGGAACCTTGAAAGGGGATGATTGTAACCGTTAACATTTATTATCGGTTAAAAGTAATCCTTCTTAGCGATTATCGTTCGTTACTGAACGATCCATCTGGATGAGCTGCCATGTTACTAATCCTCAAGCCTTCTTACAACTTATCTTTACAGCCTTTTTTACATTTCTATTGTTGTCTCTAGCTTTCACCTCGTAATACTCTTTGTATCAGGGTTGTGTTGAAATCTCTGGTTGTATATATATCTCATTGTCACCGACTGTAAACACTCTTAGTTTTCTCTTCTTGACAACTTTCCTCAGTACCTAAAATCAATCAGCTTTTATAAAAAGTGATGTTGCCCGCTTTTGGAATCGAAAACGGATATCCCAAAAAGCTAAAAATTTTACTTTTTCACATTCTTCGCTAGTATTGTCATGCGTCTTAGTATAATCCGACACTTTGCCGGCTTATTTCTTATAAGCCCCCAGTTCTGAACCTGAAATTTTGGGAGGAGTATGAAATTGATAGACTGAACAAGCGAAAAATTAAATTTTAGAAATTTAATATTAATGTAAAAATGAATTTGAAAGGCACATAGTATATCTATAATTTAAATTTATAAAATGTAATAATCTTGTATTTATGCAGCAATTTTATTTCGCAAATTAATTAAAGAGCACAAAGTATATATATGTATGGAATGTGGCAATCAATAAACGGTCCTTTCAAAGGGTTACTTTGAAAGGAAAAAAAAAGGTCCAATATGATATAAAATTTAACTGTTTAATATTAAAGTCCATAAAAGCAGAATATCTGAAATCAATTTGGAGTAAATGGATAGTTCCTGGAAAAGTAAATGGGGAAACTTCGAATAACATATCAAAGCTTCAGGAAAAAATTTAAATGCTTAATAGTATTGGCCTGAGCGCATTAAAGAGTATAAAATTTCAATATGAAAGTAGCCTTAAGTCCATTATAATTTCTAATTATGCCGTCCTTCTAAAGGGACATAATAAAATCGGGGTCCCGAGCCAGTGCGATGCCAGCCAGGAACTCGATAAGAATGCCTATCAACTTCTCGTATCAAAACTCCCTGATTTTAGTTAAGATTAAAAAATATATTTATTTTATCCATTTGAAAGGAGCACAGCTGCTGAATCTTCCTCACCCCCATCCAATAAATACACACCAAATAAAATCCTCTTGTTAACGTCTTGGTCTACCATACCAACACAGAAGCCAGTTGGTTCAGTACAGTCTTCAAAAACTCTATATACCACTCATTTCGCATACTATATGTATATGAATAACAAAGTGTATCTGTTTAAATGAATTATCTCTAAGCTTCCCAAGTTATCGTAAGATATAACAATCAGAACATTGTGTCAACCGAAGCTTCTTGTGACTTTCTCTAAGAGGCTAAATGTAACTGTTGTCCGTCGATAGCGTTTGTGTACTTTTCTCACAATTCATTAACAACATAATCTGTTTAGAACGTATATAACAAAATAATAATTGTTTAAAAAAGTACAATTGAATGTACATTTATAAAAATATATCATAATCTCTCAATTATATAAAAAAGTTTTTATTGATGTAATATTTTATCTGAGTTACCTGGCAACGGATGGAGGAACTACATTTAGTTTAGTCTTCTATATTTCTCGATCAGGTAAATTATAAAAAAATATTAAAAATTGGCAAATCAAAAAGCAACTGTTCCCGAATACTTTAAGCCGTTACTCGAAATATGGCACTATTTTTAAATTTAAATTAAAAAAAAAAATGGAATGCACCGAATTAAAAAATGTAAGAAGCTACATTTTTTCAATAATTCGATTTTAGGACTGTTATTTCTATACAGAGAAGGCAGTAAATAATACTTCTTACAAACTATAAATTATTATTTTTACCTAAAAAACAAACCTAAAAATAAAAATAAATTATGATTTATTTAATGCAAAATACTCATTATCTTATAACAATATTAATTGAGTACATATAATTTTTAATAGACTCACTAGGTGGCTAAAAAAAAAAATATCTTTTTGCTGCAACTATTGTAAAATGCTATCCATTACTCAACTACAACTGGTGTGGAAAGTAGTGGTGAAAAGTAACAGCCACCTAGATCGAATTTGACAATCAACACTCTGTTATTTTAAATGTTAAATGGCGGTATTATAATATTATTCATTTTATATTCCTAAAATGTTAAAATAAATAATTTTAGAACTATTTTATATTTAATTCAAGATAAATTTTACTTATTTTGAAGCGATTTTATAGAAATATTTAATATAGCACTAAATATATTAGAACCTTCACACATCAGAAATTTGGTGATCTAGCATTAAAACAGTGATCAGACCACAAACAAAATAAAAAATGGTAATAGATAGTGATGAATGCAACATTAACAAATCTAATGTTTCGCCTTTGATTTTTAATTTCTTGTTGCAGGTAAAATGTAATATTTGACACGAGAAAAGTGCTTATAACACCCTCGTTTAATTAAGTGGCACTTTCCCCACTTGAAAACTATTTCACGATACGGTTTTTAAGACCACGGGAATATCACTACTTTTCTTTTCCATTTTCGTCTTTTATTTCACTCATCTCATCGTTTCTGCGTGTCTATGCTTCCTTTCTTCTGGCCACGCAGTAAAATCCGTTTTTCTTTATTTTCCACAAGAACATTTCCATCCGCATTATTCTCTATCTAGACACACCCTCCAACGCTCTTGTATTTACGGATTTTGTCAAATATTTCCTAGTTCCTTAATAGTTCCAAAGTCTTCCTTGGTCCATTCTTACTTCGTGCCCATAGGATCTTAGTCTTCTGGTTCTTAATTCGGTTTCCAGGTCTTTCATCTAATACAAATAGTTTAATCATACAAAAATAATCATTATACAAAGTTTCTATAAGAATATAGATGTACCTCTACCAAAAAGTTAAGTACCTACTATAACAATTAAATGAAAAATTGTGTAATTAGTATAACGGAAGTTATTCCACTCTCATTAAAAAATAAAACAGTACAAATAAATCATTCAAAGCCTATTCTTCCTATTAAGTTATTCGACGCAGATAATAATTAATTTAAATAATTGAATATTAATACTAACGAATTAATAATAAACTAGTAACAATACATAATTGCCTTGCACACGTTCTCTTTCAGTACAAAAGCCTGAAGAGGAAGTCCTAAAATATTTCCGGTCGTTGTGTTCTGCCAAAGGATGTGTGTATAGGAACGATTCTGGTCTGATATTTTTGGAACCAGCCTCGAAATAAATTTATAGTCCTCACAACACCACCCAATTATTAATTTTTTATATTAATGATAAAGAAGTTCTAATTCAGAATACAGGAATAAATTTTCGTCAATGATTATAGTATTTTTAATTGGAAACTTATGGTATATATAGCTAATAAAGAAACCTAAAGTTGTGTTCAATACAATATAGTACAATATAATTTTGCACCTAAAAATAATTTTAATTATTTCCTACACTCAAGCTTACGGCCTCACTAAACTAGTGAAATATATGAAAAATTCAAATTTTTAATTTCTTTAGTTAGCCGCATTGGATCCTGAACGCCTCATGTATAAAATAAAAATAATTGATAAGTAACAATGCAGTGTTTAAGTGCAAATTAAAATAAATCCAATACATCAAGCTTGATGATTCCATACTTGAAGGTCTTTCCTGAATCTCTGGTTCCAGAAGGTGAATCGTAAACTGTGCTCATCAAACCGTAAACGGTAGTTTTGCACATCTCGTTGCTATGTTAGTCAATTGTTCTGTTTTCTAATTAGATATTTTCTATTAATTCTTAACTTTTATCTTTTTAGGCCGTCAGTTAAATCTAATTTTAATGGAATCATGGTCTAGGAAATAATTAAACACATAGGTGTGAAATTGTGTTAATTATTTAGGTTAAATTAAAATTGAAAATAAAATAGTTATATTAAAAGTTGGTTCTGTCGTTTATAAGATGCGCTTTAAATCATATTTATGGAATAAAATCTTATATACTTATTGCAGACTGAATACATTAAACTTAATAGCAAATTGATAAGGGTAGTAATGTTTTCAAAAATTAAGCTTTTCCGTTTTGTGACTTGATTCTAAGAACAATTTAATTGTTATTTGTTTATTTTAATTTAAAACTACTTAACCATCAAATTCATCTTGTATCCAATCCTTGCAATCCAAAATCCTTCGTAAAATCCTCAATGCTCCTTATTATATCACAAAAAACTCATCCATCATGATCTTAATATCCCATATGTTGCTGATTTGGCCCAAACTAGATACCTAACCGATGGGTAGTTTCTCCACAAGTGTTTTTCATGTCATATTGTACATATTAGCAGATTTACTTATTGTAATTTTACTATAGTTGTAAATATCAATAAATTAAATTAAATTAAAAAAAAAACTACTTAGAATTACTCGACTGAATAGACAAGAAACTGCTCGCCGTTTCAGGCTACTTCAACACTTAAAAGACAAACGCTCTAAGCTCCAAATTAACTACAAAAGACTCTAGATGACTATTATAAGACCTATTTGGACTTACGGAGTAGAGCTTTGGGGCTCCAGTAAGCCATCGAATACCTCTCGTATCCAATCCTTATAATCCAAAATCCTTGATGCTCTTGATGCCAAAATCCTTACTTTGTTACGAATAAAATGATATTACTTTACGAATAAAGTCTATTTTACATTATATTGTATACTTTTATTCTGTACTGTGTACCACATCGTGGATTATGTACTGTTTCCTCCCAGCGCTTGTACAGTGGTAGAGGCTGGGCAATCGCCAGGAGAGCCTGAAGATCCCGCAGAATCGATCTGTAGCTGTTAATTGTAAGCAGTTTATCTGACAGCCGGATTTGAACTCGTGACCTACAGATAAGCAATTAAGCGCTCTACACATTATTTCCTAAACTCCTTTTATAAGAATTACTATATTACCTGTAAATAATTTATCGTTTATTATTTATTTATAAATTTACTTATTGATCTAATGTCTGTTGGGTGAAAACTAAATTTGTGAAGGATGGCTAAACTATTTCTTTTTTTAAAACTATATCTTGGCTTTCATTTTGAAGATGACAAGGAAACTAGTAGTAGTATTTCTAAAGACTCACTAATTAGTGTCACAAGGATCAAGGACCGCAGATGCACTAATTAGTGAGAATTGGAACCAATTGGTTGCACTACGTGTGTGTACTCAGTGTGTTCCTCGCCCGCTTGTAGGCTGTCGTCTTGCTGCTGCCAGTGCAATTCGTGGTAAATAAGAAGGTAAATTCTCCTTTCTAATAGTATTCATTACATAATGAAAATGAGATAAGCTTTTATTTTATCAGTAACTTTATTATTACGATTGGAAACGTTAGCGTATATTTTTTGGACATACCTATACAAAAATTCCTTAATAAAAGAAGTACATTCTTCTATCGATTCGAGGAATGTTTTTTTTTTGTTTTCATCAATATACGTTAATTATATGAATAGTAGCATACAGCAGGATTATAATTTTTTAAAATTTAAAATGAGAAGCTTTAGATTTACGATTTAACATGTAACCGGTCATTTACGATGCATAACATTATTATATGATAAAACAATTGGAGTTTTCCTATTACAATTCATTAATTTGTTGGGTTTTTATTTTTTATGGATATCAGATTATAGCTGAGAGTAGTTTAGTGTGTAGAGCGCTGAGTTGCTATGGTGAATGTGGCTGTGGCCAATAAATTATTTAATCCGTTAACGACTACTGATAAAACCTGTGGGATCTAAAGACACTCCTGTGGCTCACTCAGCCTCTGTAAAGTGGAGACCCTTAATTGGGGGAAACACCTAGCAGTTGATCATGATCTCTGTATAATCACCTTTCTGCACAACCGTTGTCTTACTACTTTTTTCAGCACTCCTTGTATTGTTTTACTTAATATTCTTTGCCTTACAAACTGGGTGTAGTCAGTCCCCCTCAAGATATTTCATGACAGAGCACAATTAGGTAGAGCTATGAGGTTAAACATAGAAGACGGTTCGTGCCTTGGCCATCTGTTCCTCTAACCAGGCATACTATTATATTCGTCATAGTTCCATTTGATAGATTGTAAAAGTTGTTTTTGTAGGTTTTTGAAGTTTCTCCTTATTACAATTACTCTAAATGTGGAATCGTTAGTTAATATTGTCGTTTTAAAGCCCGGATGGCGTTTTTGAAAATTTAAATTTATTAACTTGGGTTTAAATTATGGTTGGTAATGTAATTATTAATCTTGTCTTATTTTGAATCCTTAACTAAAATATTATTAGTTACACAAAATATTTCTTCGCGTTTTCTTTGCAGACACAAGTATTTTCAAAATTACGTGAGATTGTAACTGCCTTTGACCGGTCAAATACTAAATAAAACCAATGAAAAGATTTTGGTATACATTCCAAAGATAGTTCTGCATGTACAATGCAGAGCTGCTGGTATAGTAGGATAATTGGTTCGAAACCTTCTGTGCCACGTAAATTATTTAATCTGTTATCTACTCTAGATCGCCCCTATGAGATTTGCACATCCGACTATTGCACACCCAGCTTCTCTTGAGTGAATACTCTTAATTGATGGTTGAGTTTGATCATGGGAAAATCAGCTTCCTGCACAACCGTTTGTTTAATAAACTGTAGCGTGTCCATCATGTACTGAACTTAGTGTCCTTTTTGGGTTCTAGTGGTTAAGGACTTTTTTTTATTATTGATTTAATATTATTATATGTTTGTATTCAGCACATGTTTGTTTCCCTAGATTAAAGCTGATATTCCATTTATTTTTTCAATAAATGTAGTGTGAATGAAAATCTTCAATTATCATAGAAAATAATATTATTGAACATTATTAATTTTTTATTCGCGTATATTCCCGTGGTCCTTTCCTGGTCGGTTCGTATTAAAAAAAAATTATTGAATAAAAATAGTTTTAAAAGATGAATATACCCGTTTTGAATTAAATTCACTAAAATTATTTTCCATACTTAATTCTTACTTAAACTTAAAATAATTGAAACCTCATAGGGTAGAATCAACTTAGTCGAACCACATGCTAGCTTATTGCGTAGGCAATCTTGTTTTCCCTTGAGTGAGAAGTGTTGGTACAACAATGAAGTCACACGTGCCTGCAAGACCCAAATCCCACAGTAAACACTGCCTAAGGAGTTAGGTACCCATTATCTACTGAAACAAAACTCGAGTTCTTTCCGTGACACAATATCCGCTTACAAAACTTATGCAATCAATTATGAACTAAACTATGTTTTCTCTTTCAAAGGGAGACGAGAGGCTCAGTGGTAGGGCGTTGAGTTGCTGTGCTGAAGGTCCTGGATTCAAATCCGGCTGTGGTAGATTTTATTTAATATGTATTACATGTCTTATTTAACAGCGGGGATTGAATACTTTGGAATCTGGGACTCATTCAGGCTATATGAAGTGGGAAATCTAGCGATTAAGCTTGATCTTGGACGTAACACCACACTGCACAACTGTTGTCCAAGAAACAGTACAGTCTCTAACACGTGCTGAACCTAAGACTTCTTTTAATGGGAGAGACCAGGCATAGTCTTTATTTAATTCTAACTTATTTCATTAGGAGTATATTTATATTATATTAAGTTATGAATGGTTTACTAGAGTATTACCATCCAATCAGTGTCGACTCCGACCCATGTCAGTGTGATTGGTATGATCCATGGGGTTGGCCTCCTCCCAACAACTGACTGGGTTATTGGCCGCCAAGCTGCCTTTGGGAGGATAAACAAAGCTAATGTAGTCCCTATATATATCTTCCTCTATCTCACTCTGTTGACTCTGGTGTTTGTAATGATCATCTAGGGCTTGAAGTGACGTTTATAAGCCCCATATAACCCATTTCGATAAGAATAAGTACTTAACTTATATAAAATAGAATAGAAAAATTATGCCAGCACTAGTTCCCTTTAGAACAAAAGAGTGAAACTAGATAACAAACTACTACTATTGCCACTAACTTTAGCAGAAAACAAAACCAGAAAATACATCTGTCCAAAAGGGTACATAATTAAACTTACATTTACATATTAGGTACCAAAAAAAGTAACGAAAAAAAGTTTTTATCTAGAAAAATATATAAAATAACAAAACAAATTGTAAAGTGTAATTAATTTAACAGAAAAGCCACTGAAAACCATTAATCACTTTTAATCGATATAAAATTATTACTGATTAGAGTGTAATCGTTTGGGAATTGAAATGCTGGCAAAGCTTGGATTTGAATGAGGATTGAGAAGAAGCATTGCGTATATTAGGTGTGAAAGAATTCGATAACTCTAAGTATGCAGATTTGATATGATATCAAAAGTGGATAACTCCTAAATTTCAAACTTTGACTTTTTCACATTTTTGCTAGTCAAGCAGTTGTATGTAGCATGACACTTTGCCGCATTATTTCTCGTGGTTTTAGTCCGATTCTGAACTTGATGTTTCGGGGCTATAAAGAATTGCTTGATTAAACTAGGGGCATTGTGAAAAAGTAAATTATTACTATTTGGAGTTTCCCTCTATTGATCCTGAGCTTCTCAACCGACTGCTATCTGAAAGTTAGATTAATATAAAATTATTATAGAAGTAATAAAATGATTGTTTTATGGAAATATCTAGAGATATAAAATGCCAGAAAAAATGTTTTGATCTCTGTACATACATTTAAAATTATAAAATAAGCTTGTAACAATTTCTCTCTTAGTTATAATTTTCTAAGGATGACTTTAAAGTTTATTACTCCAGTGCAGAGTTATTTCTTACAAGTAGAATTGTAATTCAGTTTTAATTTTCAGGAAATAATGCTTCTGAATCTGCTTAACGTACACTTATTTCAATATCTTACACTTTTTTTTTTGTGTCGTGCAAATCGGTACTCATAAATAATTTTAGTTTGGACCTTTTTTAGTAATCTGTATCATCTGAATATTTTATCCTATAGGTTCACATAGAACCTCGAAAGACCACCATGACTCTGTACTGTATAATAATAAATTCTGGTTTAAAAAAATACAGAATGCATTCCATTCATAATCTTTATTTATTTACTAATGCTAAGACTGTTCCAACATGTACCTTTTATGATTAGAAGTGTACATGTCAACACTTTATTAAAGGCGTATTAAGAAAATCTAATCTAATTTTATTTTATAATTTATTTATTAATTGTTATAATTTTAAATATTTTTATTTTGAAGAGAAAATACATCTCCAGGGCCGGGATTCGAACCCGGGTCTCCCATGTTTCCGGCATGGTGCTATACCATCTGAGCTATCCTGGTTCATACCTCGGTCAGACAAATCTTAAATATAAAAATATAATCTTAAATAAAATAAATTTTTTTAAAATTATAACAATTAATAAAAAAAAATATATAATGATGTAAGTCAACAAAATCCTAGTAAAGTAACGTTCAATGAACATTCTGCCCCTTGTATTCTTCGCAAATTGCAAGAACACGGGGAAATGGGATCAGTGAAGTGTATGGATTTGTCTGACCGAGGTACGAACCAGGATAGCTCAGTTGGTAGAGCACCACGACGGAAACATGGGAGACTCGGGTTCGAATCCCAGCCCTGGGCATATCTTTTCTCTTCAAAATAAAAATACTAATCATTTTATTTTATTTTATATATAAAATAAAAAAAAATGAGATAAAAATATGTAAACTAAAATTAAAAAAATAATAATTATAGCATAATAATTAATAATAATAGCAAGAATAATGATAATAATAATGAAGTCTTTATTTATTCAGGGACATGTCCCTTTAGAATAATAGTAAAAAAATAAAACATGAACTACAATGCCTAATTAGTAAAATACAATTACATTTTGATCAAATAACTGATTGAAAATAAATTATGAGTTCGCTCTCAGTAACAAATTAAAAAGAATAAAAAAATATAAAGAACCGTACAATAATTATAAAGAAAGAGAACTATAAGTATGTGTTTTCATAATAAATTACAATATACATTTTATGAAAAAAACAAAAAAAAACAAATGAACAAACAAAAAAGAAAAATACAATAGCAACTGTACTAACTCATTCTAAAATGATGCATGTGAAATTATAAAAAAAATAAAACGCACTATTCTTCCATCAGTTTACAAGTTTTCAAAATAAATATTAATTTAAATAAAGATTTTATACTATTTTCAACACACCCATTTTTAATATACATATCTGTATTTTTCATTTTTTGTTGCTGATAATATTATTATTTTTTAACGCAGTACGGTATATACAAGTACTCTGTGAACATCTGTGAAATTGTTTATTGGTTGCATGGAATGCGATAAATATTTACTTTGAGACAGTCTACGACTTACAGATATTTACTCATTTAAACGAGCATTTGCTATTCCGCCTTGAACGACAATAGGATTCCATGATACTATGACTAGTTATTTCATTGCTTTGAATAAATTATCTACTTCTTCATAAAATTATTTAAATAATTATATGTCAAGGACTGCTGTCTCCATTCTCTTTAGTCAGATTTTTTTTTTTGAGAAGTTGCGTACAGTATCTCTGAGAACGTTAGGTGCCTGAGAAAGAACCATACAATGCCTCTAGTATTGTGTGTGTGCGGGTGTTGATTGTCTGATATGAGAGACTTGTGTAACTCATTGGTCGAAAACAATGTCCGTTGTTCTCTTGCTCAATGCAGAAGGTCGATTTCGTTTCCTAATTCCCGAATCGTCTGCTTCTGCTCTTAAGGATCGTGGTGGAGAGTCAATCGCTCTTGACAATAGCACCGGATGCGAGGCTGACATCATGAGTTGTTATGAAATGAGGGCAGCACAACCATGGATTGGTTTGCTAGTCTATAACGTTATAGCTTCCATATGGAATGGACTGTTCAATGAAAACAGTACGCAGCAATTTTATTTATCTCCACTGAATCAGAAAAGGTTTCTTATATTAAAAAAAAAACTGTACTAATACGATCCATGAAGGGTCTTGAGTTCAGTAGTGGTAAAGACTGTTTCTAGGATAAAGGTTGTGGAGGGAGGTGATTTGTCCACGATTATGCTCAACCGCCAGGTTTTCACCCAATGAGTGTACCCACTTCATAGAGGCTGTATTAGCCCCAGGAGGATCTGTTAACAGATTAAATAAATAATTGCACACCCAGATTTAAATTAGGGATCATTTACAAGGCGACTCAGAACTCTACCAATGAGGAGCTATCTTGCTTCCGATGTTATTCAAAGTTCATAATAATTAATCATTAATTAACATGAATACATAATTGAATAAATAATAATAATTCTAAACATGCCACACTAGTAAATACTTGTCTTTGAGACCCTTAAGGATCAAATTTACATAATTTGGATTTTTTTTACACATTTTTTTTTACTCTGTGATGTTCTTTATTTTTTCTGTCCATTTATGATCTTTCTATCCTTCTTCCTTCCAGGTTTTCTTTTTCTGTAAATCAGTTGCAAATTAAATTTTCAATTTTATTCCTATTCTTTAGTTGCACAACTACATTATGAAATAACGTAAATAAATACTCCTAATCAACTACCAAATGTTTATTTTACACTTCTTTAGTTACATTTATATTGTTTTATTTCATTCCACTATTTTTTTTTAAACACTTTATTCAGACATTACAATCTGCCACTTGTGGGCAATAAGTAATGGTGCTATGTAGCTACAACCATTCCATAACAAAACAAAAAAGTGGTAAAAACAAAATAAAATAAGTGAATGTAATAAAATATATACATACGCAAACATATATATATACATACATACGGTAATAAAAGGAAATTAATGCAAAAATGATAATAAAATAAAGCCTAGATAAAAAATAATAAAAATAAAAATAAATAAAATAATGTCATTCCACTATTAGAAGTGAAATAAATTACGTTGTTGAAAATCGTGTTGAATTATCAATATAATTGTATTTATTCAACTACAAGTATTCGATTTTTTTAAAGTTACAGCTGGACACTATCAGTCCTTTTTACAATATATTTACTGGAAATTTTAATGGAGGTAATGATTTATTACTGATTAGAGAACTAAACATCGTACGTCGTGTTTGCCCCGTAGGGGACTTTGATATCAAGTTCAAGAGGTGTTAAAGGAAGTCAGTAAGGCGGGATACTCCAAGGGAGGCCTTTGATCGGGACGGAAGAAGTCCTCAGCGGCGATTAGCTACTCTATACTCTTCTGGGCGCTGGGTCAAGTGGATTTGGAGAGAGTATTCCTCATGACTTTCTCCATCAAACTGGCACGGCTTGACATATTATTACAACCTTGTTTTTTCCACTTTCATCCACCCTGCCATATCCTCAAAAAACGACATTCCCATACTTTTAGACACCTTACAGGCTCTCAAGAAGTTCAAGAATATGTTTTTTAATTGAACATTTTATAGAGGAAAAAATATTTATTATAAATCAACCTTATAGTTTCAAACTATATCGCAGTTCTTCATCAGATCAGATAAACAAGATACGAAGAATAAATAAAAATAATTAATGATAATAATAATACCTATAAAGGCTTAGCAAAACCGATGCTCGATGCCGATCAATCTCAGCTTACGAACTTCGTCCACTGTCCACTATCCAAATCCAGAACCGGCAAATCACTCACTCTATATTTCAATGATTTTATTATCTACCTTAATAGAAATAATAGTGCGATTGAACGAATGAAACAATATTGAATACACAGAAAACTCCAGCAGAATATAGAAAAATAAAGTTGTAACGTTTTAATTCATATTATTTTATTTTATGTTAACATATTTTTTAATCAGCTGTGACGTGGAATTACAATTTGGATAGGAAAGTTTTTTCTGTTAGATTCTTGCTATGTATTTATGAATTTATTTTGACCTCTAGCCAGACTATTTTCCCCTTCAACTGGGTCGAATAAACAAGTTACAGAAATTATTTTAATAAATTTTTTGTGAATTGGTTTTTCAGCATTGATGAAGACCTGTTAAGTGGATCTATACGTTAGTTTCTAATAAATATCTCACTACTTATTTTGAACTCCAACCGATCCAATTTCTCGACCACTTTATTATTTTAATTTTCTCAATGTTTTGTTTAACAAATGATTTTTAATTAATTACAATAATTATTTATTCACTGCACCGAAATAATGATTAAACCTCTAAGGACTCGACCTCGAGTTAGTGGTGGAATCGTATTAGGTCTGACCTTGTATTGTAGATTAGTGTTTTGGCGGGAAACATTGAGAGTGAATAAGAATCTAAAACTTTGGTGCTTTGGGTTGATGAAGGCTTTTTTTTTATTATTATATTTATTGTGATCCATTTTTTTTTCTATTAAAACCTCAAATACACCAATTTTTTTTAGGGAAAACATTTATTAAATATATCACAAAATGGCTTAAGTCATTGTCCATTTATATACCATTGAAGTTACTTTCCTATAATAACTCACTTTTATTTATCATAACCATTGATTAGTTGACGCATATTACAGTCAATCACCTAAATAAAATAAGATGTATTAAGCCTGAAATTCATTTTAAAATGTTCTTGTATGTAAAATGTAAAACTGTTCTTGTGGGATTCGTTCTATTTTTCTACCTATATGTTATCTTGTTTTTTCTACTACAAAGATTTCGAAGTAAAGTGTTTTTTTATTAGTAAATTATCATTATTAAAAATAATAAATCGTTTCTTCAAGCTATCTCGTACACTTTACTAATCATAGTATTCTGTCTTTACCCAAACAATAGGCGTTTGTCACAACGCGATAAGATTAGAAATGCATAATATTAAAGACAATAGAAGAATTGACAAGAAAGATTATCTCATTTTACCTTTTCTAAAAATACTTCGGAGTGTTGGAAAATTTCACAAGATACTCTGGAAGATTATTTGAACCCAATCAAAAATCAAACATATTAAGTAAATTAAGAATTATCGTTAAAAACATAATGTTGGAGTTTATGATCATGTTTATGGTTAATGTTGCTTAACCATAAACATGTTTAAATAAAAACATACAAAAGGGATAGTCATTTATTTTATACAACAAGAATTGTTTCCATTATATGAATTAATAATGTTTTTATTCAGAGAATAAATTGACATTTACTCAAACTAGAGTCTAAGTAACATAATTTTCTTCGTAGCTTATTCAGTGAATAAGCAATTAAAAATCGCTAACACAAGAAAAATTACGTGGTGAAGAATCTTGCTGACCAGCTTTCTTGAAACTGAGTTTATCTGATCTCTTAAACTTGAACTTTCATGGACCATTTATCAGAATAAATAAAGTAAAAATAAATTAATAAAATGATATAAAACTAATATTTAAGATACTGCGCTGTTTCTAATACCAACGGTTGTACAGGGAGGTAAATTGGCCTTTACTCATGAATGATGTAGGGCGTAGAAAGATATTTTTCAAGAATACTATGAGAAAGTGCATTATTATTATTGTTATCATGTACCCATATTGTGTTATATATTATTATTAAAACCAGTGTTGCCGTTTTGCAAAGAATGGTGATAAATAAATAAATGAAATTTACTGTATTGCAAACGTATACAAACAATGGATACAAACTGTTTGGCCTGGATAATGCTTAGCTCCCATTTTCCCTTGTTAAGGGTACTCAGTTTATGTAGGTTTGGTGTGTCTCAAGTTGGTCTCAAGATCTCTCTAAACGATCTATGGGTATTAAAAGATTAAATAAGTTATCTGTAATGTAACTGTAAATATAGTTATCTGTTATATCCATAATATAATATAACAGATCTATCATATATAATGTCATATCCATATCATATCAATGTCATATCTATATAATATACAGGGTGTTCCGAATTTAAATGGCAAAACTTCAGAAACTTATATGGGACCGAAAAACTAAGACAAAAAGTCCTTTAGAGATTTGCTCGTTTTGGCTTACTTAGAAAATCGCAAAGAAAGAAACAAAACAAGTTTTCATTGTTATACTTATTTATTTACATTTATATTTATGTTATGTTCTTTTTAATGTAAATATTGCTCAAAATGTTGTCCTCTTGCACCAATGCAAGCATTACATCTAGCACTCACTTGATAAATTGCAGCTAAACATTGTTCTGATGATATTTGGTGCACTGCATCTATGATTCGGTCTCTTTATTGCTCTCTTGAGTTGATTGACACCGAATAAACTTTCTGCTTCAAGGTTCCCCATACGAAGAGATCCATGGGTGTCATATCAGGTGATCTGGGTGGCCAAGGTACTACTCCTCCTCGTCCAATCCATCGTTGTGGATAATTTATATTCAGCCAAGCTCGAGCAACTCAGCTATAATGAGCTGGACATCCATCGAGTTGGAACTACATTTCAATAGGGAATGTCATCAAAATAATTATAAAAGTCGTTCTCCAAAAAATGTGTAAATGTGATCCCATTCAATCTTCCAGGTAAAAAATATGGTCCCACCAGTAATCCGTTCCAAATTCCAAGCCAAACGTTAATAGTAAATTCATGCTGAAACCTATTCTCTCTAATAGCTCTGGGATTTTCAAGAGCCCATACATGATAATTTCTTTGATTTACAATTCCTCCTCTTGTAAAGGTAGCTTCATCGGTCCATATAATTTTTAATGGAAATAAATTATCATCGCGAATTTTTCCAAGAAACCAGTTACTAAAATTCAATCTCTTGACATAATCTTGAGGTAATAAATTCTGAACTTTTTGAAGATGGTATGGGTAGCGATTATCACCTTTCAAAGTTCGCCATATTGCTTGCCGCGATATTGCTAATGCAGCAGATGCTCTCAGGAATGTTATCGAAGTGGCGTAGAACATAATTTCTTCTCCGATAATCTGCTCTTACTGCTGCCTGGAATTGGTCGCCTTCATTGCGTATTAAGAATGACCCAGTCCCTCGTAGTCTATTAAAAGTTAACGAAAAGACTCGTCGATTAGGCACTCTTCTATTTGGAAATCGACGCGCATACTCTCGCACCGCTTCTACAGCGGTATTCTACAGCGGTCATTACCATTACAGAAACCATACACAAAAATCATATCAGTGTATTCAACATTAGAGTATGTATGCGGCATTGTGGCTGATGCTATTCACACAAAAATATCTGAGTAACTGACTGAAGACTGATTTAGGAATTATAATCCTAGAAGGAAGCCAATAAGTAAAGAAATAAAATAATGTAAAGGATAACATTAAGTGTTTACATATCTCACTATGCCTAGCCTGACGAACTTTGAAAGGTGATAATCGCTACCTGTAACATTTTTGTTTTGTTTCTTTTTTTGCGATTTTTCTAAAACTAAGCAAAACCGAGCAAATCTCTAAAGGACTTTTTATCTTAGTTTTTCGGTCCCCTATAAGTTCCTGAAGTTTTGCCATTTAACTTCGGGACACCCTGTATAATGTTCAGGATCTAAATCGGAAAACTAAAAGATTTCAAAAATTTTCACATTTTTCTATAGTTTAGTCAAGCAAAGATGCTTGATGCTTCTGAAACTTGTGGTTCAGAACCGGACTTAATTCATGACATTCACAAGGGCGCGAAGTGTAGTATTATACTAAATTGCTCGACTGAACTAGCGACAAAATCTGAAAAAGCAAATTTTTTAATTTATTTATTTTTCCATTTTGATCCAGAATGAAGAATAATGAGGCACCAACATCCTCCTAATTGTCTGCCGAATTGATTCAGTCCCAGGAAATCGCTGACTGGTTAGGAAAACCCGGACATGCTATTATAATGGAATTGCGCCGCTGATTGTTATCAACAGGTCGATTATGAATAATTTAATTCTAAAGCTGAACCCTATTGATCTATAATATCAATCGGGAAATATTTTTTACTTGATTATTAAAAATAATTATTTACCTTCGATTCGTTAATTTTAGCCAAGGCCGTTAAAAAATATTGTCCTTTTGACGTTATTTAAGCGTGAAATGACCAAATAACCTAAAAAAACTTTGCCTTGATTGTAAACTTAACGTATCGTGAAGGTCTTGTTTCATCAACGTTTATATCTTGAATATAGTTTATGTTCATATTATAAGCGTATAATTTATATTGTATATATTCTATCAATATTGGACTGTAGATGCTCTTCTGTACTTATTTCCAGGGTTTTTTAATGGTCCTACAAGGTTATATTTAGATCTTTAAAGAATTTGAGATACAGTATTTAAGTGTTTAATTTCTTCTATGGTGGTAACAATCAGGAATCTATATGAGAACAAAATGATTTTTTTGTTTTTACTACTTTTTTTTATTTTAATTAGTTTTGATTGCCATTATTAAAATTAAGACCCATATTTTTGAATTACCCTTACTCTCAACTATTTTTTATTTTAACGATTTTTCAAATTTATGCATGTTTATTTGAGATGCATTGCTTTTGATTTTCTTTGATGCTGCTTTATTGAGGGTGTATGGAGAAAAGTTAAATGATCAGCAATAGCTATTGGAATGTGTATTCTTGTATTTTAGATGCTTAAAGCTTAGTTTTGAGGAATTTTCCCATTGTATTCTCATAATAATTATTATTATTCCAATCTGGAGAAGTATAACTATTCATTAATTATTTTCACTTAATTTTTGTTAATTTCTATCATCCACACTAGCAGTTGATACTAGTACCGTAGCTTGTGGAACGACATAGATAAGAATTCTCACATGTTTTACTATTAGTTTATGTCCTGGTTTTTGCTCTTTTTTAAATCAAATATTGTGATTTTTTAAATTGGTCTAAGCGATTACTTTTTAATTTATGGATCTTTTGCCTATCAGTAATTGCATCTATATTTATAGAAAATATTAGCAATATGCATCCTCATAATAAAAAATGGGATCTGGTTGAAGAAGTGGACAAAGGAACGACTGTGGAGTGCAGGTAACCTTGAGAGCAGGTGAGTCAACCTCCCCTCTTCTTCTAGGCTATGACCTGCCTTTGCAATATCATCTTGGGATTTTCCCTTCTTTTATATAATAATCATAAACTACTATTATAGAAGTGTATAAACTATTAAAATAATAACAAAAACCTATACCGAGGTATATTACTTGTATAAAGATGCTCGTGTGGTCCAATTCATCATGGCACGCTGGATAGAATGCTTAGGTTGGTTAGTTCATGTAGTAAGAATTCCTGATAAAATAGTACCAACCAATTTCCTGTATTGATCTATAATTTGCAAAAGAAGAGTTGGCCAAACAGGTAGGCGGTGAATACAAGACGTTGATGAAGTTCTCAAAGTATTTGATATAACTGAATTGAAGGAAAAGATGAAGAACAGAGAAGATTTGAAGAAAGTTGTTGAGGAAGCCCATACAATAATAGTATCGCAATACAACAGTATTAGTAGTGTTAAAATAATTAAACATCATTAGAAACGTTTCCACACCAATAGTGTCATTTTCAATCTCTCCAAACTCCTCTCTCTGCATCATCAAAAAATTCTTTTATATAACTTTACGTCAATTATAAGTCTAAAATTATGTGAAAATAAATAATAATAACTACACTAAAATAAATTGTCCAAAATAACTAGCTATAATCTAAGTATAGATACCTTAATGCCATATTTAATTTTTTTTCTCTAAAATTCTTGGGGATCATTTATCCTCTATGGTCAAAATAACATTACATTAAAAACCAACTTTGATCCCTGAATATTTTATAAAATATACTAAAATATATCTAAAAGTAAACATCCATAAAAATTCTTTTTTTTTTTTTTTTTTTTTTTTTAATTTTATTTTATTGATATTTACAACTGTAATAACATTACATCAAGTAAATTGGCTGTATGAACAAAGGACATGAACAAAAAAATCACTTGTGGAGAAACTATCCATTGATAGCACTCCAATGAAGTTTTATAGTAGAAGGTCTCGAGGCCATCTTCTTTTCAGACGCCTCGGAGGGTTATCAGGAATAGTATGGGAAGCAAGTCGAGAGACTAGCGGATTCAAGTGTGTATGGAGCTTTTCATGGAAGGATAGGTATCTAGTTTGGGCCAAATCAGCAACATATGGGATATTAAGATCATGATGGATGAGTTTGTTTGTGACATAATAAGGAGCATTGAGGATTTTACGAAGGATTTTGGATTGTAAGGATTGGATGCGAGATGAATTGGATGGTTTAGTAGAGCCCCAAAGCTCAACTCCGTATGTCCAAATAGGTCTGATAACTGTCATGTAAATGAGTCTTTTGTAATTAATTGGTAGCTTTGAACGTTTGTCCAGTAAATGTTGAAGTAGGCGAAATCGTCGAGCAGTTTCTTGTCTTTTCAGTCTTGTATGAGGATTCCAAGTGAGACGTTTGTCCAGATGGAGTCCTAGGTAACGTATCTGTTAGACAGGGATCAGTGGAGTGTTATTAAAGGATACAGTAGGGCAGGAATTCGTAGGTTTACGACGAAGAGTGAAGGTAATTTGGTGGGATTTGTTAGGATTTATTTTAATTCTCCAATTTTGACACCATTCTTGAAGGTTTGAGATATGGGATTGAAGATATTGGGATGCAACAAATGGATCGTTATTTACTGATAACACACATGTGTCATCAGCGTACGTAGTGAGGACAGTGCTTGGATGGGTTGGGATGTCAGCTGTATATATTGTGTATAGGATGGGACCCAGGATACTACCTTGAGGAACACCAGCTAACTGGGTAAAGAGGCAAGAGTAGGAAAAATTATGGTTTACTTTAAAGGTTCTATTACTGAGGTAGGAACTGATAATAAGGAAGTAAGTAGAAGGTAAGAATTTACGGAGTTTGTACAACAGTCCCGGATACCAGACTCGATCAAAAGCCTGCTCTACATCGAGAAAAGCTCCCGTGCAGTACATTCCGCGCTCTAATGCGGATGAGACAACGTCCACCACTCGATGGCATTGCTGGATTGTGGAGTGCGATGTTCTGAAACCAAATTGGTGATCTGGGATTATTTGGTTGGATTCTATTATAGGATGTAGACGTTTCAGAATGAGTTTTTCAAGCATTTTACCCATTATGGGCAGGAGAGATATAGGACGGTAAGAAGATGGAAGTTCTGGTGGTTTTTTAGGTTTTGGTATCATCTTAACTATTATTCTTTTTAAATTTTATTTAAATATTTTAATAAATCATTTAATTTAATTATGAAATTTTATAAAATTATTATATGGAAGATCTATTTTATAAGATCTATTGGTAGGTAATAGGGTCAGGTTATTTTACTCTATCTGATTTGTTTAAAAACATAAGGCATCTTATGTTCTATTTTTTTTTTTAAATTTTAAAATAATGGAAGAATATAATTTGCTAATTTCTCCTGCCTCCTTTCTATCATTTGCTGTATTCTCCAATTTTTCGTTTATGAACAGAGCCTCTAAATATTTTCTTTTAAAAGTGTTATTTTCTCTATGTAAAATTTTAGGCTTATTAAAATTAAAAGTGTGTAATTCTTTTTTACAATATGCTGATATTGCAGTGCTCGTTTTAGCTTTAGGTTTAGGATTATTTTGATGATGATAAATTCGGTTTTTTAAATGTGTACTTGTTTGTCCAATGTATATTCCTTCACAATTAATACAAGTAAGTTCATATATTAAATTTTTATTTTCTAAAATTGGTATGTTGTCTTTTTGGCTGTTTTTGGTTTTTCTCATTCGCTATTATACAAATTATGATGAGTGAAGTCGAGTTTAATAAAAGGAATTTTATAAGGATGAATAATTGTTTATTGTTTAGAATATTTGCTCCGAAAAAGGATAAAGCATTTTAGATATTGCACAGCGCGGAATGACATAGAATGCGCCCGATTTTTATAGTTAAAATTCTAGTGTCGCGATAGTTAATATGTGCTTGTAAGAAACGTAGTGGTAAATGTCCTAGAGGTAGACTGAAACGTGAGAGGATTGCTTTAAGAGTTTATAAGCAGAGATTGGCGGTGCGATATCGAGCCTTCGGGGTCACTGAGCCTCATTATTATCCATCCATTTGAACTAAAAAGGAAAATAAGTCCACCCACCTGCAGGTGGTTTACTACTGCAGTAGTTTACATCTTGTTTCATCCTGGCGGTATCCAAGGAAACTTGTTGAGTCTCCCTTAAGACACCAAACAGAGTGTCAGAGCACTCTCAGTGGCCCTGACCATTGCGGATTTAGGGATCAGTCCATTTGTGGTTATAATAATATTAACAATGACCGCGCACCCCATACACTAGAATTCTCTCATTTTAGTCGCTAATGCAAATAGTTTCCAGTTATTTCCTGTTGTTATCGTTAGGGATCGCAAAATCAATAATATTTGTTTCCTTTCCCACAACGTTATAAGGAGGATGTCAGGTCTATGGTGCCGCACCGTATGATCAGTAATTACAGGTTCATCCCGTATTATTAGTTGATAATTCTTAGTTTTTCGGTAATTTATTTCGAGGACCTATCGAATCTTCTCAGTTCCCGTTGAATCACACGTGTCAACTGATACTATTAAATATTAACTACACTGTTAGAAACTTCAAGATTTCACATTGGCACTGATAACCCAATGCCAAGCAGACACTGTAGATAGTTTTCAGAGCGGAAATGTTTTTCTTATCTTTAACATCTTATCCATCCAGTTCCGCATCCGTTTGTGTATCTTGTAACAGCTGTATAAGAAAAAAGTTTTTACATAAAACTATTTATTTATTTGCTTAATAGAAGTATTAAATTATGTATAAAAATATATAAACATCGGTATCATTTTGGAAAGATTAAAGAATGAATTATCTTTACTAATAATAATAATAATACCTATTAAATATAATCTTATTGTGAATCCAATAATTATCAGTTATTTCCAAAATATTTAAGCTCTAAAATATATATATATATATATATATATATATATATATATATATATATATATATATATATCAGCAAAAATATTTTCAAAAATATTGCTGGAAATTGGAATCTATATCCATCTAATATAATTGTATCAGCAAAAAACATTGTACATCGATTAGCGCTCAATTAAATTTAAATGGAAGAAATAGTTGGGGGTGCAGTCAAAGAAAACACCAAAATAAGCAAAACTTATTTATTATGTGCCGACGTTTCGGCCTACAATGTAGGCCATCTTCAGGGCGAATAAAACACGGGGCAGCTAGGCGAGCTCAGAATGGCAACGGCACTTCATTCTGAGCTCGCCTAGCTGCCCCGTGTTTTATTCGCCCTGAAGATGGCCTACATTGTAGGCCGAAACGTCGGCACATAATAAATAAGTTTTGCTTATTTTGGTGTTTTCTTTGACTGCACCCCCAACTATTTCTTCCTTAAATTAGAAGATACAGTCGACCAATTCTTCTCTAACATAAATTTAAATGGATATTTATATTTTAAAATAACATTACAAACCATAATTAAAAATCAACCATTATATACCACATTGATTAAACTAATGTATATATTTTATCAGATGAATAAAATGTAAAATCGAAAATCTATTTAATTAATTTTTTCATTCATTCATTATTTCTTTAAAATTCAAATTTTAACTAATATTTTTTAAAACTACTACAACAGCCACAACAACGCGTTGCCGGGTCAGCTAGTATATGTATATAAATAAAACTTTTTATATTTATATTACGGATTTGGGGTTCAGTACATGGTAGAGACAGTACAATTTCGTGAACAACGGTTGTGCATGGAGGTGTTTTGTAATAGATAGCGCTCAACCGCCAGATTTTTACCCCTTATTTTGGGTTCCCATTTTGTAGAGGCTGAGATTTTGTAGAGCTTCAGTAGGGTCCTATATCCTGATATATAAACTATACTAAAGTGTCTATAAAAAAAGTAAAAATTCGAAAACCATTCTTAATTTATAAATTTCTTTATTTTTTTATGTTTACTGCATTCGAAGTTCTACGCTTGGTATAACATTACGTCTAAAGGTATAACATTTTTGTCAATTGAAATACAAAAATATAAGCTCCCAGGCAGTGCCCTGGATCAACATATAAAATGAAATAAGTCTCCGACGGAATACTTTTTTATTCAGCATATTTGTTGTCGTCAAATTGTTTTCATAGCATTCCGCTATTTACTGCTAAGTAAAATAAGAAATATTATACACTAAACAGTTGGGGGTCACCGATGATATAGTGGTTTGAATAACATACATGCTCAAGATCACGGGTTCGCAGCCCGGCAGATGGTCTTAAGATTTTTTAAAGGTAGTAAAAAATCCTTGGTTATGCTGTCCTTAAGAAAGGACGTAAAATGGAGGATCCCAAACCTGTACGATGTCAGGTACTCGTTAAAGATTCCTATCCTAATTAAAATATAGGACTCCCTGTAGCAATGTCCGATTAGCCATAGCAGCATGACCTTAAACGAAACTAATCTTTTCTCGACCTCAAAAAGTATTACTATTTTCCTAGCGATTTCATAATTATTCTTCAACCAAAATAATAATTAAGACTACATTTGCTGAATCAGTTTAGCCTGTCTCGAACTTATTCTGAAATATCTTTAAGATTTCCTCCACAAGCCATAAGTACGGCGTACCTCGTACTCCTTGTACAGGAAGATGGTCATAAATTAGGATTATCAACATCAATTTTATTGCAATATAATGAGCAATAAATTTAATAAATCGAATCATTACTTTTAAACGTCTTTGATTATTAGTCTTACTATAACTCACTGGCAAATGACAGGAACAAAACATGTTAGGAATGGGGAAGAATTACGAAGTAGCACCTTGCCAGGTCTTTATGTTAATTAAGGAGCTCTCATCCATTTCCTTTTCAACCTTATACGGATGCTCTGGTGCCATCCTCTTGAATGAGTTTAAAGGGCCTAAGATTCACGGATTTCAACAAAATACATAAATTATTCCTTCATCTTTCTATTGATCTTATTATTACTTATTGTCTCTATTAAAATATATTTATTTATTGAATATTTGAGCATTGTCATTTTAGTCGTTCGGTTTAAGTAGCCAACCTTCTAATCGTAAGGTCTACTATTTATAGGTGGGACAGTGTCGCGACTGCGATTGAAATTAGAATGCCCTGCAATGGTCTAAGAATGCATCGAAGGGTGTAAACCTATAAATGTAGACACATAAATTGAAGGCAGGAATGTAACAACGGATATAAATTTCAGTGTAATAAGGAATTAAAAATTCTTTCTTTTCTCCTTTATGTTTTCTCTAATTACTTTTTTATTTATTAATAAAGGATCTTGCAAAAAAATATAAGAAAGTCATTTAATTAGGAAATATTTTCATTTAGTAGTCACCTGTTTTTTGTTTTATATTCAGTAATATGTGGAACCAAGATTTCAGCATTATTTTACGTTTTTTCACGCTTTTCAGATTCGAAAGTCAGATGGTGAACATGCAAGTCCAGGCGACATGTTGTTGTTAGCATCTTCAAGCATTCAAAAATCATCCAGTAATATCTGGTGGAGTAATCATCAGATCTTCCATATCTTTTTCCGCTTCTGCAATCTGTGTATTCTTTACTATTAGCTTTTTCAGATATTTGGACCGGTAATCTATATTTTTTTTTATAATCTTTATTGAAACATTACAATCTGCCAGTTGTGGGTAATAAGTAATGGTGCTATGCAGCTTACAATCATTCCATAACAAAACTAAAATAACTAAATGTATAAATTAATATATGTATGCGGTAATAAAAAGAAGTTAATGCGGAAATGATAATGAAATAAAGTAAAAAAAAATAAATAAATAAAAAACAATTATAATGTACACATTCATACCCTATTTGTAATCTATAAATATTCATTATTATTATTGTTTAATTACCTCCTGTAAACATCTGCCGAGACAGTTCACAAGTTCCTCTTGCTGTTACTCCTCAGTGACTCAGATACTATGAGCTAAGACGATTGACCCCAATTGACACCAGTTTGCCTGCGATAGTTTGCCACAAATGGAATTAGCGAAGAGCCATCAATTGTAAATTAGGTTCCGACTAATTAGCAATTGTTGGTGCCGGGATCGAGGCGTCACTCCTCTGTTCCCATCCATCATGTGTTTTGTTTGACAGATACTGTCAGTTTTAATTGACTTGTAATAATTATCAAACATGCTCAAGCACATCACCAAGCAGAGAGAGATTATTTAACTCATGTAATTGTATACTTCGCCTCGGACTATCCTGTTAAAAAGTTCTAAATGTTATAATGATGAATTGAATTGGTCAGGGGGTGCTCTCAAAGATAACACAAAAAAAGTGAAACTAATTTTTTAATCGAGCAACGTTTCGGCCTATGATGCAGGCCATCTACAGGGCGAATGTGGGTGCCTGGTCTGCTGTGACTCGCCATACTAAAAGTTTAACCTAGTTGTTAGTTTGACGGGTTAAGTAGTTTGGCGAAAAATTTTAAACTCAAATTTTACACTCAAAGCTAAATTTTATAATTTTAATAATTTTAACTTAAGAAATTGTATCAGGATATAATAATCACATATAATAAATTATAGAATTATTGTTTAATAATAATTGACTGTATTTGGTATTAAAATGAAAATGGTCTGGGTTGCTATCAATAACTATTTGTTTTCTACGTTCAGGTTAACATTGCAGATGTTATAATGTTAGAGGACAAATATATTTAATATAAAAACATTTGAGTTAAGAAGTTGAATAAATTATTAAGACAAAAATCAAACTGGAATTGATATTATGCTTTAGTGGTTTGCATACTGCACATAGTGGTTAACATTACTACCTACTGAGATCGGCAGGTACTCTTTGGCTGTTTTAAGGACAGTAAGAATCATTGGTTATGCCGTTCTACGGAGGGGGCGTAAAATGGCCTCCTCGAACCTGTCGAGAGTCGGACACTCATAAAAGATCCTGATTCTACATGGATAGGCAACCCACTGTAGCATCTTATGATTAGCTTTAACATCACAAAGTGCCGTTAAATAAATAAACTAACAAATAAAAAAATAGTTAAACGTGAACAAATAGTTATATATTGTTTGATCTTTTAAATAACCACCCCTCAGTTCTTATTCTTAATATACTCTGAAATATTATACTGAACCCGAATGTCAGTATTATTATCCCTTACAAATTATAAATAGGGTTTGAATGTGTACATTATTTTATTTATTTTTATTTGTTTATTTTTTTATCTAGACTTTATTTTATTATAATTTTTGCATTAATTTCATTTTATTGCCGCATGTATATTTTATTACATTCACTTATTTTATTTATATAATTTTTTGTTTTGTTATTGAATGGTTGTAGCTACATAGCACCATTACTTATTGCCCACAAGTGGCAGATTGTTATGTTTCAATAAAGTGTTTAAAAAAAAAAAATTATCCCTTAGCAAGTAAAATTTTATGTAAATTTCTTATAGAAATGAATAAGTTGCTTGGAACTTACTTCTGTTTTCCCAGTATTAACTGATCCATTATCGAATCGACCTAAACGATTTGTAACAATTTTTTTCTAAGCTGACTTGAATTGCCTTTATAAAACCTCAGTATTGAGATAATCGTAGGCAACTAGGGTAGCTGAGGAGGTCAGTTGGTCCTAGTGCATAATAGTGACCACATAATCTCTTTCCAGCAATCACTCGTCTGGAAATCTTTCCTACTCACTGATCCAGCCTTGGCCTCTTCGCTCTCTTACGATTTTCCTGTTCTTTTCTTATTTGAATGGGTTTGCTCATCCATCCGTAATCGTCTGATTGGACTGCCGATTTTCAGATAATTTTATCCCAATATAAAAAAAAAAACATGAACTTCTACAACCCATGAAGGGTCTTGGGTTCAATACATCATGGACTGTTACTAGT
Organism: Arma custos; assembly: GCA_037127475.1. Lineage (NCBI taxonomy): Eukaryota > Metazoa > Arthropoda > Insecta > Hemiptera > Pentatomidae > Arma > Arma custos. The sequence continues at coordinate 46,215,088 of CM073762.1, read as the reverse complement.
TAAGACAACGGTTGTGGAAGGAGGTGATTTGGCCAATGTAATGCTCAACCGCCTGGATTTTCCTTCAATTAAGGGCACCCACTTTATAGAGTGGGTGCCCTTAATTGAACTATTGATAAGCCCCAGGAGGCTTGGAAGATCCTACGTTCATCCGTGGCTTTTAGCAGATTGAATAATCTATCTACTATAGCTGGATTTGAGTGATGGACCAGCTCAGCACATACTCATTCATCTGTTACAGTTTTAGATGTATCTGGGAAAAAAAAGAAAATCTTTAACTGATATTAGATTCAATACATATTTGGATGATTTATATTTATATATTTTATTTATGTACATGTGTATTTTGTTACATTAGAGTAAGCACTTTAAAGAGACTGGTTGAGCGGATCTTCATATCCTACGGTGTCCACCCGGTGCCCTGTTAGCAATTTAAATAATTTATCTGTCTTTGCCGGAATTGAACCCTGCACCTTTCCCAAATCAACTCAGCGCTCTACAAAATTAGCTATCCTGCTTCTTATACAAATTATAAATATAGTAAACTTGGTGGAGTGATGTATTCATGAACGATCTGGATGCAATTAGACTAATATTTTTTTTCTTAAAGCCTACTTAAAGATTCGGTCCTAAGTTTTGATCCATCATCAGGACTACACCAACAAATATTTATAATTTATTGTATTTAGATTAGGAAAAATATTGAATTAATATTTGGGAAAAACCTTTTGTATGGATACTATTTTTTATCTTAAACACCTTTATGATTTGTTACATGATTATTTTAAAAACTATTATTTTGATTCTTCAATGCCTCTGAAATATGTGTTTTAATGTTATTAAATATCGTAAGAATGGATTGAATAGAAATGAGATAGTCTTATCCTCGTATTATTCCTTAATTATCTCTTAATTAAATAGGAAATCCCATACCAGTGTGGTACAGTGTTACAGTTTTTTTTAAAACTTTTATTTAACACATTGAAGCAATGTTACCCGCCGTACAGTACTTTTGTATAAAATAAAAAAAAGAAAGGAATTTTTGAATCTTTTCTTTCGAGTATACAAATTCAATGCTATTAATTCTTACGGTATTGTGTTGTGAGTGTTAATGTTAATTTGGCAGATGCTTACATATAACCGCACGCTGTTTCCCATAATTATTAATATCCATTGTTTATGATCCCATATCCTGGTGAGAGAATACAGGATAACCTTATTCAACATAACCTTATTCCCATCAAACAATGGTTGTGCAATTCGCATGGGATTGGCCGCGGTGTACAGTGTGTTCAGTCTACACTTGCGGTGCTTCTGGTAACTTCGAACACTCTTCTGTCGAAGTCAGTGTAAGTCATTTAAGTTTTTTAAAGTCCTTAATCGTCTCCATTAGGATATATTCCGTTATAACTTCGGCATCAGTTCCGTATGCTGTCGCTTCGAGTTAAGCCACAAGTTTTAACTTTTCAATCGTTTCCTTTTTAATATTCTCAAAAAAAAAAATATATTACTGACTACATATAGTAACTATATGCATTACTGAGTGTATATAGATAAAAGAACTGCCCCTCACATACTGTTTAGGTTATACCATCATCAATACAACAAAATTATACAACAATAATTGTTGAAACGTTCATTTTCAACGAAAAGATTACCGATATAAGCACATTTATTTCTACTAAAATTATTATTTGATTATTTATATTTTCGAGAATATTAAAAAGGGAACGATTGGAAAGCTAAAACATGTTGTGACTTAACTTGAAGAGACAACCTGCGGAAGGGATACCATAATTTCAACGAACAATATAATAGAAATGATTTCAAAACGCTTCGCATATTCGTAAGGTTAGTCTATTGCATTGACAGTACACAATATTCATATTTTTATACACAATAGACATCTTTTGTTTATTAATATTGTTTAAAATTCCAGCATTAAATTAAATTTATCATCTATCTAAGTCAAAGTGATAGTCATCTAAGTCTTCAGTTGTGTATTTCATTTACAATGATAGAAATAAGTTTGAGATATTATTTAATTATTTTCTAAGGTGTCTTTAGGATATTTCAGGCGCTTGGGATCAAAAGCTCAAAAGATCAAAACCTTTGAAATTTCAAAAAAAATTTCACTTGTTTAGTCAAATTATTTTGTCTAACACTTTTCCGCCACATTTTTTATGTTTGTAGTCAATTATAGTTCTGAACCCGAAGTTTCGGGAGAATAAATCATTGCTTGACTAAACTTGTAAGAATTGTGGAAAAGTCATTTTTTTTAATTTCGGAGTAATCCACTTGTGATCCTGAACTCCTGAAATAAATTTCAAACAGGTGCTGTTGAGTACTATTTAGTTTATACTTTCAATTTTTATTTATTTAATGTTTTCAAAGTTAAAATAATACCAACCTTATGATTTAAATAAAAATTTATTTACGGTTTAATTCTTCTGGATCGGAATATTTCCACGAAATATACTGGTTTGCAGTAAAAGAATATTTGTAGCATTAAAAGAATAAATATTCTTAACAAATTTTAGCAGTGTTAAAACAATCCATATTAATATAAAATATCTCACTAATGAATAAAAACGTGCACTTTTCGGTAGAAGCCATTTTTTATTTTACATTGTTTTGATTATTTTATTTTCTAAAATACTTATGATTAAATTAATGTGTTGATTCAAAGAAAAAATAAAATAAAGCAACTAATATTTTTAAAAAACTTCTTTAAAACATATTCTGCTTCTATTTCATTAAAATTATGTCAATTAATTCATTAAATTAAGTTTTTATTAAAAACTAAACTTTTAATAAAATTACTGAAATTCGCCTATCAACCTATATTTATTTAGTTATGAATTAGTCACATATTTCTTTACTGCCTATTTAAATTACCTAATAAATTTGATTTACTGCTTTCTTGTGTTAATAATTGTATTGTTAAAGAAGAGTTTTTATATCTTGTTCTTCCATTAAATATCAATAAAAAAGAAACAAAAAATGACTTCCTCTGGAAGGAATCATGTCGTTGCATTTTATATTCATACCGCGCCATATCCCGTCTGGCACCAATCGATCAGTCAACATTTTTTGCTTCGTGAAGTTTATTTCACTTTTTTTTTCGTTCTGAGTTTTCCCTCCCATTTCAATGCATTGATGGTTCTACTTTCTTCTGATGAATAAACCTATTAAAATGCTTTTACTCGGTGTTTTAAGTAGCCTATGATAATATGAAGGCTTAATTCGAGAAATCATGCTCATTTACAGTCACGTTTTTTCTTTATGTGTTAATAAGATTATTAAGAATAATGCATATTTCATTAGTACCCATTTTAATATCAAAAGCTAATATTGTGATTGTTTTTTTTTTAGTAATTCGTGTAGGAATATGTTCTAGGTTTTTTTTCATATTTAACCAATTAAATATCATCATATTTCTTCTCGGTTGTGTTAATACTTATTTTTCAATGTATATTTATATTTTTTTTCCGCAACAATAATAAGACTAAGCGAACCCAAAGGCTCGATGATAAATCCGAAAGATCACTCAACACAGTCTTCTCACATACGTCTCGGACTACCGGGTCTCACCAGGCGGAACAGCGCTTATTACCTATTTATCCTGTTCGATCTAGTTAATTTGTTTGATAGATATTTATATTATTTTTATATATATTTTTTTTTCTTAGCCCCTTTAGGTTTGAAGGTTTCTGAGCTGGATTACGATTAGGTTGGAGAGGATCTCTTTTACTGTACTACGTACATTTTAAGAGGAGGATGAGAAAATGGAAGGCTCTAATTTCTTTATTAATTTATTAACTGTAGATTTTTCCGGTCATGTTTTATGATGTGATATTTTTTTTTCTTTTTTTTTTTTTTCTTAACCTCTTTGGTTGTTATTAATATTTGAAAAATAACATATTAATATTACTAATGATACATTGTATCTCTTTTACTGCACCAGGTGCATTTTAAGAGAGGATTGCCTGAAGGATTTTCTGAACATTAATTAAATGGAAGGAGTAGGGGATCTAGTGATGGGGCTCACTAGTTCTGTCTGATTGGAGTTTATTTATATATATACATATATATATATATATATATATATATATATATATATATATATATATATTTTTTTTTTTTTTTCTTAGCCCCTATAAGTTAGAAGATTTCTAATCTGGATTAGGATTAGGTTGGAGAGGAATCTCTTTTACTGTTCTGTTTATTTCTTTATTTATTCATTTTAGATTTTTATATATTAAACAGCATTTGCATTGTTAAGCAATTGCTATTAATAGTTTCTACGAGTATTCTCCTATACTTCAGTTCGATATATATATCTTTTCTTTCAAAGATAAAAACCATCATGGATATGTTCATAAACCGTTATTCGTTTGTTTTGTTTTCACTCAGGCCATCTATGGATCACGTTTCACGTTTGATTCTTTCATTTCCAAGAATATATCAGTTCTACCTCTTTCTTGCTCATTCCTTTCTTCTCTATATTTTCTATCCAGATTGCTTACGTTTTTTCTACATCTTTTGCTATTCCTACGCAATTTAAGAGGTTTATAAGCTTCATTAATTATTCCGCTGGTTGTCGCTTCGAATTGAGTTTTAACTGTTTAATCGTTTCATTTTTAATACTTTTCACAAATGCAAGTTATCATGTTAATTAGTATGGAAAAGATAGTGTATATGGGAAATCTGTATGCTTCAGTAATCATTTCATCTAGGAATGAAAGTTTCAACATTTCACAGTATTTTTTTTTTTTTTTTTTTTTTTTTTTTCTCCTTTCGATGGCATTGGAGACATCCATACAGCCAGATTAATAAGTAAGAATGAAGAAAATATTTACTTATTTATGTTTTAAATAAATTTTTTTATTGATTTAAGTAAGAATGAAGAAAATATTTACATATTTATGTTTTAAATAAATTTTTTTATTGATTTAAAATAATTCAATATGGAGCTTATCTCATCTTTTTCACTTAGTGATATTATTTCTTTGTATGAAATGTTATTTTTCTTAAGATCTTGTAGAAGTTTTTTTCTTTGAGGTGTATATGACTTACATTCCATAACGATATGGTGCAGAGTTTCTCGATTTTTGCAGTTTTGACATGCGGACGATTCCGAAATTCCGATACGGTGTAAATAGCTGTTACATAAACCATGATTCGACCGTAATCTACAATACGTTTTTATTTCCTGTTTATTTAAATTGATATTTGAAAACCATGGCCTGCGTGAGATACTAGGAAATACGGATTTATAATATTGCCCTGTAGTAGAAAGTGAATATTGATGCTGCCATGTGTTATGACAATCTTCTTTTATTGTTAAATAAAAATCTGTAAATGGGACCGAAATTTTTACCTGTTCGCCGGTGTTCGTAGCGTCTTTGGCTAATTTATCAACCTCTTCGTTTCCTTTGACCCCTATATGAGCTTTAACCCATAGGAATGTAACCTGTTTGTAATTTTGTATACATGAACTATGTAATTTTATAATATCAATTAACATATTGTTACTGTTAATGTTTCTGAAGTTGTTTATTAATTGTAAGGCACTTAGGCTATCTGATAGTATTACGTATTTACTTTTATTTGATTGATTAATATATTTTAAGGCTTCCAAAATTGCATAGAGTTCTGAAGTGAATGATGAACAACCTGGAGGTAGTTTGAATTTAGCTCTATATTCATATTTTGGAATGTAAATTGCACTGCCTGAAGTATTATTAATTTTAGACCCGTCTGTGTAGATATGGATGTGATCTGGGAATTTGTCTAAGAGAAAGTCTTTAATTTCCTGACATATTGCCATATGCGATAGGGGGTTAATTTTTTTATTTAATATTATGTGAAATTTTTGGAATAACGTTTCGAAGTTAACAGAGAATTGTGGTAATCTGTTTGACGGATGAACCTGGTCTAGCATTTTTTTATATTTTAAAAAACTATTGAAGATAATTGGAGTGTATTTCTTTTTCTGCCAGTATGCCTTAGTTAATATTAAAGTACATAATTTTACAATTTTATTATAGCATATGGGATTCCTCGCTTTAATTTTAAAAAGGGTTTTACTCGTTAAAAGTTCTCTTCTGATTTTTAGCGGCATTTCTACGGCCTCATTTAGCATGACATCTACAGGGGTTGATTTGAGAAAGCCTAGACAAATTCTTATACAACGGTTTTGGATTACGTCTAGTTTTTTTAATGATGAATCTGGGGCTTCACCGTATATGACTGCTCCATAATCAAAAATTGCCCTTATCGTAGATCTATAAAATAATAAAGATATGTTTGGGTCAGCTCCCCATCTGGAATTGATACTTATCATTCTGAGTGTATTAATCATTTTCTCAGATCTTTTAATGATTTCCAATAGGTGTTTATTCCAGTTTAATTTTCTGTCAAAATATATTCCTAAGAATCTGACATTAGGAGCACAAGGAAAAGTAATTCCACCCAAAACAACTTGTTCTCCCAATGGGAAGGCGTGTTCTCTACTAAATGGGCAAACCACCGATTTCGCTGATGAAATTTCCATACCGTTATCTAACTGCCATCTTTTAAAACCTTTTACCGCTTCATTTAATGCTTCTATGCCACTAATTGTGTTTTTGTGTGTAGTATATAAACATATATCGTCAGCAAACTGTAGAACGTGTAGACGTGACAACCTGCGAAATAATTACCTAAACTTACATGTACCATTTAGGCTAGATCTTTCTTTCTTCAGTATCGTCATTGTTTGTTGGTTTTTTTTCGACATCCTTACCATGGGAATGAAACGGATTTGGTTTATTTTTAGCTTAAGCTGGATCGGATGGCCCCAGCAGACCACAACTGCCTCACAGGCTTCCTTAAGGTATAAGAGACCTTCGGCAGTGATTGGACCACGACAGGTGCCCAAGAGACAGCTGGTCCACAAAGGACCCGGGATGTGGTTAACCTCTTCCTCTTCCAGTGATCCTCCACCTGTTGTTGATGGCGCTTCTTCTTCAGTGGTCTCCACCAACGATGTTGTTTTACCGATAACAGGCATTACAAGAAGTGCCGTAATGCCCATGTAAATCTCGAACACCTTCAATAATGATCGATACGACTGAGACAGACTGTTATCCAATCGTTAACAAAGGTTGCCTAGTACTTTCCAATTAGAGCGAGAAAATCGTCGATTATAATGGGCCAGTCATTAATACTTGACCTTCATCCGACTGTGTCCGGTAGCGAGCAACTGATTGGGTTTTAAACTTTTCCTTCAATTACAAGATGAGTATTTCCGAACTTGATGAGTACTCAGACTATGTAAAAGTACATGGGAAGAAAGAATCGAAAAAAGTATTACTATATAAATATTGTGGAAAATACCAATAAATATTATACATAATTAATTAGTCGGGCCTTGATGATTTTAATTATTAAGAGGAAGATCAGAGGGAGATCGTTTATTTTGAACTGAACGTTAGGAACACATAAACATATAGAAATAATTAAAGAGCGAATGCAACATCAACAAAACGCCCTCCAAATTATAGAAATAAAATTTTAGAATAGTATGGTGATCCCAGAAGAATTGTATTGAATTTTTCATTGGAGTGCTGAAGAGAGGAAACGGGGAGGAAGACCACGAAAAAGATGGATAGAAGAAATCGAGGATCACGGTCATGGTCTGAGGGAAAAAGATATACAAGGACACATTGGAAAAAGGAATTAAAGGCAATTTTTGGTTGGAGGAAACTTCAATTTGAGGAAACTTGCAGGAAAAAATGTAATCATTTATAAATATATTGTTTTAATAGCTCTCGTGAACCCAATGAAAAATTTATTTATATATTATTGGAGAAATTCTACCAATTTTCCAACATTTTTCAATACAAAATTATTTATTATGAATATTCGACTAGGTCAAAATAAAAGGACCGTACAATTTGACTTGAAACAAAACGTAATATTTCATTATATTACTTGTTGTGTCCTCGGCTTCTTTTATGTTATGTTTGGAAATTCATAATTTATACAGAAGTACCAAATATAATACCAAATATAAATATAAATATAATATAAGTATAAATATAAATATAAAATTGTTTTAAATTAAAATAATAAATTTTGCAGTCTCATTTGTTGCAAAAACTTAATTTTCTAACTGGGTCATTACTATAAATTTTACAAATTTGCATGACAATGAATTTTTGCTTAATGTTAAATGTGCTGTATTTCTCTCCCATTTGATGTTATTTTGAATATCATTCAAATTTTCCTCTTAACTATTTTATGCTTATTCAATTTAATGCTTGCTTTCATGGTTATAAAGTAGCTAAAACGACACTAATGCGAGAAGAATGCTTTTTTTATGACACTTTATTAATTTATTTACTAATATCGTTGGAAGAAGCTATTAAGCTTATTGTTTTTCTGCTTACAATTTAAACTAAAAGAAAATTTTTGCATTTGGCTTAAACTCACAAGTTACAGCATATAAATTTATAAGTTCATAATACATCTTCTTTTAGCTATTCATAAATAAATTCCAATAGTTTATTTATTTTTTAAATCTGTCACGTTTAGTGATGTACCTATAACTTACTGTTGGAATCAATTTAAATGTGTTTATTTATAATTTGTAAAATATATTCCATTACTCAATTTATAATGAAATATAATATTTTATTTTATTTGCACTTTTGTTTTTAATAGTGTCTAATTAACAATTATATTTATATTTATATTAAATAATTGTTTATTTATTTTGTTCCAGGTGAGTCAAAATCGTTGTCGTTGCCTCGTGCCTTTGCCCCTCAATTAGAAGATTCAGGTAACACTTACGTATAATAATATAAATGGTATTGCGTTATGGAATATAAGTACATTATTCTTAAAATTGTTTACATTTTAGTTTTAACAATGGATTTAATTTAATTAAAAACTGACTTAAATCCAACGTTATTTTCCACAACTATTTAATTTTTAATTTTGTTCTTAATTTTGCCTGTATATGCAGACGTTTATATTTAGTTCTTACGTCATCAATAGATGGTTTTCGATGCAACCTTTTTTTCCAATCAAACGATTTCAAAATAATTAAAGAATAAAATGGTAATATTGTTTAACACTTTTTGGTTATCCAGTTGGAAAAACCCCTTCAATAGCAGAGGTATACTAGACCAGTCCAGCAGTTGTGTTATGCGGGGCAAGCTAGTGAAACTAGTGAAGGGACTATAGTTCACTGGTTGCCCGCTAGGTAGCTCCTGTTGTTCCAAAAGAACATCGTTCTTCGTTAAGGAAAAAATCCGTTACGTTCAACTTCTTGCTTTACAGCTTTAAATGCTTAGGTTTTGTTTAGACTGCTATTTAATTTATTTCTATCTGATAATGATCATATTTGTTTTTGTATTAATTTATCTTTTTTATGTTTCAACTATTTATTTATTCTGACAGTGTTGGAACATTACGTTTTGAACTGATTTAGGTTGTTTTTTTTTTAAAAAAGGAGAATTTCTTTTGTTATAAGCAATGAAATAAAACATTGTTGACTCGTTTATGATATTTTTTCGATGTCGATGTTTTTATTTCTTTTGATGTCGATGTTGTTATTTTGTGCTTAATGATTTATCTAATTCAATTAATAATTAAATTTAATGCTTTAAGTCCGGAAAAAACTTTTAAATGAATTGAAATTAAATTTATTTGTTTTTTATGATTCGATGTTCATTAACTTCGTATCCCACATCATCAATTAAAAAATAAATTAAAATGATAAAATAAAAAAAATCGAGATATAATTAATAAATTATATTATTAAAATTTTACTTACGTTTTTCATTGATTTGTTCATTATCTGGTAAATTTAGATGCTTATAAAAATTATAGTGATGGTATACCGTACATATATTTTTTTTTAATATTTTAAAATCATCCCAAGGACATCATTGTTTTTACTATCATACGTTCAACTTATTATTAATGCTTCGATTTATAGTAATTTTTTACTTTTATAGGATGGTTTATTTCTTGACCTGTTATTCCATGACAGTCCATTAAAAAACTTGGTTTGGTGCCAGCGTGCGTTTGAACAGTGGCACTTGGTTTACACTTGGTGTTAGTCAGATGTCTTTCTAAAGCTATTTCTTGTCTTTTCTTGAATTCTCGTAAAGATTCAATTATTTTATATTTCTTATAGATTGATGCAACCATAAATATTCTCGTACAATAATAATTTTGATTTTTTTTATAAATACTAAGGGATTATTATAATACCACAATATAATTTATTCACAAATTTACTATTACTATTTTATTTTATTATTAAATTTATTGATAAAATCACGGTACATAATGGTAGGATTTCTATGATGTCGAATGCTGTAATACTCCTAAGATAACATTCATTAAATTATTTACACTTCGTGAAATACTGACTGTGAAAATCTTACAAGAATGAAAACAAATCTGAAGCAATAAAAATTAGTCTATGTTCATTCCTTAATTCTCCTTAACTAGCAACGGTTTAAATACTTGATTAAAACCATCTATTATGAAATTAATATATATTTAAATTGTAGAGTTGTGTATTGAACTTTTTCCATGCGATTTATATACTTCTTATTGTTGTTATATAGACTGTTAAGGTGGGTTGTACTAATTTAACAATAATGTGTTCTTATATTTTTCTTCAATGCCAATGGTTTCTGAAACCGATTTCTTTTGAAACCTTCTATAAGTTTTTGTTTTTATTTGGAATAATTTATCTTTCTAGAATTAATAAAATTTTATTAAATGGAAAAGTTATATTAAAATCCTATTGTACTATTCTCCTTCTAAGAAATTGTCCGTTGTATTCTGTTATTTTTATTCCGATGTATCATAAGTTAGGAAATTTAATTAAAAATAAAATTGTATGTAAATAGAGAGAAATACTTTACTAGTGTGTAATGCTGCACAAATACATTGATTTGTATAATGGCAGTGTGCTTCAATCATAAGGTTTGATTAGAATACCATAATATTTTTTTCTTTTATTTTTTACCAGTCATTTCGACTCTGTTTCGTTTTATATTTATTTTCAAGCAATAATTCCACTTTAATTTAAATTTTCCCACATTCCCTTTTCGTATCATCTTTAGCGTTACTAATAAATATACTTATTGAAGCATATTAAAACTATTCGTAGAGGCACACAAGCGACCCAAAACAATTACAGAAACATATGAATAATATATAATTTATATAAAGAATAATATAGGGATATATATAATATATAAATATAAAATATATATATAAAATAAATTAATAAGTAAACAAAGTAAAATAAATAAATAGTTAATACTTTTTTTTTTTTGTTACCTGTGATCTCAACTCTATTTCGTCTTATTTTTCTTGTTATTACCAATTATTGAACTGTATACTAATTTTTCCCACATCCCCTTTTCGTATGATCCTTAGGATTTTATTTATTAATCAATTTTGTTTTATCATGGAGGCATACAAACGAACCCAAACAATTACAGAAATAATGTAAAGGAGATAGTTGGGGGGTGCAGTCAGAAAGAACACTGAATAAGTAATAAACTTATAATTATGTGCCGACGTTTCGACCTTATTACAGAAATTACCGAAATACAGAAACAAAATATAGTGATATATATGAAATAAATTAATAAAGAAATTAAGTAAATTAAATAAATATAAATACTAGGAATAGATAAGAGAGCGATGAACGTTCAATGTAAATGCAAAGAACTGAGGGTGTGAGTCGAGAAGCCGAAGCAGTTGTCGGGACCGGTTGGCCTTGACTCCACAGTCTTCCACTCTCTTCTTCTCGTCACTATACTATTGTCTTATATAATAGTACAATATCCAAGTATATCATATAATATTAATTATAAATATTACGAGGAAGAAAATATTCCAGGTGGAGATAAAAAAAAATCTCTTAGGTAGGAGAACTGTTTATTGGAAAGCTTACGTTTCGACCCAATTTGAAGGTCTTCTTCAGGGATTGTGATGGGGTCATGTGTCTAGGCTTAACTATAAATATTATGGGACCTTTTCCGCGGGTTGTCGCTACGAGTTGAGCTACAACAAATTCTAACTTTAATTATTAATATTTTCCAATAATACAAGTTGCCGTAAACTTTAGTATGGAAAAAATATTGTAATTATGGATAATGAGAAAATTTCGGTAATTATTTCATCAATAAATAAAAGTTTCAACTAATATTTCGAAGTATTGATGATATATGTTTGGAATGTTCATTTTAAGGTAAAATGATGACCGAAGTATACACAATTTCCAATAATTACATTCTCTTTTCCATACTGAAGCTAATGATAACTCGTATTTCTAGAAAATATTAAAACGTAATCGAATGAAAAGATTACACTTGTAGTGACTCAACTCGAAGCGACAACCTGTGGAATAATTACCGAAAATATTGTGTATTACAGTTCATGGATATGTATATCAATTACAACTATTAGGCCACGTTCATACTTAGGCAGTATACGATAAGCGATCTATCGTGAAGAATATATAGCGACGATTTATTGCTAGGAAGGATCATTAACAGCAGCGCGATCTGAGCAATACAATTTGGTTTGTACACAAGTTTCACTGCTTCTTGACGTTTTAATGGTTTGTTTGTTTAGATATAGGAAGAGATAAAAAATGAAAATACTGGGTGCACCAAGAATAATGGGTGCACCAGAAAAACCTTTATTTTCTGCATGGGGCAATGGAATAGTTCTAGATGCACTCATGAGCTTTCAGTAGATTAATGAAAGTAATTACCGAATTATCTTTTCTTATTACCGTCATATTCACAGCTCGAAATGTCGGACGATACATATCGCTGAGGAGACCGAAAAGTTCTTTAAGAGATATGTCACTTCCGATTTGTTACGCAATAGCTCAAGATATATCGCCTCACTGTGGAGGCGGCCGTACCCGATAACAGATATTTATTTATCATTATATTTCTAGAAGCTTTGTCAATTAACGTAAAAACATATATTGTATTTCTCAAAAATCATCAAGGTAAAATATATTTTTAAAAATGTACCTGCGAGGTTAAATTCTTGGAATTAGCAGGCGTCACTGTTTTGAATCACCTCCCTTATGACTATGACGTTGCACTGAAATACTTATGACCATTCATTTCCGGCCAATGGGGCATTTACTTTACCGGACAGTTCTGCGAAAGCTTGGAGATACAGAAGCTTTCGCAGGTACAGATAGGCCGCCAGAAACTTATTCAATTGATGGCAAAAATAAAAATGGAAGTCTTGGAAAATAAGGAAGGAATATACTTTGAATAACAACGTTATATATATAAACAAATATAATTTTATTCCTGTATTGATTTTCAAACTAGAAATTACCAAGGTTTTTTATCTTTACAAAAAAAAATTAAAACATGTCCTAACTGTGAAAAAATCAAAATAAATTCAATACTTACTAGACAAACGCTCTAAGCTCCCAATTAATTACAGAAGGCACATATACATGACTATTACAAGACCTATTTAGTCTTACAGAATAGAGCATAGAGGCCCAACTAAGCCATCAAATTCCTCTCTTATCCAATCTTTAAATTAAAAAATCCTTTGTAAAATCCTCAGTGTTCCTTACTTTGTTCCGAATAAAGTCATCCATAATGACCTTAATGTCTCATTTGTTGCTGATTTGGCCCGAACCCAATATCAATCATTTTATGACCAACTTTATCCCCACTCAAACCCACAAGTTTCAAACTATTTAACACTCTTTATTTGCTGATAATCCTCCGAGGCGTCTGAAAAGAAGGTGCTCTCTTGACTTTTTAAATGAATTTGACTACCAGTTTCTCTACTTTCTTTATTTCACGCACCCATTCTTACTTGTTGTATTATTATAATAGAGTAAATTTCAATAATTTTTTTTTTAAATTAGAAGTGTTCAACAGTTCTCGCCTCGCATTGACTACTAGATGTTGAGAACAGAAAGAGGCTGATGGGACGAGGAGCGGTGAACTATATTAGACTATAATTGGTCTCCTGTCTTTTGTAGGGTGTGGTGGTTGTCCTTGGCTCTGCTCAAAGGGACCTTTAGAATATTTAATATTCGTCGGCCCTTTAGGACAGTGGTCCGGTATTCTGCACTGTGTTGATGCAAAGTACGAACAAGAACACTTCCAGAATAAAGCTTGGAATGGGAGGAATATTAATTTTACCTTTGGTTTCAATTACTTAAAATAGAATACATCAGTAATGTTCCTTTTTTCTTATTTATTTATTTTTTCCTTTTACCATCGAGCAAAATCATTTAAGGATAACGTTTATTTGTGGTTTATATTCTAATTTGCATTAGTTTATTTATAAATCGCTGCAACGTTTGGTGCAGCTTTGACCATTTTCGAAATAAAAAAAATTGAATTGTAAATCGCTTACTATTTCTTGTTATTTCAGTGTGAGTATTGTGGATTCTCATTTTGCATAAATGATATTGAAAAATTCATTACTCTATTATTGTCGAAGGTGTCAGTGATTGTAGTAACATCATCTGACAATTGTTGATGGCAACTTAACCAACATCGATGTACATAGTAAGCTTACTTATGTAGCGTTAAATTATTTTTTCCAGTATTATAAAATTATGAATTAAATGATTCTCAAGAATATTTTTTTAAATTACTGAACTATTTACCTGCCAAGAATTAATATGTATGATACAGCAATGTCAGTTTCGGAAAAATATAAAGATTATGTTTATGTTAATTCGATCTGTTGCTATACAAGTTGCATAGGTTTTTTTGGAAGTATATCTTGCTTCGCCTACATGCCACACAGTTCAAAAACTTATTTAAAAAATCAAGGAAATTATGTCAGAGTTATTGCTATTTTCCGGCTACCTAAGGCACGAACAGAGATCTCCCATCCAGTTTTTTCATATTAATATCCTCATATCCTCAATTTTATTGTATTTTTATTAATCTATAGTTTTGATGAATGAATAAAATATCAACGGTGTTTGTCGATTGCTATAGTTATTCGTTATTTACGTACTATAAATGAGGAACGATACAGCTTATTGGATACCTCCTTGGATTCTTACCTTATTCACAGGATAAGGTAGATATTTATTCTTTTGCATCAACCTCGAGCTTGGAAACCCTTTTGGGGCACACTCAGCCTCTACAATGGTTTGGCATAACCCACTTGTAAGGGCTTAAAAAATATAGAAAACTTTGTTATTTGTGAAGGTACGATGTTTTGTCATGTTTAAATATCAATTCATTTATAATTATTTATAATTAACTGGGAATTTATTTGGTATATAGATTGTATTCTACTATGCAATTGTACATTTTATTCTCCGTTGTACTTCTAAATATGAGGGCTAAAGAAGCATCTTTGAGTTGAAAGAACCATTAACAATCCCTATTTCCTAATTATTACTAACTACATAAACTGTAGAGGCTGGCCTAGAGAGCAGGATGCGAGCCATCTTCTTCCACTTCGCCAATTCTTCGCTATTCTTCTATATTAAGCTTTATTGGAACTTTCCTTTTTACTTCGCAACGTAGTGGATCTTTAAAGTGGGAAGTGATAGGTTCACCAAGATTCCCTGCTGTTCATCCCTCCTCTACCATAAATAGTAGTATTTTTTATTCTAATATCTCAAGCTAAACTTAAATCACGACTTCCCTATGAGTATGGCTCGTAGTTTTAGTTCGGTCCTGAGCCAGAAGTTTCGAAAGCATAAAGAATTGCTTGATTAAATTAGCGAAAAATTCAATTTTTGAATTTTGGAGTTATTCGAGATTTTTTATTCTTAGAAGGATGCCGAACAGAATTGTTAAGCCATTTAATAATAATTTCTGATAGAATAATACCGAACAAATTCATAAAGGGTGATATAATTGACAAAAGAGGACCTTAAATCATTAGGCGTCATAGAATCGAGAAGAGTGGGACAAAATTGTTGAAGAAGCCAAGCCCCACCCCGGAATGTGGTGCCATACTTGTCGGGTTCTGTGGTAATGTGTCTATCAGTAATGTTTCTACCAGTAGGTTTGGGTGTTCGATCAGTAAGTATTGAAATGATTTGTAGTTTTTCTTGATTTTGTCAGTCAGGAATACTATGTTCGGGTCTTTGCGTAATGATTTATTAGTGATGCAGAAAGGACAATGTGTATTATAACTTTGGAGTGATGAGTAAAAGATTTGAATATTCTTTTTAGTGAGAGTCAGTGATTCAATATTATCTTCAAATTAGTCGCATGTCATTTTCGTGTTAGTTTTCTGTCCATAAAGTCCTAGTATTTCATGTATGTTTGTTAGGTTTAAGGTATTGTAAACTGATCTTATAATAGCGAAGCCTAGTTTTCTATATTTTGGCTTTAGTGCTGTTTTTCTATATACCACTGTAGCTTTTAGGAACAAAATACTTTTATGTTGCCTATACTACCTTCTGTTACCTGTTCACTTATATCTAACCCACCCCGCTGTGAGATGTGATCTTTCCCACACTCCCAGGTATTTCTTCAACTCGATCAAGGTCATCCACTCGAAGTACTTCATAGTGGTAAGTGCTATTCTTGCCGATCTGATGCAATGGATACGTGTACTAACGACCTATAATTGGCGTGATCTTTATTCACTTCCCGTTCCGATAAAAAGAATGCTCTTTACTGTTTGCTCTTTCGAGGTTTCTTTCGCTCAAAAACTGTTGATGGAACTGGATCAATTCACTTAATGATCTGATGATAACATTTTTGGCGTTCATAAAATATATAAAAATACATGCGAGAAGATGTTTTGTGACTTCAGAGCCCATTTTTTAACAACACATAGTATAGATGAATATTTTTAGTTATATTTTCATTTACATCCAAGTTTTATTTCTTGATGCAATGATTACCGAAATCAGCTCATTACCCATAATTACATTCTCTTTTCCATACTAAAGCTCAAGATAACTTGTATTTTTGGAAAATATTAAGAAGGAAACGAATGAAAAGTTAAAACTTGTGACTCAACTCGTGACAACCTGTGGAACAGATACCTACTACTGTTTATATAACTTGGTATATACTCTTTGCTCCTGCATTGTTTATGTAGCTTGTCTGTTTTCTTTTATTCTCAGCCCTGATGATGGCCTAAAACTTGACCGAAACGTAGGTATATATAATATACGTTGGACTTATTTTGTGTAAATTATTGACCATTTCACACTCAGCAAGGAGGTTATGCTATCGTTAAGCGTGTATTCTTCATAGCATTAATATTATTGCAGGTTTGCAAACCTGTTTATAGTTTATACACCTCGTTTATAGTGATTTTCTAACAGAAAATTAATTAAATGAGTCAGTCACATCTCTACAGCTTTATTATTACCTCAATAAATCACATTATTTTCGGGCATTAACTTGATCTCGGGTATAGATTCGGTTATTAGGAATGTCTTTCAGCGATAGATATTAGGTCGTCTAGCATTGTCTCCGTCCTAGCAACACGACGGTCGAGCGACCCATCTAATTGAAGGCAATTGATTTATAAGCTTGGTTCTGATTGGGCAATGAGGGTAGGGGTGCACTCAGTCCTGGTGTCTGACGCCAGCATATGTCCTCCATGGATCGAACATTTCTATAGATCCATCTTATTCAAAATTTTGCGTCTTGTATAAATGTTGATGAAACAAGTATAATAAAGCTTGGTAACAGTTCCGCACATTGTCGCTTCGAGTTGAGTCACACCTAGTTTTAACTTTTCATCTCTAAAAAATAAAAACAATCGTGAGTTTTGTTATGAATTAAGAACAGTTATTGGAAATGTATATATTTCCGTAATAATTTCATCAAAATATAAACTTTTTAACAAATATATATCATTTCTACTTCGAAATGTTTTTTGAAACGTTTTTTTCTTGATGCAATGATTACCGAAATATACACATTTACAATAACTACTCTCTTTCTTTAATATTAAAACGATTATTTTTATTTTCAAGAATATATAATAGGAAACGAATGAAAAGTTATAACTTATTGTGAATCAAAACAAAGCGACAACCTGCGAAATTTGCTACCTAAAGCTTTAGTAGAAATTAAAAAAAAATTAACGGAAATAGTTGGAAGTACTGATAAATTAAAAAAGAAAAGTACAACACTCCATTAAGGAAGAGTATTGAATCACTACCTAGTAGGGACTGTACTGTTTTCTAAGCTAGCAGTTATACAAGGAGTTTTTATGTCAGTGATCATGCTCAATAGCCTTTTTTTTCCTAATTGAGGTTCCTCACTTTACAGAGGCTGGGTGAGCCCAAGGGGAATGACCAGATCCTACAGGGTCGATTCAGCGTTGTTAACAGAATACATAATTCATTTGCCACAATCGGTCTCAAACTCCCCCCCCCCCCCCCCCTATGGTCAGTAACCTCTATGTACGTTTACTTTTAAATCACAACAAGGGTATTTGTTCTAGGAAAGATATGATTTCTTTGAAAAGAACGCACAATGTCGCTGCACACGATTCCTGCTGGGGTATTCTGGTTCGATATAAGGATTGGATATTTCGTTGGATTTAATATTCCTCCTTCATTCGAATTATTCTTCCATTTCATTCTGACTGAGTTTTCTCATCATGATCTTGCTCAGATAAATCGCTCTCCGAGTATCCCAAGAATCGATCACTTGCAAAACGATATTACTTACCCTTTTCCCCTTATTTGATCTTAAGTCGCTGAACTTTTTGTTATAATGTCTCTGCAATGGTGAAACCTGTAATGGCATCCTTGCACTTTGGTCTCTCAGTTACGTGAAAGTCCTATCCTCATCCATCGAATGCTTCTTTAAGAAATATTTTTACTAAGTCCCACCGAACAAAATGGCTCATTACCGTCACACTGCGTATGATATCGTTTCGGTGTTGCTCGTTAGGAGTGAAACCTCTCTCTGCTCAGTTATTAATTAGTGATCACTGTTCAGAAAAATATTTCCACACGAAAGTCTTCCTCACTTTCTCTTTCCGATACTTTCTAGATTGATGATTTCATGATCGCCCTCTCCTATGTCTTGTCAATATTCTGACTACAGCCGTATCCGATTTCATTTTGAGAAGACCTGTTAAAAGTTGTTTTCTTAAAAGATAAATAGATTCCTATTTCGG
Organism: Arma custos; assembly: GCA_037127475.1. Lineage (NCBI taxonomy): Eukaryota > Metazoa > Arthropoda > Insecta > Hemiptera > Pentatomidae > Arma > Arma custos. Next base: position 46,195,927 of record CM073762.1, on the reverse strand, counting down.
AGTCAAAGCCTCTAATTATTTTAAGTAAGGTAAGGCCTATGAGAACTGAGTTTCCATGCCGCAAATCCTGGTTCAAATCCCGAAGAGGTAGCAAGCTAGAGCAAACACTCTTCAGTTTTGCAGAATGGTATACGCTTCTAGGAGTAGTAAAGCACTCAGCAGCCATGCCGAAAATCCTGGTTAAAATCCCGCTGCTGTCAAGACTTTTATTTAATCTGTTAGCAGCCGGAGATGGATCATATACAATGTAGGACCCTGCCGGAGCTCACCTAGCCCCTATAATAACCCAAAATAAGTGGGAAAAATCTGGCTGTTGAGCGTAATCTAGGACAAATCACCTCCTTACACAAACCTTTTCCTTGAAACAGTACAGCTCAACTATGTGTTAAACCTGAACCCTACACCTGTTCACGCGTTGTAGTGGCACAGGTTTTTTTTTAGTAAATATTAAGTGACAGTTGTAGGAATTATATGTTTACAATGTAGTATATTGTCCTATAGAAATCCAGTTCTACAGAAATGGACATTTGGAAAATCCTTTTTGTTTTCTGCTTATACCAGAATATATGCTTAATTTTTAATATAAATTTTTCGATTTTATTTAGGTATATACGTAAACATATTCCATTTTATTCTAAAAAAAAATATTTTTTCAGCCCATGTTATCGCCTATGAATGCCTACTGTTAGATATCTATATTTACATACACGGTATACAAATAACAAAAGAAATAAAAATATGGTTGTTGTTGGCCAAAGGTTGTTCGTTCGGACCAGGTGAATTTTTCAGGAATTGAAAAAAAAAGTTTTAATATCTTTGTATTTTTCCATTTGTTGGCCTGGAAAGTTAATTAAAAAAGTCATGAATTCAATATTTTTCCCATGTTCAATTCTTCATAAAAATACAGAAGTTGTACAAAACTTTTTGGGAGGGACACCTACATTAATACATACCGAAATTAAAAATAAAACAATGCTGCAGATGTTATCTAAGGTCTTATGGTTCTTCTAGTTTTTTCTTTCATGATTTTTATGTTAGATATAATGGCAAAGGCAAGTGAGTAGTATAAACAATAACTAATTAATGACAATTAAGTCAATATAAAACAAGGATGGTACATACCATCTATTACAAGAGGTCATTGCCTTAAATAGTTGTGACTATATGTCGGTATCACTTCTCAGAACACTGCTACATAGAAATGCGATGTAACCGCACACAGACCACAAACCGTACACTCATTTTTTGTTTCTAACATGATATGATTATTTATAACTCGTCTTTTCGTTATTAACTTTTTCAGGTTCCCATACAAAATTTATTATACATCAGTATGGTGATTGCGTTAGGTAGCGGAGTGGCTGAGTGGTAGAGCGCTGAGTTGCCGTGATGAAAATCCCGGGTTCTCATTTCCGGGGGAGCTGACCATAGATGTGCGTCTTTAAACATTAAAACCTAAACCTTTAAATTTTATTATCGTTTGATGGTGATTTTGAGAGAAATTATCTGGCATATGTTATTTTTTTTTTTACCACGAGACATATAGATTCTCAAACTGAACTTCACCACTCGATTTTGTTAAATCTAAGAATTAGACATTAAATTCAGTGTTTCTCTATTTTCAATACTTTGTATTTTAATACACTACATTAGAATATTCATTATTGCTTTTGTTGCCCAAGAAGCATATAAAAACCTCGAACAACTGCAACCCAACGGGTCTTGAGATCAGTACTTGGTAGAGACTGTACTTTTTCATGGTCAACGATTATGCTGGCAGGTGATCTGTCCTAGATCACGCTCAACCGCCAGATTTGTCCCCCTTATTTTGAGCTGGGTGAGCCCCAGGATGGTCCTAGATACTATATGATCCATCCTCGGCTGCTAACAGACTAAATAAAAGTCTTGACAGCAGCGGGATTTTAACCAGGCATGGCTGCTCAGTACTCTACTTCCCCTAGAAACGTATACCATTCTGCAATACCGAAGAGTGTTTACTCAAGAGCTACCTCTAAACCTTTTCCTGTGCCATAGACCTCTTCTTCTAGAGTTTATACCTCTTTAATAATTTAATTTATCTATAGCAAGGCTCGGTCCCTCGAGCCTAAGCTATACGAAACACTATACGCGCCCGATATTGTGAGTCACGGTATTTCGTGACCGGCTGGGTCGGATCAGTTTGCAGTTTGGCCAATTACTAAATGAGAGCTTACCCCATATCCTCGTCTCCTTTCACTTCTCTTAGGTGTTTCTTTTATATTTTATTTTCTGGCAGGACTAATCTTGTATCCGTAGAAGGAAGAATGTATACCAGTTTAGACCAGGATGGTGTCAGAATGGATGGTTACCTCACTTAAAATAATCTTAATTTAGGGTAAGAGAAATAAAACCGTTTTCCAGTTGTTGTTTATTCTTAATTTTCACTCTATTAGAGACATTTCGACACTATGGTGTCATTCTCAATCTTTTCTTCTCCTGCATCTTTTAACTTTAATAAATAAATTAACAATAATTACATTACTATAAATAATTTAGCATAAATGCCCAAAGATAACACACTATAAGTATAGGTACCTGGAAAGTCATACTTTTAAAAATTCTTGGGAGATCATTAGCCCTCCATGGTCAATAAGTAATATTGCATTAACGGTACAATCTAATTACAATATAAACTGGAAAACGGTTTTATTTCTCTTACCCTAAATAAATGAAGAATTAAATCCAGTTTAATAAAAGGAAAAAAAAATTATAAGAATGAATAATCTTAATTTAAACTTTGTTGGCCAAATATTTTTTTCTGATTTATAACCCTTGAAGTAAGGGGAAAATCTGGCGGTCCAACATGAATTCGGCTGTATATAATATATATATTATAAATAAAAACATACATATAAATACAATATAAATATAAACACAAATAATATATAATCTAAAATAAATATAAATAAAACTATGCATACATTTTCAATTAATTATCTTTACCATTTTTAAATATTTTATTTGTAAACACTGCAACCCATGAAGCGTCTCGTGTTCAGTACATGGTAGAGTCTGTACTGTTTCTAGAACAACGTTTGTGTAGGGAGATTTCTGATATCACTCTCAATCGCCAGTTTTTATCCCTAATTAAGCTTACCCACTTTATTGAACCTGGGTGTACCTCAGGGCTGTCTGCAGGTCCCACTGTGTCCATCCATGGCTGTTTACAGATTGAATAAATTACCTACCATAACTGGATTTGAACTCAACTACCCCTCTCCCGTGTACCCCTGTCCGAAGAAAGGAAGACTTACAATAAGGGAGAAGAGTTAAAAATGAAACATTTAGGATCTACAAGACAAGGGGAGGATCAGGGTGTTATTAAGTGCTGAATATTTTAAGTTCGAATCCTCCTATGTCATGTAAATTATTTAATATAATTTATAATAATATAATAAACACAGCTTTACAGAAACACTAACAATATTTCAATATATTGTTTTAAAACAAAAAAAAAATATTGTGATAATTTGAAGTCTGATCCATAGTTTTTAAAGAAATGTCGCTCAGCGTGAAGATCTGAAGTCCCATGTTCGAATCCGGCTCTGATAAGTACATTATTTATTCCTTATAACATCCATAGATTAACAGTAGGATCTGCAAACCCTCTTCGGGTTCACCCAGTAACCGTAGAGGTTCTTTCACAAACTCTTCGAAACAGTGCAGTCTCCATATTTACCCAATGACCTTCATGGGTGGTTATGGTGGTTGAATTTATTTTTTTTATTATAATATGTTTATTAATATAACTGACATATGATGTATTCAAGATCAAAAGCATTATTAGGAAAAAAAAATACGGCAAAGCCCCATCTTCTTTCATTAATTACAATAATCATTTGTTGGAATTTAACAAACGAGAGTCAATTAGTTTAATTTTAAATGTAACGAGTTGAATTAATTGAATATTTAAGATTACTGTAGAAAAAAAGTTAATACTTACAAGCGAACTTGATTCCCTTAAAAATGGAAAAATTAAATTAAACTTTGTGTTCAACTGAAAATCTTCTTTTATTTCGCTGTCACAGGCTGAATGTTAAGTGGGTCACGTTACATCTACTTTTTCAACTGTTTTTTTTTTCTCTCCTCCCCTCCATTTCATAATTTTCTGTAAATTGTTAAAAAGTTAACTTCTGAATATGGAAATACATATTTCGTAAATCCTTTGGCCATGTTTCGGCTGTACATAGTTCTTACTAACAAATAAATTTTATTAAGTTAAACAGTATGTTACAGGAGGCGTTAAGGATCAAAATCGAATAACTCCGAAATTTCAAAAATTGACTTCTTTTACTTTTTTCGCTGGTTTAGTCGAGCAATCTTGTCTTACACGATACTTGGCCACTTTATTTCTCATGATGTTAGTTCGGTTCTGAATATGAAGTTTCGGGATCATAACTTGACTAAGCTAGTCGAACCTAAGGCATCGCATCTCAGAGCTCTACCGATTGAGGTATCCCATTCCCTAAATTTTTACATTATATATTGTTATTAACATTATTATTATTGTATTTTTATTTTATAGTTCAATGAGCCAAATATTCGTAAAAAAGTTCAAGCATTAGACGGTGCTTAGAATTTTGTCTACAATTTCATTATTATTCTAATTCTATTCACTAACTGATTTTCAGAGCATAACATCAAAGGTAATGAATATGAATTTATTTAAAGACAGTGGTTCAAACGTTTTGTAGTGCGTGTGTACACTACAATACTATTGTATACTCAAGTGTATGGGGAAATGAACACTAAATGTTACAAAACACTGATGTCATTGCGTTACTGGTGTCTGTTTGGAATGACCAGGATGTGTTCGGAGGCAGATGGTAAACTTACGTAGGTGGAACGTCATTGTACCTACAGACGGATAGGCAAAAAAATCCTTTTACAATGTGAACATAAGTTATTATTCAGAAAATTATGATAAACAAATGTTAATAAAAAAAATTCTAGAGTTCCAGGAAAAATATAAATGAAGAAAAAAATAATTGAATGGTTGGTCCTGATCATAAACTTATTATTATATTTTAAATGTGAAGTATAGAAATATTATATAATATATATTCATAATTTTAAATTAACAAAGCTTTATTGTCGCAGATAAAGCTTGACATTTGACCCCATTTCAAGCCCTGAAGATGACCTGCAAAGTGGGTCGAAACATTGGCTTTGTAATAAACAGTTCTACTTAAGAGAATTTTTTTTTACAGGACCATTTTTTTTCTTAAAGATTTTCTTACTTAACGATGTATCATTGCTTACATAATATTTGATACAATCATTCCAATAATATCTCGTCAGGATGGATATTTCAAGTAAAAAAAATCATCCAAAAAAATATTGGATGATACATGAAATAAATGGAAATTTTGAATCGGGGACATACATTTTCTTCATTCAGAATACTAAATAAAATAAATTAAATAAAATGAATAATTTTACAATTTTTATATATATTAATAACTGCTGAATTTAATCGTGACGGTGTAAGCTGCTATATAAAACGGAATGACAATTAAAAAAGGAAAAACAGTCGAATAAATAAATAAAAAATTACATATTTTCGCATTTGAATATATATAGTGTACGTATATAAGAGAGAATACATAAAATTGGCTGATCTAGGGCCTTATAAATCTGACTTTTTCTTCCTTTTTCGCATTTCTTGGCCTCCGAGATGCATCATTATCTCATACATTTATGTATGATATAAATCTGTTGTACTTTATTTATTCTTGCTGCATATTCACTTTATGCTTATGAATAAAAAAATAACTGTATTCCATTCCGAAAATTAAATTAAATTCTGAGTTACTGAAATTATTGTTCGTGTTAAATAAATAAAATCCCATTTAAATGTATATTGTTAATTTTCTTTTTAAACAAGAGCTGTAACTTGAATAAAACCCGTTTGTTGTATTATTTATTGTTATTCGTCCTGAATAAATATTTATAAATTTATTTATTAAATATCTAAAGTATATATTTACTCTTAGCAGTAATAGTATATAGTACTTAGAGTTTGAAACATTGACGGCGTTCGAAACTCATTAGTGTATCTGTGATCCCTCACCGGGCTCATCTAGCTTCTTTAAAAAGTTCCTCTTTAAGCCAACTCACTTCCCTACACAAATTTAAGCTTATAAACAGTATAGTCTCTACCATTCTCTGAACCTCATACACCTCCTGTATACCTCATACACATGTATATTTCTGAAGCCCTGGTGAAAAACTGGTTAAGTCGAATTTAGTCCAGAGAGAGTTGAATGTATTGGGGGATGCGGAATCGTGTCATTCTCAAGGACATTCAAAACGGATTTCTAATATTAGCAATAACTCCATTTCTTGATTATTTCTGATTTAGTCACTTATCCACAACGAGAATAACACGATTCCGCTTCATTTAGTACAATAGAATGTGACCGGTGGATAGAATTTGACTCAAGCACCTATTCACCGGGGAAATAGACTTGTATTGTTACAAACAGGGTAGCTCAGTGGTAGAGCGCTGATTTGTAGAGCTGAAGATCCGAGTTCAAATCCGGCTGTAGCAGGTAATATTTTTTATGTGTTACCAACCAGGATGGATCCTATGAGGGATCTAGAACCCTCTTGGGGCCCATCCAGTCCCTATAAAATGGGTACCCAAAATAAGGGGGAAAATCTGGTGGTTGAGCGTGATCTAGGACAAATCACCTCGCTGCACAACCCTGTCCAAGAAACCGTATAGTCTCTTCCACTTACTGAACCCAAGACAGGGGTGTTGTGGTAGTTTTTTTTCTCAGTACAATTCGTAAGTTGTATTATACGACAAAAGTGATGGAATATGTTCACGAGTATCATTATAATCAACTAGATTGTAAATGGATGATCAGTGAGCGCAAACAACGCCCTGTACCATTGACTTTTTGGAGAGCGACCTGTGGTCTAGTGGTTATCCTAAGCCCAAGATCGCCGGTTTGTAGCCCTGCAGATGGCCCTAGAATTTTTTAAAGGGAGTACAAAAATCCTTAGTTACGCCGTCCTTTGGAGGGGACGTTAAACGGGGGTCTCGAGCCTGTGCCATGTCAGGTACTCGTTAAAAATCCCTATCCTAATTAAACCTGGATAAACAAAATTTAGAGCTCCCACTGTCGTCCCACTGTCCCAGCATCGTCCGATTAACCATAACAGCAAAAATTGACGTTAAATGAATATACAATAAACCCTTTTAGGACAGAATCTCTTAAATATACTTCTTGATGATATGGACTATATAGACTGTGTTTTGACAAGATCTATTGTGGTGGGCCTCCGCCTACCAACACATGACCCGAGAGAGGTATAACGCCAGTGGCAGCTGCCGAGGCACACCTGCCCCCCACATCCTGCCTGGGTTTAAAGACCCCGACTTTAAAGCTATCGTTATTCGACATCAAGAAGGTAACAATCTCGGGTCTCCTCGTAAAATTAGGAAAGGAACATCTGCGCCTCTACACCTGCCGTCAGAGATTCGGTTTTGTTTTGATTCTTATATACCCAAAGAGTCCAGGAATATCGAAAATGTATTCCACTCGAATTATTCGTTTAGGGAAATAATCGGGAACGGAGCTTGAAAAACATTCAGTGAGCAATAGCCAATTTTCCACCCGAAGGTTCGATGCCGATTCCACTAATCTCTGCTTACAAACTTCTGTTCACCACAATCCTTCCACCTACGCCTTGGTCTAACCGTCAGACGCTTCCCTGTTGGTACAGCGCTTATTAACATCTTAGGAACTCTACAGACTAACTAAGAACTTTACAGGCCCATCTTAATCTTTATGACGCTACAATTTGAATAAAAATTTGAAAGAAGGGAGCAGCACCGGTGACGAATGAGGGAGTTATGGGCCAATGACAAAAGGAAAAAAGACAGTTGAAATGGCGTGGTCCTTATTAGCCCAATACGGAATAATAAAAAAAGATTATATAAAGCATTAAAAAAAAAGTATTATAAATAAATAATTAATATAAGTTAATAATAAAACAAAAACATTAAATATAAATAAATAATAAAATTTATATAAATAATAATATGAGTAATATAAATAAAAAATAAAACAAAAATAAGTATAAAAACTGTTAAGAAATGTTTTAAATGGTCGAGGGGGTGCAGTTAATAAATGTGGCAGAAAATCTCAAGCGTTATATATTTTATTAGCTTTTGCCCGCGACTTTGTCCGTGTTGATTGTAAACAGAAATTTATGTTAAGTTTAAACGGAGATTGAATTTTGAATTTCATAAATAGCTCCATATTATAAAACAATGACTTAAAGCATTTGTGAATTGAGCCAGCCTACCAATGCTTATCCCTTTGTTGATGGATTTTAATAAATAGTACTATTAAATATTAAGTGGCATAACTACAAAACCATCGATAAGTTTTCTATTGAAATCCACCATGTAATATCCAAAACTCTTGAATCTTGAATACAATTATTATTATGCTAAAATGTAAAGCCAGCTTACTTATTTTCACATCTTTACCCTAACTTAGGGGACGAAGTTTCAAAAATCCTTTCTTAGTATTCCCGTATTTATGCTTTTAGAGGTCGAATTTCAAAAAATACAAAACGACCCGATAAAAAATAAAAAGTCGGTTTTCAGAAAAAGTCTGTAGCTTATGCTGTTTTGGCGCTCTGCGATAGTCTTTTCCGTCAGGACGAACTCTTTTTTTATATAGATAAATATAGATAGATTTCCCGTATTTTACACTATTAGCGGTGGATTTTCAAAAAATTAAAAAACACGTGTTTCTTTATTTTTAATGAAGAAGTTAAATCTAAAATGTCATGGTGCTGGCTTTAAAAATGACGTTTTCCCTTTATTACAAACGTTTGTCATCCTTTTCACCCTCTCAGGGAACCAGTTTTCAAAAATGCTTTCTTAGTGCGCGTTGGTCTCATAAAATGTACCTACTGTCCAAATTTCAAGTCTGTAGCTTGTGCCGTTATATATATATATATATATATATATATATATATATATATATATATATATATATATATACACATTATTAACAACGTATCGGCCTACTAATTTCTTAGCTAATATCAGGGCTGAGAATAAATCAAAACAGGATAATTATATGAATAGTGCAGTTCCAATGAAAATATAACAGGTTTATAAACAGAAATAATAGGAATGACAAGAAAGAAATGTAATGAACATAAGTTAAATAATTAAATAATTAATGAGAAATAACAAGATTGCGAAAAAAATCTATAAGATAATAAAATATAAAAAACTACTTTTGATGGTGATTATTTTTAAATGTTTACTCTTCAAAATAAAAATGTTTAACAATACATGAGGAATGACTTATTGCAAAGTTTAATAAATGTTATGTTATTGGCGGAAGATAAAATGAGTTTGAAATCGATTTGAAATTTGTGTTATATTTATATTGTTTATTTTATATATATATATATATATATATATATATATATATATATATATATATATATATTTGTATTATCATTATTTTATGCCATTTATTAAAAAACAAACATATAAAAATAGATAAATATAACTGTGCCGGAGGTAAAGCACAGCGTGTCCACAAAATATGTAATATTTTAGGTGAATTGTCAGAACTAAATATGACTGTTAAATAAGTTTTATCAATACTTGCAATTACTTACCCATAATTTGTATGATCGGTAAGCTGTTTTGAGTAAGTAACCAAGAAACAAATTTCAAGCACTAAAGAATTTTTTTTAATAGAGGGGTTTAAATAAAATAAATGACTAAAAATAAGTATAAAATATTGTTTTTATTATTTAATCTCGATTTTTACATCAATCGTAAATAATATAATCATTGCGGTGTTACACTATCCAATTAGCACTTATACATGATGTCAGTGTACTGAACATGCTTATCGGCCGCTTGTTTAGTTCCGAGAACTTATTAACATGTTTATATTAACTGTTAATTAATTGCTCTCCTCATTTGACAATTAACAGTGCTTTGTCTTTTAAACAGAATAATTATAAATTTATTACTCAATTAGTTTATGAAAAAGCTTTGTTATTGTTTGTTTTCAATTGTCCTCATTTCGATTTGTTTTCCTTTTATTCAGAATAATTTGAATCTTGAAAGATTTGTAATAAATTTTTATCTACATGTTTATTATTTTAATTTACTGAAATTTTATTTATCAACTTGAAAAGTTCTTGTTTATTTTATTTTAAAATTCACAACCCATTTAAAAATGTATTTTTATTTATTTACTGGTCTTAGGAGATGAAAGCCATTATATCTCTATTTAATTTCTAATGTTCCCTATGTTTGCTGAAGGGAGGATTAAAAAAATAATTAACTACTTATATTGAGGTTTAAAGAATATTTGAATAATACCTAATTTATTTTTTATACCATAATGAAACTGATTCATGTTGTGTTTTTATAAAATTCCTTTATTGTATTAAAACTATTTTCGTTTTTAAACATCTATGTGAAGAACAAAAAATATTTTTTTGAGTATCTGGTTTCAAAAACCGTTTGAACACATCTTTTAAGAAGAAATCATAAGGAAATGAAAATAAAATAGTGAGATTTGAATTAGCGAAATTTTGGCTATTTCAGTTTTTTTTAATAAGTGGTTATAGATCGAATTTTGTCCAGTATGAGTTGTTTGCACTGTGACAAACAGAATCGTATCATTTTCGTAATTTTTGGCTGGAAATGAAGAATATAAGCAGTGCCTCCATATTTAGCCAATACCTGACTTATGCACTCAAAAAATAACGATTCCTTTTCTCTACGTACGCACATTTCTTTCTGTACAAGATTCGAATTAACCACTCTATACCTCTGGGCTCTTGATATGTCAAATGTTTATTGTCTTTATATTTTTATCCACACCTCTCAAATACTACAAATTACAACCAGTTGATTTCCTGTCAGTAAAATAAAAACAAACCCGTATGAGAGGCCTGAAATAGACATGTATCATATTAACTTATTTAATCAAATATCAATAAAAAAGTGCGTTTTTTAATTATGTAATTTTTTTTGTTTTGATCTCTTCGGATCACGTTACAATGTTTTTTTCTTTTGCTGGAGTTTTCTATGTCTCCAATATTCTTTCATGGGTTTACTGGCACGCTTCTTTCAATCCTCTATCTATCTTCTTCTAACCTTTTCTGGTCTGTTTTCATCCTTAAACCCTTCCAGACTTTTCAGTCTGGTTTTTCCTTGTAACATGTGAGGCTCTGTAACGTTCAACTTTTCGTAGCCCTTCTTTACTTATTTAGTCCACGTTGGTTTGTTCAATTTCCAGAACTAGTCTGATATTTCTTGGCCAATCTATGCTTATTCGTTCTATATACTTTTGCGTTAAATATCCTAGAGTCTTTCCATTTTCTGGTTTATTTCTCTAAACTTATACTTTTTTTTTATATCCAGATATGTTCCAAAAGTATTTCCTTGGTGATATCAAGGATTGCAATAGGATGCTGTTGAGAATAAAATACAATTCAGAGTGCCAATAGGCGCCCTATACTTAACTTTATTCCCCCGACAACCTCTGTACACTCAGGCGGCATGGAGTTTTTTAAGTAAATAATCTGTTACAAAGAGTGCTTTCAACAAGGCAAACATCATTAGTTGTGTAAATAATCAATAAGAACCTGCTTCTTCGGAGACAACGATACTAAAGTAATGATTCCACTGCACAGAGTCTCGTAAAATAAAATATCTCTTTTCAATAATTTTTAAATCGAGAGGAGTGTGTGTGTGTGTGTGTGTTACATCTAGAAAATGAGTGTTTGGGAGGGATTATATTTTACTGGAATCAGGTAATGGAACAGGATAAATTACTCTTGCACTCTTTGTGACGGAAACAACGCGCCTTGCATTTTTATGTTTGATTCTTAAACATGTTGCAACGGTGAGAACTCATCACCTAGCATTGCTTCCTCATTACATGCGATTTTTTCTGCTATCGTCATACTTAATAAGGGAGGGAAGTCAGTTAAGTACCTTATTAAGTATTTGGATTGTTGACCGCTTAGATTACAGGAAATAACTCGATCATTTACGACAGAAGATTAGTTGGTTTTCCAAGTGGTCCTTTTGAATTGCTCCATGTTGCTTAATCATAATATCTAAATATTAGTTCAAAATTGAGCTAAAATCAATAAGTTAATAAATAATGTCAATCAAATGTGACAATTAAGATTACAAAGACAATTAAGATTACACCTGCAACTCCGGTGAAAAAGTGGTAAGTCGGATTTTGTCCCGAGTGAATTTACTATATTGAGGGAAGCAGAATAGTGTCATTGTCGTATTTTGTGGCTTCAAATAGAGTTGTAATCTCAGCAATAACTCCATTTCCAGTCGATGCGTGACTTAGCTCCTTAAATTAATTAAAAACGAAAATTACACGATTCCACTTCTCTGACTGAAAGAAACTCATTTTGGAGGAAATGTGACTTTATGTACCTGTATACATTTTATTTGTTCTTTTTGTATTTCAAGAATGCGGCGTAGCTCAGACTGTATAGTTCCTGTACTGAAGATTCCGGATTTGAATCTGGCTGTGATAGATAAATTATTTAATTTGTAAACAGCCATAGATCCATCTATTATAGGTCCACCTTGTGAGAGCTGCACAGCCTAGAAATGGTAGGGTAGGGTATATACAATGTACCTTAGCTATATCATGGGATGTAGAGGTATAGATTTTTTTTTTTAGATTTTCTATATCAAGTATTTAAATAATAATAAGTTTTATTTTCTCAGAACAAAATGAAGTTATTGTTTTTTTGTGATTAGTTACTTATAATTACTATAATATATTCTGATATATAAATAAATATAATACTAACAGCTAGTTGTGTTAAATTAATGTTGTTAGTTGTTGTAACAAATTTATTGTTATCTAATTTAGTAACGTGTAAATAATAACTAAGATAATTGAATGTGATTCTCATTGATATGCATCTACGGTATCATAGATTCCTTTTCCTGGTTTCAGTGTGTTTTTTTATTGAAGGAGTATCCAAAGACAAGGGATTTCTTGGAGAAGTGACGAATCTTTACTACGATTCTCAAATTCCTACTAAGGCTTAAGTAAAAGTTGCAGAAAAACTTGGAGGTATCGGGTTTCTCGCGGTGATGAATTGGCAGATCGGGGCAGGACGAGTCACGTTTCTCAGATTTTAGCGGCAGCATCAAGATCCTTATAAGTTCCTCGTGTAGCTTATTAAGTTCTATATTGCCAAATTTTAAGACCTACCGGTTTTTAGATAAAGCCCGATGCATTGCTACTATTAGAGGTGATGAGGCTCACTTTAATTCATAAATTTAACTTTATTTCATAAATAAATAAAAAAAAATTTATATATATTTTTTATATAAATAAATGGAGATTTGAAATAAAAAAAAAAAAAAAAAAAAATGTTCATTTATGAAATAAAGTTAAATTTATGAATTAAAGTGTGCCCCATCACTAGATCCCCCACTCCTTCCATCTAATTAATGTTCAGAAAATTCAATGTACAATCCTCTCTTAAAATGCACCTGGTGCAGTAAAAGAGATACCATTTATCATTATTAATATTAATATGTTATTTTTCAAATATTAATAAAAGCCAAAGGGTTTAAGAAAGAAAAAAAACAAAAAAAAATGTTCATTTATAGTTTTCTCCCTCTTTTTTTTTCATAAAATATTTATATAATACTTAGCTTCACTTGTTTGTCCGTTGGTAATTATTAGTATGCGTCCTGGTTTTGGAAAACCAGTTACGCTGCACGGCTCTAGCCATAACAGAGCTTAATCCCCGTTCTGCAGTGATACGTCCAGTAATAAATATTAATAACCATTAAGTACCATTAAAAAAAAGCACATTAAGTCTGCGAGAAGGCAAAGTGGAGAGAGTCGCTTCCGCCCCAATGGTCAAATGGGACGAAAGTAAATACAGCCCTATATATCCACGTCTATAATTATTGTATACAGGCTAAGTCTTCAGTATTCACCTATTATGGAAGTTAGGAGTTTCGTATATTTAGCACGGAAAAAAAGTAGTTAAAAAAATTTAAAAAAGCCGTTTATAGCTACCCAAACTGAGAGGTATACAATATATAATAATATTTTATTATTAATAGTTTTTAACAAAACTAAAAAAGGCGTTTTTATAGTGATCTAAACTAAAAATAATTTCCAATAAGTTTAAAATAAGAGTAGAGTAATTAACAAAAAAAAGTATTGCAAAAAACGTTGGGCGCTTTTTAAGCTATTTTACTTTTACCGATATCACTCAGCAAATATTTATAATAATAAACATGAAGCACCCCATGCTTTTTTATACTGAACTGATTTATTTTTTGGAATAAACAGTGTTGACATTGCTATTTTTTCATATTAATTGAAGACACACCGTTTAATATCTATTTTCTCAGTATTTTATATCATTTTGAAGTTTCTAATTGCCGAACACTATACCTAATGTAATTAGGTTGTCTAGAATATTACTAAGTTTTTTAGTTATTTTAGTTTATTATTATAAGAATATTACTAATGTTACTAAGTATTTTGTACAAAGGTACAACAGACTCCTGATTGCATTCAACTCAAAGAATCATCAACCTCCAAGCATCAGGTTCTTTGTCCGCCAGTCACGACTTCTTTGAGACCCGTATTTCTCAAATATATTAACTGTAAATGAATTAAGTAATGATGGAGGGTGGTAGTTATACGATTTTTAAAAATCTATTTGGACGTTACGGAGAATTTCATTGCCAATTAAGTTTAATTGTTTATAGAATTGAGATTAAACAGGGGTACGAATTTCCACTGAATATTAATTTATAAACCGTATTTAGTATCGAGGAAACAATTCGCATTAGGCTGAGAGTAAAATAAAATGTTTCTAATGTCGTATTATTGCTTTTTTAAAATAATAGATACAAGTTTGTTTTATTGTTTAATAATACTAGTTTTAGTTATATATGACAATACTATGATAGTATACGGTCGGAGAATCAAGATTTGAGAGGCCAGAGGACGCGACAGAACGTGGAGCCTGTGTAGTCGGAGAGAGGGTCGAAAATAGCCGAGCTGATCCGAGCCCACCCGAGCTCGTGTGGAGTCGTTTAGTCCGCGCTGTGCTGTGAGCGAGTGCGGAGGGTTCTGTTTGTGCTGTGAAGTGTCGTGCTGAGTGATATGTAGCAAGTGGAGCAATGTTGTCAGATAGTGATGCTGCCACGGCCAGGAGGCGCTCCGTCTTCTACGTGCCCTTGGACCCTAAGTCGAGGACTCCGCCGCCTAGGGCCCCTTCCATCAAGCGATCCAGCGAGGAAAGGGCCAAGCCCTTGAGGAGGAGCTCGCCCAGACCCAAGCCCCCGAACTCGCCCGCCGCCAGGGTACGCTCTCCACTCCTCAAGGTATCCGCGAAGCTTCTCTCTTCTTCGGCCCAGGCACTCGAAGCCATCAAGCCAAGTCCTCCGAGCAGGCGGAGTCCTCTGGCTCTCGTCCGGAGGTCTTCTTCCAGGAAGCTGACGAGGAGTTCGTCCTCCTTGCTCAGTTGCAAGCCGGAAGACAGTCCTCCGCTCATCGTCATCGAGCAGCTTCAAGATGATCAGGAGCAAGCCATCATAACCTCTGCTGCTGATAAAGTGTTGGAGAGGAGGCAGCTCAAGCTCGATGAAGATGAAGCGGTACACTCAGGTACATCTGTTTGTAATTTTTTATATATATTTTTAAGAAGTACGTTATTAATTAAAGTTTCATAGTAAATAAAAAAGGGATTATTAAACAGGGTTCTGTGCACATCTTTTGTTTTCGTCCACTCATTTTGTGTTTTGAGGATAGTAAGTTTAGAAACTGTATGTTGACTTGATAAAACAATTCAACCAGACTGAAAATCAGGAAACGTAAATTATTCTCACTGTTGTAACTAAATAATAATTAAAAAAATAATATAAATTTTTGCGTTCCGTAATTTTATGGAACCTAACATGAATGAGTAATTTTTTCCAAGCTCCCTGGAATTCTCAGGTACAAGTAATAATACTCTAGTGCTCTTTTTTATTTATTTAACGCCACATTGTGCTACTAAGGTTAATCGGGACAATGGGAGTTCTAAATTTGGTCTCTATAAGAATAATTAGGGTAGGGATCTTTAACATCGTACAGGTTCAGGACTCTCATTTTATGTCCCTGCCGAAGGACGTCATAACCAAGGATTTTTTTGCTGCCTTGATGTTTACTAGTAATCTTGAAACACATTTTTCAGCATGAAATTTTTGTACAAAGACTAAAAATTTGCAAGCTTGGAAAACTGACATATGCATTTTTAGAAAGTAAATCTTCACTCACTTCTGTTGTGGTGAGTTACAAGAAGTTATAACTGTACATTCGTTTTCTTTTTAGTATTCTCCAAAAATACAAGTTAATCATAAGCTTTAGCATGGGAAAATAATGTAATTAAGGGAAATGTGTAGGTTTCGGTAATCATTCCATCAAGAAATAAACGCTTCAACTTACATATCGAAGTATACCTAATAACTGTTTGTCGAAGAGTTCATTTCTAGATGAAATGATTGCCGAAATATACACATTTCCCATCATTTCATTACTTTACATACTAAAGTTGATACATATTAAATTGTATTTTTGGAAAATTCTAAAAGAGTAACGAGAGTAAAGTTGTTGAGACTCAACTCGAAGTGACAAACTGCGGAATAATTACTAAATTACTTTTTAATGGCCTTCTATCTTTTCCATGTCAACGCCTCATTTGTTCTTCATAGCCCTTTTGGCAACAGAACAAGGAACTCAGAACACTCTATGACAGGATTCTACGTTAAGACTACCTCCAGCCTTTAAACTCTTTCTTGACACTTGACATAAACAAAATAAATGTAATCGTGTATCTCGAGATGGAGTCGTGAAGTGCAATCATGGTGACACACGGAGCGCTAAAGGTGAAAGTTGGCGAGTCGCGTTGGCATTCATGAGGATGAGAAGTTGCTACTAAGCTGTGGAATTATTAAAGGACTTCCTTAGCTTCCTCTTCCCTCTCGTGTTATGTTGTGGTATCATGTGTCTGTCATCCATGTTTAAGGAACTTTAGTGACTGAAATAAGCGTTTATTTGAGTTATTTATTAAATTTATAAAAAGGAAAATATATAAAATCGGGAGCTTTCTGTTATATAATTCATAAAACTAGAATTCTGTTACAGAGGTGAAGGTGAATGTTTAAAAAATGGGTAATATTTTAGTTAAATAAATACTATGATCAATACATCTAATTACTTTTTAATCCTAATAACACCGTTAACAATTTTTTTGTAATTATTCCGGTCGTCGCTTCGAGTTGAGTCACAACAACTTTTAACTTTTCATCTTTTAATATTTTCCTAAAATAGTATGGGAAATGGAATGTAATTATGGTAAATGTGTGTATGTGTATATTGTACTTCAGTAATCATTTCATCTAGAAATGAACGAACGTTTCATCAAACATAAATCATCTATAATATAATAATATATATATAATATAATATTCAAATATAATATAATATAATATTCAAATAAAAAATTTAAAAAATTATATCATATAACAATACAATAAATTATAATAATATTTAATGACTTAAGTCAACAAGATCCAAAAATAAAAGTAATGTTCAATTAACATTCTCCTCGTGTATACATCGCAAATTGCGAGAACACGGAGATACAGGATCAGTGAAAAGAAGTGATATGACTGACCGAGACGCGAACCAGGATGGCTGATATAGTTAAGCACCACCACGGATAGGTGGGAGACCCGGGTTCGAGTCCCAGTCCTGGTCATATCTTTTCTTTTCAAATAAAATATTTAAAAAATATATCATATAACAATAAAATAAATTATAATAAATCATCTATAGTTCAAAATGTTATTTGAAACATTTATTTATTGATAAAATTATTACCGAAATTTACTCATTACACATAGTTATATTATCTTTTCCGTACTAAAGCTCACGATAACTTGTATTTTTTGGAAATATTAAAAATAAAACGAAACAGTTAATACGTGTAACTCAACTCGAAGCGACAACCTGTGGAACAAATACCTTTTCTTTTTTTAAAAAACTGTTTCTATTAGTAATGAAGAAATATTTTTTAATAGTTTAAAGTTTATGGAAAATTGCAGAAGAATGAAAATACAAAAATATGACTTAGTATCCTTTACCTCCTGGGTATAGATATATAAAAAACTATGTAGGATATCCTTAAATAATTATATTAACTAAAAAAAAATGCTGCACTACGACCCATGAAGAGTATTTATTTGGCTCAGCAATTTGTTCCGTTGATGGAAAATTGTCCTGTTTCGAAGCCTGTTTTTGCATGGATGTGATTTGTTCTAGAGCAAATAGTACTATTAATTAAGTACTCAACAACCTATGTTTTAGATTTTAAAAGCTCTGAAACATCAGATTTATTCATATTTTAAATTGTAATTTGTTATTGCTGGAACGATATCTATGGCACGACCTTTTAGATACAAAAACAACTAAGTTGTAAAAAAAAAAATGTTTAATAAAATTTGTTACTGTTGGCTTGAGACTTCGATTGTGCCGACTGTACTGTACTGTACTGTAGGTAATTCAGCTCCTAATAATTAAATACTTAAGAGTCATGTTCATTTTATAAACATATTAATACTAACAGTATAACTTCATTTCCATGAATTATATATTTTCAAATTTCATTCTGTACTCTCTAAAGTTAGAAATTTCGTGGAAAAAGAAAACCATCTGACGAAATATGAAATTTAGAGAAAAATTCTCTGGGTTCTTTCGACTCCATACTTTCTATTATCATTAGGTTTATTAATAGCTGAATATAAAAATAAAATTTAATGTTTCCAAAAATGGTATTGAGTGCGTAAGCCATCCTCCCGTGTTAACTTTGTGCGGGAATTTTTCACAAATGTAGCTAAATTTTAATTACGTTAAGATGATACTTAACATTTTTATTCTATGTGATTTGACTGAAAAAAAAAACCTTAGTAGTTTGAAATTTAAAAAAAAAAATGTTTAAAATAATCTTGTAATTTTTTGTTGTATTACTATTGAATGTAAAATGGATAAGTATAAAATAAAATATATATACGTATATATTATATAAAATGGGAATGACTGAACTTGAAAAATCAATCTTTTTTCAAGAATGGTAATGTAAAAATAAATTATTCACATTCCTAATATAAGTGTTATTCTTAAATATTTAATAACTTTTAATTTTGTTTAAATATAGAAATTGGGGTGGTTAGGGTTAAGCCTTGAAGAAGACCTGCAACTTTGGTCGAAACGAAAGATTTCTAATTAGTAGTTTATCACTTATTAATTAAGAGGATTTGTTTTAAACTCCCCTCGCCCCATTTTCTTCTCCATATTTATACGGTCAACTAACAATTAATTATTAACAAAACATAATAATTTATTTGAAGCTAGGAATGTGTGAAATACATCAATACTATTGATAAACTCTAAATTCTTTTTAATAATGCATATATTTAAAAATATATGTATATATATATATATATATATATATATATATATATATATATATATAGCACATAGTATACTCACGTATGGAATGTGCTAACAAATAAACGGTCCTTTCAAAGGGTTACTTTGAAAGGAAAAAAAATATATATATATATTTAGTAATAATGCATTTTTAATATTGTGTATCAAGTTTATTTAATTTAAAAAATCGTTCGAGATCTAAATTTCTTTTCAATTTTATGATTTATTAATCAAATGCATTATTCCTTATCTAGTCGAGGATTGATGTTATGCTGACTAAATACGTTTTTTGAAACATTTTTCTTTCTACGTGACCTCATAAAGTGTTAATTTTTTTTTAACTTAAAAGAGTTAAATTAGTAATTATATATTATCAGCTACTTAAATTTTTAATTGTAGTAATTTATAAATGGCAATTAGATCGCGCTCTTCATTAATAATTTGTTTAAATAAGCTGTTAATTTATTTTTTTTGTTCATATATGTACGTTGTCTTCTTAAATAACTGCGTTTCGGTCCCTTAACTTGGAAAGTGTCTTTAAAAAATTGAATAATTGACATTTCCTGGCAGCGTGAAAATAACACCATAGGCCTGTCCAGGTACCATTTCTATTGTTCAAATGATCAGCTGTCAGTGTCAAATGAAGCGTGCTGTATTTCTTTTGTCGATTTTATGGATATTATAAAAATTTTCATCACAAAACGGACAATAGAGGATCGCCGTTGGATATCGTATTCAAAACAGGTTAAATTTGAATAGACAATATAATAGAAAGTTAAGATACTATACTAATATTAACAATTTTGTTTAAAAAAACAACATAACGTTCATGAATTGATGATTTCTCATATTTTATTTAGTTTTAATTTATAGCTTATATTTTGTCTTTGTAGTATTCATCAATCTATCTATTAACCGTTAAAGTGTGTGTTTACATAAATAATTAAAAAATAAACTCAGTGTGCACTAAATTATTATAATACAATAAAGATATGTATTTTTATTTAATATATTTTTAATACGTTTATTCTTTTGTGGTTCTAACACATTTTATTATTCAGGGAAATAGAATAGGTTGTGGAAGATTTCCCCTTAAAGGTTAATGTTACGGGCCAACCACCACAAAATGTATGTATGCCATTGGTTGTAAACTATTTTATGCTAGTGTGATATTTAATGTCGTGAATAGCCACAAGTATTCTCGAATAAAATCTGTGTATGCTTATGTGTGTATGAATAAATATATTTAACACACACATAGAGTTCTGTTTTCCATCTGATTAGAATCTGAGTTACGTATCATATCACTGTTAATCATTACATCGGAATTACTACAATAACATATACTATATTTACATCTGTAGTGCAAATAAATAATAATTTATTTAACTCCGAATATTATAAAAACTACAATTCATTTTTAAATGAATTTAAATATTTGGATATTCAAAAATATGTTTCATAAATAGATTATGTATGTATTTTGTATAACTTAATAAAATTCTGAGTTAGGGTGCAGTCAAGTCAAATCTTGAAGGTTTGAGGAAAAAAATAATAAGAAGAATAGTAAGTATTCCGATATAAGTATACCGATTTAAGGTAAAGTTCTTTTTTTAGATTATTTTTTATTATATTCCACTAATTCATTTTGAATTGAATACTATTGAACGCTGAAATTATTATTTTTTTTTGGATCATATAAAAATAAACAAATGATTAAGATTTTGGAGGGAGGATGTAGGGATAAGAACTAACTTAAATAGAACTACCTGTGAAATCTATCCTTATTGTTTAATATTTTATTGCCTTTATTGAAATTTTCTTCCATTTCCAGAATAGTTCAGTTTTCCTTTAATATTACCTCAGTTTCCATCTTAAGTCTTATCTTTAAGTTGCTGACTGTATATATATTTTTAAGTATTTTTATATAAAATTTATTAGCCAAATAGTTTAATTTAAAGCCATTAATTTAATTTGCTTAACTTTTTATATTTCATTTATTTTTTTAAGGATTAATCATTGAGGTTTGCTTCAACCAAACATCTTAGTCAACCAAATATTCTTTAGATTCATTTTCCATTTCTTCCTGACTTGTATATTTTCTTCTCATAAATCATGGCAATGAATGCTTTCCTTAACTCCTATTCCAATGGAACATCCTCATCAAATGTAATAAGAAAGACAAATGTATTTTTTCATAGAAAAAATAAATATATAAAGGGCAAATAAAGGCAGAAGCAAAAGCCGTGATGAATATTAGTGTTGTATTTATCAGGATGGTCCATTTAGCCTTTGCGTTAGTGCGGCAGAGGTTCCCATTAAGTCTCAAGTACGCCATAAAATAGGCTTTAAGTGCACAGCCTCACCATCTTACTTCGCGGTATCTTCCCAACTACCAACAGGCTACTATCGTCTTCAGAGCATCTTCTGAAATTTTTATGACCTTTTATCTCCTAAGGCTTAAATATCTTTTAAAAATTGAAAAACTCATTCGCGTTCTAGTAGTTTTTTGCTATTCCTTTCCGTAGAACGCTTAAATATAAGCTCAGTGCATATCCACCATTGGATCTCCTTCGATATAGTGGAATTGTCTTTCTATTTTTTTTTTATATTATCATTAAAAAATAACTGTACAACAATCCCCCCCATAACCCATCAAGATTCTTGTGTTAAGTACATGGTAAACAGTGTCCTCTTTCAAGGTCAACTGTTGTGCAGGGGGTAATATGTCCGATATTACGCTCAACATAAAAATCTGCTGATTGTTATTATTACCCACTTCACAAGACAAAAAAGTTAATTATTATTTTATTTTATTTATATTTGTATACGATATTTTTGTGATTAATTATTTTATTTTTATAATTTATTACATGTACACTCGTATAGGATATTTTATTATTTTTTTTCTATTTTTATTCTTATTCTTGTTGTTTTAACCTGTAGCACTACAACGCATGAAGTGTCTTGGATTCGGTACGTTGAGACTCAACTGTTTCTTCAATAATGATTGGAATAAAAAGTGTTTCGTCCGAGATCTCTCTCAACCGCAAGGTTTTTCTTCCAGTTTATTGAGGCTAGGTGAGCCCCAGGAGGGCTATCAGATCCTACAGTGTCCAAGTTAACAGTTTAAATAATTTATCTGCAACTGCCCGATTTTAACCCCGAACCTTCGGTATTTTGAGCTAACCTGCTTCCATTAAAAACTATTGTACCTTAAAATATTTTATATACGAAATTCGTAATGCATTCTACAAGAATAGTATAATTATGGTATATTTTTTATATTTGAACTTAAGTGATTTTAGAAATAAGAATTAATAAATTTATATTCCATTATTGTGAGATTCGGCAGCTTCTTAGTAACTTTTTTTCTTCGTTATTATTGAGGTGTCGAGCAACGGATTTTATTAATTTTTTTCTGCTTGCGATATGAGTGATTTGAGAAGCTAATACCATGGTACGGGCCGAAAGGAGGTTGAGACCCATACATCATGTGGTGTGATGGGTTTTGTGGTTTAATCTTGTCATTTAGAGTACGGTACCCGATATCTGCCTAGGAACTATTTCTTTAGTTGGTCTTCGCCGTGTGAAAATAACCTGACTAAAGACGAAGATGATTATCTTGTCCGTTTCGCTTTTTTATAAAATTAGAATTTTATATAATAAAAGCCAATATAAAAATGTTAATTATCATTTATAAATTATCAATATAAATATAATCAGAATTTTTCATGTCATCTGGCCAAGGATCGCAGCCCGGCAGATGGCTTATGTTTTTTTTAAAAAAAAGGGTAAAAAATCCTCGGTTATGCTGTCCTTTGGAAGAGGTGTAAAATAGGGTACCCGAGCAAGTAGGTACTTATTAAAAATACCTGGACAGACGAAATTCAGGACCCCCATTGTAACAACGTCCCATCCACAGTAGCTTACCATAGTGACGTTACATGAATAAACAATTATTGTATATTGTTTCAATCTGGCCCAGTTAAAAAAATATTTACTGTTTTATCAGTTCTAATACTGTTTTTTATTTTAATTTAGCCTCGAATCCAGTTCCTGGATTCGGAATCGTACAGGTAAAAAAAAACAATTAAAAAAATAACCTCAGGTTCAAAGAACCGGTTTCATTCACGTGACGACGAGCGTGTAACAGGTTATTTTATCACTCCATCTAGTTCTCCTTATAAATTGACTTGGGTCCGACCATGTAACTAATTTAGCGCAAATAAATAAAAAGAAACTTTATTTATTTACTTACTGATATCCTCACGAATCCTGATCACTATCAATATCTTCTTACTCGAAGCAGCACCCGTTATCTGTATTTATTTTATTTATATCGCTAACAGGTTTTAGGCTGAATAAACGTGGAATCAACAGATGTTGATGCACTATATCTTGAATTTATAATTATCTTTTTCATTTTCGTGTTAATTTTTTCGTTTTTTTCGGATGAGTTGACCGGTATATGGAAATTAATAGGATGAAATGTCCGCATGCAAGTTATTGCCACGACGTCATTAACCTGAGTAGTTCTTCAATTAATTAACGAAATTAAGTTAGAAACATCGGTAATGGTAATGAGGTTATTATCGTGATGGGTACATTGAAAGCAGTTTTAAGTAATTAAAAATCATCAAGCTAAGATATTGTCGTTTTTTTTTTCAAAAAATTCCATAATGAGTGTATTTTTCTTCTTAATTTAGATAAATTATGCTAATCCAACCCCCCCAAAAAACCCAGTATATAATTAATTTCTTGTTTATATTTAACATTCACCTCATCTAAATTATAGAGTGTAATATTTTCTAATTATTCATTAATTCCACAAAAAAGTAAACAATATTCACGCTATGTCCAGTTAACATACGTCTCTGCTTTTTGACATACGAATGGTGAATTTCCTTTTTAGTTGTTTATTTAAGAATTCGAAGTGCGTTCAGTTATATATTCGATGAATAAAGAGGAGCAGGTGCATATTTTGGCGTTTCATTATTTTTTATTTTAATGAAATACTTTATATACTTTAATTATTAATAATATTCCATTATTACTGTACACATTTGTTATTCTTAAGAGACTTTACCTATAATTTTCATTCTGATCTACTTATTTATTTTTCTCTTCTACTCTATTTAAATATATTTGTATAATATTCTTGTGTATAGAAGATTTAATATTTTTAGGCATCAAGCTTAATAATAATTAAACTAATGAGCTGGATAATTTATTTATTTTTAATTTATAACGCTAGAAAGCTGTATTTACTGTTATTCTCTGGAGTGTAGGGTAGTTATATAAAATCAAGCCGAGCAAGGAAGAATAATTTTTTATTATATTTATTGTAAATGATAAATAGTAAAATCTGCCTCACCCAATGCCAATAAGTAATAAGGCTATAAAAAGTCATTCATTGCATATACACAAATAAGATTTAAAAATAAATAAACAGATTAAACAATGTTTAACTACGTTCCATAGTAACACGGATGGCGATGTAAATATACAGCGCAGAAATGATAATTTCGTTATAAATACTTTACCTAGTATTTATATTGTTATGGAAAATTTTACACTTTACAATATTTAATGTAGTAGAATTTCTAATGATTTTTTATAATAAAATAATGTAACAACAAAATCTCTATTCATTTTTACGCAGTTTATATTGGCATTTTACTACTTAATTAAATTTAAATAATTAAGACTAAATTTATTTTTTTTTATTTGATTATTTTATTGAGTTGTACAACTGTATTACATACATCTAGTACAATTACTGTGAGAGTAAATAATACATGATAGGACATGTAGAGATACTACCCACTGGCAGCACTCTATTAAAATTCTATAATAGAAGGTCCCGAGGCCGTCTTCTCTTCAGACGCCTAGGAGGATTGTCCGGGATGGAATTGGATGCAAGGATGGAAACTAGTGGGTTTGGATGGGTTTGAAGTTTATTGTGGAATGATAGGTATCTGGAATGGGCTAAATCGGTAACATATGGAACGTTAAGGTCATTATGGATGGTTTTATTTGTGACAAAATAAGGAGCGTTTAGGATTTTGGATTGCAAGGATTGGATACGAGAGGAATTCGATGGTTTGGTGGAGCCCCATAGTTCAATAAGACTAAATTGATTTAGAAATTCAAAAAAGAACTCAATTATTCCTAAGTTTTGAGTTTTAATTTCGGTCAGCAGTCCTCATAACTATTTTAATTATTTTTTTAACTATTTATCCCCCTTTAGCTTGATTTGGACCAAATCATCTTGTACAACCATTGGCTTGAAAATAGTATGGTCCCTCCCAACAATGTTCTGAATCGTACTGAATAGCCTGTTTTGCCTGGTATACCCCCTGCCTACTACTCATTAGAGCTCTTCTTTAGTTATGATACGGATGGAGTTCGGGAGGGAACTCCTTGGTGGCAGTGAGGCATCGACCGCACCATCATCAACACAGACCACCACTAATCCACACGACCCCGTTCTGGCCATTACCTCTCGATAGTGGTGCCCTCTTTAAAGTCCCCTGACTGACTAATACACGGAAACTGACGTCCTTAATGGGTGGATACGCGCTCTCCTTTCTCCCCGCCTACGTCTTGCCTCATCCAGCACATTTGGCCTTAGAGAGAGTGAAGTAGAAGGGAGTATGTTCGAATGAGGAAAATGTGCTGAACTGTCCCGGAAGGCAACTTTCTTTGTTACTGAGTTGAGCATAAGGTTTTTTTTTTTTCTCTTTCTTACCTCCAATCTCATTAATTCATCCACTCAGTAAAGTGTCTGCTACATAAAAGAATTAAAGTGCCTGTTATCACAATAATCTGCTTTGGTTTCAAACATATCGTACTGATGTAGTTTTACAATGTGGGATATCCAAAAATACCGTTAATCATTTTCTTCCATAAAAAAATATAATATATATCTATATTTTTTTTTCTAAATAAATTAAAGCAAATTCTTAAACTGTTCATTACTTGTAGAAATAGGTCATTGTTCATGATGTAATGATTTTTTTTTTGAGATGATTGAATTTCAAGAATTATGTTAGAGAATTTCAATTTTAAGAATGAATTTCAAGAATGTTCGTCACTATTTTTCCTTTCCTCCCACCATAAGCCTTATCTATCATGACTGTTTATAAGTAGATTATTTAAAACAATACAATTTATTTTATTGGAGGTTTGCCGTTTTAGGAAACTTCAGCACTTACTAGATACCCTTAGCTCCCAATTAATTACAAAAGAACCATATACATGACTATTATAAGAACTATATGGAGTTACAGAGTTGAGCTTTGGGATTTCAGTAAGCCATAAATTTCTCTCATCAATCCTTACAATTCATATTCATTATTAAAATCTTTCGATTTCGATATATTCTTTGGTTCGAATATATTCATCCATAATGACTTCAATGTCCCGATTAATGCTGATTTGGCCCGAACCCGATACTAGTCCTATCATGACAAACTTTATTCGAACCCGAACCCTTTAGTTTCAAACCTAGCTATCTGAGGTGTCTGAGGAGATCTTCGTGACCTTCTGAGTTGAATTCCGTGTTTGAGAACTACCATTGGTAAGTAGTTTCTATACATGCCTCTTCCATGGAATCATGCATCATTCATTCTATTTACTTGTTGTATTGTTATAATACAGTTGACAATTTCAATATATTTTTTTATTAGATTTGGTTGTTATTATTTTTTGGAGTATTGACACATCGGAAAGATAGCCTTGTTTTCTGGGAAGATAAGATGTGCCGTATTGACTTCTTTTTTTTTTCAATACAATCTAAGAAGAGACGGGGTCTGACACACAATAGAAGATACCTTGTGGAGACCCTACACCCCGACACCCGCCCGCACGTGATCACAACTCAGGCGTGCCACTACTGTCCTTGGCTACGGTGAAAGTCTACTTTTGGCTCACGTGTTGAACAAGGACCAGTTCTGTAGCAATAAAGTCAACAGCATGAAGGATATATGTCCTCCGTGATCCTGGCATCTTCCAGTGTCTTGCCATCTCGAGGAAGTCGGTCCCTCTTACCTTCGTTTCCGTTCTCACGGGGAGTGATTTCATCGGGACAGCTGACCTATGGGGTGACTAAGCGGTTTATATCTGGAACAGATATCGTTCGTTACTAGTACGTGACTACCGGAGAACGTAGGGTACGCTCTGATGGAGTTATTTACCAACAACGCAATCAAAATTAACATAATTGACCATAAAGCTTTTGTAGTAAGATTCAATTTTCGTTTTTAAAAGACATTTGACATCCACGTTTTTTCTCATTTATTTAACGTCTCTTCATGATAATATTATCCGATAGTGCCAGATAATTATTTAATCTGTTATCAGTCGGGGATGGATCCTCCTGGGCTCTGCAGATCCTCCTGGGCTCATTCAGCCTAAACTAGTGACACGACATACGCCTAAAGCGATCCTTTAGCTCAACCAGTTTGCCCCAGGATTGTCTATCTTCTGCTTTGGCTATGTTAAATCCTCCTTTTCTAACCTGCTAGCAGACGTTAGACAAAAAAAAATCTGGATACCCATAATAGGAGTAAAAATCTAGCGGTTGAGCGTGATATGGGATAAATCATCTCTCTACACAACCGTTGTGATAGTTAACACTACAGTCCCTACTGCTTATCGACGTTGTTTTTCAAATATCTTTAAACTCCATACCTTTGGTACTTTTTAAAAAATTTCATACCAGATTTAGAAGCATGCAATTTTTGAGGCCCTTTGTTTTGAAAATGTTTATCGTCGAAATATGTTTCAAGAGTATTAATGAAAAAAAAAAAAATGAAAAATCCTTTCTTGTTCTGTCCTTCTTAGGAGACGTTCGATCGAGGCTATGCGATGTCAGGTAGTTAATTCACCGGGGAAACCTTTCGAATCCCGTGTTGTAAAATAATTTAAAATATAAGCTTTCTTTACTTCTGTTTATGTTTATATATAAACTAATTGATACTGCCCGACAAATTAAGCGTGTCCTTGCTGATAGCCAGGTCGCAGCTGTCCTTGCCGAAGGGTGATAAGGAGCCTGATACGGTTGAGGGGAGTATCCATCCGACAAATATTTTCCTAAAATATTTATGTTTTCCTTTTCGTACGATCCCCCCTGACGCAGAACCAAGGATGTTTTAATTATCGAATTAGCCATTGCGCAGTCCAATTATTGCGCTGTCTGCTAATTGTTGTGCCGAGTCAGTACTCAACCGTGTCCTTTCTGAACTGGATCGAAACACTACTCGAGCGCAGAGTATTCCTTGGACATATCTTAGATTTCTTTTCTTTTCACCTTCTGCGAAGGAAATAGAAATTGAGGTAGTCTTAAAAAGGTTAATTTTGTAATAGGTATATGATCTCTTAAATATCTATCTCGACATTTCTCACTTGTGGAATTTGAAACATTGACCAATACTGTAATATTTTTACCAATATTTCTCAATTTCTTATTGAATTCATTTAAAATATATACTAAATACGACTATCACACTGTTACTGTTTTGGTTCTAAAAGAAGAAGTGCCTTTGAAAATTTATTTTAATTTTATATTCGTTCAGGTATTTTATTTTTTAATTTAAACTCAGTACATAAAATGTCCAAGTTGTGGTGTTTTATCACTGTCAACTTTTTCGTTTAATTAGAATTTGTTTGAATGAAAATATAAAAGAGACTTATTCAAAACAAAAATATTTGAAAGTTTTCCTTTTTTAATTTGTTTCTCTACTGTTTATTTTTTTTTTTTTTAGGGATAATGTTCTTGGGTATTCAATTCGATTCACGTAAATCGTACTATCTGTTTCTTAATTTGGTTTGGTTTTAAAAGAAAAAAAAACAACTGCTGATTGTCATTATTGCCAGCTTAGACAAAAAATTATTTAATTTTATTTGTATATTGCAATATTTGATGATAATTTAGTATGGTTTGTTTTATTTATATAAGCATGTACCATTACAACCGATGAACGGTCTTTTATTCACTACATATCTTTGATAAGCTGGTAAGTGATTAGTTTGAGATTACGCCCAACTGTAAGGTTTTTCCCCTTGTGTACAGGCTAAGTGAGCCCAAAGATAGTCTGTTAGAGATCATCCGTACCTGTTAATATATTAAATAATTTACATGTCACTGCCGGATTTGAAACCTGGACCTTCTGCTAAGCAATTAAGTGCTCTACTCACTGTGATTGTACCTTGCGTAATTTTTTTATTTATATGTAAATTTTTTTATGCTTAGAGAAATAAATTATTAGGCTAGAAATATATGTTTTATTTTTCATTTATATTGACAATATTATCACTCTTTTATCAGCTGGGATTCTGTGAAATGTGTTAATAGAATATATAAAGTTAAAAATTAGATACGCCGATTCCTTCGAACTGATCTCATTTTACAAATCTCTTCCTTGTCTTCTTAGAAAATTCTAAATGATGCAATGTCCTTTTACAACATTCGTTCTCATTAGACCCTTTTTGGATTTTTTTTTCTTTTTCCCCACAAGGCATATCTATAATAGGAAAGGGTTGGGTAGCATTTTTTGTTTGTCGGGGTACTATGTTCTTCTATTTTTGGAGAAAGAATGCTCCTTTTGTTCGACTGTTTTAACTAGTTTTCATTTGGATTGCTTCAGAATGATAGTATTAATAAATAAAATATAATGTGCGTTAAATTTTGTTTGGCTATGCTATCGTATTTGTTAAGACAATGTTATCACGCATCAGTATCTTCGTTATTGATTTACAATTCAAAATCAAAAGTGTTCTTTTGATTCTATGAAGACTAATTAATATTAGAAAAGAGCAGGAAAAATCTAAAATAGAAATTGAGTGTGTAAAATACTTGAAAATTCACATCAATGAATATCTAATGCATCACATCTCACATCAACAGCCAGACATCAATCCAAGATGCCTCATATCAACGTTCAATCAGGACTATTGTACGCTTTTGTATTTGATTGAAGGTATTAGAGTTTGCTCAGCTGATGAACCTGTTTGGAGTGTTGATGCTTGTCAACATTCCAATCCGTTCATCATAGACAACAACCTTACTCCAACGTTCCAACTAGAGCTTCATTGAATGTTATTATATTTGGTTGAACAAGACAGTTGATGTAAACTTTAGGAGGTGTACAAGTGTCTTTTATATAACTGAATTGGCAAAACGTTAACTGCTTAGTTATTTTCCAACATTTTAGTTATTTAAGGCATGTTAAAAAAAAATCAATAATAATAAACCTGTACCACTGTGGAGGTGACTTATCCTAGGTCACTCTCAACTGCCAGATTCCCCCCCTTATTTTGGGTACCCTATTTTTATAATATTGTATATAGGCTGTGTGAGCCCCAGGAGGGTGCAACTACGTCCGACTGCAAACATACTAAATGGAACCAGGATTTCCAGCATGGCAACTCAGTGCTCTACCACTGAGCCACTCCACTCCTTAAAGGCTTGTTACTTAAATTAAACTTAAGCAGGGTAGCTCGGTGCGTTTGGCTTCGTGAGTTTAAATTCGAATCTGGAACCCGCAAGTTTTGGCATCAAAGGTTCTTATCCTAACCACTACACCAGAGGTGAACCCAGGAAGGATAGTTCCTACTCATCAGTCCAAGATATCAATAATTTTTAGAGGATAGCTCTTTTCAGCAACATGAACTCGAAAGTGAAAGAAGCGTTTTATTTAATGGATATGCCGTCAATTCATTATGATAATTTATTAAGAATGGGATATTGTACGAAATACTTTTAGTTGTTGAATACGTTAATTGTCTGCTGCAGGATAGGAAGTAGGTTTATAATTATTAGAAAGTCGGCATCCTTGCTGATACCTTAATGAATATAAGAAATATTTAGGTTTTATTTTAGAATCTAAGGGAGCTGGGTAGACCGCACTGTTCAAATCCAGTTGTTGCAGATATGTTATTTAATCCATAAACAGTCGCGGTTGGACCCTATGAGATCTGAATTGGCGGAAAGTCTGTCATTTGAGCTTAATCTCGGACAAAATATCTACCTGGACATCCGTTGTCTTAGAATGTACTCTTTCTAAAATGTCTCTACCATGTACTGAACTATGTGTAGTTTAAGAATCTATATAAATAGAATAAAAAATATTTTAAATCTAAAAATTGTTAAGCCAGAATGGATTCAAGTGACCATACCGATTGCTTTATTACTTAGCCCAGAGAAAATTAATATTTATCTAATTCGGAAAAAAAAAATCCTCGACAGAGTAAAATCGCTTCTCCTGCGGATATGAATATTTTAATACTACCACAAATTGCTCTACCTGCGGACCCCATCCGAAATGCATGGAGCACCGGTCATAGGACTCGACCACAGCGCGTCTGTCAGAGTGCTCCGGTATAAATAACACATCAGAGGAATGCGGGAGGGTGTTGCAACAGTTTTGGAATTAATTTTAAATCCCTCACCGGGCCACTACAAAGGAGGCCAGGTAGATTTATCAAGGTTTCCTTCCAAAATCTTAATTAAAACGTCTGCTGGAGTTCAACACGTAGACAGTGCTGCTTCAAAGTCAACAGTAAGGAAGTCAAGAGGTGTCTGTTTTCAAGTAAAATAAACTAGAAGGGCTATTAAAAAAAATTATAGAAAATGTATAAATACTTTTTTTTGTTCTGTATAGATATATGGATAGATATATATTTTTAACTGCTTAGTTATTTTCCAACATTTTAGTTATTTAAGGCATGTTAAAAAAAAATCAATAATAATAAACCTGTACCACTGTGGAGGTGACTTATCCTAGGTCACTCTCAACTGCCAGATTCCCCCCCTACAAACGGTAGATTATCGTATTAAAAATACCAAGTAATAAATACAATACAATAACATTAAAACAAAAGTGTTCCGCTACAAGCGTCTAGGGCTAAGCAATGGTAGAAACAGTACTATTTATTCAAACTTAACAGCCCGATTTCCCCACAAACCATAAAGAGGCTGGGTGAGCTCCAGGAAAGTCTGCAGATCTTACAGGGCCCATGTATGGCTCTTAAGATATTAAATAATTTATCTTCCATACAGCCAGGAGAGCCTGTACGGTGTCTGGTGCTCGTTAAATATCCCTACACTCATTATTCATAAATATGAAGAATAATGAACTCCCATTGTAGTAGCATAAAGGGGCGTTAAACGAATAGATGAACAACATAATAATACAATTTAAAAAAATCAATAATATTTATTTTTAAACTAATGAACAAAGCATTTTTAAATCGCTTGCTTTATACTTATATGGGACTAATTAAAGATTAAAGTATAATTATTTAAATAAAATATATTTATTAAATTCGGTTGATATAGTTTATTAATATAATCCTTAATTAGTTTTATCTCCAAAGAAACGGGATTCTGAGACCGTTATATACGCATAACTCGAACCGCATTACTTATATAGTTGAGGTAGTAATGAATCTCGATATAGATAAAACCAGTTGTGAGAAAAAAAGGAGAAAAAACAAATGAGACCAGTTATACTATCGATTGAATTCCTCTAGTGTTATATAGTGTTATTAAGATTTAATTATTACATTGTTAACATTAATTCACGTGTAAATAATAATCCTTCGTAGTAAATCAGTCAATGGTGTTATGACAGGAGGCGTGAATTATTTTAAAGAAGGGGTAGATCAGTACGATCTCTAGGCCTGGTGTTCCTCCTCGGGCTCACTCAGTTTCTATATAGAAATCTGATGGTTGAGCGTGATCTCGACTAATTACCTCCTTGCACAATCGTTGGTTTAGAAACAGTGGCTAGTACTCTTCTTGGGTCATAGTGTAGTATTTGCATGTTGTTTTAGCTTAATAAGTACTGGGTACATTCAGCATTTAACATACTTCATAAATTTTTAAAATCAAAATTTGGTCATTAACCAATGCTAATAACAATTTTTGATCTCTGAAATCTTCTGTTTGGAAAATATCTTAATCTTCCCACATTTATGATTTTTATTAAAATCAATTTCATAATTCATTTAATTTAAACTAATGTTACACACTCAATAGCAATACAAATTATACCGAATTCAATTTATATTGAGTATTGAAATTAATTACTATTTATGTTCTTAGTATGGGATTATAATCTTATAACGCTGAAATAATTTCTATTTAACCGTAGTTTATGGTAACTCAATATTATTAATTTTAAGATATTCATAATTTAGACTTTTTCATCTTTAACACTTCAATTCCATGTAAATATTCTAAAATTTTGATTTTTAACTTTTCTATAATCCAAATATCTAATTACTGGCCCGGATCTCCACATTATTTTAAAAAAAGGTATTTTAAATAATATGGAACAGATTAGAAGTAAAATTAACAACTTTTCCTCATCTTAGTATTCTTATCTGGAAGTATAGCAATATGCTATAAATGGAAATGACAACACAGAACAAAGAAAACAACAGTTAAAAATTACAGCCTATATCTTGTGATACTGACATATAACAGACCACACTAACGCATCAACTTGTAATAGGGACTTACGCAATGAGGTACTTGGCTTCCATTAGCCTCAACTACGCCGGACAATCGCCTGCTGTGAGGACCCTATTGGCTTCTGAGAGTGCTTGAGCAATCTACTATAGCTTAAGTAGACTATTATTAAGCAAATAAAGTACTTTAGTCAATCTAACTTGCTATGGAATTGCAAAAAACTTACTTTATACCAATTTTATTTCCTATTTATTTAGTTTTTTAAAGCTATACTTGTTTATTTTATTTACAAACTGATAACTGTTCTTTAGTTATTGGTCGCTTAGTTATTTCGAAGTTCACAGTGGTTAAAATCTGGCATTGGCTTGAAAAGGAGTTATTGCTTATATAACTCCATTTCAAGCCACCAAGTTCAAGAGTGGCACGATTCCGCTTACCTCTACACAGGTATCTCTTCCTGGACAAACTTAGATTTAACTACTTATTCTCCGGAGCTGTAGATATGTGCATAAATACTTATACTGGTATGACATAGGAAGGAAGTCCATAAATAACGAATATCGAACAAATGATTGTTTATATCTTATATAATAACTAACTTAAACTTATAATAAATATGACATCATTCAATAGCTAAAGGCTAACCTATGAAGAAAATAGATTTGTCTTTTATTTCATAATTCAAATTATCATTTGAAACCTCATTTTGTGACAGTTGAGACATACAATTTTGTTGGTTTGTGTTGGATTGCAAGGGCGGATCCAGGATTTTTTACTGGGGGGAGGGGCACAACGGGCAGACAGACAAAAAAATCAATAATAACTTAGAAATAAACTTATAGTATTTATAGAAATGTTTCAAAGGTTTATTAAAATATCTAAACAATAGTTTCACTCATGTTCTTTTTGTTATTTTATTAATATATTTTAACAACTATCATCACATGATTTCCAGTGAAGTATGTACTGCAATGGATTTTCCACAGTACACAAAAAACCGTCTGGGGGGCACGTGCTCCCCTGGATCCGCCTATGTTGGATTGGACTGTTCATTTACTAGTGAGGACTCTCGTTTCAGCATAAGAATATTTTTTGACAGTGTCAGCCTAGACTCAAAACAGTGGGTACCTCTGTGAAGGATTAATTGAATGCCCCGGTTCCTGCTCATCAGAGTGTAGCTTATCATAATATTTTTTTAATTAATGGTGGATAATAATTTTATTAAGTTGGAACCCAAACCACCCGACCCTTCTTTTGATTTTTATCTCCCGAAGGGAAGATTCTCCAAAAAGTGTTTAGTGATGTATGTGGTTAAAAACAATGATAATAAAACTTCCCTTGGCCCATTTAAAATTTCCCGTTTTATTAAAAGTTATGCCCGACAAGTCAAAATTAAGTTTTTAAGAAACGGGCTAATCCTATACAGGAATAGGCAAAGGAAGTTTAATCCAAATTGAAATGATAATAAGAAATGAATAATAAAAAAAAGAAATTAAATTAAAAAAAAAGAAAATAAATTTAATAAAAGAAAATATGTAGACATAATATTCGTTATTCTTAGCATGTCTTTTTTATTTAATGACATAAAATATATTTATCAAAATAAAACAAAATTGAGATGTTGTCCAGAATTAATTACCATCTGTAAAACTAAATACTATTCAAGCTAGCTCTATCCTGGAATAATTTAATTGTGGAATATATTTGACCGAAACAGTACCAGGAGAAAGGCTGAATATTTTGTTACCTCGTGTAATGATTTAGGTCATTTTATTGCGTACTTTTTACGAAATATTCCTTTCTTTTGTTGTTTTTACAACAGAACATTATGACATAGGTATGTTCTGTACTCCATGCTAGCCAGTCTGGACATTTTTACGAGAGTTGCCAGGTTGTGATGTAGCGGTGTTTCGAAATGTACATACATTATTCGCTTGTCACTCATTCCGCTCATTTACAAATATTATGTACCCATCATAGATAGTCGAGTAGCTCAGTAGTGGAGTGCTGAGTGCCCGTGCTGAAGGCCCCGAGTTCAAATCTGGATTTCGCAGATAGTTTATTTAATCTATTAACAGACAGGAATGGGTCCTACTACTATTGTGGATATCTGGAGAACCTCCTGGGGCTCTCCCAGCCTCTATAAATCGGATACCGTTTACTGAAAGAGAAAAGCTGTTGAGCACGATCTCGGATAAATCACCTCTTTGCACAACCGTTTTCTTAGGAACAGTACTATCTCTACCACGTACATATCAGATTATTGGTTATTTAGAGTTTAATGACCTCACGATTGACAGAAGCCATCTAAAAAAGACTATTCGTTTCTAATTAACAGAGGTGATAGAAAGAAAACGAATTATCTGCAAACAATGGCCTGAATCAACAGCCTCAGGACATTATCAAACTGACCAACATCACTAGCCCTTATGTTTCAGGATACGAAGTTGGAACAATGCGTTCAATAACTTATAGGCGTTATCACTTAGTTATTGCATCTAGAAAAAAATAAAAAGGTAGAAAATAAACTGTGCTTTAGCTCAATTCTGAGTTAATTACTATAATTTTTACTCGTCAGGGGGCGGACTAAGAGAAAATGAATAATTATTTATTTATTTCCCCCCCCCCCCAACATATTTGGTAATAAAAATAATGAAATGATGAAACCTAAAAAAAATATAATATTAATAAAGAATAGTTCTCTAAGACTGAATAGATAAAATACAAATATACTTAAAAATGAAATAATTGAAATATTAAATAAAGATGAAACTGTTGGAATAAACAAGTTAAAAATAGTAAAAGTAGAAATTATTTAAATTGTAAAATAAATAAAGTATTTGTTTAAATTTTTAACTACGATAATGGGATATAGGTTAACCTGCGTTTTTCAATAAACTATTGAAACACAAAGAAAGAAAATTCACATTAATGAAAATCAGATGCAGCACATCTAACATTAACTAAAAAAACTCATCAAAGCAAAATTTTTATAAAAATAAATATTAATCAACTGTTTTCATACGTAAAAGTACAAAATTCATTGGGTTCATTGATTTTTTGATGGTGTGGAATTGGTGAAACTTTGACTGGTTAGTTTTTTCCGGTATTTTAGGGACTTGAAGGCTTTGCTGGGATTTTCTCTATTGCATTCTATTTTATTCTATATATTCTTGCCATTGTCATTTTAAATACGGCCAGGAAACTATTGCCCTTTTTTGTTTCATAAGAGGCGAATGAAACGTTTCTAATTTCCTGTTGGCAATATGCACAGCCACGGGCCTCGTGTCCTTGGCACAGCTTTTTAATTGCGATCAATAATAAAAAATTTCCTTTTGAATTAGGCCTTTTGTTTTCCAAGACGTGCATCGGCAGTAGATTGCCTGAATTATCTTTCAAGGCCGGAAGAATCATTATTTTTATGATTTGTTGATATTATTGTAACTAGCAGTGATAGATAACACAAGGGAACAACATTTTTGTTGCATGAAATATTTTGACTAATATTCTACTTCCTCGAGGTGCTGATTTAAGATCTGAAGTCAGTTTG
Source organism: Arma custos (assembly GCA_037127475.1). Classification (NCBI taxonomy): domain Eukaryota; kingdom Metazoa; phylum Arthropoda; class Insecta; order Hemiptera; family Pentatomidae; genus Arma; species Arma custos. The sequence continues at coordinate 46,158,291 of CM073762.1, read as the reverse complement.
TTTGTATCAGCTTTACTTTTGGAGTTATAATTATAAACTGTTTTTTAAGATGAAAATATTTTTTATTAAGAAAACTATTAAAAAAATTACCACTACATATCAAAAAAATTTCTTTTGTAAGATTTTCTGGCTTGATTCGGTTCACGGGGGCTGTTTTTAATGCGCCAACAATAGTCCGCCATCATGTGAGCATTCCAGTGACCTTGGTAACGTTCCTCCATAGTTGGAATGTCCTGATGGAACCGTTCCCCTTGTTCTTCACTCAGATCACCAAGATTTTCAGGGAAACGGTCCAAATGGCTGTGGAGGAAGTGTACTTTGATGCTCATATTACAACCAAGCTGCTGGAAGTGTAACAACATTAGTTCAATATGCTCCGCATAGCTTTCTTCCTTTTTGTTTCCCAGAAAATTTTGAGCAGTCCAAACGAATTCATTCCAGGCATTTTTTTCAATATCAGTCATGTAACTAATAAAGTTTTCATCCTTTATCAACCTTCTTATTTGGGGACCATCAAAAATTCCATTTTTAATTTTTTCTTGGCTCAAATTAAAGAACTTCTTAGAGATGTATTTATAGCAATCACCACCCTTGTTCAAAGCTTTGACAAATTGTTTCATGAGCCCTAGTTTGATATGCAAAGGTGGCAGTATTATTCGATCCGTGGGCACAAGGGGCTCATTTATTACATTCAGTTGTCCCGGAACCGTAGATTGCCTGGAAGGCCAATCTTTTCTAATCCAGTGCTCAGACCTAGCTCTGCTGTCCCATAAACAAATAAAACATGGATATTTTGTATATCCACCTTGTTGTCCAAGAAGAAAATTCACCATTTTTAGATCAACACTTATCAACCACTTTTGTTCGTTGTATTTGATTCTATCCATTACAGAAGCTACAGTAGCATATTCTTCTTTGACTGTAGTTGAATGTGCAATCGGTATCGAACCCAGCTTATTGCCGTTATGCATAAGTACACATTTCAGGCTACGTTTAGAGGAGTCAATAAATAAACGCCATTCATTTGGATCATACTTCTGTACTCCCATTGCTTTCAATAAACCAGGAACATCTGAACAAAAAGCAAAGTCGTCATCTTTAGAAAAGAATGACAGCAATTCTGCCTCTCGGTTACGATAGTATGAAATTCTTGTTTCTGGGGTTAAAAGATTTCTTTGCTTTAATCGAGAAGCTAGAATCTCCGATGTCTTTTTAGAAAGACCAAGATCTCTGATTAATGCATTGAGGTCTTCCTGATTAAAGAGCTGGGGCTCAGAAGTAAAATCAGGGTAAGAATCACTTGTCCGACTTTCATCACTTGAAGAATAGTTTTGTTTTTCTATATCATGATCATTTTGTACAGATGAAGAAGCTTGGGGTACTGGTGCATCGCCAGAGAACAAGACTGGTCGAGTAACAGATAACAAGTTTGGATAAGACCATTTCGACCGGTTATTTTTATTAATTCCATTAATATCAATCACACAAAAATAACAATCATCTTGATGATTATTAGGTTCCCGCCAAATCATTGGTGTTTGATACTTAAAATGGGGTCTTTTCTTATTTGCCCATAATCTCAAAGACTCAACACATGTTTTACATACCATATGAGGGATCCAGTACTTGTCACGGATGTCCAAAGCGAATCCAAAGTAATCAAAATATACCTGTGTTATAAACTCTGACACACTTAGCCTACAATTTTTGAATGTATATTCACCACAAATGTTACAGAAATAGTTTGGATCGTTTCTACAGATATTTCTTAACTTGGACATTGTTATTTAACACAAGAGCACAAACTTTTTCACTAAACAACTCAGTTGAATTGAAGTTTGAATGTGACTAGTACAAATATATGTCTATCAGCTATTTGCCAAAAACAAAAGGTGCTGGAGAAAAACTGAGGCTAGATTTGTAATCACCAACCTCTAATTAGTAAACAACAGGCCTAAAACTCCATGCAACACAAAATTAATAAAAATTTGTTCCCTTGTGTAATAATGGCAGTTGTATTTCTTTATTTTCGTTATGTATCTTATTGAGGCATCAACCCCCACCTGATTTGACAGTTGATGGCTCATTGCTTTGAACTACTTTCTTCATTGCTCTTAACCCGACCGAGCATTACCAATCGTGTTTCTTAAGATGTCTGCCACTTGGCCAGTTTGCATCATATCCTAGACCACCTCCCATTATCATACTCCATTATATGTCGTTTATGATTTCATAACGCCTCATCAGTTTCGTCACTGACATGTTACAGATCTTTTCACCGGTAATCTCATATTTTCTCGCTTCTATAATGTCCAAAGAAACAGGCTTAGAACATAATTTGGTTGTCTTATGAAACTCCTTGGCGATATCTACCTTTTTTTTTTTGCTTTTTTTATTTTCAGTTATAATCATTGCATAGATTGTTTGTTTTCTATACGATCGAGACATTATGGTCATCCTTTGTTTCAACTTTACTGTTCTTCCATATTCTCTTTCATATTTCCTCCTATATTTGCTTTCTTCCCTGCGTCTAATTCGCGACTGATATTCTTTTTGGTCTTTCTTAAAGACCCGGAGCATTATGAAATTCTATATTGTGTGAAGGACGGACTTCAATGCGATCGGAGAGACCTTGAATTTTGAATCTCTTCGATAACTATTTCTGTCTCCTTAATCCACATGTTGGCCTTTTTCATTTTTTTAATATAAGTGAAAATACCCATTTTATAAGATAAGATATGTTTTTTTAATTATTGTATTATATTTATATTCTCGTATCCACTCTTCGTGCAGTTCCCTTCTTCTTCCAAATACCTTTCATACTCCAACTGTAAACCAGTTTTCTCCTCTATAGCATTTCAATAGTGCTGGTTGTTTTCTTCCTGGTGTCAGACACTGGTAAAACAGCCGCACGAATTTTGGAATCTGCCAGCGGTCTTAAATCTGACGTTTTATTTATTGTTATTTTTCATTTTTACTTTATTTTTTCCAGTATTACAAATATTAATGATAAAACGTTTCTTGTCTATAAATAAATTAATAAGTGTATGGGGTTCATTCATAACATCATTAAATTTGATTAAATAGGTGTTGATTGCCCTTGAGGATGTTGATAATTTTAATTATACTTTTAATATTATATAAAGTATATATTTTAGCATTTCTAAAATATTTAACGAACACCTTTTGCAACTTCTTTCCTAGCATAGTTATGTACTATCAACATGTCGTATGACACAAAATGAAAAATCGAATTTATCCCAGAATCTAATATTTTTTAATTTATTTTTTATGTATTTCTTATAATGAAAATGTAATAATTTTATTTATTTTTTTTATTACAGGTGAGGCTCAATTTCTGATAAGTACAGTATTTTGTTCTGGAAGGTACAGGTAATATATGCATTATGTTTTAATATAATATGCCTATTAAAATTTACATTTCATTATAGAAATTGAATTCACGTTTACATAATAATTGATACGAATTAAAATCTAATTCCTCTTAAATTTGATCGATTCTCATTACCTATTCTATTGTATTTGCTAATATTATATATAACCATTGCAGATATTCTGAGGAGAAGAAATTAAAAACATTTTAATTTTAGTTTATTAAATATATAAAAATATCTGGAATTCATTAAAACCGGAGGTAATGGATGCCATTTCACATTTTTAAATTTTTGTATTTGTCCAGGAGGGCCAATTTTCCATAAGTTTGTACTATTAAAGTTTTATTCTTCATTACATGTAGAAACAACTTAAATAAAATCATTCACATTGTTATTGGTAATAATAAGTAATTGGAAGTATTGATGATAGTGTTTATTTATGACAATTTATCTAAAATGGTACTAACCTTGTGGACATGGTGTCCTTTACTTCTGGGTCACATATATATTTACATGTATCATTTTCGTTACAGTTAAAATAATATTTATTTGAAACTTATCAGACCAAGTAACTTTTTTATTTTTTATTTATGAAATAGAGATGTTTAAATATGTCACTTGTAGGATTTATAATTCTAATTCAGAAGAAATTAAGTCACACGACAGTAACTGTTCCTATGGTGCTCATATTTTACATGACTCAAGAAAAAAATCTTGGTGACTTGGTTTTTGAATCAGGATAAACTCAAACAATATTTTTGTCAGATATTGAGACTTTTAAAGCTGTAAGACAGTTCTGAATAAGGATACACTAGTTTATTTTTTACTCTTATCGAAAAATGTTTAATTTTTTTCCAAAAATTTTTCTTCTGCACATGTATTTTTTCCGAGTTTTTCATAAACTTGGCTCTATTTTCGTATGTTTCATTGGTAATATTTATGTGATATCATTCAAGACTTAAGTGTAATATATTCCTTATATCCGGGGTTGAACGACCCAGACAAGCTGAAGTTAACTTTCTCGATGTGATATTTTGAGGTCTAGGGTATTGTGGTGTCCCGTGGAATACTGCGCTGTGGTTGCGGGAGAACTCAGGTAGAAGGATTCTATACCTGGGTCGTTCTTTGGTACATCTTGGTACATCTGCCACATGATTTTATACTACTTATTTAATTATCCTAGCTTCTCAACTTTATAAACAATAGTATAGAACAATCTTCAATGTGCATTGGATGTTTAAAAAGAGTTTAGAATTAATTTATTCTGAAGAATAAAAAATAAAAACGATACCTCTACAATCCATGAAAGGATCTGGGTTCAGTACATGGTAGAGTTTGAACTATTTCAAAAACAACGTTTATGCCAGGGAAGTGACAGAATGTTCTACCGCCAGATTTTTCTCCCTTACAACTATATCGGTCACATCGAGCCCGTGATCTTCAGGATAGAAACTCAGTGTTCTACTTACTTAAATTAGAATAGAATTTTTTTTGTCTCTTAATCATGACTGATGATTTAGTTTAGAGATATTAGGCTTTCTTTTTTTTTTTTTTTCATCGTTACATTAGCTTTTTTTTATAATATTTTTTAAAATTGCACGCCATGATCCACTCCCTTTTACTAATTCTTTTGTAGAATCAAAGCTTTTTCTGTTTTATTCTGTTATTTTAGTATCTTAATTATTTTACCTCAGTAGATCTAGAAAAAAATATCTTGAATTTTATACTCATATTTTTTATATAGTGTTTTTTTTTTTGTTTTTAGTGGAAAAATCCATGTTAACAATAATGCTTATTGCTTAGATTGTTCTTTGTTGTTGTATTCTGTTAGTTTAAATAATAATATTACTGTATTTTATAACGAGTTTATGTACGATAATATCCCTGAAAACAAATATATAACTTAAAAAATGAAAAAATAAATTTTTATTTATTTGGGATTATTATTTAATTGTTGTTTACAGCCTCTCCAGTCTGTTTTAAGATTTTAGTTAAAAACAGATATCTCTTGACTTTCTGACCTAATTCTCAAGTGTATTGTTTATATAAACTATTCAAATTCTGTTTAATTTTTTTCAACTATTCACTGCGTGGCTGATAAAACACGCAACTAAAAATAAAACAAAACATTTTTTTTTTTTATATTTTTTTGTTTTAATTTATTATCAGATCGATTCTATTAATTTAGTAATAATGATTAGGTTAATTAGAGAAGGAAATGGTGCAGGTCGAGAATAAATTCCTTAAATATTGATAAAAGATTTATTAGACACGGACGTTTCGATCCAACTACAGGGCTCTATTGACAAGAACAAAAATATTTAATGTAATTATTGGGACAGAGAAAAATTCAATAATAAATATATAATAATATATAAAAATGAAACCATTAGAGTAAACAAAGTAAAATGGCTGATATTATTAAATAAAATTAATGTCAAGACTTTATTACATTATGTTAATTTTCAAATGGATGCAGTAATTTAACTGATTACATTAATATAGTCGATTGCTTTGACGAGGTCAGTTATTTACCTGTCATCAAAACAGAACTGTTTTGCATTCCTGCTCCTATCGTTTGATTTTAATGGTTAGCGTGAAATATTATTTTATTTCATTCTAAATTCAACCACCTTACATTTTTACGATATTTTTAACTGATGCTTGGGATATTATATTTATATATTTTTATTTGAAGAGAAAAGATTTTCCCCGGCTGGTAAAGCTACTCCGGTAGCTCAATTGGTAGAGGACTGTCACGGAGAGACAAACGACCCAGGTTCGAATCCCGGCCGGGGGAAATCTTTTCTCTTCAAAATAAAAATATTTAAAAATTAAAACAATTAACAAAAAATTATATTTATATACATTATTTCGTTTATAAAGCGTTTACCCGGTCTTTATTTACCCGAATGTATATATTTCTACAAAAAATTACCGAAACATTTGATTATGTTTTCGTTATTTTGGGAAAATTAATACAAAATTTATTCCTACAATGCCCAAAGTAAAATCTAGAAAAACTAAATTTTTTTCGACTAGAATTTACGATAAGGTTCTATGATCGTTTTGCGATTTCGTAATTAAAATAAAGTTAATTTATTGATAAATTGATATTTATTTGTCAATAAGTTATCTCGAGTAATATTTTAAAATTTTATCAGGTGTTTTTATTACCACCTTCAAGCTTGGTCTCTCTCAGTTTTTATTTTACTTTCTTTCTTAGCACCTTTGTTTATTTATTTTTTAAACTGTTATTACTACGCCACTAAGTGGAATAAAGGCCCCGAACGAAGCACAGTCCTACATAACAAAGGACAAGAGGCACGCTCCTAAGCAATAAAAATGAAATAAATAAATAATGTTTTTAAAAGGCAGTAAATACTACAAACAAAGACGGAGAAGGATTCAGACCGCATCAGTATGCGTAGCCACGGCCTCCCAGGTTTCCGGGATTGCGACCAGAGGCCGTCCTCTCTGGAATGACAAATGAGTGTCCTCAGAATCTTCTCCTTCAGATGGATAACCATTCTCCTTGTTCGTCCTCCTCGGAATGGAGCATGCTGATGGGAATGGCGTGTGTCTGTCTTGTTTTATAGGCTAAGATGGGCGTTCGTTTGTATGCCGTTTACAGAACGAATTGCGTAAAAAAAAGTATGTGGACATGTGTTATATATGTTAGATAAATTCCGATCACAATATCTACAACGTATTTAACTTCAATTATGTACTAATTATTAGTTTTTTTTATTATCTAGTGTTTTTATTGTGTTTTAATATTTTCCTAAGAGTGCCGCAGTACGTTGGGTTTGCCTTTCTGATCACTATGTTCCGAATTCGAGACAGATTTTTGCTGTTGAACTACATATTCTCTTATTAGCCGTGAATAGGCGCCGTGAGTTCTGGACAAATTACTCCCCTGCACAACCGTGATAAAAACGGTATAGTCACTGCCATGCACTGAACCCAAGATCTTTTAAGGGTTTGTAGTGAAAATAATAAATAAATATATTTTTTAATTATCATTCTAAGAGATGGTCGGTGCGTAGAGCATTGGGTTATGTTCTCTTTGTCACGTGTTAGAGACTGGCTATTGTTGATAAGCTGTTTATTCTGTTAATAACGGTGCATTGTCTCTTGAGATATGTAGCCACCTCAGGGACTTATCCACTCTCTGTAAAATTGATACTCTTAATTGAAGGGAAATATGTCGATTTAGTGTAGTTACCGAATCACCTAGTTGCACAGCTGTTGGCTTAGAGATGTCCCTACCATATACTGGTTATTAATTATTAATGAAGCAATAGAATTTGTTCGTTTCTATTGTTACATTACTTTCTACAATACTAGTGCATTTTTTAATCCAAAAATTGTATATTATTTAGTTAGTCTTCGCTCTGATATGACACATCTCTTGATTATCTGTTTCTTGTTGTTCTCCATTCTTTGTGATAATCTTCAAACAAATTTCAAAAATAATGTTTTTCTTTTCCATACCTCTCGACTTCATTACTTCAATAAATGCTGTTGGATTTTTAAATTTTGAAGGATGAAAACAAAATTATCGACAGTTCTCTGTGTATCTAATATTTTAACAACATGAAATTTAGTTATGTTCCTTATTCTGAAGAAACACGGAGTAAGAAGATAACAAGATGCAATTCTAAGAAAATAAAATATTTACAGTCATTAGGAGCGCTTAACGTAAACATTGTTCCAAGATTGAAGTCACGAAGCCAAGTCGAGGAAAGCATCGTGTACTTAGTGGGGGACTTGGGACCGGCGCTAACTGCTATTCCAAAGTTCCTAACGAAAACTTTTTTAATTAGCGAAACCATGGAAATGCTAATCTTAACTTCGGTTGGACCAAATTTAAGGAGTATTATTCTAAAAGCGAGAAACTCCTTTCCAATCCAATTGTTAATTAAGATAATATATTATCCATAACTGTGATTGAACCTTGTTACCTTGCAACATAAGTCACAAGATTAGTTTCAGCAGTAATAAAAAAGGTGCTGAATCCAAATACGATATTAAAATCGCTGTATCACCCATTTCTTTCATTTATATTTCTTCACATTTTATAGTTAAGTTGATTAAATTAAACGATTTTTAAAAAATTTAACAGGTTTAATATTTAAAATAAATAACTGAAAAACTAGGTCTATTGGTGTGGATGAAGTTGGTAGCACTGCAGAAATACATTTTCTGGCCAAAAAAAGTTGATTTTTTTTTCTGTTAAGAGCCGATGTTTTGTTTACTGTCAACCTAACCTCACTTTCTTGTTCCCTGTGCATGTGCAATGTCTAATCGCGGATGTAAAAACTCTGCTGACAGTTTTTGTTATATTTGTGGTGAGTTAGTGACCCAAGAAACATTACAGACTTTGTCAAAAAGGCGAATTTTTTTATCTTTTTTTATTTTTTATCGATTATGCTTTCAAACTAAACTTGGTGATCAGAATAAATCTTGGGCCCCGCATAAGGTATGTTATATGTGTGTCGAAGATATAAGAAAATGGTCGAAAAAAAGAGAAAAAAAACTTTAAATTTGCTATTCCTATGGAGGGAGCCAAGAAATCATTCCGATGATTGCTATTTTTGCAGTGTCGATATTACTGGTCATAACTCAAAAAACAAGAAGGTAATAAAGCAACCCTAACCTTCCGTTCGCCATCCGACTAATTGGGCACGGTGCAGATTTACCTTCCCCTGAACAACCAGATGATTTAAATTCTATTCCAAATGTCGCAAATGTCCCTAGCATCCAATCCGACGTTAAACAAACTCAAATATATACAAATTAATTATATCGTTAAGTACAAAAAAGTATTTAGATCCAAAATATGTATCTATCTTAATTTGTTTAAAATTTATAAATATATTGATATATACCAATTAAAAATTTAAAACACATTACATTTAAAACACCATTAAAAAAAAAGTGATTGGGATTGCTCATATCATTCCCAAGTATTAAATATAATTAGTAACTATATAATAACAAATAATGATAGCTATTTCAATGATATGTGATTATCTCTGAATTTTTCTTTCTTAAGTGGCTCACGACTATTTTTTTTAAGCATTGTTACTCCGCATGTATATCAACTTGTCAAACCGTTGACAATCTGTCATACATCTAACTATATTACCGTACCTTTATGATTATATATATGTGTTTATATATATATATATATATATATATATATATATATATATATATATAAATATATACATATATATAAACCTTTTTATTATCATATGGGATCCCAAATAAATGTCTTGTTGAATCGACCAAGACATTGCTTGCTAGCTAGGACATTCTTTTGCTGACCTACTGACTGGTCCTTTCTACCTGGATGAACTTCGGCAGTGAGACGTGTAGGAAGAAGCTCTTTATGTGGGTCAAAAGGTTAACACCAATATGGCAGGTTCTTCTTGGGGGTGTAGGGAAAGTTTTTGTTTACGGATCTTATATTTTATTCTAGTAACGTAAAAAAGGGAACGTAATAATTAATAATAACTGATAATAAATATTATCCTAAGCTTTTAATTCTAATATACATAGGCAACTTGTCAGTTTAGCCATTATTGAAAATATTCCAAAAACAAATGTTTATTTAATTTTTAGTTTTATAATATTTAAAAATTAAAAACTGCTTCGTTTCATTATATTTATTCCTTATTCGTTATGACTGAAAGAGTGTCCTTAAAAAATGACTCTTTCAGTCAGTATATGATATTGATATGAATATGAACAATATCAGTGTCGATGTTAAACGAATTATCCGTTTTTTAAATTTTAATATTTAAAAAAAACCAATACCATAAAAAAAGTCTTGGGTTCAGTACTTGGTAGAGACTGTATTGTTTCTTGGACAACGGTTGTGCAGCGAGGTGATTTGTCATAGATTACACTAAAACGCCAGGTTTTCCCCCGATTAACAAATGCCGGTTGAGCCCCAAGAGTATCTCCAGATACCACAGGATCCATCCCCGGGTGTTAACAATTTGAATAAACCATCAATATATATTGTTTAGTTTTTTCTGGTCCCTAGCTGAGACAGCCAAATAAATCAATTATAGCATATCCTTGTTAATCTATCACTCGATCAATTATTGTTTAGTTGTATACAATTTTCACTGTTGGATTCGACCGTAAATTTAGAATCAGAGTAAGAAATCGTTGGTTAACATCTTCTTTTTTTAAAAGAAAAAATAGACTTCAGAAAAAATACAATCCATCATACTATTGATGCAGATAGAAACCAGATGTCAAAAGAGTCATGCTTGGTTTCCCAAACTTTACGACCTGTTTCTGGAAACGCTTCTTCAGGTAGTCACCAATTCAAAGCATCCCAAATTTCTTCCCAGCCGTGAATGGTCCGTACGTACCTGAAGAAGATTGTCTCGTAAGTGAAACGCGTGTTGAACAAAATAATTCTACCAACTCCATGTTTCAGTTTCTAAGAAAATTTCGTACATATACAGACAATGTATATTGTCTTCGGTCTAAGATCAAAAACTTGGTTGCATTTAATTTTATGGGAAATATGAGATTAAAAAGGGAGCGAGGTAGCTCAGTTTGTAGGGTATAAATATATATATATTATACTGATATGATGTCCCGCAAGTCCCGGGTTCATGCCCAGCAGTGGTTAATAAATTATTTAATCTGTTTACAGCCACAGGCGGACACTGTGGATGTTCCGTTAAAAAAATGAAGGAAACATCTGGCTGTTTAGATCTCGGCCTTATCACCTCTCCTGCACAACTGTTGTCTCGAAGACTTAACAGTCTTACCTTGTAATGATTCTGTTTCCTCATTCCTCTCCCCCTAGTATTTTAAGAATAAATATAAACCAGTAAAATGAATCCTAAGTTTTTAGATGAGCTGTTAACATTTTCAACTTACTTAGTGATAAAATAAACAGGTAGATAAAAGCGGATACAGGTGTTTAGTAGAAGTTGGAAGTTAATAAGGAGTTTCCAACTGGTGCCTTTATAGTTCATTATACTTTTTGGTTACACCTTAGAAAACTTTCTTAGTTGATTAGTGAAACATCTGCGTTTGTAATTCGAGTGCTTGTTTCACAGCTCTTAGCAATTAGGAGTTTAGTTTTAACATATTACGTAATTAAACCAAAAATACACTTTCCATGTTTAAATTACTATCCACATAAAATTAAGTTCAGTAAGAATGATTTTATGATTCGTAGATCTTTGGTATTTGAAAATATTTCGTGGAAGCAGTGAATTTTTGGGTTAAAATCAAACATTTTATTTAGAAATGGTGGATGAGTGTTTTTAAAAGATTATTTATGTTTTTTTTAATTAACCAATTAGTTTTCGTTACTTAGTTCTTAATTGCCACCATCCTGATACGCAACTCGATCCAGGCTCATTGAAATGGATTGCCATGCCTTCCGGTTATCCGTCCCTCTCTTCCTCTCAATATCTCGCTCTCTTTTATTAATTAAATTATCCAGCTTGAGCGTCTTAATTAATTATTAATCTTTAATTTTTGTGACTTTTTTTGTAGTTATCGCTTTTAAACCGCAAAGGGTAAAACAAGGTTGTAGACAAATTTATCATAAACGCATTTTGTACTTCTATTAATGTTGTCAAATCCACTGTTACCGTATGGCAAGAAGTGTGGATTAAAATTGGGTTGTCCGGAAAATAATGCAGGATTTTATGTTTTACACATTTATTAATCCCTTTTTAAACTAAAATGTTTATTTACATTTGCTCTGTAACAGTCTTCTACTTCGGAAAAAACCCAGCCTTTTCTGGTGATTTTCGCATAATTTTGTTTAACGAGCTCAAACCCGGCTGGAACGGGGCCCAAACGGCCTAAAACACTCCCTTCAACACAAGTTTATGTTTATGAAGAGAGTACAAGTGAGCGCACTGTTCAAAAATGGTTCCAAATAATCCGAGTGGAAGGCTTGAGCTTTGAAGACAAGAAGGCCGTGGAAGAAGTTCTGCCCTTGATGACTATCTTCTCCGACCTTTGGTGAAATAAAATCCTAAAAATACTATCCGAGAACTGGCAGGAAAACCTGAAGTCAGCAAATTCACTGTCGATGACCATCTCAATGCGATTGGGAAGGTGACAAAGTTTGACAAAATCCTAGAACATCTTGGAAACTCTGATTTTTTTAAATGAAAGGAGTAACTATAAGTTATCCTGCTTCTAATTTGCATACCGTTAACTTTAAACTATAATTTAGTTAAAAATGTAATACCATTCTATAAATCAAAGAAAAAAATATGGTATAATTATTAAGCATGACAACCCATATTTAAGCGAGATAAAAGGAGTTGTAGTAAACTATAGTAAAGGAGTGACTCTAAAGACGCATTTATAAATCTGACCGTAGTATAGTGGCCGCTGATAACTGTACAACCAAACAAAGGCAATGCCAGAACCGGAAGGTTCGTAGCCGGCCAGAAACCAGTTTGGAGACCCGGCGGGGTCAGGTCCTCCCAGCCTCCTTCCCCATTCATCCTAAGAATATCTCGGACCACCTGCCTCCTCGCATTGTTCTTCCGCCTACCTGTCGTCGCGGGTTCCTTAACTTATTCCTTTCCTTCGGCGTCCGGTTTGAGGTCGTGGTTGGTACTGTCATGGTCGAACCATCTGGGCCTATTAGACTAATTGAATGGTAGTTATACACTGAAGTGCTGATAGCCCACTCTACGATCGACAGGTGCCTCTCAAGAAGTTATGGACACCTGTCGGCTCTTCCATGTCGGGAATATAACATTCATGTTCTCCCCGTGTCGAAAGGATTAAGCAAGCAGGTGCATAATTCAAAATAAAAAAAGAATTGAGACCTCACCGCACAATTATTTACGTAGTAAAAGAACCTTGCTATAAAAACAAAACTTTTAGTTTATTATATAATGTGAATTTATTAAATAATAATAGGAAAAAATCAGGTAGTTCAATTAAATGAATATGCCGCCAAGAAATCCTCCGGATTAGGAGGCTTGATGAACGAATTTTTTATTGAGATATTTTGTTAATTAGAATTCCTTGTATTACATTACCATAAAGTGTTTTAAGAAAAAGGGTTCCGTAACTACGTGGTGGAGATTGTACTGTTTCTAGGGCAACGCATGCCCAGGAAGGTGAATCATTCACGATTAACCGCCAGGTCTTTCCACCGAGGAAAAGGGTATTTAACATTACTCACTTCATAGAGATTGGGTAAACCTCAGATGTCATTTCAGATCCCTCAGGGTCCATCCCCAGCTTGAACACACTAAAGATAATCTGTCATAGCCGGATTCGAAACTCGGCACGGCAACTTAGCGCTAATACATTTTAATGAATAATGCCACCAAGTTTAAAGGTATACAAATTAAAAATATTTTAAGTTTTATGATTATTTTAATTTTTTTTGTACTACTCAAACACTAAGGTTTTATGTTCACTGCCTGATAGGATAATGGACGTCTTCCACTTTCTTTATTTTACTAAATTTTTATTCTTTTCTCTTCCAAAATTTTAAAATTTAATAACCACATAAATCTTGGTTGTAATTATCTGACATTCATATAAGAGCTTAAAGTAACGATTGTATTTCAGGCATTATATTATTTATGAACACTACGGTTGAACAGTCCCAATTCTAAACAAAGTACTCAACATTTTCCAACGTCTTCTGATCGATTATACAAATAATTAGATTTAATATTTTCTATTAGAGAAGTTGAAGATTATTTATAGAACCTGAACGTATTGAATCGGTTTTGCCGCGTCGGAAACCACATCTTTCGGCAAGGCAATATGAAGAAAAACGTGACCGCTGTCGGCCGGCGAAGTCAGGTCTGCAATCTTGGTTATTAAGGGCTTATTCGACTGTTCAACATCGGAAACCTCAAAATTGTCCAACATTAGGCATTTTTCCCTTCCCAGTAAAAGTCGATAGTTCGAGTATAAAGGCCTTATAGTAACAATTTATAGTAATTGCATATATATTGGTTTGTAAATAAAATGTATATATTGTAAATTTATGTATTGTAAAATTATGAAATAAATGAGATTTGAAACAAAAAATTTATAGTAATTGAATAATCAGTTGGTAAGTAGGTAAATAGGTACATACTGTACTGTACCATTGGAAAAACAAAGCACAATCTCACACGAATCATCGCGGATTGGTGTTGCAAGAGTAATTCAGCTTAGTTCTAACTAATTTGACGCTGGCATTGGTAGACAAATTTATTTTTTGTGTTATTAGCTGTGGATCAACGCTGATTTAAAAAAAAACGATTCAAAAAAATCGTTAGTTACATTAGTGATCTGGGAAAACTTTATAATTAAATATGTATGTGACTGTAACCCTGTTTTTAATATTAAAACAAAACATTTAAATAATAAAAACGTTGTAATGTATTATTTCGTAAGATCCTCCTGGAGCGTTCTACTAATTCTACTCTACCTCATCTTAGCCCTGTGATAGTTCAATGATTTCGAAAAGCCTGGTGATTGAGTGCTTATCTGAGAGTAACTCAGATAGATTATGACAATTAAAAATACATGAAATTCATGAAAACCTTGTGATTGGGTATGTATCTGACTGCAATCCTTGTACATTAAAATAATTAAGAATTCATAAAACACTATAATATATTTTTGTTAATTTACCTCCTAATCCTGTACTGATCTCTCAAGGCCCTGGGATTTAAAAAAAAATATATTTTAGACAATTAAACATTTCTAATTATATGAGCCGTTTATTTTGAAAGTGGCCTACCTCCATTTATCTTCAAATATTTAAGGGTTTGCGTTTCGATGAATTTAAAAATATACGTATAGGATACTAATGAGTCATACTGCTTAAGTGTATCTAAGGCTGTTAAATTTATGGTTCCAATTAAAGTGTTAACAATTATTAAGTGAATAATGTATGTTTTCTTATCAAGAATGGAGTTAGGCAAAAATTTTAAAAACGGAGTTAGGTCACTTTCAAAATAAACGGCTCATATATAGGAAAATATTTACTACTTTGACGTTCAATGGACCGTACTACCAAATTTAAAAAATAAGTAAATAATTGGATGCCTGAAAGCTATTTCATGCGTCAGTAATTTACAGTAAATTTCGGTTATTTATAAATAAATTTAAATTAAAACAATTATAACCATTACGCTACTAGCCGACGACTCCCGGCCTGCTGAGCGGAAGAACGGTGGATATATTTAGAATCAACATAAACCGAACCCAGGTTCACCTCTACTCAATGTTATTCTACCGCTGCTTGTTGTCTTAGCTGTCTCAAAATGGATCAAGTCAGTTCCGTTGTTTTGTATCTTGGACCTGGAACTGAACACATATACATATACCTATTTACAGACAAGACTTACGGAGGAAATACAGTACAAGAAAGCGCATGAAGATTTAGAAAGGGGGTGCAGTGAAGAAGTAAGCATAATTTGGGACAGCAGTCAGAAATAGGAAGGGAGAAGTCTTGCCATGGATTAAGCACTTAAACAAAGTCCCAGCACTTATTAATTCATGGATTTCCGATTACTTATAGAAATACTTATTAAATTATAGGTGATACTGATATTAATGGGCAATGCATGCAGATCTATGATGAAAGAACTTGTGTACTTGTAATCAAGGGCGGATCCAGGATTTTTTTCTGGGGAGGGGGATACAACAGGCAGACAGGCAATAAAATCAACATTAACTTGAAATAAACTTGTAGTATTTTTAGAAAGGTTTCAAAGGTTTATTAAAATATCTGAACAATAGTTTCACTCATGTTTTTCTGTTATTTTGTTCATATATTTTAGCAACTATCATGATTTGTCTATAAGTATGTGATGTAATGGATTCTCCACAGTACACAAAAACCGTCTTGGGGGGCACGTGCCCCGGTGCTCCTCCCTCTGGATCCGCCTATGCTTGTGATCATAATTTGGAACAGCGAAAAGGAATAGGATGAGAGATCTCTTGTCATCGAATAACAACTACCAAACCAACTACTACTTAATACTTTACTGTTTACTAATTACTGTTTTATATAAGAACGTAAAAGATATGGAGAGTTAAAAAAAAAAGAGAGCGGGAAGTGTGTTGTGTGAATTACAATAATGAGGGTCATGGGTTCAAATCCAGTTGTGTTAGGATTATTATTTACTCTCTTCACAGACATGGCTTGACGATGTGGGATTTGTGAACCCTCCTGGGGCTTACTCGGTCTCTATAAAGTAGATTAATTGGTGGAAAAACTGGAGGATTGTTGTCTTGAACTTGTCCTAGAAACAGTACAGTCTCTACTATCTACTAAACCAAAGACCCTTCATGTGTTGTAGTGTTGCATTTTGTTTTAAATGCTTATCCTTAATAATGTCTGCTTTTATTTATTTTGATGAAAACAGCTAGTGGAATTTACAAAAACTTAATGGAAATTTTAAAAACTTCAATGTCCCCCTTTATGGGAAAAAAAATTCAGTTCATGATAATATGGCAAAAATATGATGCAAGCTTTGCTCCAGATTTTTTTTTCATTCTTCTTAATAATAATAATAACTGCAATGATAAAGGTTGTACGAACCCCGATGGCACGATGCCTATATCACTAATCGCTGTTCGGTGCAAATAGTTCTTCCTGCTGCAAATTTTAACGTTTCTTTATTATAATTTATTTTATTTTTTTTTAGGCCTTTTCATCGGTACTTGTTACGATATGAAACAAAATAGATGACAATGTCCTAGCTAAACAGTAGTGGTGTATACGATGTTAGGGGTGACTGAACTCTGTTCTGGGGCGTGGTTCGTTGAGTTACCCTCCGCAGTTGACTCCCACGTACGCTTTCTTGGATGTCTTTTTTACGTGTTGCTGCATGTAATGTACTGCCTTGTCTACTTGCGTTCCTTATCTGGGCCATCTTGGAGAGAGTTATTGCGAATAAGAATCCTCCTTCATAACTACTGTCCCTGAAGTTATTTTTTTTTCGTAGAGTTCACGAGTTAAGTTAGTTCTTGGTAGCATTTGTAGGTTTTTCCATGCATTATTTAAATATCAATTTAAACTCAATTTTTAGTAATGTAACTATTAACCAATGACGAAGGTAATTTTCTACTTTTTTCAAAAAAGTAATATGCTGGTGTTAAATTAGTTAAAATTAGTTTAAGGTGTTAAATTAGTTATACCTATAAAAAAAAATCTGCAATCCTAGAAGCCTATTGGGCTTAGTATATGTTAGAGTTTCTATAGTTTCTAAGTCAACGGTTGCGCAGGTAGTTGATATTTTCGAGATCACGCTTGATCGTCACTCATATTAGCAGTAGCCAATTTATGGAAACTGGTGAGGCCCAGAGGGTATGCAGAACCTACAGTGTCGATCTATATTTATATATAGTGCCGGATTTGATCCTTCAGCTCAGCAACATAGCGTTCTTCACACCGAGTTACCCTACCTCGCTCTTTAAATTTTGTCTTTGTCAATCTGAAATTTTTCGTTGCATAGTTTTTCAACCGTCTTCGTTTTTATTATTACCCTTATTATTATTAAATAATAAAATAAAATATTTCTGATGTAACCAACAAGTTATTGGTGACGACAACGACTTCCAAGATAAAGACTGGTAGTTTTCCTGACCCCATTGATGGATATCTATGATTGTTTCGTGTTGTTCCCACTAAATCGGCACGATGCCCTTGTAACGCTATGTGGAAATTGCGCTGTCGTTTATGGGAGGATATCATACTTAACATAATTTCTATTGAAGGTTTTCGTCGGTTATATGTTCACGTTTCAATTTATATTTCTCTGGTATACTGTTTACGCACGTATAATGTTTTTTGCGATAATAGGTGTTAAGAGAGTGGAATAGTTCAGTTTATAGAGCGCTGAATTGCTATTCTGAAGGCTCTAGTTTTAAAACACCGGTGGCAGATAAATTATTTAATCTGTTAACAGCCATGAATGGAGGCTCAATAGATCCCACATATCTATAGACCTTCCTGGGGCTCATCCAGCCTCTATAAATTGGGCACTCTTAATTGGAGAAAATAAATCTAGTGGATGAGGATGATCTTGGACAAATCACTTTCCTGAACAATCGTTATCTTGTAAAGATTCATCCATGATCTGAACCAAAGGCCATTAATAAGTTTGTAGTGGTACAGTTTATTTTTTTTTTACTATGTATTATAATGTAATATGATATATATATATATATATATATATATATATATATATATATATATATATATATCATATTACATTATATCGTAAAAGGATTCTAAAGGAATGGGATTTCTCGATAAAAAAGGCTATTGGTCACAGATACCTTTTTTATTAGTAAAAATAATTTTTAAAATTTAAAAATTTACTTTTGGAAAAAAATTAACGTCAGTGTAAAACTGTGCTCATCTCATGTGTCATATTATTATCTTTTTATGTTTATAGCTGATTATTTAATGAATAATTATTCGTATATTTTCTGAAAATTTTGTTTTAGTTTATAAAAATGTATTACTATTAGTTTTTCAATAACGCAGTAAGATTTATGCGAGATACATAAATCTTGAGGTTGGCAGTGGTATATGCCCAAAATGTTTAGCTGACACGAATTCCTATCCTTAATGTCAGCCTTTGACATTAAGTAGATTTAATATCATTCGTGGTTGGTGGAAAATATCCGTCTAGTGGAAAAGTCATTTTACCGTTCTTAAACGCCTCACTGACAGCTGTAATTCCATTTTTTTTAAGGCCAGGGAATAGTCAGGCCAGCCATATTTAACAATTTAAATATTTAATACTTCAACCATAGTAAATTTATTGTATTTATATATTTTTATGTGCATTAAAAATATTATCAAAAGTTACGCATTATGTTTATTCGTCACAAACATAAGTGGCTAGATAACATATCTTCAAGTGAACTTTTCATATGCACAGTCATAATCAATATTATTAAGTTGCACTGTTTTTAAAAACATTTGTCATCGGTTTTATCAATATTTAACATTTATATTAATGATAAAATCATCAACCATATAATAATATATATGAAAACTCTATGGGAATATATTTCATACCACCACAATCCATGGAGGGTCTTGGGTTCAGCTAATGGTATAGACTGTATTGTTTCTAGGACAACGGTTGTGCAGGGAGGTGATTTGTTCAAGATAACGCTCGATCGGCAGGTTTTCCCTTTATAAATTGTAACCTACTTATAGTGGTTTGGCAAGGAGTCGGTATATACCACAAGGTACATTTGCGTCTGTTAACAGATTAATTAATTTATCTACTACAGCCGATTAGAACCCGCAACCTTTAGCATAGCGACTCAGTGCTCTACACTCTAAGCTCCTCGGCTATATCCAGCATACAACTGAAACTAAATACATATACTTAAACTTATATACTTATTGATAGTAAAACAAAATGTTTAAATCAAACATTGTGCCCATTATCAAACATTATGATCAATATTTAGTCGTTTTGTTATTTTTGTTGTTAGTCTTGGAATGAGGTTGCTTATCTGTATGAGTTGTCTGTATGGTCTGTTGATATGAGATCTGCTAATATTCATTGTTGTGGGTTTTATTGCCGTGTAGTTCCTAATTAACCTGAATAGCCGAAATCTTAACTAGTTGATTTTTCCAGCATTATAGAGCTTCGAATTTCGTGTTCTGTTTTTTTCCAGTAGCAATCACATACATTTTCATATAAAATATATGAGCCAGTGAAAGAATTAAGAGATTACACAAAGTGGAATTACCAAGCATGCACCTGGTTATATATGATTGTCACGAAGATTAAGATGGCCTTGTAAAGTTGCTGGGGTTAGTATCAAACGAATTTTTGAAATTCGTTAGTTAGTTGAAAAACGTTAGTAAGCGTTGTACCGATTAGAAAGCGCCTTAGAGTTAGACCGAGGCGTAGGTGGGAGGATTGCGTCCAGAGTAATCTGGTAGATTTTGATTTGGGTGATCCGTGGGCGGAACTTAGGAAGCAAAAATTGGGGGTATCGGCATTAAGTCTTCGGGCTCGCTAAGCCTTATTACTTTATTTATATTTCATTTTGCGTTTTCGCTTATTTTATTGATTGTGTGCTCCATCATATAAATCGGTGGATTTATTATTAGCATTCTGGATTCTTTATGCTCCTAAATAAAGCAGGCTTAGTCAATCTATATATAACACTAAAAACAACTTAATTAATGTCATAGTAGTACATAAAATAATATAAAATATTTATGTTGCAGTTGTATGATATAGTCGTCGTACGTGGCGTTGACAGGCACAAGCAATATTCCTTATCGCGTTCGATTGAGAACAACTTAGCGCTATCTTGTCGTGTAGAGGATTGAAAGGTTTTATTGCTTCACTCTTGATAAGAGTCACTATAAAGTGGTAAATTGACCTCGATCTGTTCCCAACCGATCCATCTGCAATTCTATAGATCTCTACAACAGAGGCAAGTTCATTCGTGACTGAGGTTGCAAGGAAACCATTCGTGCTTTATGCTGTGATAATAATGCATTGTTATGAATTATAAGAGTAGAATTATTATATTAACATTAGATAATAAACAAATTAAAAAAATCAATACCACCACAGCTCATGAAGGTAATTTGTAAGAGATCATGCTCAACCCCCAGATTTTTCCCTTCAATACCCCTTTAGTCCCTAGAAAGTCTGTAGATCCAACTTGCCGAAATGCATTAGGTAGTTCGGGTTCAGAAACAAGTCAAGAAACAGGCTTTTAATATTATTTAAATATTTAATTATGGTTGAAATATTGATTTAAATAGTGCTCAAAGGCTTTAAGGAACCTTCGCTTAGATACAATTAATATCACAGGCTGGCCAGCGATAACAGATCTGCACAGCCATATTAATCGTTCAACGACGCCGTTGTTTCTTCTGTTGGCAACACTGATAATATCTCTCGCCCTTTTCCTATCTTGATTACTTTTTTGCAACATCCTCGGCGATGATTTGTGCGAAATGATGCTGTTAATCAAGAGGGAACATGTTATCATCCCGAATTAGCTTCGGGCGAAATCTAGATCTCGAGATTATATCTTCCATTCGATTCGTTTCGAAATGATTTTATGCGGATTTTTTAATGTTTATGTTCAATTTGTTAATGCGTTTCGTCTTGGAATATGTTAACAAGACGCGTTGGGCTAGCTCTGCTACTGAGAACAGTTAAAGGAATGTATTTATGCTTGTACCTGTATGCATTGTACTGACACGAGACACTATTGTAGAGTCAGCAGTACTGCTTATGCGGTGTTGGTCTTCTGATAAGGTCCTCTTTGCTATCTAAGCTGCTCGTGGGTAACTGGTATTTGTCAACGGGAGTAATATAAAAATATATGCCTCAGCAATTATTGTTAAAAGTACTTAACTATTTAACTTTTTTTTTAAATTTCAACAAGACTAATGGCTTTATTATCAATTAATATATGCTGTGTATTATATGTGTGTAAACAGACTCCACTGGAGAATTTATGATTACAGAAGATTTTCACATTATGTACTCGGCTAATGTAATTGAAGTTATACCATTGCGAATTACATACCTATTGAAGTCGCGATACGGACTTGTAATATTGTACCACTAACGAACAGAAGTTAGTATAAATTTATGAGTGATTAGGCAATTGGTAAACCTCCAAGCAGAAGACCGAAGCGTAGGTGGTACAATTGCGTTAAGAGCAATCTTATTGATTTGAAATTTTTATTAGAGCTTTATCTCGTCCTAATAACCACCATACACAAACATCGACTTAAACTGAGTACAGTCTGTACAATTATTGATAGCGGGATCTAAACTAAAAAGGATTCCAAAAACCTTAAGTCTCTGAAATTACACAATAAAACTAATAGAAACATCAATGACGAAGTAACGGAATTTTATCGGATTCCAGCACAAGACCGTTAAGACCGGGGGAAGAGATAGGAGCGATATCTAGTGGCCAAAAAGTTAACTATAGAAGGTAACCATACTGGAGTATAGGAAAAGATGGGGAAAGTGAGTAAATGGATAAAATTAATATAAATAAAATTGAAACAATGAAAGAAATGTGAATAGAGTGATAACAAAAGAAACATAAATGACGAAGTAACGGAATTTAAGGTCTTTTGAGTAAATTAAAAATTTGGGAGTAGGTAGAGGAAAGGTGATGAGAGTCAGACTTAAGATTGATAGAGGAGGAATCTAAATTTATGTGGGTAGTTTCAGAGAGGATGCGTTTGTCATGGTTATGAGCTGTAGCTAGGATAGACGTTTTTTCAAAATCAAAGGTGTGGTTTAAAGAAAGGGCATGTTCGGAAAGTTTAGAGGAGGTATGGTTATGGGAGGAAATGGCATATTTGTGTTGAGTAATACGGTCTTTAAGGAAGTTTTTGGTTTCACCTATATAGGAAGAGTTGCAATTAGTAGAAGAACAAGGAATCCGATAAACGACATGGGAACGAAGCTTGAAGGGAATAGGATATTTGATACGGGTATAAATATGGGAAAGTTTGTTATGGGATTTGAAGGCAATACGTAAATTGGGGATAACGGAACATAAGTATTTTTGAATGTTATTAGAGAGGGTGGGTATATATGGCAAGGATCTGTATATAGGGATAGATGGTGGATGTGGCGATCGGGTGGGGGTGGGGGGGTTATAGTAGTCATGGATGAGTTTATTAACAATATAGGGAGGGAAATTGTTTTTAAAAAGGATTTCTTTGATACGGTGGGTGTTGGTTGTATGGAAGCAGGCGTCAGAGAGGGATAGGCCACGGTGAATGATATTTTTAGCGACGTTAATTTTAAGGTGGTGTGGATGTTGGGAGTAATAATTAAGAAGTCGGCCAGAGTCCCTATATACAGATCCTTGCCATATATACCCACCCTCTCTAATAACATTCAAAAATACTTACGTTCCGTTATCCCCAATTTACGTATTGCCTTCAAATCCCATAACAAACTTTCCCATATTTATACCCGTATAAAGATCCTATTCCCTTCAAGCTTCGTTCCCATGTCGTTTATCGGATTCCTTGTTCTTCTACTAATTGCAACTCTTCCTATATAGGTGAAACCAAAAACTTCCTTAAAGACCGTATTACTCAACACAAATATACCATTTCCTCCCATAACCATACCTCCTCTAAACTTTCCGAACATGCCCTTTCTTTAAACCACACCTTTGATTTTGAAAAAACGTCTATCCTAGCTACAGCTCATAACCATGACAAACGCATCCTCTCTGAAACTATCCACATAAATTTAGATTCCTCCTCTATCAATCTTAAGTCTGACTCTCATCACCTTTCCTCTACCTACTCCCAAATTTTTAATTTACTCAAAAGACCTTAAATTCCGTTACTTCGTCATTTATGTTTCTTTTGTTATCACTCTATTCACATTTCTTTCATTGTTTCAATTTTATTTATATTAATTTTATCCATTTACTCACTTTCCCCATCTTTTCCTATACTCCAGTATGGTTACCTTCTATAGTTAACTTTTTGGCCACTAGATATCGCTCCTATCTCTTCCCCCGGTCTTAACGGTCTTGTGCTGGAATCCGATAAAATTCCGTTACTTCGTCATTGATGTTTCTTTTGTTATCACTCTATTGACATTTCTTTCATTTTTTTAATAAAACTAATAATTCGTTTTTGGTAAATATTATCCTTTAATAATCACTAGTATGTAGAAGTTCACAAAAAATACTAGATGATGTGTTAGGATAGGGATTTTTAACAATTCCCTTACACCTTTTTTTTTTAGATTAATTTATTGATATATACAACTATAATACTATGACAACAAGTAAATCTGCTATTATGAACAAATGACATGAAAAAAAACACTTGTGGAGAAACTACCCATTGTTAGCACTCCAATAAAGTTCTATAGTAGAAGGTCTCGATGCCATCTTCTTTTCAGACGCCTTGAAGGATTATCAGGAATAGTATGGGAAGCAAGTTGAGAGACTAGCGAATTCAAGTGTGTATGGAGCTTGTCATAGAACGATAGGCATCTAGTTGGGGCCAATTCAGCAACATATGGGATATTAAGATCATGATGGATGAATTGGTTTGTGACATAATAAGGAGCATTGAGGATTTTACGAAGGATTTTGGATTGTAAGGATTGGATACGAGATGAATTGGATGGTTTAGTAGTGGCCCAAAGCTCAACTCCATAAGTCCAAATAGGTCTGATAACTGTCATGCAAATGAGTCTTTTGTAATTAATTGGGAGCTTAGGGCGTTTGTCCAGTAAATGTTGAAGTAGGCGAAAACATCGAGCAGTTTCTTGTCTTTTCAGTCTTGTATGAGGATTTCACCCTTATACCTTAAAGCAGTATTATACTTTCCTGGAAATAGGACCTCAGTTAAACAATAATTTACTGGATAAAACAATAAAACATATATATATATATATATATATATATATATATATATATGTATATAAAACAATTTTCTATTTGGTATGATGCCCGTGATTCATATAATGATTCTATCTAGGTCCTCGTCCGAATGGACCACAGTGGTTCCATCCCTTCTTGACAATCTTGGCGGAACTGCGTGCCCCGAATTGGCTGGCCAAGTACACCGAGATAAGGGACTGATAAGAGGAGGATGTACGATAGCCTAGTTATTGCAGGATGGACGGAGGGTGCCGTAGCTACAGGAAGGTCGGGGAGGACCAGGTTCGATGTTGCACAACAAATTCACGTCTAATTATGCAACGTAGTGCAGTCGATTTCATAAAGTCAGGGCCACTACTGGAGAAAGGGATCGTATTAGTTCTTCCTTCAGTCTAAATAACAGGATATTATTATTGCTGCTCTTATGACAGAATACGCAAAACGACTAATATGTGTTGAATATTTATTGTTAGCGATTTAGTAACTAATCGGAAAATTTTGCAAATAGCAAGGACGTTGAATATGCCAGAATTAACTAAATATTGGTGTAAAAGTTCCTTAAAAGAGTGTGAAATAGTTGGGGGTCCAGTCAACAAATTTTTCACAAAATAAGTTAAACTTTTTTTATTTGTGCCAACGTTTCGGGCTAATTTTTAGTTTATCATCAGGGCTGAGAATAAAAGAGAAACAGAAAACAGAGCAACACTAACGAAAATATAACAGGGTAAATTAAATAGAAATGATAGGAATGGTAAGAAAGAAATACAAAATGCATAAGATTAAGTCAATTATAAGGACTTCCTACAACATCTTCATTTGTGAATAACATTATAGAAATTTTTTATGAAAATAAAAATAGATTTTTTTAAGTATATATATTGGATTCTACTTATCTTGACTGTTATGGAAATAATATGTTTTTGTTCTTGAGTCTCAGTCCTTCTTTAAACTTCTGTTTACGACGTTTCGAGGCAACAGTGAAAAAATGAGCTTTTAATAAAAACATTAAATAGCGCACATAAATGTAAAATGACACGTGCAAGATGTAATATGATAGGGTGTACTTGCAATTTTCAAAGAATAAACTTCCTAAAAAACAGTTTATCATCAACCAGTTACTTTGCAAATCATAAATGTTTACGAGAAAAGATTTGTCCTCTGCCGGCAGGCGGCCTTGGTGGCTTAAATGGTTAGAGCGCTGTCACGGAGAGACAGAGGATTCGGGTTCGAATCCCGGCCGAGGGTCTATCTTTTCTATTTAAAATAAAAATATTTAAAAATCAAATCAGTTGACGATTAATTATAAAAATCATAAAATGTTTATATTGCGATAGCTATGATCAACGATTAAGTAATCCATTTTTAGGAACAGTAGTTTTATTTAATTGTTGAATATTTTTAGATTATTTAAATTATTATTGCTTTTAATTAATTAAATTTGCATAACACGAATTTAAATCTTCACATCCGATTTTTTGTTTACAGCGCCATTTTAATACTTCTCTGTAGTTATCATTTCTTTTACATTCCGTTTGAAACTATTTTTCTCTTGGTGTATTATTTTAGGTTTATCAAACTTAAATCAAGAACAAAACATATTTTATATATATATATATATATATATATATATATATATATATATATATAATATGTATATAACATAATTGAATACAACTATGATAATAAACTTCAACGCACTAGACTCGAAGTTTTCCTTGCAAAGCTGCGATATGTTAGCATCATATCCACATGTCCCACTGCTGAGTTCTGCATTTAATCTCTTTCATTATGTTTTACGGAGATTAGGTTATGAACTAGTGCTTATAAACAATAAAACTGCCATTGAGGAATGTTAATAACAGAATATTTTGAATTGCTCTTAAAAGATCCATTTATTTGCGAAAACAGAAACATAAAGCTGTACGTACAGCAGAAATTGAATGATCCTCCTTAATCGAAGTCAAAATAACATTGCCGAATCTTATGGGTTATTTTTAAAAATCAGTGTTATTTCTTCATGTTCCCAAAACGTACAGTTCTTGTAATGTTAGGATTGATTATTTAATAAAACATAATCGTTTAATTGAAACTCGTTATTACTTGGCTCATACAGCCTCTATTGTTGTTGCTGTTGTGCAAGGTCTCGGTCAACTACCCTTCCTTTACAACTGTTAGCTTAGAAACAGTACAGTCTCTACTATGTACAGAATCCTAGTTCCTTGTAGATTATATTAGTAGTTTTTTTCATTGAAACAATTCTTCGGTTGTGCCTAAAATTAACTTTTCAGAGATTACCGGATGAATGAATATTAATAACGTGAGACCATGAATTCAAAATATATGGGTTATAATACTGTTACAAAACCTTTTTTTTTTAATTATTATATTGGGTGACGTTAGAGTTCTATTCAATATTATCTATATATATTATAATTATTTATTTTCAATCATTATTTATCTCAAATATTTTTGTCTTCTCCTAGAAATTGATGGCTTGCAAAACCCTTCAGTTCCCTGCTGAGTTATCAATCACTTGTCTATTTTTCCACGGGTATTTGTCAGCTTCGTCAGTCGACAAATAGCCTGTCGTCGAAGTGTTTTGTTCTCAACTCTTTTCCCTTAAACGTGTACAAATTCAAATGTATCAACGAAAAAGGATGGTTCAATTTCCCTTATCAATGTATTACACAACAGTTTCTTATCAATGTCTAATAGCCTTCGATAGGAAAATTGCTTCCGCAGTGATAATTAATTTAAGTTTAATATACTTTTTATTAATCGAAAAATCATTCAAAATATATAACATCTGTAGTGTACATTCACAGATTTATTTAATTCATAATTTTTCAGTATTTATCGTACAGAATACTACAAAAGTATCGGTTACATTTCTGAGTTACACAAAATAAATCAATAGTACATGAATAAATAATTAATATTTCTTAAATTAAACAATGAGTTTAAAAAATTGTTTCTTAAAATGAGTGTTTAATAATCATATAAAATTTAATGTTTCATCTAAATGTCTCTTGTTTTAAATATTTATTGGTTTTATTAATTATTTGATATTTTTCTTTTTCGAATCAAGTATTGAATTTAAATCACCGAATTAATTTTATGGTTAATCGTATATTATTACTATAATAAAATAAAGGTATTTTCTTTTTTGTACAAGTACATTTTAAAGATAAGGTTAGATTTTGGTTGATTAAGATGTTAAATACATAAACACCTGTTATTTACTTTCCAAGTTTGCTCATATTTAAGGGGATAGTCATAATTACTTTACTAAATAATTATTTTCAAAAAATGTTTGACGTTTTAGAGGCTTCCATAATTGATTTTAAAAAAAATTACATCAAAACAACCAACGAATGGTTCAGTACATGGTTGGGACCTTATAGTCTTCATTCCTGCGTTTGTGATACGATACATATCTACCCACTTTACAGAGGCTGGACGAGCCCCAGGATGATCTCTAGATCTACAGCATCAGTTCTCGACTGTTAACAGGATAATCTGCCACTGCCGAAGTCGAACTCATCAGTTACCTCCTTAGTACCACTTTATTCCACTAATGGAGTTATTAAAGGAAATCTAATAAAATATGTTTTATTAGACTTATTTCAGTTTAAAAAAGCCTAAGAACGTTTAGAACTATTTATAGGACGAGACAAACTGAAAAATCCCAGAGGTATGAATGAGATAGTGGTGTGGTGCATTTACAGAAATAGATTCTGGTCTCTCAATGGGGTGGTAGTGTTGGGGCCACTAAAGCAGTATATACACTATTTACATTTCTTGTAAATATATATAATATGCATGTTGAAATGTATTTAAATTTTTCTAAGCGAGTTTTGTATCCTATTTATGATTTTGATTAGATTGGTATTACTAATTTATTTTACTATAAATAAAACTCAAATAATATAAAACGGAATAAGGTTATTTTCGCCCAAATAATACATCAGCTTTTTTTATTTAAAAAAACAACAAAAAAAGATGGTTTTATTTTATTTGCTATCATTTCCGTAGGTTGTCAATCGACTTGAATTTTAACTGTTCATCCGTATCCTTTTTATTATTTTTCAAAAATACAAATTACCATGAGCTTTGGTATGGAAAAATTAGTGTAATTATGGAAAATTTGTAGATTTCGGTGACCATTTCACCCAGAAATAAAAGTTTCAGTAAATATATATTATCTATAGTTCGAAATGTTAATTTCTTAATGAAATGTTTTCGGAAATATACACATAACTACATTCTTTTTTTCCATATTTATGCTCAGAATAATTTATATTTTTGGAGAGTATTGTATAGGAACCGATTGATCAGTTAAAGCTTGTAATTCAAATCGAAGCGACAGCCTGTGGAACCCAATACCTTTTATTTATTTTGGAATTGTTTGCAATGCAAGTTTGCATTGATTCTTGAATTTATTTATTTTGGCATAGCACATATTTGCATTCCTTTTAAAATAATTCTAGAAAGGTATCAGTAAGAACTAATAATGAAGAAATTATTAATAAACGATGCAATTAATAAGATAAGAATTAAAAAATTTGGATGTTGTCTCTCAACATATTACTTTTTGCGGTATGCATTCTTTTTCCAGCCACCTCGTCAATTGTCTTAACTGTCGTGTTATCGTTTAAATTGGTCCATTTCCATTCGGATGATTTAAGAGCCCCGGTCCGTTTTGACAAACACTTATTTACAGGCCTTGCAATCCCATCACATCTGAGATCACGCGCTCAATGTATGTTTGCTAGTTACTTTGGTTAGATGGTATTGAAGGTTAAAGGAACCAGTTACGGAAGCGATACCAAAGAATCCGGAAAAGCGAGGAAGTAATTTCAATCCGAAGGAAAGTTGAAGAAAGTCAATCGGTAAATTGGAAAGTTATAACTTGTCCTCGTACGCAGACATTTTTTCGAGAGGGGGAGTGTTTGAAAATATAGAAGTGTGTGACCGCAAGTGCCTATAACCGCATAGTACGTTTTAGTGTTTTGTAGTGTCGAATCAATTGATTAGTTTTTAATATGAAGGAAAAACTTAAGGTTGAAGGGTTCATTGATCCCTGAAAAAAAGGGGTTCTTTGATCCTCTACCAGTTGCTTTCGTCACTGCTTGTCTTCACCATCAGCTAGTTCCCCTGTGTCCTATTCAATTGATAAAAAAACTAATTATTTAATTACGTGTTTTACTAATTCCCTAATTCTATTTTTTTAAATATGCATTTCATTCTTCAATTGCGATGAACAACATCACCTAAATGTTGAGAAAATCTGAACGAACGAGAACTTTGGAGTTAATTTGTAGAAGAAATGAATCTATTAAAACGATGGTTTGTCTGCCCAAATACCCTAGGAACTACCAACTATAAATAACGAACTATTTAATGTAAATTTGTATGTTTTTAAATTTATTTATCCTTCAGTTGAATATTTATGACCATATTAATGAAAAATTCAGAAACTTTAAACTAAATATAAATTGGAATGAGTTAAATTATCTTAAGCTGTTTTTTAAATATCACTTTATTTAATGAATTGCTAAAACAAAATTGGCTTAAGTACCTGCTCAAATATTGAACTATGAAATCTGAACGAACTTATTATATACTTATTATATGAATTATGAATGAAGTTAGGATATAAAAAATAAATAAATATAAGTTGTGGTAAATAAAATATCAAAAGAAATATTGCAGAATCATCGAAGTTACTGCAGTGTAAATAACTCAAATTGTCAACATATATAAAAAAATAAATAGTAATTTTATTTAACATAAATTCTGTAATTTTCGACTTTCTTTTATCTAGAATAAGAAGGACATTTTAGTTTAGACGTCAAAAACAATTTAATAGCTTTCCTAAATTATAAACCTTTGTAATGTTTTAGCATAAATTTAATGCTCAATTGTAACTTACAGTTAAGTCAATGATGATATTTCTCTTAAAATTGTAATAGATAAATTTTAGTTATAGTAATTTACTAATAAACTTTTACACTTACACCTTCAATAGTTGACCAGCGCTAAATTACTATTATCTAAATATTTAACATTTATTTACACAAACATATAAAACCAACTGATATCGATATGAAACTAGATTTGAGTCTTTCCTCGATTCAGTAAGTCACTAACTTTAGTACATTTCCCGTGACATGTTTTTTTTGTTTTGATGTATGGAATTCGCTGGTTGTCAATTTCTTTTTTACGAGCACTGTTTTTTTTTTCTTTAAGTGACGATGAAATGTCCATAAATATATTATAAACCCATTTTATATTACTAAAGGGAATTCGTTAAAATACTTTTAAAAAATTTTTTTGGTTCAAAAAAACAAAAATGGCTACAAGTTCATCAAACAAGACCAAAGGGAAGTCGTTAAAATCCTGGAAACATTTTTTTTTTTACAAAAAACAAAAATTGCAACGAATGCAGATCCACTTTGATGTACCCCCCGAGGGACGTACGGTTGCAGAATACCAAATGGAGATGCAATGTATGTAGATTGATATAATTATATCCAATTGTATCAATTGGTGAAGCCCCTCCGACCATGACAAGGCCTTATGTTTTCTGTTCACGCTTTGGATCGTTCCCTGACAACCCAGTTAGATCTAATGCAATTCCCATTATTCGCTGTGTATATAAATGTCAATAAGTCGATTTTATCATTGTTTAACACTTTTTTAATAAGAAAAAAATAAATAGTTAAAATTACTTTTTTTGTTTGTTGTTCATTAGAATGTATGGCAATACTTGTTTATCGCGAAGATTTATCTTATTAAATAAAAATTAAATTACCTGTACCACAACAACCCGTAAAGAATCATCTTCGTTACCTGTTACCATTTGAAATCCGTAGACTTCTAGTTACTTCCTCAATTTTCCCTCATTTGGACTGTTGCTGTACAGTATATGGAGGTGTCACTGAAGATCTCGATGCAAAACTATAACGGTTGATCAATTGCTTCTTTCGTTTCATCTTTCGTATCACCCGATATTACGAAGAGTCTAAGTGGCTTAAACCTTCCTATCGCCGTAAGTATTTCCTAGCCACGTTTCTTTACTAAATTATTCAATCCCGCCGAATGGAATTATTTCATCTCCGATCTCCTTAAATTCAAAACCTCGGTCCACTCCCGTAACACCCGTTCGGCTCTCAGACCTATATACAGCATCCCACCGAACAACTGCTTTTGACAGAGCTTTCCTTATCCGATCCTCGGATAGAAGAAACTCCATACCTTCTTCCATTCGTCGTTCCCATAATCTTCTAGCCTTCAAATCCCGTATATTCCAGCACCTATTATCCCTACAATTCCCAAAAAATCGAAAATAGTGGGACATCACTTTAGACTTAATGTTCTCTTTATTCGATGAATGTATGATGTTTTTTGATGTACATTTATATGTGTTATTATGTATTTATATATGAGTTTATGGAATTTAAACCACGTACATAAGTATTATTAATATCATATAGATAGGTTTTAAAAAAATAAAGAAAGGACGAAAAGGGATGAAATGTATACATCTCTGATAATATTGTTTAATTTTTCTTCATTTTTGTTTTTTGTTTTTTTCTTGGCATAAATTTGAAATAATGTAACTATAAATTGGTTCTCTTATATAATTATTGTTAACTTATTTTAATTCTTTGTTTCTTTCTTTTCTTCTAATCTGTTCTTAAAATATTGTTATTGTAGGTAATTTACATTTTTTTTTGTTCATTTTTTATTCTTTCTCACTTACTGAATTACTTGTTATAATTAATTAAATGTAATTATTTTTCATTCTAAGACATAATAGCTTACAATGTATGTATTGTTATTCTATAGGGACTTGTCCCAGAATAAATAGAGACATTATTATTAAAGGGTCGTGGATTCACTACATGACAGAGACTAAACGCTGAAAGCCGGATTTGATCCCGGGATCTTCAGTGCTCCACACACTGAGCAACCCCGCTCCAGAATATTATCCAGTTTTTTTTTCAAGTGATCAATAATAGAAAATTTTAATATTGAATGAAGTAATATTCAGACCAAGTAATTCGAAACGCAATTGCTTGTAACAGGTTCGAGAAGGGAGTAACGGTTTCTCTAACAGGTGTTATTGAGTAGTAGCTATGATCTAACACAGAAAGCGATGAACAGTACTCACGAGATTTCTAACCCGGTCTTATGTTACAACATTTAAGGAGCTTAATGCTTTATATTTATTTACTAAACAAGTAATGTTTTTTTCAATAATAGTAAAAGAAACTCAAAAAGATACATAAATTATAAATAGGATGCAATAGAAAATACTGAAACGAAGCCTCTGAAATACTGGGGAAAAACAACCAGTCAACGTTTTGTCCAGTCAGGCTTCATCAGTGCACACACCAAAATAAATCGCATCAAACATAGCAAAATGCAGTACATCTCACTCAGTCCTAACATACTCACCGAATAGAGACAGCAACCTTGCTCTAATACACTCCATAAACAACTCAATACTAAACAAAGTATGAATGAATGAATGAAAATATCCTTTATTTATGCGCACATTTTACAATTACTGTAAAATGAATTTACAAACAACATAAAAAAACAAAACAATTTTTTACAATATAAAAAAAAACAATTCTTTACTATATAAATATTTATACACATTTTCCTTACATAGGCCTTCCTTTTGGAGTGATAGTCCTTAACACCTCCCTGGGTGGCTAGCCGTTCTGGGATGCGGAATTTTTTAGGGCAAACCATTTTATTTTCCACTCTTCTCTATCCTTAGCAGCTCTCCACCAGAGGGGTCCTGCCAAAAACCCAAATGGATCTCTCCATCTCTTCCATTTTCTGCCTCTCGTCCTTTTTTTTGGTAATTTGGTGTCCATTCCGTGACTACTCTGACCATCTGTTGTCACTGCACCGCAAGAGATGCCCAGCCCATTTCCATTTGCCTTTCATTGTCTACAAGCATGTGTCTTTTAGCCCTGCATCTTTTTTTAGCTTTTTGCATCTTATTCTGTCCTTTTTCTTCACTTTCATTATACTTCTTTCGATGCTATTCTGCCACACATTGATCTTCTTCTCTTGGGCTTTTGTCAAAGACCTGTCGTTTTAGGTCAATACTTATGTTTCCTTTCATTATGTACTTCAGAGACCAGAACTTGTTCCAACCAAATGCTAGTCTTCTCTGAACTTCTTTTGTTGTTAGTTTAAATTTTAGCGCCTTTATTTTAATTTATTATAATTATAAGAGTTAAAATTGGTAAATTAGATAGTGGGTTTTAAAATGTTTATCGGGTCATTGTAAACAACTAATACATACCATTCATTTGAAGCTACCAATTTCAAAAATACTTTTCGTATTAATAGTTAACATTCTTTGTAATTAAAAAAAAAATACAACAAATGAACGGTCTTGGGTCCAGTGCATGGTTGAGATTGTATTGTTTTTAGGACAAAGGTTGTGAAGGGTTTTTTGGGATTGAAATCAAGCAAAACCACCACCGGGTTTTCCTACAATTAAGGGTTCTACCTTTATAGAGACTCTGAGTCCCAGGAGGTTCCATCCGGGGGATTTACAGATTAAATAGATTATGATTTGAAATATTATACTAAAATTATTTAGTATAAATATCTTCATTAGTAATATTATTGATGGCTTCACTACAATTTTTTTCTTAAATTTTAATCATAATCATATAACCATCATTATCATCAGTTGACACACGCATGAAACATAAATTATTATTATTTTTCCCCAACATTTGCATAATTATATGATTAATATATATATTTTTTCATAAAGGAGTCGTTTATTTTCTACTTAACATAGAATGGAAGTTTTTATTACCTACTGGACATGATCTTAAATCTATAATAAGCATCTGTAGCTTCACTACTATAGTTTTTATCTTAAAGTTGTATTCATGAGGTATTCATCTGGTGAAAACAAATATAAATAATTTTTTTCCCCAACATTTGCATAATAGTGAAATTATTTTACATTTTTTTTTAATAACAGTCATTTATACCGTATTTAACATGAAATGGATGCTGTTATAACTTACTACACACGATCTTAAATACATAATAAGCCGGATGTAGCGGAGATCCGGAAGTAATACAGGCATAAAGAGGATATGATCGAGATGGTTTAGATTTCCGGTTGGTAGTTAATGTGTGAACAGGAAAGACAATACCACTTTCATCTAGTACCGCCTTTCCCTTCCATGTATTAGTGTATTAACTGTATATTAATATAATATTGAATAACCAGGATGTACCTTCTATATAATAAGTAGTTATCTCCACTTATAAATATATTTAATCAATTAGCTGCCTGAGATGGGTTCTAGGACCCCCCTGGGGTTCAACCAGCCTCTATAAAGTGGGTAACCAAAATAAGGGTGAAATCTGGCAGTTGAACTTGATGTAGGACCAATCACCACCCTGCCCAAACGTTGTCCAAGAAACAGCGCATGTACCATACTACATGTACTGAAATCCAGACCCTTTATGTGTTTTCAAATGGAGTTTTCAAAGCTTTTTGTTGTCCTACAGTATTATTATATTATATAGTTTATTAATATACACATAATATATGTGTTATGTTATCTGTGGCCAATATCCATATTCTGGGAGAATAAAAAAAAAAAAGGATAACCATTAGGGTATTTATACCAATTGGTATCGGTTTCACACGTTGTAGCTTCGTGTTAAGTCACAACTAGTTTTAACTTTTTATTCGTTTCTCGATAATATTCTCGATCCTAAATATTTTCTCATTATCCAGTATCCATTCCTATCTCACTAACAGGTCATTCAAAGTAAACCACAATAATGTATTTTCATCTCCCTTTCCTCAATCTGCTGGTGTTTCCCAAGGCAGTATCCTAGGCCAAATTCTCTACACAGTTTATACAGCTGACATCCCAACCATCCTATTACTATCCTTACCACATATGTCAATATCTATTATCAAACAATACTGATCTAGTTATAGCATGCCATGTTCTTCAAACCCATAACCTTGAAGAATAACTACAAACGTTGTAAGCTCTCAATCAATTACAAAAGACTCATATACATGCCCCAGCGTTTTAAAAGAAAACGACCTTTAAGTTTAAATTGTTATTTGAGTGCTATCACTGGGTAGTTTCTCTACCATTAATATGAGCTGAAGTGGAGAAAGATTGGATTTCAGAAATCATAATGTATACTAATATTCAACCATCTCAAGCCGTATTCGAAATATTCTTGCTGTGGTGCTTCCTTAACACTTCATGGATTTAAGGGTAAAGTTAACATAATCGGTAATTAAAATCCTTCTGTTTCTTTTTTAAATGGAATATTTGCTCAAGTGGAAAAGGAATGCTCGACTAGAACCTAAGGTCGGATGACCACCAAGTTCCCAATGACCATCGGAGGACAACGGCCTCCACGACAAATTAACCGTGTCCTTTTCGTCCGCTCTCTTCCGAGAACAGCCCTAGTGATTTGTCCCGATTGTGCGTGTACTGAGGATGTGTCTCTATTGTTTGGGTACGGTATGTACAAAATGTACGAGAGATAGAAAACCAAGAAGAACATTTCAATTAAAAATTTAAAAGGGCCTATAGCAGATTCAACGCTTTAAAATTAGTATGACACCTAAGAATAGCTATTGTATATAGTCAGGTATATATAAAAAATAAAACCCGTGGGTATGTATGTATGTTCATTACGTGATAGAGACACCACTGGAAAATTATAAAAAAATAATTAAAATTTAAATATATTTTTCTATTATATACAGGCCCTCAGGAAGTTAGCATCAATAATACTACTGGTTTGAAATATAGGGGCAGCTAAAAACATTAAATAATAATTAAATTTTAATTACAATAATTAAAATTGGTGAGACATTAATTATTTGATTTAATAACTTGGAAGAGCTTATAAGAGTTATTCATTTTGTTTCCTCAGTCTCAATTATTATAATTAAATAATTATAATTAAACCTATAAATTAATAATTGCTAATGGAAA
The DNA here is from genome assembly GCA_037127475.1 of Arma custos. Classification (NCBI taxonomy): domain Eukaryota; kingdom Metazoa; phylum Arthropoda; class Insecta; order Hemiptera; family Pentatomidae; genus Arma; species Arma custos. Next base: position 46,121,426 of record CM073762.1, on the reverse strand, counting down.
AAAAGTAGTTTTAATTTATTATTCTTATTTTAATTCTTAAAACTTATTAAATGCCCAAGTTATTTATAGTTTTTTTTTTCTAAAATAACTGCTATTTAATCACCACCTAAAATAACTATTATTTTCTATCTCTCATCATGTCCTCAATTAGTAATTGCGAAATATGGAATTGGGATAATAAAAAGTATTATCATACCTCGATTTTTGTTCATTATCATACCTGTTATTCTAGATTGTTTATTTTAGTAATTGTTTCATTTAAATACTAGTTAATGACCATTTTTTGTTATTGTTTCAGGTGAGTTGCTGTCAAATTATACCACTGATACTAAGAGTAAGAATTAATTTTTATTTAGTATTTAGTGTATTTTTTTATGCAAATATATCAATACAGAATTATTATTATTGCTAGAGAATGGTAAATTATTATAAAGCTGGTTGAATACTGCAAAAATAGGGGACCCCCATGTGGTAGCTGTTGAAGATACATTTTTCATTATTATTGCTGATAACAGCTCATTCTGATAGCATTATCAGCTATATGATACGTAGGTACTCTGTGGTCGGATAGATTTTTTTCAATGCATATTTGTTTAGCATCTAGGTACAGTAATCTTAACATCAATAATAAAAAACTGGAATGAATTATTCGTGACTTACGTTTAAGTACTTATTTACACTATTTTAAAAATTTTAGATTTTGCTGTACTATTTTAAGAAATACTTTTATGATTATTTCACGTATTTTAATTTTTTTTTTACTGTCCATTACTCATATTTATTCTATTCGAAAATCTTTATATATTAGTAAAGTAAGGGTGTTTTTTTACATTTTCAATCAGCTCACTAATGTTAAAACTAAAAAGTATACAATATTTTCAGAATATTTCTCTTTAATTTTTCTCACCAATGTTACAATTTATTTCTCGACAGAGTATGAATAACATTTCTCATACCTATATATGTTTCAGAAGTCTTAACATTTAACATTTGAGTATAATTGATGTTTTTTTCATTTAATTAATTTAAAGGTAGCCCAATAAGTAGAGCTACTGTGCTGAAGGCTTCGGATTCAAATCCGGCCGTGGCGCATAAATTATTTAAACTATTAACAGCCATAGTGGACCTTGAGAGATCTGCCGATCTTCCCGGCTACAATTAAAGTGGGTAACTTTAATTTTGAAGTACCTACACGGTTGAGTGTGGTATCGTACAAATCGCCCTCCTGCACAACCATTTAGATACAAAACAGTCTGTAATAAATAAAGAAGGCGAAGCCATTCATGGGTTGTATTGGTAACTAGTTTTTTATAGTTGTAATATGAATTTAAATTAGTTATATTTATCGTTATACATTAATAGTTTTGCCATAGTTTACCATACTTAAATATTTCTTTTTCTTTTTCCCCTCTAATTTGTAAATTTTCGAGTTACTGGTAAGTTCTTAGTCAACCACCAAGCTTTAAGCAATTATTATATTTTGTATTATTTAATTTCAAACGATTTTATCTTATTAGAACTTCATTATTTTTTATTAACTTTAAATGTTTTGAGAATAAATATTAATTAATTAATGAATTTATAACAACGAGATTATCCGGATGCCTTTCCCAACGGCTGAGATCGAAAAAGTGCTCCCTATAAACAGGATGCATTTACTATCTCAACAGTTGTTATCAAATGATATTCATTATCAAATTTCGCTAACTTTCTCTGTTATCACTTTTCCATTGACTATATAATCGCAATTAATAGCAATAAAAAATAATAACAATGTATTTCTTTGATTTCTTTTTTACCTAACATTCCGTTATCCTTCTGATGAGATCACAGTGAAATAAAAGGAATTCTTTCTTCTCCTCTGCATAGATATTTTTGTTTTATATTTATTTATTTGGTTGTTATTATTATGTGATAACACTCATATTATTTATAAAAATACTACATATGCTTTATCGCAAGTATTGACTTACTTGTTTACATATATAGATGTGATGTACGTAAGGGCGATAAATCCTAGCCATAAATAGGCAGTTATTCGATATTAAAACGATCTATTTATTTTATTTATCGGCTTTATTTTGTTAAAATTATAATGTCCAAATATATTTTTTATGTTTATTATTACACTATTAACAATAAAATAGCCCTAGGAAGGGAAAAGTCCAGGGAGAAGAGACTGTATCGACCTAGCTGTGGTCTACGGCTCCAACTCGGTCCCACCCACGCCCAAAATCTAACAGTTCTTATCTAAAATATATTTTCCAATATATTATATACATATGTAAATTCCAAGCATTAGCTATAACAACCAAAAAATTAAGCAATATGTAAAATTTCGTAGGTTGCGTAAATCACATCATTCTTTCCCTTATAAATATATAAGTATATATTTCAACCACAAATATTTGACTCGTTTTAAATTTGTTTAATTGTTATTAATTTTCCTTGATGATATGCTAGCTCACTACTTAGGGTCTAGTCTTCTAAATCCCGGGTTTGAGACCCACTGTGGCATTATGTATTCTGTTAATAGCCGACAATCGACTCTGTAGGATCTGGCTCACCCAGTCTCTGTATAGTGGGTACCCTTGATTAAGGTGAGCATGGTGTCCTAATCACCTTGCAATACCTTTGGTTTACAAACTAGATAGTCCGCACTATATACTGATAGGGTTGTGTTAGTACAGATTTATTTTTATATCAGCCGCAATATATTAAGAGATAAGTCTTCTTCTGATTCTATCTTTGAGGTGCGATATGAGAATTTAGCTCAGGATTCAGACTGAAAATATTTAAAACATAGAGAAAGAACTGTACTGTGTTTCACATGTATTGCAAAACTGTTGGATGAATTATATCTCGGATGTTGCATTTCCAATATAATTTAAATGCTGAAAGCTCTGGAAGTATACATTCTAGGTTTGGAGTGCTTAATTTGATATAGGAAATATAATGTTTGTTATTAATGGATTGAAATGATAAGGAGGTGCACTCATTGATTTCACAAACTAAGAACAACTTATTTTATTATATCAAAGTTTCAGCCTGAGATGCAGGCGATCTTCAAGGCTGGGAAAAAGAAAAAGAAAATAAATATATAAAACATTGCGGTACAGTTTATTTGGACAAGGAAGCAGAACAGTTTATATGACTAGAATTGATAACAATGAAACGAAATAAAGAGTGTAAAATAAATAGTGAGAAAAAATAGAGTTAGATACATTTTGATTATTTTCGTTATTATGTAAATTTAAATATCTATTATTAGAATTATCCGATCAACTATTTTCCATCTAAATGTAGTTTTGTTAGCCCAGAATTAGTTTCATTAAGTTATTTCGATTTTTATTTTGGCCTTAACCAAGATTCTTCTTCTTCTTTCCCTTCCTCCATATACCTTTCAAAAAGATTCTTCCGGTTCCTGAAATATTCTTAAGACAGTTCCGGAGGACGTATGGACATATGGGTTCATTGCGGTACCCTCACCTATCACCCCTATTGGGAATCCGCATCCTCTCATCAGCTATTCATGACCAACACGGATCGTCGCCCCGGCAGCTGATGGACAACCGCAGTGAAGGACAGTTTGTTATTGTTGAGGTGCGATCTGCAAAGAGTGCGGACGCTCTACATGCAAAGCCTTCACATAATGGAGTCAGTTGTGCGGATGCGGGTACAATGCCGGCAATAAGCAGCTCAACAGATCGGAATTAATGCAAATCCAGGGGACAGATGTGTTCGTACGACCGGTTCTTTACGCAGGCGGGTGCCGGCCACTTGGCAAGTTGTACACTTTTAGGGTCGCTTCTGGAGCGTGGCTAATCGAAATGTAATGAATGTTAAGTAAGTCGACATGTAAACATTCTTTTCTGAGCCTCTTGTCATCCGAAGATCCTTCTGCTTCTTTTCTGCTAAGCATCTTTACGTTTGAAGCTAACCATTTTTGATTCCTCCTTTTTAGCTATTCCTCTTTATAGCGGATTTGTAATGTCCCCCCCAAAAAATGTATTCATAACGTCGATGTCGATACAAAAGTAGTATCGAATGTAATAAAAAATCATTTTTCTTTTTCGATCTACAGCGACTACTGTAGGATTGAATAGTGTTACAGCGAATACACTCGGTACAGGGGAAGAATAACAAAAGTTATAATTAATGTTCGAAACTAACGAATACATTTTTACAATAATAATTATATAGTGAACATTATATTTTTTTTAACTGGGAGTTTCAAAGTTTCGAAGGTAACATATTCGCGTGTTTGATCTGGTTTAAACAGCAAAAAAATCAATTCCACGAAATTCCTTGCATGGCAGAGTATAGCATCTTGTGTTTTACAATGTTTTTCGTAAAACCAACTGGTATAATAGTTAGTAATTGCGATTTTGGAACTATTTAAGATGGTACAATGCAAACTAAGGAAGACGGTGTGCCACACTGAATGGTTTTGCATTGTATATTACAAACAATAATTATAAATTATATTAGAGAAGAGTTGGTCGACTGTATCTTCTAATTTAAGAAAGAAATAGTTGGGGGTGCAGTCAATGAAAACACCAAAATAAGTTATGCTTATTTTGGTGTTTTCATTGACTGCACCCCCAACTATTTCTTCCTTAAATTATAAATTATAGATTATCGTTAGGTGACTAATTAAAATAAATTAATGAGAGTATTCATATAAAATTATCTGCAAGGCACAAAACAATGAATAACGACATACTTAAACTACGTTTAACGCTACGCACTGATTTTAAATTAACCTTAAAACAGTTTTACGCTCTCCTGAAAAGTGGTGTTTTTCACATTCGATACTTGGCGTTGGTATCGGCGATTTAAACTTTTGAATAATACCATGTCTAATTTAAATATACTTTGTTATTTCTGATCCTTTCAGTATTTTATGCATGATCCCGGGTGAAGTCATCGATACCTTGAAAACTTGTGTGATTAATGAGCAACTGTGTGATGTTACTCAACATGTATTGAAAACTGTTGGATGTATAGATGTATTTATGTGTGTCGCTGATCTAGTATTTCAATAAAATTTAAAGTGTACAATTGTTGAAATATGCATTCATGTATGGAGGACTCAATTTGAATTTATACAGTAATTTTTGTAGATCCATAATCTGCCTCAGGTAATAGTTATTTTTAAATTCTTATTATGGTTACAAAAACATCTGAACTAAACATCTGACTATTGATTACTAAACCAAGACTGCATTCTGGGTACTATTGTTTTAATAATGGTATAATAGTTCCGCTTTTTAGTGTTTTTTTATGCGCATATTAGTAATTAATATTTTTAATCAATTCATTCATCAGTCTCCGCTCGTTTCACCAAATCTTTTCCTTTGTTTTGCTAAGCATGCTGCTAGTCCTCATTCTGAGACTGGCAGTCTCTGGTATTGGCCGTGGTAATTTAAGAGAGTATTTAATTAATATGGAAGCGGAGTTGCTCAGTGATAGAGAGCTGAGAGAATTTTATTTAATCTGTTGCTGCAGCAGTTGGAGATGGATACTACTATGGGATCTAGGACCCTCCTGGGGCTCACCTACCTCTATAATATTAACATGATCACCTCCTGAGAACAAATCACCTCCCTGCACTACCGTTGTCCAAGAAACAGTATTTAATTAATGTGCTGAACCCAAGACCCTCACAGTGGTACAGGTTTTTAGAAATTTAATTAATATCTTTAATATACAACGACCGCCTTAGTCCGATGTAGAGCAACAACCCACCTCCTTCATCACCCTCCAAGTCACCAATCAGGTTTGCCGCCCGTATCCTATCCAATGCTCTGAGTGAGAGCGGAGTTAGGCCCCTGGTGAGTCAGCGGTCGAGAATCCTTCTCCCAGCGGTGAGTCACTGTCTCAAGGAGCCCGAGGTGATTGGTGTGGGTGCGCAGTTGCGTATATCACAGTGCTCCGCAAGATATTGCGCCCCCCTGTCCATTACCTCCGGGGGACGATGGGGGTCCTCTGACGATGGAGGGTGAAGGAGGATCGAATATAGATTGTACTTGTTAGCGTAAATCACTTTATCTGTTGACACTGATCACACTTGTTTATGTATAAGTATTTATATGTGTGGCCTGGGTGCTGTGAGAGTATGCATTATGAGTGTTAGCTCGTACCAATATCATTATTCATTTATTTGGTAACATATGCAGTTCTATAATTAGGTACATAAATTTATAATGTTATCCTTACAGGCTTTGTGTGGATAGCTCAGTGAAGAAGTGTATTGTATACTAATTTAAAGGTTACAAGTTCCTAACATGCTAAGGCTAATAAATTATATATGCAGTTATCGGCATTATTTGAGCCTTTGGTATATAAAGACCCTTCAGTTGCTCACCCAACCATGGAGTGGGTACCCTTAATTGGGAAAAAATATGGCGATTAAGCGAGATACCTTGATATTCACATTCCTGCTTGGTTTAGACACTGTACAGTCTTCACTAAACACTTGACTTGAGATCTCTCTACAGGTGGTGCAGGCTTCCTCTTATTTATTTATTTTTTTATGATATTCAAAATGTTTAGTACCGCCTTCCCAGCAACAAGGTCTCTCTACCATCGAAAAGTCAAGAGATCGTGACAAAGTCTCAGTAAATTAGTTATCAGTACCAAGCGGAGTGGCTTAGTGATAGAGCGCTGAGTTGCCATGCTGAATGCCCTGGGTTCAAATCCCGCATGCTGGCAGATTTTTATTTAAACTTTCAACTGCCGGAGATGGATCCTATAGTACCTACGACTATCCATGTGCTGACCCAGCCTCTATAAAATGCTATAAAAAAAATAGGACGGAAAATGCGGTGTGATCTAGTGCAAATCACTTCACTGCATGACCGTTGTCCAAGAAACAGTACAGTCTCTACTGCATTCTAAACCCTTCATGGGTTGCAGTGGTACCTACTGGTTTTTCATTTTTAGTTACATCTGTTTGAAAATATATTATCTGACTTTTCTACAAGGAGAACGTACACCTGCTGAAATTGATTTCGAAACAGCTAAGTAAATAGAACATACGTCTCGATACCAGTATTTTAATCCTTTTAAAGATTATCACTATAGATGTTTTACAAATAATAAGATAAAGTGAAGATTAATTATATTGACATAGCATTATAATGTTTAAGTAAATGTTCTTTATAGTTCATTTTAAGATCTTCGACTTATCGCACTGTATCATGAAATTACTACCGTGGATGAAGAGTAAATAATGAGTTATTGAAACTTTAATTAAAAAAATCATTTATTTAGTTTATTTTATATAACTTTTATGGGTGGATAAAGCGTCCTAATTGTTGTACTAAATCTTGTGAGGGTTGCGTATTGTATTTTATTCAATATCGAAAACAGTACTGTAATGTTTTATAGGAATTATTACCGTAATCTCATGTCCATGCTAACCTAAATCTGACCAGGGTTTCGAACTCGTGAGTGGTCTATTAGGCCTCTGGCCTTTCCGTAGTGATTCACCTCTGTGGTTACAGAGCATGGACCATACAGCGCAACCTTGAACCAATCCAGGTGAAACACTCATCCGCACGTATCCATCCTTGTCTGGAGGAATATCGCTCCTTTAAAAGAACGACAAAACTTAAAATTCTGTTGCTACAAAAGGAATGATTTGCTTTACCAATATCCAAATTTTTAAGTTACTAAAGCTTAAATTTACAAAAAGACTTATATTAACCTTGAGTTGGTGGAATATTATTGTTGTATTTTAATTAACTGATTGCATTTTTGTGTTAAACTCCATTAGGAATTCTAGTGGTTGAATTCTTTTTTTAATTAAGTCATATTTTTGTTGTATCATGTCCGAATTTGATGTTTTATTGGCCTAATAGCATAAGTTTCAAGTTTTTTAATGGTTAATAAAAGAATTTCTATACCATCAGTATAGTAGTACATAGAACCTTTGCTTTACCAGTACCCAAATTTTTGTATTTTAGCACGCCCTAACCATCCAAATTTTTATATTTTAACTCACATGGAAATTTCTAATACCTCTATTGAAGAATTCACTTTTTTCGAGTAATGACGTTGTTCTTTCGAAGAAGCGATATGCCATATAATCTCCCATGTTAGTGTAAATTATCAATGAAATTTAATTTTTGCCCCTAATTTTGTTATTGTTTTGTTATTTTTGTTTATTGTTATAAAAAAAGGCTTCAATAACATTCTTTTGCAAGAGGCCACCTCAAGATTAAGGTTTGGTCTAAAGACCTCGCCCCATTCTCCTTGAACTTTCTTGTTATTATCTTTCCGAACCGTTGTGTCTTTGAGAATATAGATTGATAATTAAGATATCGAATTAATCTGATATTTTTTCTTGATTTGACTATGTTATATCTAAGGCCCGGATTTATAAGCAACAAAAACCATCAAAATATGCCATAAAAAGTACCCAAATATGCAGTAAACAGTATGATAACATGCAATATAAAATGCTAACGAAGTGTGAAAAATAGGTAATAATGATAAAATATTGGTCCATAAATACACACAAAAAAAAAACAAAATATTTTTATTTACATCAAATTACAATATTTACAATTTAAATTTTTTCATATTTCCAGTTTTTAAAATTTATAAATACTAATTATATTAAATACAGGAGACATTTTTCAATTTATCCATGTTTTGTTTTGCTGTTCTTCTCTTTCTACCCTAAGGATGCCTGAATGGGCGAAATATTGGACAGATATCTTCAATTTCTGTTTTAGTTTGGAGACTTAAGGGCTTTTCGTTGGAATTTTTTCTACGGTCTTAATATTAAATACTACTAATATAACGGGCAGGTTTTTGTGAAATTATTTTTTTTATTAATGCCAGTATATGAACCTTCAATATTAGGCAATATTTGAATATTTTTTTCTATATTCGTAAAGCAAAATAATATTACTGTTTGATCCATATTTAAACCTATAACTTATAATTTGATAAATATTAATTAACATAACATTATCACCCAATTTAAAAAAAAGAAATACGTGAGAAATCTATAATATAATTGGAAATATGCACGATATATGCATTTTAGGCCTAAATATGCACAATAGACAAATTATGGCCAAATATGCAACGATATGCAACAAAAAAGTGATCATAAATGAGTTAAAACCAGTTGTTTCGTAAAGATATCAACTCATGTTATCACTATACTGAATCAGAAAAAATATGCAATTGCATATAAATCCGGGCCCTAGTTGTATAGTATAGCGTACTGCTGCGGTCAGTTCTCCAGTATGGAGTATGCTTAGGGATATTTAGTTGCAGCACTTGTGAGCACAAACTGTGAAATAATATCGCGGTGTCCAGTAGCCCATGCCAAACAGCACCGAGCGATACGATGTGGAGGGAAAGAACTGTAGAGAACAAAATAAGGCTATGCTTCAATTTGTTTATTCATTTAACGTCATTTTGTGTTGATATGGCTAATTGGATGTAGCTACAATAGCTGTTTTATTAAATTTCGGCTATCCAGCTATAATTAGGATTGGAATCTTAGACGAATACCTTACACCGCTTTACTCCAATTAAAAAAATCCTAAGACCACCTGCCGTGCTCCGTACACGCGATCTTGAGCCATAGTAGTTTGTTATGCTAAGCACTACACCACATGTTACCCTTTTACAGAATAAGTAGTTTATCATACCAATAGGATAGAAAGAAGTAGGTCAAAACTAGGGTTGGTTTAATTTCTATGAACGATGGGACTTACTATTTTCCAATTAAAACTTTTATATTTAGTTGTCAAAATAGTTTTCTGATTCTGCTGTAAAATTACTTTCTCATGACTTACTACCTCATCCATGCCAACGCCTCAACTATTAAATCGAAATTTTGTTTAAAAAAAATATGAGAAAAAAGTTTACTATAAATTCCTTAGGTACATGATTTGGGAGATAATATTATTTTATGAATATGCATGTTGCGTACAGTATCAAGAGAATAATAGTAAGTTTAACTACTGATTCTAGGCTGTTTTAAGGACATAGAATTTGAAACCAATTAATCAAACAGAGAATATTCAAAAATATGAGTGTTCTAATTTCAAACAGAGAAGGTTTTAAAATCAGTGTTCTAATTTTTTTTGTTTCAAATCTCCATTTATTTATATGGAAAAAATATTTACAATATATATATACGGAAATAATTATAATACTTTTCCTACCCGGAGGTATTTTAAGTAATACATAGTAAGCAGAGTGTTCTAAATAGTAAAGTTTTCATTTCATTATTATTATTTCGTCTAGATTTATCGAGAGTACGCTTCTTTGATGAACAGTTGAAAAGCTTCATGAATGAGACTGTCGTCAAAATACATATAGACAACACCTTTGTGAACAGTGCTCGATCTGAGACAAAGGTATCAGAAGAACGAATAAAATATAATAATAAATAAATATTCAAAAGAGAGTATCATTGTAGTATCTGCCATTAAAATTTATACAGGATGTTTCTATGCCAGCTGTTGTGCAGAGATGTGACAGCCGGGATTAAAAATTTTAAACGCCAGTATAGATTTACACATTAAATGGTATCCCCTTTTTAGAGGCTAAGTGAGCCTCAATCCATAGCCCACTCACTACAATTCAGTTATAATTATCCTGATTGATATTATTTATTTAATATTTATCGCTGGATCCAAGAGACTCCGAAATGCAAAAATAATAATAAAGCTTAAGGACTACGATATTGATGTAATAGCTTTCTCTTATTATTTTTTAATTTAAATAATTTTATTTTTTGTAACGGTAAAAATATAATTATTATTAATCATACATGGTCACAAGGTATGTTCCTATTCCCATCAAATAAAAAGCACTGACTCACCGTTCAATCAATATTAGATGAGTTATGCCCTATAAAGGTTATTCGATAATTAAACTGAGGGCATGGCCTATTACTTCAAGTTTTTTTTTGCTTTATCCCTCTCTTATCTGTTAAGTATAGTTTAAATAATATTTTCAAAATATTTAATAAACAAGGTTATGTATTTGCATCCACTCAGTGAGCCGTTTCTTTGTTGAAACCTTGTCCAGGTCAGTTAGTTCATCAATATCTTCCGCCTCCTCGCTCTCATCTCAAAGCCTCGCATTATTGACAACGGTTATATTTATAAAATTTGTTTAAATTTTTTAAACAAAATTTATTTACTTTATAAAGTTAAAATAATGTATTGCTATTTATAAATAAACGTTGTGGTAATTTTGCAGGAATTATTTTTTTAATTGGGCTATCGTTTTCTCTCAGTTTTCTGTTTTAGGAAGTAACTTATATCGTCTGAAAATTATTTTTATGATTGTTTAAAACACACCTAAAGGGGACTAAAAATTACTATGATTAAAAATTGTCTTGTATTGTGTTAAAATTTATAAAAATTGTTGTTTTGTGTTAAAATATATGTATACATATGGAATATACGATTTTCTAATAAGTCATTAAGCTCTGTGCCAACTGGTAAACGTCTAGATGGGTATACCAACGTGTTGGTGAGAGGATTGCGTTAACAGGGATCTGGCGGATTTGGGTTTGGATAGAGACCGGTGGACGGAAATTTGTCAGCATAGATTGGTGGTGTCGGTATCGAGCATTTGGATTCGCTAAGCCTTACTATTATTATATAAATAATTGCCTAAATGTGTTATAAAATTAAATTTATGTATCAATGTGGTTTTTCAATTAGAAATCCTGCTGAATCACTCTTCCTAGACAATCCAGGAAATTCTAATGTATTTTTGTATATAAAATCCCATTATTCCCTACCAAAATTTTATTATTTAACACATGGTTAAAAGCAAATTTTTTCAGCTTTTGTGGTAACAAAGGAAGTACATCTTTTTTTTTTATAAAAGTTTAAAATTTTTTGTTTACTTGTTGAGTATAATCGGATGTAGAAGTTTTATTAATATTTACATTGAGCATTCTATTCCTACCTTATCATAGATACCATCTTAGTAGAAAATTGATTAAAATGGGTATGACCTTATCAAGTGATCTGTTATGAAGGTTGTTTCTTTGTGTGATATACACTCGAATTCGTTCTGTACACGTAGTTGGTCTTGAATCACCAACAATTCCATAAATAGTTCTTTTTCATTGAATTGTCTTCTTTTTTTGTATTGATATGTAAAACTAGTTAAACATGTTAGTCACAGTTCAGGTATTAATTAGTAATGTCGTAAATCAATCAGTTTTATTTTATTAATATAATTTATTATTGGATAATTGATAATTACACGTCAATAACATGATATTATTTTTCAGTTAACATTATGGAATTTTTATTTAGAAGGTCTTCAGTAACTAAAGTTGATAAAAATAAAGAATTTGAATTCGCACACGTTTTTCTGGATGGAACATTCTACAAATAGAGAAAACCTCTTTATCTTTGTAAAAATAATAATACAATTCTGAGTTTCCCTCCTTTTGACATCTTACAAGATTCTATCAAAAGCTCTCCACATAAAGGCCGAACAAGAACTTGATCCAAAGTTGGGTAAATACCGAGGAAGATTCAGAAAAGAGCACTCCTGTGTCGATCAGATTTTGAATCTGAAGTTTATCCTCTCGTATCTGATCTCAAGGAACAAGAAATTTTGAGAAGAATTCGAGAAGGCCTATGAATTTATTGATAGATCGGTTTTAATTCAAATTCTGAAGGAATTTGGATTGGAACATAAAACGAGAGGAATCACTCAACAGACTTTAATTGCAACAACATCTAGAGTTAAGTTCAGGGGAATGGTTTCGAACCCTTTTGAAATTAAGACGGGAGTTAGGCAGGGAGATGGGCTCTCACCATTGCTGTTCATTTGTGTACTTGAAAAAGTCGTTCGTGAGTGGCGCAAGGGAATGGGCGATGGTGTCCAAAATGGAATAAGACTAGGAGACAAAAAATTGAATCTCTGTATTATATGATTGCTTCGCTTTTTATCTGATTCCCTGAATATGGTCATAGAGCAAATAATCAGTTAAAGTCAGAAGCAAGAAAAGCAGGTCTCCATACCTCTTTTAGAAAAACACTGTTTATCACCAATATTAAGTCTGTACCAGAGGAGCTAAGAGTGAACCAAGGAAAAATCAAAAGGACCGAAAAGTTCAAATATCTCGGTGAGTGGATAGAAACCATTATTGAGAGAAGGGAGCCTTTTATTCGCGGGAGATGGCATACCAACTCACCAAGGATATTTATAACAAAAGATCAATGTCCTTGAATGCAAAACTCAGGCATTACTGCACTGTTGTACGAACGGAGGCCTTATATGCTGCGGAATGATTATGAACAAGAAAGGCCTGGTAGAAAAATTGGAGACCAAAGAAATTGATGACCAAGGTGAATACAGATGAAGACATAACAGTACTCATATACTCTTTTGTTCTGAAAATATCGGATGTTATGAAAAAGGAGAATAACATTCTATGGCCACCTTTTAAGAATGAAACCCACAAGCATGGCGAACCTTATGTTTACATATTTAAAAGAAAAGAAGACCAAGCCTGCCTGGTTCGAAGAGGTGTAAAGAGATTTACAGGAGATGCGGATTACCTGCGAGGATGTCTTGGAAAGCAACCGTCTCAGGATAAAACTAGATATCCATGTGTGTTTTCAAGAAAAGCCTAAGATGAGGACGAAAAAGAGATGGATAGAAGAAAGAAGCACTACCGGCAATGGATGAGAGAGTACTGGGCCAATGTCAAAAAGGGAAAAAGAAAAAAAGACAGTTGAAATGACGTGTTCCTTAGTAGGCCAATACGGTAAAAAAAAAAAAAAAAATCCGAGTGTCTTAACTGCGACTTAATAATTTTTAAATTTCCCCCAAAAAATTATATCAATGCCTCTTATTAAAATTAACTAATCATAGTGGATGTCTGGCGTATCTTTTATAACTTAATTTCGAATTTTAGTGTTTAGGCTTTTTTTTTTTAATTGTATGGTAAGTAAAGTTTATAAATGCTTACTATAAAAAGTAAATAAGAAAACAAATATATATAAAATAATATATAAAAAAATTTAAATTTATATTCTTTGATTTTTTTTAGAACTTTCACTCTAGATTTTTAGCTAAATAGATAAAAACTTATTATATAAAATTATTATAAAAAAAACTCATTATGAAAAAATAATAATAAAATTCAAGCTTTTAATTAAATACACCTACAAACATTTTAAAATTTTCCCTCTTCAAATGTTTTTGTTGTATTTGTATCAAAAGTATCTTCGAATACTTAATATTGAATTTGGGCGCTAAGCCTTTTTTAAAAAAAATGGTCGAGCAGTGGCTGAAGATTATAAATCCATATAAAAAAGTTAAGAATTTAAGTTTGTGTCTGGGTTGAACTTTCACCCTGGATTTATAACTCTTGATCTTAAAACAAAAATAAAACTTAAAACTGAGTGTCTTATATATGGATGTTACAAATTTAAATTTTACCCTCTAAAAATATGTTCATTGTATTAGTTTCCAAAGTACCTTCTAATTTCAATTTGCGTATTTCGGCGGTTAATCCTATTTTAAAAATGGCTTAGATAAAATTATTTACTGCCTGTTTGTGTATTAGTATAACTTGGGATGGAGATTTCGTCTATATTTTTAACAAAACAAAGGAAACCTTTAAAGAATAATAATAAATTTCATGCTGTGTGTCTTAATTGCATTGCCTAATTCTTTGCTTGTTAGCTTACATGGACATCGACTAACCCTAACTACGAACGAACCCTGGCTAACTACAAAGTAATTAATAATGATTAGTTTTTTTCTGAGGTTATTGTTTTTAAGACTAACACGTACTATTTTAAAACAGCATTGTTTTATTCTGGATGAAGGATCGGGTGGTCCTAAAAACTAAATCTGAGAGCTGAACTATCTTACACCTAGAAGCAGTTAGGAAGTCGAGGAATTTACTGTAAAAAAGAAATACTATTGGAGAGTTCCCACCATTAGGAACGAAGTGATTGTAGTAGCAGCGAGCCTTGAACCGAACCATTCTAACAGTCAAGGCTGCTTTTGTCAGTCCACTCAATTATTGCTTTGTGTGAACTATTTCAGCTCCCCGCCAAATAACTTTCTTTTCTAGACTGAACTTAGATAAACTTGAATTGGTTTCAAAGACTCCCCTAGCTGTACTTAATGGATGTCTATTAGGGACTGTAGCCTAGACCCTTGAGTTCAGCTGTCTTTACTAAACCTACTCTGAACTATTTATATTAAATATAAAAAAGCTTATTGGAATAACAAATCAATCATAGTTGTATCCTATAATCGAATTATGGGCTATAAACATTATTTCTTCCTTTTAAAAATCTGTACCACTGTAACCAACGAAAGCTTCAGTTTATGGTAGGTACTGAACTATTTTCAAAGCCAATGTTGAGAAGGGCCGTAATTTAGCCGAGATCACACATAACCATAAAAGGGCCTGGGCGAGCCCAACGAGGTGGAGGTTCTGCATCATAGGCTTCATCTATTAGATATTTACAAATTAAATAATTGTTATGTTTTTCTCAGGAGACCCTGTGCTGAAAAATATGATATATATTATTGTTAAGACTGTGGAAAAATTCCAACGAAAAGCCTTAAGTCTCCAAAATAAAACAGAAAGTGAAATTATCTGGCCGAGATATTTCGCCTATTCAGGCATTCTCAGGGTAGAAAGAGAATAACAACAAAACATAAAATGAATAATGCACCCAAGAAACATCCCACCACCTGGATGTATGATGTGGTGGGATGTCTCTATTAATTAATTAATCTATAATTAATATGAGGTGGTGTCAAATGTCTGCCTGAATAGGCGAAATATCTCGGACAGATAATTTCACTTTCTGTTTTATTTTGGAGACTTAAGGGCTTTTCGTTGGAATTTTTCCACGGTCTTAACATTTATGTAAGGTCTCTCTTATTCCTTTTTAATATATGATATATATATAAATATATATATATATATATTTTTTTTTTTTTAGTTTCGTACAATATAGTAAAATCATGAGATATTAATGTATAAATAGTACAAAAAAACTTGCCACATAGGAATTAAGTTTGTGTTATTTTATTTTTGTAGTTTGGCCGTCCGGATAAAATACAAGTTTATGATTAACCTTAAGTATAAAAAAAAAAAAACTTTTATTCCGCCCTCGGATTAAGAAATTAGGGTGAAGGGGGAATGATGAAGGGCACGAAGAGGTAAAACAACAGGTTGCACGCGATACACATCAACATCTAAAATGGTCGGTGAATTAAGGGCGCATCTAGTTCTTTTTGTTAAGTTATTTTAGTGAACTGTATACGTATAACGTAGAATTTGGCTTTAGATACAAAAATCAAAGTTAAACTTTATAAATATTTTTTTAAATATATAGCGTAAAAAAAAATAGTTATTTAGATAAAATGAAAACATTTTTGAGTATTTTCACCTCTCTTTGATTTAAAACTCAGAAATTCATCTAGTTATTTGACTCAAACGAACTTACTAAGTCAAGTCGTTCACTTCAGTCAAAAAAAACATAGAAACCGTCGAACAAAAAGAATATGCTTTAATTTTTATTTACCTCATCTTTATTTGGGGAGCGGAGTGGCTCGGCGGTAAAGCACCGAGTTGCTATGTGAAGACCCTGGTTCAAATCCGACTGTGGGAGATTTTATGTGTTAGCTAGCCGGAGATGGATACTTACCCTCCTGGGACTCTCCTAGCCTCCTAGCCTCCAAATATGGAGAAAAACTGGCGGTTCAGCGTGATCTAGGAAAAAATTAAAATTAAAACTAGGTTCACTTCATTGATTTGCTTGTGATTTATCAGACACATCGGAATATAATATATCTTAGTTATATTAACACAGAAAATCATGATCTCAAAAGAGACACTAACTATATATTAAGATATGAATGACACAAATCCAAAAAAAAAAAAAATCTGAGTCTCTAAAGCTATAGAAAGCAAAAATACCTGACGATATTTCGTAATTTCAATTATCATCAGGACAGAAAGAGAATAATACAAAGAAATAAATAAATGAAGCATAAATAATAAAAAAAAAATTCCAATTTCACAGCCCAAAAGACACAGACACAGAGACAAGATAAAACAGCATGAAGGCTTTAGAGTCAAATTCTCTTTTGATTTTTTCCATACATAACTTAGGATATTAATTGTTTTATTTTGCAAACATTCATTTATTAGGATTTCATTTTATACCTTTTTAAATAAATTGCTAAAAGAAATTTATTAAAAAGCATACAAATGCTGTATTTACCTAGATCTCTCTGAATAAAATTTGTTTTTCATTCATTCATAAACATTTAAATATATCTTGGAAAATAAGTCATTCGTACTTGTTTTCCCACTCCCCTATAAGTAATTCTTCATTCCATCGATCTTATTAGCATTTAAGATACTCCATATCATTTAAGATATCTTTTTAAAATTATTATAAGAGAATTGGTAGAATACGTTTACTTTTCACTTAAAGAGAAAACTTCAGATTATCAGTTAAGCATTTTTTTTTTAGTTAAGCATGCTTTTCTGTAAGCATATTGTTTTCCCATAGTTATCATGTTATCAAGTGTTATCATTACACCCGTGTCAAGCACGTGACAAAGTTTATAAAATGAGGTTTTATATAATGGTGATTTTTATATTTACTTATTCAGTTTATAATTAAATAAACTTCTATAAAAACATATTTCCTCATATCTTTAGAAAACCGTGGTTCAAACATATAAACATAGGAAAAGACATAATAAAACCATATATTAGTCTTCGGACGAATCATGGAATTCGCAATAATCATCTGGACAAGGAAGGCTTAACTGAAGTTCCCAATGTTTAAAGTGTAGTCGTAATGAGACTCTTGAATGTACAATGAATTGAAAAGAGAAATTATGCTTAGTTTTTTTTAGATATATAGACCAACATATTATTTATAATATATTAAAAATAACAAACTGTAGGAACATTTGTAATATTCATTAAAAATTTAAAACTATAAACAATAACATATAGCAGATATCGTCAATATAATAAATAATTGACAGATAGCATAAATTCTGATAATGGGAGGAGGGAGGTGTTTAAATAATTTTAAAACCCCAATCCAGTTGTAAAATACGAATTTACACAATTTTACTTTAATGCATTTGAAATAACAGGAAATCGATGTTATCTACAGAGAAAATTTGTTTATTTATAGATTTATTGTTCAATCCTGCCATTTATCGTTATCTGTTTATATAATTTATTATCGGTTAGTACTTGAAATCTCAATGTTATCGTATGAGTGATCTCTTATTTGTTATACTATTATGGATGATTCACCTCAAAGTAGTTGTTATAAAATAATAAAAAAAAACAACTGTGCCTCAACGATTCATGAATAGTCTTGGATTCAGCAATTGGTAGAGACTATACTGTTGATAGGTTATGAGTTGTGCAGGGAGGTAAATTGTTCCAGGGCACGCTCAACCGCCAAGTTTTCCCCATATTCTGGATACCACCTACATAGGGCTAGGTGAGCCCCAGGAGGGCTCCAGATCCGAAATTATCCATCCCCGGTTGTTAAATAAATTAAATAAAATCTCCCACAGTCGGATTTGAACTGTAATTCAGCGTTCTACCACTGAGCTTCCCCGCTACAATTAACCCCTATTCTCTCCAAGACATATTTGTACTTATGCCTTTAAGGAAGTACTAAGAGATGATTAGAAAAAAGTCACACCATTTTACACGAAGGTTTTGGAATTTACGACTTCTAATTACTCGACGGGAATTATTTAGAAATATTTTAGAGTCTATTTCTCCTGTCATTTACTACTAATGGGACAATTTATTATTAATGTTTTCCTATTGGCTTCTATAGCATTGTTCAACACGTCATAGTCAAAGATAAATTTTTTTTAAATGGTTCTCGGGTCCAAAACCCATTTTCGGAGTTTATTTCATCACAAAACTGTGAATATTTGAATTCTGGTGTTGAAAATTTAATAACACGTTGGGCAATGTATCGATAATTATGGTAAATATTTTGATTTCATAAAGTTGTTTTCTAAATTATCTTTCATTTGAAACGGACATTTCATATGAAACGACTCTGTACTTAAGACAATTTATTTTGGTATTGTGACTTTTATAATTGACAAAACCTTTGGGTGTCGAATATCAACTACAACGGAAAATTGATGGGGCTTTCGAGATCAAAGAAAGAGACCCCAGCTCGTGTTTTCAAAGGTAGTCTCTTAAAAGCCACTTGAGAGACATTTAATAGGACTTGATGCATTATTCACCTTTTTCTTTTAATTTACTTTATGCACTTTTGTCTGTATTAATAAATGAAAACATCTTTTCCGAAATGGAAAAATCAAAACAAAAAGCTAAGTTTCATTTATTAGTTAATGATTAGCTTTTGCCCGCTACTTCGCTCGGGTCTGCCACATAAAGTTTCGTGACGGATCATTTTAAATAAATAATTTAGTTTTTTTTTAACTATAAGTTACTCTATCATCCAAAATTTCAGATGTCTAACTTCAAAACTGACGGATTCCATACAATCTTTGAACCCTTATAATATTAAGGGGGCGGAATTATCCAAATTCCTTTCTTAAATTATACAAAGAACCTTTCTGCAAACTTCAAGATGTTACGTCCAGTGGTTTCTGCTGTGGGTTGACCGCTGGATGTGTTAGTCAAATTATAGTTTTATATAAACTTGGCCTGTATGGTGTGTTGATAAAAAGTAGCCTATGTCATTCCTCAGGCTTGAGATTATCCATTTCAAATTTCATCACAAACGGATCAGCACAGCCGTGAAACAATTGACACTGATTAACAAACGGTACAGAAGTTTACTGTTGTTCGTGTCAGTAAAGGATTGGTATGTAATAATATTGAATTTATTGAAAAAGATTAATTAGTATAACGGTTTCACATGTCGTAGGCAGCAGCGAGAAATTAAAACTGAAAGGATTAGAATATTGTACACATACGTGCCCCCCTAAATCCGCCCTTGTTGTAGCCTATATGTTATTCTGATGTATAACCTATATTACTGTAAAGTTTCATCCAAATCAGTTCAGTAGATTTTGCGTGAAAGAGTAATAAACATACATACTGTCGCATTTATAATATTATTATTACAAATATTATTATGATATCAGTGTTATAATGAAAATCCCAGCAAAATTAGTATTTTTTTATCATTTAAAAAACAATCATTTAGCAAATAGAATAGGAATCGATACACAGAGAAAATAGGCAATATTTTAGGTAAATTGTCATAAATAAATCCTATGACTAATACTTCTAATTACTTATCAATTTCAATGTGAACAATCTTTAAGCTGTTTCTATAAATAACGAAGAATTGTATATACTGCGTATATGCATATTGTAATATACTGCGCAAAAGTAAGGGATATTTCAAATTTTATAGTGAATACTTTACCTAATATTTTTATATTTATTATATATTTTATTATATATTTAATGACTACATATAAATACATATACATATAAATAAAAATAAACTATATATAAATATTTAATGTAGCATAATTTCTAATAAATATTAATGCTTTTTATGATTAAAATAATATTAAAACGCTAGGTAAAGTACAACAAAATTATTAGTATCCCTAATCATTTTTGCGCAGTTAACCATGAACTTTTTTTTTAATAATGGGATGAACGAAGTAATTCATTTTTGGGATAATGGATCGCACTTACCACGACACCTATTACTCTAATTAGTATAGATAGTTGATACTATTAGTGAATGAGTTGAGACACGAGGGGGTAGTGGGGGGCGAAATCCCCCACTTGCTCCGTAGAAGCCACACTGACTGGTCCTCTCTCTCTGTTCCAGACACTTCCTACGAGAAGGCCTGTCGTCGTGGAAGTGCTCCAGCGACTCCTGTCTTAGGGGCGGCCAACAGGAGTCTCGAACTAACACCATCCAGGATAGTGGTGAGTACCATATAATTATAATTATATTAATATAAGTATTAGTTATGTTTTTATTATAAAAACTGGCAAGGTAAGGTCTTACCTTGACCCAAAATTGTAGATCGTGTATATATCCTTATCTTGATCCTCTACAATCTCTTTATCACTTTGAAAATTAATCGACCTCTATCAAATAATTATCCAAAATCAATCAAATATAATCAATAAAAACCTAGTAATGATTCTGCTACATTCTTGTCGCATCTGAAAAAAAAATATGCAACATTTATTTATTTTTCTATGTTCGAAGAAATTGGATACAAGTCATAGAACAATTCAAGAATGGTTTTAGTTTGGAAATAATTTAAACATATTTGTGTTATCTAATAATTGTCCCATTTAAAAGCAATTCCACATTTCAAGCCTATTAAAAAAAATGAGGTATATAGCTCAATATAATAATATTCCCATAGTTGTAAATAATAATTAAAATTTAATTCCTACCATACTTGAATAATTCCAACCCAATAATGTCACCCAGAATTCAAAGTAATGTAAAAATGAAAAAAAAAATATGTATACATTTTTTATTTATTTTTTGCATTTTCTTATTAATTTAGTACCTGAAAGTATTAGGAGAAAGATAAAAAGGAAAATCAGTATTTTTTAAATATTGCTTAATGTTTTCATCGATTTTGTTGTAAACATATTACTCAATCAATATCATTAATTTCTTCATTCCTGTATTTTGAGTTCCCATTTTAATGATGTGAACAATTTTAAATCTCCTTTTTTGAAAAAAACCTGTATTAAATTTTTATTTTGTATTTGTAAAAAAATTATTCACGTTATTCTATATGTTAAAAATTTTCTTACCTATATAATTTAGTTATTTTTTAAAAGAAAAATAAATTTTGATAATCTGGCAAAAACTGTTTTGATAATTATGAGGATTATAAAGCTTCAATTCTACCTAGTAAATTTTTTTTAAAAATAAATACTTCTAATAATTATTGTTCTTTATAGTTATTAAGTCTTTAGTGATGAATTCCATCTTGAAATGTTATCCATTTTTTTAATTACAGTTTTCCTCAAAAAAGAGAAAGAAAATCCGATTAAGTTGAAATAAAGATATTTTTCAATAAAATTTTACACACAAATAAAAAATAAAATCGCTTGTCTTCCAGTATAAGTTTATATATTTTGACTTTACATATCTTTATTAATTTTATTTGATGTTGTTTTATTGACTTAAAGTCGAATATGTTAAAGAAGAAATTATTTCCTGAGTTAACTACTTAATGTATTAATTTCTCTGAAATTTGAGGCTTGTAACAAAAGGTTTATGGGTTATTTTTGCTCTTTAAATTGACTTTAACCTTAACGAAAAACCTGGAATATTTTTCTTGAAATAGAGAAATATTTCGGAAGTGGGTTTTTTTGTGTGAAGAGTTAGTAAACAGAATGCGGGAAGGCGAGGCCCAGTATTCAGGCTGTGTTCCTCTTAGCTGTGTACCGTTAGATACGCCGACTTCCAACTCTCTCTTGGCAGATATACACCGGTGTCATATATATAATTATATTATAATATATAACATAACATATAAATATCTCGATGCATCGATAGATTTCTTATCACTTGTCAAATCAATCGCCTATTGGTTAATTATCTGCATCACCTCATTGACCTGTTTTAACCTGAATTAATGAAACAGCGAGAAAAACAGTTGCTCAGCGAAAATTCGAAACCCTGAAAAAAATTATGGATAGACAAAACCATTTACAACAAATTACGTTACTATATCCGTTATATTCTTTTTTATTATTGAATAACATTAGTCAATCTGTTTATGTATATATAAGGGAAAATGGTCCTTACAACTGTTTTATACGAATACAACAAGTAAATATAATGACAGAATGTTACATAATGGCGTGGATAAAGGCAAGTAGAGAAACTACCGAGTGGTAGTACTCAAATAAGAACTTCAACTTAAAAGGTCACGAGGCCATCTTCTTTCAGATGCTTATCGGGGATTGAAGAAGTAGCTGGGTATGAAACTTGAATGAGTGGAAATAAATTTGTCTTGAAAAGACCGGTATCGGGTTCGGGCCAAATCAGCAACGGCCAAAGCAGCCAAATCATTGAGGTCATTATGGATGACTTTATTGATAACAAAGTAAGGAGCATTAAGGATTTTGGATTATAAGGAATAGATGCGAGAGGAATTCGATGGCTTAGTGGAGCCCCAAAGCTCTACTCCGAAAGTCCAAATAAGTTGTTAACTATTTATTTGAAAAAAACGTTTAGACCTACCTTGCAGCTCTTCTTAAGGACAGGTCTTCTTTAATTTGTTTATACAAGATATAAAAGAATTCAATTATAAATATAAATATAAAAATTGTATGGAATACAAATAAAATAAAATATGAAAATAATGCTATTGCAGTAAACCGGATTTTATTTTTTTAATAATATCTGGTTAATGTATGGTTAAAAAAATTTAATGTATATCTATTTCTCAGGGTATAATTTAAGTTGTTCTTTTTTTCATTACTTTAATATCAACTTTAATGCACAAAAATTGTAAATGAAGTCTTCTTGATTATTAGTTCGCGTTACACCATTATTATCTGCTATCTCTATAGCCTAGCCGATAACTAACGATCGATAAATAATTGTATTCATAGAATCAAAATTCGCCACCCAATTAGTATACGTAAAAAGTTAAATACTCGTAGTAAATGTCAGCATTGATAAAAAAATATATATTTTTGTGATCAAAATGCTTATTTGGAAAACAAATCATATGTATACTCTGTATTATGTAGTGCCATAACATCCTACTTACCAAACTTCAAAACCTTTCTTTATCCAACAGTGCCTTGCAGTGGTTCAATTCCTTCCTCTCAAACCGATCACAGTTCGTTGTCGTTCCAGGCCAACCTCCATCCAAGACTCCCACCCTCTCCTGTGGTGTCCCTCGGGGCTCATCTCTGTCCTCTACTCTATTTTCAATTTATATAAATGACCTTCCCCACAACATCCATCATTCCAAATACCATATCTGCGCCGATGATTTTCAAATATACCTGTCCTTTCCCCCATCCGACCTATTACTAGCCACAAAAAAATTACAAGAAGATCTGAACCGAATAAGTCAATGGGCAGTGACTAACAAGTTGAGGCTGAATGCGGAGAAGACAAAGGCGATGGTAATAGGTTCCAATCACCTCCTTAAAAAAGTTCCTCATTTCCCAAGTTTCCGTCAAATTTTTCCTAACAGTCAAAAACCTCGGAATCATTTTAGACTGTGAATCCTTCTTTTATCTCGTTTATCCCTCTCCTGGAAATGTCATATTGCCAATATATATCGCCTTACTTTTTCTACCCTGAAGAGACAAAACTACATCCGTCACCTATTTTCATTTGAAACTCGTAGACTCCTAGTTACCTCTTTAATTTCCCCCCACTTCGACTAATGCTGCGCCGTATATGGGGGGTGTCTCTATGGAGCTCGAGGCCAAAATAAAATGTTTCATGAATGGCTTTGTACGCTTTGGTTTCGGGATCCATAGGGACGCCCCTGTCTTCCGATTTTATGAAGAGTTGAGGTGGTTGTATCTTTCCTATCGCCGTAAGTATTTCCTTGCATCTTTCCTCTATCAAGTTATCTAATCCCGCCGTCCATTATACATATATGAGCTTCTAAAATTTAAATCATCCATCAATTCCGGTGATACCCGTTCACACCCTTCCGATTTGTAAATAGAGGCCCATCGAACCGCTGCTTTCGACAGATCGTTCCTGATTCGGTCCCGTTCCCTATGGAATTCTATCCCTTCTTCCATTCGCTGTTCCAAGACCCTTCCTACCTTCAAATCCCGCTTATTTGATTACTTTCTATCCCTCCAGTTCCTCCAACAGCATACATAAAATTATCGATATATATATCGATATTATTAATTTTGTTTATTCACTTTTATTTTTATTTTTAATGTGAAATCTTCATTTTTTCATTATCATAAGAAGCTATTTTTTTTATTTACTATTATTTAATCAGCTTTATAGATTGACTTTTCTACTTTTTTTTTTTTTTTCTTTGTACTCTAAGGCTCTAAAGCCCAAAATAATGTACAGCTATGTTATCTAAAGGGACTTGTCCCAGAATAAATAAAGAATTTATTATTATTATTATTATTCGAATGATGGTTTGGTTATTGTTATTTTTCTTTAAAAAAAGAAAAAAACTCTACCTCTGCAACCCATAAATTGCCAATTATTTAGTACATGGTAGATACTGTAGTGTGTCTCTAAGAAAATGGCATGCATGAAAGTGGTTTTCCTCCAAATTAAAGGTACCCACTTTTTAGAGGCTGGGAGAGCTCCACGAGGATCTGCAGACCCTATAAAATCAATATATGACAGAAAAAAATAATTTATTTTCCGGTTTTTAACCCTGGACCTTCAGCACCGCAACTCTGCACACAGAGATTTTTTTCCCCTCCTGAATTTTTCATGAAAAAATATAAAATTATTAATATAACCTATTCTGTTACATATATATCATTAAGTCTACCGAGGTCTATTGTATAACCTGCCCAATTACTTTCTTATCAGTTATGTTTTGGTTAAGAACGTAACATGTGAAGCCTTAATTATTCGTTTACTAATAAACTGTGGTTTTCATTTAATAGTTGTATCATTGGGTATTTTTTTTCATTTGTATATTAAACCAAAGAATGTTGGGCATGAAAATTTCCCATTTTACACATTAAAATTATTAACCTCAAACTTGAGATTTAAAAAAGAAAAATGTATATAAGAAAAAAAAATTGTTGTGATCGTGATCACCGTATAGGATTTCATCAACTCATCTATAGATTTAGATTAATTTTATATTTAATATTTAACAGTTACGGACAGGTTCGTAAATTGTTTTTTTTAATTTATTTATTGATATTTACAATAATTAATTACAATTACAAGTAAATAGCTAAGTGATACATAATAACATGAGAATGACAAGTAGAGAATCTACCCACTGGTAATACTCAAATCACAAGTTCAACTAAGAAGGTCACGTGGCCATCTTCTTTTCAGAGGATTATCGGGAATCGAAGAGGAAGCTAGGTTTGAAACTAGAGGTTTTGAGTGGGAATGAAGTTTGTTATGAAAGGATAGATGAGTTTTTTCTTAACAAAATTAGGAGCATTGAGGATTTTACGAAGGATTTTGGATTGTAGGGATTGGATACGAGAGGAATTCGATGGCTTAGTGGAGCCCCAAAGCTCTATTCCGTAAGTCCAAATAGGCCGTATGATGGTCATGTAGATGAGTCTTTTGTAGTTAACTGGTAGCTTAGAGCGTTTGTCTAGTAAGTGTTGAAGTAGCCTGAAACGTCGATCGGTTTCTTGTCTTTTCAGTCTTGTATGAGGATGTTCGTAAATATGAAAATATTTTTCGAGAAGAGATAATAAAATCTTAACGGTCATAAAGATCACTAAAAACATTTTTATATATAAAAGACGAAACGTGTCAGTTGTGTGTCAGGACACATGAAGGAATGTTGGAGACAGAGGAATCTCCAACAGAAACGGGATCCAAAGTTGTTAATACAAAAAAAAAAAGGGGTATACCATACAAAAATCAACCAATAGCATAATTATTCGGCATTGTTAAACAACTGAATATAATGTTAAAAGCTTAAAAAAGAGGAAAGTTAAATGTTAATGATTAGAATAACTGACCATATATACGAGTTAAATTTTTATAGGTTATAAATATTTCAAGATTATAAAAATTATCTTTATTATCATTATATAATGTAGAAAGTATTTTTTTAAATGTTTTTATTTGGATTAGTCATTGATATTATTCCATTAATGAATTAATGGAATAGGATTGGAAAGCCAATCTTCGTAGAGTGTTTGGTTTTTAATCGAAATAAACAAATAATTAATATTGAAATAATTTTAACTTCCCTTTAAATAAAGCTGTATGTTCAAGACCCAAATGATCCATTATAGTTAATTATTAAAATACATTGTATTATTAATTTTTTTCTGGAAAAGTCAATCAGAATTTGTGGCATTTCTATTTCGTTATGGTATTTTCTTTTTTTTATCACTTCAGCACAATTTATATTATTAAAAATGTTTTCGTTATAATTGGATTAACAGTTTTTAAATAATTGTCAATAAAAATGGCAGAAATACTAGTAATAACCTATTGATACTTCAAAAATTAAACACTGTCTGAAAACATTTATTATTCGGAGTACAGTAGTCTCAAGTTGATTTTAATTCAGTATTTTTTCTCAATATTTTGATATTGATATATTAATTAATTATGACAAATTAATTTATAAAAAAACTGTAACATTAATAAACCTAACTGCAAAAAAGGTTAATAATAAGACTATATTGTTTTTAAAGAGTGTAAAATGGTTTAGGGAGTGCAGTCAATAAATTACACAAAATAAGTTACTAGGTTAGAGACTTATTTTGTGTAATTTATTGACTACACCCTCCGACCATTTTACACACTTCCAAGTACATATCCAGTCAATCATATCCACATTTATGTATTTTTTAAAATCTTAATTTATCCTTTTAATAATTAAACAATTTAAAAATATATTTATGTTGGGTAGATCTACAAAAGAGACATGGGTTTATCACTCTTTTTTTGCGAATTATTTTTATTTGTTATAATTTTTGATATTTCAAATGAAAATATAATTATTATAACAACTAAACCTATGGTTAAGAAATACTAGAAGTTCTTGAATCTGGGAGGTTGGCCAGTTAGTAATGGGAACGAAGATCCTGAGCCTGTTTTGTAAAACGTCTTTCTGACCCCAATTCTCGGACTCCACCAGCGAAAATATGATAATATCTTACTTTCTCTCGAGAATTTTTTTCTCATCTTCTGCCCGTTTGGGTTCTTTATATCTATCCTTACTGGACATCTTATTTTATTGACGTGTGTATAGCCAAATTTAGGTGATTTAGCCATCGTAAATATATGTTTATATTTCTTGTAACATGATATGTCTGTGACCTTAGCATTTGAATATATGTTCGAAATTTCTGGTCTATCCAGCTTTAAGATTTTATTGATGATAAGAAATCTATTGAATAGCAATTTTAGATTTATGCTGAAACTCATTTATTTTTCTGGAATTTGTATAATAAATAACTTTTTAGATATGTTTCAACATAAAAGTAAAAACAATCAGAAAGCTATGTTCATTTATGTAAACCGAAGAATACGAATACATATTTTTTTTATGTAGAAAAAATTATTGATTAATTACTGACGTTTTGTAGGAGTCATTCATATATTGGTAAACTTTACCATTTAAACTACATTTAAATCTTAAAATGTATATAGATGAAGACAAAATTAAACAGTAGTATATAAAATAGTGTCATTCTTAGGTTTAATGTATTATTTAACTTTAATGCAGTTATATAATGGCAATAATTCATGAAACTCCTATTATGCAATTGAATATGCTAAACACTCATTACACGCGTACATTGTGGTCGGATAGTTACGCCTTGTAATAGTTCGTTTAATCGGCATAAATCTTTAAACATTTATAATTTTCTCTCTCTCTCTCTCTCTCCCTCCCTATATATATATATATATATATATATATATATATATATATATATATATATATATATATATATATAACATAACATATAGTTTTGTATATATATATTTTCTCCGATGGTAAACCCGAAGATAATTTATTATATATTATATTATATAATATATTAAACAACATTTTTTATTTATATGGGGAGTAAATGTTAATCTTTTATCTATTCCAGACCCAGGTAGGTGACATTTTGTGCCCAGGGTATTCCAGTATTATTTAGGATAATATGTTCCGGTATAGTAGGCCTTCTTTTTGTAAATATTATTGCTGAAGTTTTGTGTTCGTTTATTTTTATTTTCCATTTTTTATAATATTTGCTTAATCTAGAGTATAAGGATTTTAATCTATTTTCTATTGTATCTATCCTGTAAGAACTAGTGTAAATGGCGGTGTCATCTGCATATAAAGATCGTTCAACTGATGGGAGTGTGGGTAGGTCGGATAAGTATAGGTTAAAGAGCGTTGGGGAAAGACAGGATCCTTGGGGTAGACCTGCTGATAGTGGATGTTTAGGAGTTGTGGTATTGTTAATTGTGATTTGAAAGGATCTATTAGAAAGGAATGAATGTATAATATGAATGATATAGGGTGGAAATTGATAAGTAATAAGCTTGACTATTAGTCCGTTATGCCATATTGTGTCGAAAGCTTTTTCGATGTCTAGTAATATCATCCCTGTATGTTTTTTTTCATTAAATCCTGCTGTAACATAATCTGTCAATGTAGCTAACTGTGCTACTGTGGAATGATGGTTTCTAAAACCGAATTGTTCATTAACCATAATATTGTTTCCTGCTATGAACTTGTTTAGTCTTTTCAAGAATATTTTTTCAAATATTTTTGAGAGAATGTTAAGAAGGCTAATCGGTCTATAATTAACAACTTCTCAAGTGTCTCTAACTAAGACTAAATTTTTCATACTACGCATATAAAATATAACAATTATTTAGAAATTTACCTTTAAATATCTTCAGCTATTTATTAAGATTATATTATTAAGTTTTAAATTATTCAAATAATGCAGACAGTTTAATTATGGTATGTTAAAATAGTGTAGTAATATTTAATTTTTATAAATACCTTGTTTGGTGTCTTCGTTGTTAAAGTTCCATGAAGATAGTTTTTTTATTTTATTATAAAATTAATTTAACTTAAAAATATTTGTATATATAGATCAGCTATTCACTCGATTAATTCCATTATTCTGTATCAAATCACTAAACTAGTGCTCGTAACTTTTTAATCTGAAATCTTCTACATCATGAAATAATCGACAATATATAAAAACAAATATTATATGCACTACATTTATAATTTGAATTAAAATACATTATTGTCATCTGGTATTGATATTTTCGCGACTAACCAGAGATTCGCAGTGTACAACAGATATGAAATGACTGAAACAAATGAATTAGCGATAACTCTTATCAATTCCAAGAGGAAGTGTGGTACTCTATACTGGATCATAGAGCACTCTAGCGGTTTCTCTGCGAACTAGTATATCGCACGTTCACATTTCATTACTTCAATGCGAGGACCTCCCTTACCTTTAAAATTTTTGTATTGCCTAAAATACTTAATTTTAGTTTAATTAAAAATATAACGTGAAATGCTATTGTAAATTTTTTAAGATACAATTTCTGTATACTGCACAAGATCGTCCCCGCCGAATAACGAACGTAAATCAGTTTTATATTTTACAAATAACAGTTATCTATTAGGTTATTATAAATAAAACTCGTATATTTCAATGTGAAGACATGGTTTTAATTAATCAAAAGTAATCTGCCTATTATTAGTGATTATCGCATTAACAAGCGCTGTAACAATTAATTTACAGCTTAAAAATCTACATTGACTATGCTTGGTCACACAGCCTTTTATTAACATCGGTATGTTAATAAATATTATGTAAAATTAAATTTTACACAGTAGTGTAACAGTGCTTATCAATAAGTTATTCGTTTGTCCTGTAAGGAAAAAGGAAGTATTTTTTAATAAATATATTTTCAAGGTTTTTATTTTTATTTGATCATGTCTTGATAATTTTAATTATAAGTGAACCATATTTATTTACTTAATAAGACTCTAATTTGTTTATTAATTTCATATAGCGCATTTTTAACTAATCCTTAATTGATCTGTTTGGGCACGCCTTTATAACACACCTTTAAAAAAAAAACTTTAAAATATTAACTTTTAAACAAGCTTAAATATTATGCTTGGATATGATCAGATAAAGTTCTTAAATTCTTTCGACTCAATAGCTTAACTATTATTTAGCTTACAATAATATATTAAGTAATCAAAATAATTTCGCTATTGTGGTAAATGTATTATTTGCAGTACTATTCTAGAGGTAGTCTCCTTTCAATTATGAATACTTTAAATCATTTCGCATTTTTCAGAATAATATCATTAGTTGCTTTATTCTCTTCTATTTACCTATATATGGAAGGCATTATCTGCCATATATATATATATATATATATATATATATATATATATATATATATATATATGCAAATGATAACATTAATAATGTTAAATTAAATAAACGTTAATTATCCCTCAAATTGATATCCTAGCTCCATCATTTCAACACTCCTTATGGCGCCCTGGGAAGAAGTCGTACACAATGCCAACAGATTTCCAAGAAGATCCACAACGGGAGATTCCGAAGAAGTGGAGGAATGCTTGGAAGCTCATTGAGGATGGGATTAGTTATGTTGTTTACTCTCACATGCTTTGAGAATGTGGCTGTTGGTGTTTTTGTATTCTTACTACTTAGCTTGAGAAATGATTGAACTCATGAGTATTCACTTTAAAAAATCCTAGGGCCACCTGCCGAGCTGCGAACCTGCGATCTTGGGCATAGTAGGTTGTTATGCTAACCACTAAACCACTGGTGCCCCACTCCAAATATTATATTAATAACTTCAAAATGTAACTTTCCCTAAACATATTAAAGGCTCTCAGATTTCAGAACTTCAATCTTAAAGTGGGTAAAAAAAGCCGTCCTTTGGAAGGGGTGCAAACTCACAGTTAATAGCTTGCTCAGTGGCAGGCACTATAAGATCACCTTACTAATTTATACATGGATAGGAAAAATCTAAGGTTCTACTGTTGCATCGTCTGGTTAGCCATAGCAGCATTAAGTACAAACAATATTTGGAGTGTGGACATTGTTTTGAACAGATTGTGCCCTTTTTTTACTGCTCCTGTATTTCAAGAAACTATTCATCCCATTGTAATACTTGAACATTGACTTGTATATTGCTTACTTATCTAACGCCATTTATGCTGCTATGATTGATCCTACTCTTCCACAGAATATTATAGATAATCCTGTATAGGATAGGGATCTTTAATGAGTATCTCACACCGCACAGGCTCAGTACCTCTATTTTACGTCCTTTCCGAAGAATGGCATAACCAAGGATTTTTTGCTCCCTTTTGAAAGATCCTATTGCCGTCTGCCGAGCTTCGAACCAGCATTCTAGGGCATAGAAGTAACTACTACACCCTAGGTAATGAACATTTACTTATTAGACTCAATCTAAATTAAAAATTCGATTTGAAATTCAAGGGAGACAGATTCATGCTATAAGATGATCAAAAATTCATCTTACTAATTTACAATGTTTAATGAGTCGATATATTTATTGGTATAGCTTCGTTTCTAGATCCAAAGATCTGTTAATAACATTGTGATTCAGAACAACAGCTTGTTAGAAAAAAAAGAAAACTGGCGTAAAAGAGGGAGTATTGGCTAGGTATCGAGCTAGCACCGGAGGGAACGAACATCGCTGCCAAAAAACTGTCTGCCAACGGAAGCGTGCCAACAGAGAAATCTTGGAGGAAGATCGCTTACGGGTCGCCTGCTTTCTACATTATTCCGAATACTTGAGTAGCCATCCCTTTACATCTGTGTCTTAGCCACATCCTGAGGGAATCCCTTCTGCTACACCGGAGGATCTGATAACCGTCTGGGAAAGTTGTGTTATTTTTATACTTCCTCCTCAGATATCGCACTACAAGGAATTTTATTCTGGTATCAAGGAACTTTAGTCGTGAGGAAATGCCCGTTCTGTTATGCCCCAATTATGTTATCATAAAATAAAAAATTAAATAGGCAGTCATGAGAACTGTCGGCAGAAGCGAAAACTT
Organism: Arma custos; assembly: GCA_037127475.1. Classification (NCBI taxonomy): domain Eukaryota; kingdom Metazoa; phylum Arthropoda; class Insecta; order Hemiptera; family Pentatomidae; genus Arma; species Arma custos. Next base: position 46,088,615 of record CM073762.1, on the reverse strand, counting down.
AAAACTTTTGAATAAATGTGTTCTTTTTTTTAAATGTTTAAATCAATTTTAGTCTGAATTATTTAAATTATTAACATTAGTCTGGCTTTCACATTTATTGGCTCTCTCAACAATAATTAAGTGGAATATAGTTGACTGGATAATTCTAATAATGGATTGAATTGGTCAGGGGGTCAATCAATAATAATATAAAATAAGTCTTTCTAATTTGGGTAATCATTGACTGCACTCCCTGGCCATTTCATACCACTCTAATAATTATATACATTTTTAAGTAGTTTATTTATAAGTGACGTAAAATAAACAAACAAAAGCGACGATCTGTGGAACTGATACCAACATAAAATAAAGAATTAGTAGAAGCAATTGAGTTGTAATATTATTTTGCTATCTATTCCGCAGGTTGTCGCTTCGAGTTCGGTTACAACAAGCTATAACTATTTCTTCGTTTCATTTTTATTATTATCCAAAAATACAAGTTATCCGGAGCTTTAGTATGGAAAATAGAATGTCCAGTCTTTAAACTTAACGTTGATGTTCCTTTCATGATACTTACATGATGCATTCGATTATTGTAAATTTCAACAAATAAATTTAAAAAAAAACATTGTAGTGTTAATAATTTAGGCATCTTCGGATTTCAGATATTTTATTTTAATTATTTTCTTTCGATTCTCTTTATTGAAACCAAAAAATATTGATGAATCCTCCGATCTCGTCGAATCAGATCGAAGGCCTGGAAGATGTGACGGTTGTACGTCTTCACAAGTGCACGACCTCTCCTGCCCTCTTCTACGATATCCATCATCACGCTTTTTCGTGAACTGTTTTATTCTTCTATTCCCTTTTGTTATAGTTTTGAGGACTATTTTATATTGCGTTACTGGCGCTTTAAACTATTGGAATAATTAATTCATTAAATTCATTGTTGATTTAAATAAAAATTATAAGTACTAAGCAATTCCTATACATATTCCTATAATTATTCGTATACAGCTCGTAAGATGTATTAAATATTATTAAATTAATAATTAATAATTATTAAATATGTATCTAAAGAATTTTTCGAAACCTATTGGAATAAATTTGAAATAATTTTGTTTAATGATGCTTTTTTTCAAGGAAATTGCTTGTAGATTCTGGTATATTTCTAACATTTTTGGACGCAAAATATTACGTATGTTTATAACATAATTTATTTATCAATAATTTATCATTTGTAATTACTGTTTAATGGATAATAATTTAATTTTATAGTGTTCGTTGGGAAAAACAATAACTATTCATGTAGTTGATTTATACTTTAAAAACCTCGTGTATTATGGCCTTGTGTTAAATTTTTAGTGTTTAGTTAAATTTGTTATTTGAGTGAACTACTGGGTAATTTCCCTCCTCCCTTTATCCATGTATTATCCCTGCCAATATATTTACTCGTGTTGTTATAAAAGAGTTGTAAATTTCAATAAATAATTTTTTTAAAAACCTGATGTATACAAATTTAAATTAATAATATTCAACTGTCCAAGCAACTGAATAAGGAAATCTAATATCAGAAAGAATGAAAAAGTACCAATCAAACAAAGCACGCAACGTCCGCATATTAATAATTGATTAATCGTGTTCATAGGGGAATCATTAGGGTAAATTTAAATAATTGTAATTTTATGAATATTTAAAAATATATTTCCAAGCATGAGGTAAGAGATAAAACTTTTTTTTGCAAGAATATTAAATACATTTATTTTTAAAATGTGACTTTCCTCATTGAACCTGTACGTTCACATAAATTATTGGATGCCCATTACGTTAGTTCTAGTTATGAATGAAGGAGCGCGTCTTTTCCTATGAATCACATGACTGTTGTATTTTTTGCCTAGATCATTCTGGTCTTTAATACGTCATATTTCTTAGAAGGATGAAGATCTGATGAAAATATGTGTCATATGAGAAAAATGTATGTGTCAATATGCCAGCGTCCATGTCAGTACAACTTTTTTTGTACTATTAGATACACATTAACTTAACATACGAGATGGTATTAGTTGAACATTTTTATGTAATTATTCCGTAGGTTGTCGCATCGAGTCGAGCCACAAGTTTTAACTTAACACCCGTTTCCCTTTGTATTTTCCAAAATAATACTTATCATGAGCTTTAGTGTGGCAAAGAGAATGTAATTATGGAAAATGTTTTTACTTCGGTAATCAATATATCTAGAAATAAACTTTTCAAGAAACATGTATCATCTATACTTCGAAATATTAGTTGAAGCTTTTATTTCTTGATGAAATTATGACCGAAACCTACTCACTACCCATAATTTCATTCTCTTTTCAGTAATAAAGCTCAATATAATTTGTAATTTTGGAAAATAACACGTCTAAACAGTTTTAACTTGTTGGGACTCAGCTCGAAGCGACAACAAATCCCATTTTTAATTTACATGCTTTCCTTTAAAGATTATTTCTTATATTATTACAGATTTAAACTTTTATGTGAGAGTTGACTGCTATTTAAGTGTAAATAATATTTTTAAAAAATACATGTTTTTTAAATATTTTTTCTACAGTAATTGCACAATCTAGTTTTGGCTTAAAAATTAAGCTTTTGTATCAAATTTAAAATTATCCGATTCCTAACATTGATTTCATAAATTTGATAATATAAACTAAATTTCCAAATATTTTAATTGTGTTGCTATCGTGTGGTTTACCCCCTAATGTACGACAAAGATATCATATCTATTCTGATAACTGGACAAGCTAGCGCTCCACAACAACCTAGAGCAACAGAATGCCTTGTGTCAACGTGTTAAAAAAGGTTTTATGACGAAATACATATATATATATATATATATATATATATATATATATGATGTATATATATATGTATCTATATATACATCACTCGCTTGTTGAATTTGTCTAGGCCATACATTCAAATGACTCACAAAAAAAAAGACATCTGCTTTATTAAATTGATTACCAACCTAGGTAATGTATATTGTGGTGGAGGTCACGGTGTTCAATAATTATTTTAACTATACTTAAATACCTAACATACTCATCCGTATCGTAAAAAAATCCAATGATTGAATGAGGCGTTCAGTTTTAAAAAAGGATAGATCCAAAAGTCAAGGCTTATTTCTCTATTAGTTTTCTCTCGTTTAGTCGAGCAATGCTTTATACTTCCGAAACTTCAGGCTGCAACCAGATAAAACCATGAGAAATAAGGCCGAAAAGTGTCGTGTTAGATAAAATTTCTAAGTGTAAAAAATTCAATTTTGGAATTATCTGCTTTTGATCAAGCATAAGATTCATATGCTTATTTTATTATTATTTTTTTTATTTTTTTTTTAAATCCTTTTATTCTACTGGAATGTGCATCTTTTTTTTCTGCTTTGTATATTATGGAATATATTTTGAGTTATTGTATATTCTTTTAATCTCAATGAAAAAAAACAGATTCGTAATTCAACTAGAGAAATTTAAATACACAATTATTTTTTTACTTAGTTAATATCTACGGAATATATTTTGTTGGTAATAATCTAAAAAAATTTTTTTTAAAGATATTCTTGTAAACTAAAATGTATTATTACTTTTTCTAATCGATATTATTATACCACCTGTACAATATCAAAGGAAAAACCTCAATATGATGAAAATTTAGTTTTATAATTGTTTATTAGTTTCTTTTCGTAACAAATAGGTTAGGATTTGGTGCTTACATGCTCGAAGAAATTTCTAACATGGACGATTCTTGAAGTTAATGAATTCTTTAAGTTATAAAATTGAATTGAAAATAATAATGTTTTAGTTTTTTTTAGAACCATTAAGGAAATATTTTTTTTTTATTTGCTTTGAAGAATCCTTTTGAGATGAGTGTAGTAGTGTCCTTCCAGTTCTTCCGTGAGTTACTGCTATCACACCACTTTACTGCCTCTCCAATAGAAAAAACAATTGATAAAAAAATAATGAACAATAAAGATTACTTCAATAAAGTACCGATAAATGTACAAGGGATACCGTAACACATACCAAACTGTAATCTGTGGCTATAAACAGAAGACGTGGTACCGGTTTTCTCTCTAGGTCAGTTGGATTCTCACACTCCAGCCCTTGCAATGCAACTGTATCAGTATATATATATATATATATATATAAAACTTAAGAGCTTCGGCACACGAAACGTAAAAAAGCGTAGTTGAGAAAAGGTATTTAGCTCCACTATCACCAGGCCCTGGCACTTAACTTATATATATTTAGATCAAGTAGAGACAATAGTTTTACTTGCGAATAACAGTTCGCCGACGTCCGAATTCCTTATCTACCAGGTTTTCTGACCACTAACTTGAAGAAAGCCACAACCGGACACTTCAGTGCAATTTGACATATTTTACGATTCCTTGTAAGAACAAGCGTCGGAATATTTTTAAATACTGACACAGTCAGTGCACTGTCTCTTTTTTTTTTCTTGCGTATTAATTAAAAAACATTTTCCGCTTACTTCATTTTCTATAAATTGTAAGCAAAATTAGAAATTCTTTAAACCCGAAGACAAAAATGATTAGTGATAATATTTCCTTGTGTATTGGGAAGTATAAAAAATAAAATTATTAATAATAGACCTCCAATGTGGGTCGAAACGTCGTCTTGCAAATAAACAGTTCTCTCTATATTAGTGATTTTTTTTACCTCAACCTGGACCATTTTTTTCCTCCTAATTATTAATAGTGTTACCGCTCTATTGATCATAACTCTCCTGATCTTTATAGACACAGAAATTACTTTATATTTAAAACAATATTTTTCAATAAGTGTTCACAACTAAACGATAGTATAAACAAAATCTACAATCAATTGATAGGATAATACGTATATAGTAAGAATGCTATTTATATTTTTCTATTTAAAGTCATTCAAACCTTAAATTAGCAAAACAAATAGTAAAATATTATGTCAAACATAATAAGTGTACATCTTAACACAATTCATAAAACTAAGTTCATCTATAAATGCTTGATTCATTTTTTTTTAATACATGGGATTTTTTTAGCTTAACTATCATTTTAATGTATGTGAGTGGGTAGAGCGCTGAATTACTAACCTAAATATCCCTAGTTCAAGACACGCTGTTCTTTATATTTTATCTACTCTGTTAATAGCCATAAAGCGAATGTGTGAGACCTGCAGACCATAGACCTAGGGCTCACCCAGTCTCTATAAAATGTGTACTCTTAATTTTGGGAAAATCTGTCGAATGAGCACGATCTTGGACGTCATATGCTCAATCGTTAGCTTAGAAACATGCCTGTCTTTATCATGCACTGAATTCAATACCCATCATGGGTTGCAGTGGTACAGATTGTTTTTTTTATTTATGTTAATTCGGTAATGATTGTCAGCCTTCCCGATTGCGTTGTCTCAACTTTATCTCTCTTCCAAATCATACCTTTAACTATAGTTTTGAATATTTTCCATATTTATGTGTTTAATTAGTAAATGACAATCAAATTAAAATGGTTAATTTCTATTAAATTTAAATTTGATTACGACCGATGACCCGTGCGGTTTTATTGCCTTTTGTTAATTTTATTTGAAATAGCCTGATCGCAATCCCGTCCTATATCTTTCAGTTGTTTATCTGTCATCTTCTAAACAGGTTTTAATACGATAACTCTTTGTTTTCGTGTGTTTTTTTTACAATATTCTTCGTAGTATTCTTGAGTAGTTTTTTATAATTCAACAACTTGATTGATGGCAGTGTTCGTATTTTCTTTTTCAAAAGTTTTTAAATAAGTTAGAGGGCAATTCTTATTATCATTGTCTAGTTCCTGAGTTAAACAGAAACCTTTTTTTGTTTGTTTATTACAACGGCAAGCGGGGAAGCTCAATGCGTATAGCGCTGAGTTGCTGAGAAGTAAGCCCAAGGCACGAATGAGGCTGTTATAGATGAATTGAGGTATTTTTTTTGTCATTGTTAATTAGGTAATTGTTTTGTCAGTTTTTTTTAATAGAAAAGATAGTAATTAATCATTGAAATAAGATTGAAAGAGGAGCAAGTCAAAACTGGGAGTGGTTTAGTTTCTGCGAACGGTTGTAGTTAAGGTAAACCGGGGAATTGGCGACACCTTAAGGGTTTTTTATTTTTATATTTTGTATTTAAAGAGATATAAATACAAAATAAAACATAACTACTTCAAAATGTGGCCTACCGATTTCTTATATGCATATGCTTAAATAACTTCACATTTTTTTTGTAAATAATTGTTTGTAAACTATAACCACCTGTCGGAATTGCCCCATGAACCAGGGTAATTCCGACATACCTTAGGGGTAATACAACATAGGTTGTAGAAGGCAAATTTAATGCTGTAATAATTTTAAAAAACTTTTTTATTGTACCTGAAACGTTTACAATGAGGGGTGAACAGTAAGTAAAATAAATATGCAAATATTGAGGAAATTATTATTAGGAATAAAAAAGTATTTACAACAAATCCAAACTTGGTATTTTGTAATAAAATGTATATCTAAGCTAGATTAAAAGATAAATTACTTTTTTAATGCAATGGTCGCAAGTATAGTTTTCCGCAGAATCAAATCCTCTACAATCAGCGTGTGGCCACAATCCACAAACGACAAGCCTAAACCAAAGTTCGTTACCTCCAAATTTTCCACACACTAAACACATTTCCGAGTCTTCTCCAAGTAAATTTACCATGTCATCCATTTCGTCATCGTCACATAGCTTCGACTCATCAATGTCATCTTCAGACGAAGACTCTGAGAAAGATATTTGTCTTCTGCATGTTTTCTTTACTTTTTTTATTTTCTTTGCAACATTTGACTTTTTTGATTTATTTTCACAGGCAAGAGTTTTTTAAGTGCTATCTTGGCCTTTACCTCTTTCTACTTTTTGATCTTCTTCCTTTCTTGTAATACTGCTTTCATAGGCGTACCAGTGACAATAGTTGAGTGCTGTTTAGGTCTGCCTTTGGTTTTGAGTTGATTGTTAGGTTGTTGTAGGCCTACAGGAGATATTATTGAAAGCTGTTGTTTAAAACCAAGCAGATCACGACGTAGACTTTTTTCTGCATTTGTCGGCATATCATGCACACTGTTTGAAGATGTTCCAGCTTCAGGGCTTTTATATATGCCAGTTATGTTCAAATTTGGATGATTTGTAGTTTTCTTTCTTAATCTTTTCTTAGAACGCACCATCTAAAAATAAATAAACAAAAACACGTGACAAAACAAGAACTGCAGTGTCATTACCCGAGGTGTCGCCGTTCCCCCGGTTTACCCTACTATTTTCCAATTAAACTTTTCATTTTTATTTGTCAAAACTGTTTTTTTCTTTTCCTGTAAAATTATCTTTTTCATGTCAAGGCCTCAATTATTTAATCTGTAAATATCCATTGTTCGCCTCATTGGGCTCCACCAGCCTCTAAAAAGTCGGTAGGCCTAATACCTTTCGGTTCAACATACCCATATCACCTCCATTCAGCGTCGTCCTCCATTCTGATCACATGTCCAGCCCATTTCAGTCTAGCTATGCTTACGTGCTTCACCACGTCACGCTCCTAATACAACAGATACAGCTCTGCATTTTGTCTGAGTCTAAACTGATCGCCATCTCTTGCACCTCCAAACATCCTTCTTAATATTTTTTTTTCGAAGAGCAGTAAACTGTTGGTATCTGTCCTGGACAGGGGCTAGGTTTCCGTTTCATAAGTTAAAACAGGTCTGATTATTGTTGTGTACAGCATAACCATGGTTCTTCTTGATATCAGATGCCTTCGTAAAATTTTCGCCATCTCAAAATAACATCTATTAGCGGCCAAAATTCTTCTTTGAACTTCTGGGTTGGTTGAGCTATCTGCTTTGACCAGAGAACCGAGGTAGACAAAACTGTCGACACTTTCAAATGTGTAGGCACCAAACGTGATGGTGTGATCCGATTGTCTTGAAGGGTTAACCACCATATACTTATTCTTTACCTTGCAAATGCAAGAATAGCCTATTGTTGATCCCTCGGTGTTCTTACCACTATGTCTAAGTTATCTGCATAGGCCAGTATTTGGATGGACTTAGTCAGAATCGTAGCAGTGACTTGTAACCCTGAGTCTCTTATGACCTTTTCTAGTGCAAAATTAAATAATAGGCAAGAGAGCCGTAGTTGTCTTGGTTTCTTCAGACAAATCATTCTAGATCTTGACCTGGCTTCTCTACTCCCTCATCAGCAATTCCACAAGGCTTATCAGTTCTCTGGGGACATTCATTTCTTCCATACTTTGATACAGTTTTTCCCTGATGATACAGGCATTGCTGAAATCCACGAAATGGTTATGGATCGTTATATTGTACTTTCTAATCCTTTCCATAAGAGTTCATCAATCATGATCACTACAAGATCTACCATTCATAACTGCTACATTCCAATCTCGCTCTGGGCATGGGGAGTAGTCTTTGGTATGCCACATTCGAAAGTACTTTGTAGGCAGAGCTTATGAGTGTTATACCACGGTAGTTATCACAAAGCATTTGATCTCCTTTCTTGTGAAGAGGGAGGATAAGGCCAATGCACCAGTCATGCGGGAGAATTTCGCTTATCCAAACACTGTGTAGCAGATCTCGGATCACCTTTATCATTTCATTTCCATCAGCCTTCAGAAGTTCAGCTGGTATGCCATCACATCCTGGTGCTCGGTTATTTCTAAGCTTCTGAATTGCAGGCTCGATTTCCTCATCATCTGGTTAGTCAAGAATCTTCGTAATTTTGAATTGTGTCAAATTCATAACTATCTTCTAGAGCAGGGTTCTGAACATTCTCCGGCAGAATACCGAAATGGTCGGACCATCTTTCCAGGATCCCTTCTTCTCAAATTTTAATGTACATTATGTCCGATTGGATTGATCAGTATGCTGTGTATTAAGGCAATCCAATGTAGTTGGACAGCACTGCTGAAAATAAAGCATTTCTCTCTCTCTTCATCATTATTTTCAATTCCTCATGATTACCTTGAATTTCGCTTTAAACCTTAATGTATCTAAAACGTGTATTAAAGTCTGCAATAACCGCATAGTCCTACCCTCAATGCATATATTCGTTTTTGGAAATGTAAATATCTCCTGGAATGTTAGCCATGTGAGATTAAATTCCTTAGAAAATATGCGATGCGGGTAGGCTATATTAGTAATCACATCCATTTAATAGCCACAATGTTTTTTTATAGTTATTATAATTGTTTTTATTAATCTTGACCCTCATAAAGATAAATTTATTATTAATTATTTGATTTACAATGTTATTGTTTTTAGCACGTATGTTAAGTTTAGTTGTGTTTTATTATCAATAGGAAGATAGAATAAATATTGTATTCAGGTTATTTAACTGGCATAACTATTGTAATCAGTAATTACTAGGTTTATTATTTATTATTAACCAAGCAATGTATAATAAATGTAATATGTATAATAATATAAACGATATATTTCACCTGTAATCTGAGTATCGTATTTATTCTATCCTCATAATAAAAAAAAACACATACTCGAATATAAATCCAATGGATGTTAGGAAGAAGATGACGTTGAGGAATATGAAATAAAATGCAAATTAAATTGAAAAAAAATCTAAACTGATTTGGTCATCAGTTGACCAATGCGAGAAAAAATTTATACATAAATCCTTCATGATATATTTAATTATTTTTTTAAATAACATTTTCAATAAATTATTTATACATTAGCTGAGGCTATAATAGACTAAATGATGTTGCCAGAGATATTAATCAGTCAGGACACAATGAGGAGGAAGGATTCACTCGTTATCATTTAATTGCAGACTTTCCTAGTAATGTCAGGCAGGGCAAGATATCTCACAGGAACTTGATAGTGACCTCGATTGCTAGCGCTATTTCTGCACTAATTTATATTATATTAAAGCAATATATAAATAAAATTATATTATATATATATATATATATATATATATATATATATTTATTTATTTATATACTCTAAAAAGAACTATATCATGTATATTCATATATTACTTGTAGAACCCTTATCTTTTTACTGTATTTTCCTCGTATTCGGTCATTACTTATTAACTTCACGTTGAACTTTTTTTCTATCTCTACATTGCCTAAATGCTGAGATAATTTGTGTTACCCTACGACCAGTGAAAACTCGTACTCCAGCATAACTTTCTTGAGGAGCACAGGTAGGTCCTTCATTAGGGGTCAGTTCTTGTAGAAAGTGTGCCTCTTCCCCCACGCCTGTTCCTAATCGACTAAACTCCCTTATGCGGCCGTTGAATGAGGCATTCCTGAACTTCGTGCTCCTTTTTTGTCGCATGTATTCCAAAGGCACCACTAATTACTTTGTTGCGAGACTAAAATTCCTTAAAATTCTCTCCTTGATCTGCCTTATTTTATTTGAGGTTTCTGCCAGTTTTAGACGAAATTTTCGTGTCATCTTCCATGGAGGGTTTCATAGGTCCGAGTCAGTACTTGTTAGAGTCTGTACTGTTTCTGACTATTACCTTTCTTCATTGATTTTATATGATAATATTAAGTTTCAGTATTATTATTTTATCAGGTCTCAGTTTCAATTTGTATCGTTCCAGGAGTATTGTTTCGGTTTTGTATCTTTTTACTCTTTCTCAATTCTCAATTTTTCATGTCCTGTCAGAAAAGTGTCATATTTGTGCCGATTTGTATTCTAAAATAAAGTTAAAAAGACAATCTAAAACATAATACGCTATATTATCCTGTCCATTAAAAATAACTTACATCATTTTTTTTAAAAAAGAAATATAAAGAAAATGTTACTGTGATACTGCCCAAGTCTTTAAATGAGTTTGATATGCCTGTCTTATAATTAATTCAGAGAGATATATTGAGGGAATACAAATCGACCATTCTCATAGTTTTTGGCTTGAAATGGAATTGTAATATATAATATAAGCAATAAGTACTTTGATTTCAAAATAAAGCCTGACTTAGCTACTTATGCACTACGAAAATAACACGATTCCGCTTCATTAAGTACTAGAAACTTATTTTCGACTTATCCACTTACTCGCCGACGCTCCAAATATATATTCTACTTAAGGGAGAAATGTGATCTAGAGAAAAATACTTTATTTTCCTGCAATTGAACATTTTTTTTACCGCTAAAAATTTCTATAAGCTATTATCCTTCATATCTAACCCCTTTCTGTTTTCTTTTTCAGAACTTTTTCTCTAAGAGGTCTTTCCGGTCGAACCCGCTCAAGCGAACAAAGAGTGTCACCAAACTCGAGAGGAAGAAGGTGTTGGAAGCGGATGGGTAAGTCTCAACTTATTAAAATTTATTATATTCATAATAATAATTTATTTGTTGTAAAATTCAACTATAGTATTATCATTGATAATTTTAAAAATTAGGCTGAATCGCCGTAAAAAGCTGAATATTGCCATGCATGACTGATTGGATGAAATAAAATATTTTTTTATTGCATTTCCGAGAAAAAAATTACAACTCTTATTTACATACCCAGAGATATTGGACCTAAGTTAAAAATCTGATTTTAGTTTTCGGTATTAAGTTTTGACGTTTAGTATATTTTTTAAAAGTATATATCATCACTTCAATATCTATTGGAAAATTCCATTAGAGAAAAAATATTGGAAATCCAATAAAAAAAAATATGCATTAACAGAATTGGTTTACACTCTAGTTGGTGAAAATGAAAAACTAAGCATTTTCTCAACTTATGAAAATATTATTATATTTATTTTTATTATATATTAGAATACAATAGAAAAAAACCCAAGAAACCTAGCATTAAGTCTCTAAAATACTGGGAGAAAAATAATTGTTTAATTTTACATTAACTGACTGGTTAGTTTCTTCCAACATTTAGAGACTTCTAGAGGTTTTGCTTATTTTGGATGTTCGCTATTGCGTTATAATTTATCTCTCTTTATTGTATTTATTTTTATTTAAATTTATCATATTTAACCATTTTTTTCTATGAAAATAAGAAAGAAATATGGTATCTGAAAAAAATTCATATGGTACATGAAAAAATGTTTTATCAATAGCCGGTAATTAAAAATTTAACTCACATTATTGCAGATATTGCATTTATACCATAATATTGTGGTATATTATATTTATAACAATTGGTAATAGGTTTTATTTTTATTGTGTACAATCTTTGCTGAGTTTGAACTAACTATTATTAATTTACACGTTATTATGTTTGATTAAATTTTTATTCTTTATTTTCTCGTGTTTGCCAACAGCGTCACTTGTTAAATACTGCATTTTCCGCTAAGTTTAATTCTTTGATATTTGTCATTGCTATCGGTCCTCGATTCATTACGACAAACATATAACGGATTTTTGTTCCCTTTTTCCCGATCTTCTTCCTGCTAATAATGTTTCCACCGTACAACATTATCAGATACACTTCAGATGAAATCGTTGTACATCAGCGATCGTTTGTGAAAATGCCTATTAGTCATAGTTGATTAATGACATTTGATCCGTCCTTTTAATGAACGCAATATTGATTAGGGTTTAAGTCAGATAAAATGGACTCACTGTAACATGTGCGTGTCTCCAAAGTTTTTTTTTCTGAAACAACTATATGATAATGGAGTATAAAAAATGGAGTTCTCAAAAACTGAAAGAGAAAAATAAATAAAAAGGTTGATAAATATATTTATAAATTAACTACAAGCCGACATTTTATTTATTTATATATTTGAGAAATAATTTTTTCTTCTGAGTGTTCAGCTCATATCACTTGAGTTAGTTGGTAGCTTTATGATCTTTGTAAACTCCTAAATATAGTTAAGGACAGTTTAATATTTGGGTATCATTAATAATTTGTTCCACTTAAATAAAACCAAATCCCCGAAAATTTTAAACTCACAAAAAAAATATATATTTTTTAAAATTATCTTTTCTTGTAATATACTTTGTTTAATGTGGACATGGTTTTAAATGTTTTTAATTACACTATGCCTTTTAAATGCATAGAGAATCATATTAATAACTCTACTGATGATAACTATTTTTACCATACCCATTCAGATTTTCTTAATAGTAAATTTTAAGTTTTAGTATAATTTAAAATTAGTTAATGAGAACATTATGTTATGTTATTATTTGCTGATTTAAAAACAATGCCACGAGTCTCTCAAATAATAGAAAATAAGCAATCAGTTGAATGGCCAAGATTGTAGGTTTCCAGCCTGGCAGGTTGTCCTAGGTTATTTAAAGGTTGTAAAAGATCCTTGGTTATACCGTCCTCCGGAAGGGATGTAAAATGGGGAGCCTGTGCGGTGTCAGGTACTTGTTTAAGATCTTTATCCTAGTTATACCTGGATAGGCAATATATAGGACTCCCATCGTCCAATTAGCCATAGCAGCTTACATTCACGTTAAATGGACAAACATTGACTAACCAGTTGAATATTCCGTCAATTCAGGCTTCATCGGGAGACGTAGAAGGGAGTAGAGACAAAATAAAAAGTATCTTCAAAACGCTGCTATTTCACGACGGAACGTCTACTTCGGTTTTTCCTTACCTTTATTTTTTTTTCTTTTCTTCTCTAATCACGTTAGACTTTCTCCTCCTTTCATCGCCCTTTGTTCTGCCGACAATGTCTCCGATCTTGAGGTCCATGATCCTCGAGTTCATTAGGAAAATTAGCTGTGACGTACTTAACTTTTCGTACGTAAATTATAAGAGAGTTGTCCCATTGTCTGTCTTTGCCGCATCTTGCGCAAGAGAGCATTCTTCTTCAATAAATGAACTTAGTTCTCTTCACAGAACATAAGCAGCTTTCATGAAAAGTCTACTTCTGAAATATCTTTTGTGAGTGCTGTTAAAATTACATCACCCGAATTGGAAATAATACGTTATGAAGAGTGTTATCATTTTCTTGAATCAACATTAATGAATTACATTTTCAAGGTTGTTGAGGAAAAAAAAAATCTTTTGTCATTAATAAAATGCAATTCGTGTTATATCGGCATTACAATGAGTCATAACTCTTTAGTCATTCAAGTTATAGACTTAATAACTATAAGAGAGACTCTGATAGGGCTTAGTCATGTTTCACGACGTACAGTCCAGTAAACTGGGTTACGAAGTACTTCCACACCCATCTTATTCCTCATAGTTATTTCCAACAGATTTCCACCCAGATTTTTCAATTCTAGAATAGAAAATTTGCTGAAACTAGTTGGGAAAAATGTATAGAGAAAATTAGGTTAAATATTTTGAATAAAATATTTTTATGAAAACGGATATTTCATATGAAACGATCTAATATACATCGTACTAGTATTTCTAAAGTGATAATATTCAAAAACCTATATTTTTGGAAAAATGAAAAACTATTAGTGAACTTGGAATAGCATTAGGACACTAAGAAAGACAACGTACCTTTTGACAGACAAACTTTGAAGCTAGGAGCGACCTGTGGTTAGTGTAACAAACTATTATGCCCATGATCGCGTGTTCGTAGCCGGGAAGTTGGCACTAGGATTTTTTAAAGGGAGTAAAAAATCCTTAGTTATGTCGTCCTTCGGAAGGGGCGTTAAACGGGGGTCCCGAGCCTGTATATGATGTCAGGTACTCGTTAAAGATCCCTATCCTAATTAAACAGGTATAGGCAAAATTTAGAGCTCCCAATGTAGCATCGTCTGATTAGCCATAGCAGCAAAAAGTGACGTTAAATAAACCAACAACAACTCAGCCAGGTCGATACAGTTTTGAGGAGTGACACATAGATATTTACCCATTTCTTTCTTGGTCAATATCTTTGAGTTCTGTCATTTTAGAAACACTAGAGCGATTTGTCAACTTAGTGTAGAAATAATTGTTGAATTAAAAAAAAATATTTTATTTTACCCGCTTATCCATAGCATTGGTTTTAATAAAATGGCATTTATCGTCTTAACTAAAAGAGGTCAATATTGAAATAGTTTCGATAGAATTAATCTGTTTTTTAAAATACATTGACATATAAATACGATAAATCCAAAAAAAGTATTTCGATAAATCGGGCAACGATTTTTTTTCGAAGAGGGCTTAAGGATACTGTAATATGATGATATTAATTAAAAAGTATTGATTTTATTATCAAATTCTGATATTAATATTACAATGTATCGAAAAAAGTATATATTTAAAAAAGCCGATATGTAGCTATTTTTTAACCATTTAATTAGTCTATTGGGTAATTAATCATTTTTCTTCTCCTAAAATCGACCTTTATATCATCCTTGAAGGATCCTGTCGAAGATGGATCAGTATATTGAAGGTCAAGAGATGTGAAAACCCATTAAGGGATTGCTCACATTAGCTGTTTTTATTTATTTATAAAGTACTTAGGGATTTTAAAATTATAAAATAAATATAAAAACGTGTAATGAAGAACGTAATAATTTTTATTGTTTCTATTTTTGATCCTCAAAACGTTCAATCAAGTGGTTTTTTTTTTAGTTTTTTCTCTTTTTCGGCTGTGAATCATTTCTTTTTTATTGGCCTTTATCAGCTATTTCTATAGCATCATTTATAAAAAATATAGAATTTATTTTATTTGATAACGAATTTAATCTCAAATTTCGCGATTAATCAATCCAGAAGTTATTATTGCTTTATTACTTAACAAGTTTGTTTTTACTTTTTTTTACAACATTTTTACTTCAATTTTTTTTATTTTTAACCCGATTTTCATATAAATTTTAGATTTCTTTCTTCAATAAAACGTCACTAATCGCTTATGGCGTCAGATAATCGGAAGTAATTGGTGATTTGAAGAAAACCAAAGATAGGATATGTTATCAGAAAAAGTGTCAAGTGGTTTTACTGTCTAGTATCACAGTGGGACCAGCCTTCGTTCTTAGCAGTGAAAACTATAAGACTTATTTTTGTGCTCATTGTATTATGTATATCAAAATGATTGATTTATTTATATGCAGTTGTTGTTTGAAGTAAGTCATAATTTAATATTATCAATGGAATTCTTTATGCTTTTCTAAGAGTGTTGTTGTTTTACATCTATACTTGAGTATTATTTTGTTTTTATGCACGTATGTAATATTCTTATTATATTTTATTGCGGTGTTACTGTGTGTATAAATATAAATTATTTAGTAATTATAGTTGTTGTGGACTCAATTCATTGAGCATTCTGTCTTATACAGCCTTCATCAAAACAAGAGATAAACAATGGGGACATAATAGTAAACTTCCTGGTTTTCCTGGTTATTTTGTTCTGTATCTCTTGTTTCATCTCGTAATTCTTTTCTCTTTCTATTATATAATGGTCTGGTTCAACAAGTGAGTGTTTTCTCGACCTATAGTATCATTTTTATGCAACTATTGTTGTTTAAGATAACAAGTATTTACAATTTTTTTTAATCGAGTGGGCATTTAATTGAATGAAATCGGTGAAAGATAGTTTCTGTTCTTATTTCAGCAGTTTGAAATATTTTATTTAATTAAAAATCACTTTGTTTTGTTCAATATTGTCTATAACTGTTGTATTAGTGTTTTTTTTGTTTAATACCCGTGACTTATTGGCCATGGTAGTTTTCTTATACAAGTAGTAATTTAATAATTATTGATTATCTTGAAAAAAAATATACTTTGAAAAATAAGTTAACTGAAGATAGATACTTCTTTTACTTTTTTTTTCTACTCATAAGGAGTTCATCTGGGACTTATTAGAGAGTTTAGTATATTCTCTAAATAAATTTTGGCTACCTAACTTATGTATAAAACTTCAGTTTCATTTCAGGAAAATTGCATTAAAGTAAATATGTACTAACAAACAGATATCTTATATCTTTAGCAAATTATCTTCCAATTTAAGTTTAATGCACATTTTAGATGTTTAGTTACATAGCTGCATTTCAATTTGATAAAAAAGGGAATTTATAATCTAAAGTTGTTATTTTGTAATCATCAGAAAATAAATACTTAAATAAACTAAGAGAAATAGTAATCATAAGATTAATTCTGCAGTTCTAAAAGTTTTTCAATTTAGTTTCATTATGGTTGGATAAGTGTATCGTAATGATAATTAGCTCAACATATGCACACTCTGTTACAGATCGGTGAGGGGCCTTAGAACATCACGCTCCCATGAGAGCCTCCTCAGTGGACAAAGTGCCATGCAATCACTAGACTTGAGTAGCGGCGGGGTGGAGATCAAGCCATTGCACCCTTCGGTTCTAGGTCGGGAACACTGTTTCCAAGTCACCTTGCCCGCCGGACAGCCGAGGTACTTCAGCTGCAGGACCGCAGAAGAGAGGGACAAGTGGGTCCACAGGTCAGTAATTATCCAACCTTAAGCATATCCATAAAATACAATCAAAATATTAACATTCAAAACAACAGTATCACAGATATATTGATAGTTAAAAATAGAGACGCATTTAATGAAATGTAGAAACCTAATAAAAAATGCTAACAATGATTAAAAAAATCATATATGCTTCCATAAATAATAATAATAAAGGTAATCTATGTTTTTATTTCCACAATCCCCAGTGAATAAGTGCTTAAGTCGACTTTTGTCCAGAGAGAGGTACATGTATTGAGGGAACCAGAATCATGCTATTCCAGCAGTTTTTGGCTTGAAATGGAGTTGTAATATAAACAATAACTCCATTTCAAAAAAATGCATGACAGCCACTTATCACTAGAACATGATTCTGCTTCTTTAAGTACAAGAAACTCATTTTGGAGAAAATTTGATTTAAATACTTATTCGTGGAGCTGTAGATTCAATACTTCTATTAAAATAAAAAATAAAAATCTCAACATCATTTAACTGTTTACATGTTTTTAGACATTTTTAAAAGTTCTAAATGATATTGAAATCAAAAGACCTTAGGATTAATTTAATGTTTTGGTTCAAAGTTTAAGATAATTTTGTCGCCATTATCAGAATTAATTTAGTGGTTAAATAATAAAAAAGAGAGAACAGTATGACTATTGCCCAATTTTGAAATATTTATGTAAGGCAAAATCCATTAAGCTATCTTGGAAACATCATTAATTATTGTCAGGAATTTTCTATTTTTTTCAAGGGCATAGTCAAATATTCTAACACGAGATATCCTGATGTAAATTTTTTATTTTATTTTAGCGAGTGGCTACTTTTCTTATTTGTTCAAAATCTTAATGACATTACTTTTTTCTTTCATTTAATAATAATTATGGAACAATATATAAATTAATAAACATTCTAAATTAATATATATGTTTTAATTTGTATAAATATTTTAAATTTGCCCTTTTCACTACAATCGATATCTAATTCAAATATGGTCTTATTTTATCTTTATTCTTAGATAGTAATAAAAATGTATTTTTCTCTCATTGGTAATCTGTTAAAATTAACTATTTGTTTAAACTAAACTAATACATTTTATTTCTATTGACCATTTAGGATCACACAACTATCTTTTGTTTCCTTTGTTTGTAATACTTTCTTTATTATATATTAATTTTTTATTTATGAATGATTAGATACTTACTTTTTAAAAAATAATTTTCTCATCATATGGCCTACATCACTTTCATTTAACATTGAATACTTGAGTTGAGACGCTTAAAGCAGTTTAAGGTTTTTTTTATTAGTTTTCTTCTGTTTGCAATCTGTTAAGCAAACATTAACTATCTGAGTCCTTAAAATTAATTATTTGTTAATTTTTAGACTGCTGTTTATTAATAAATTAAATATATTTTTAGCTGTATTATAAGTCAATAATTAATTTTGTTTCATTCAAAGGCTTTTTATTAAATAATCCAATTTATCGTATTACTTATTAATGAAATTGATTTTTTATTATCACTTGTACCACTAGAGAAATTAAACTTTTTTTTTTCTGTTCAGTCATTTAACATTAACTCAAGAATTGATTTATGTAAATTAATTCTATCACAACTGACTATTTATAAAAGATCAAACAGATTGCATTAAGAATCCATTGAGGATTAGAGAGAGAGTGAGAGAGACAGTAAACAGTCCTGCAATTGACTCACTCAGTATCTGAGTAAGAGATAATAATGTCTCTTATCTCAGCCTGGCCTGGCCAATCATCTGCAAGCTACTAGCAATGGCTGCTTCAGTGTCCTTCCGTCTGTCGGTCGAGCCGGTTGTCTCTTGTGTCAAGTCCTCAACCGTATAATGTTATGTCCACTGTCAACTTAAAAAGAAAGTTCTCTCTCAAGGTGAATTTTTTCAGTAGGCGCGTGCCTAAGCCTGTCGAGAAAGAGAGGCCCCATAGTTGTTGTGCTTGTGTTGAAGATTGGTAAGTGTCAAGTGGATTACAAACAAAAAGTGTTTATAGTGTCGTTATTTATTTCCAGAGTGTCTATAACATAATATATTAAAAACAGACCCTGCTATTTTTACATTTGATTATTCTATTTTCTTCTTGAAAATTTATAACATTTAATTTTAAAAAATAAATAAATATTGTTTTTTATTAAAATATTTTATACATTTAAATTTAAAGTTTATATCTTTTTTATACAAACTAATATTACATATCAGTATTGTATGATATGACAATTACTTTCAAACACTGCTTTAATGCCATTAAGCATATCTTCTAATCAAACTTTAATATTGATTTCCATGTCATTCGAAAATTGTACACAAATAACTGTTAATTTTCAGATTACCATTTGTAGTCATGCCACAACAGTTAATTCTAGTGAAAAGTTCGTGTTTATATTTTATTATTTTAATCCTATATCGTGTTTATTTTAGTGTATTCATTTATGTAATTTTTTTGTTAATTTGTGTTAATAACGGTCTCAATTCAATTTCTTTTTCCAGTTTGAGGAAATCTGTACAACCTGATCAAGAACATCAAAGACGTACTGATAATTCTCTCAAAATATGGATTCTTGAAGCAAAAGGGATCGCTAACAAAAAGAGGTAATTAGAAATTCTTTTATTATTTAATGCGATTTTATCAGAGTTGAAAATATTCTGTTATGACTACACAGCAAGAGTAAGTTTCATTTTTCTGAAAGCCTCAAAGTTCAAAATATTGGAAAAGTTCAATCAATAATATTTATAAGAATATTTATTTTAGTTTAATTATAATTATGCTGTACTGCAAGTATACTTAATTCAATAAGAAGAAAGACACATCAAGTACATACTCGATGTGTCTTTCTTATGCTGTCTTAGAATCAAAAATAATTTACCAAATACATTACTTGACTCTTTTTATTTTTATCAATTTCTTTGATTGTGTACTGAATAACATTACCAATTGCTGTATACATATTTTTTTTATATTGATTGATAATTGTAAAGAATTTCATTTTGAATATAAAAATATTGTGTTTATTAACAAATGTTGGTATTAATTAGAATTTTTCCTTTATTATAATTAATTATTTACTTTAAAATGGAACTTACCTTTGTTAGTGCATTATGTTGTGATCCCAAAATATTTAAGTGTAATGAAAATTAAAAAAATATATTGCATTTAGTAAATTAATAAAGAAATGTTCAGAAAATGGGGGTTTCCCAGCAGTAGTTCTATAAGTAAGCACTTGTAGAGTGCCAGGAGGTTGGGACTCCAAATGATTCAGTTGTATTTCCGTGTAATTTTTAACTTATCTGAAGCTGTTTGAATTCAGTGCTTTCTTGAAACATGTTCTTAAAAAATCCTTGTGTTTTATCATCCATTATGATTTTATAAACTGTAAATATCCATATATACACCACTGCATTTATGTATTCACTTAGTATTTAAGCTTTTCGAAATTTTATGTACATTCATGTTATTCAATTATTTTTTTTTACTATGTTGCAATTTAAATCTTTAAATTAGTGTTTTCTTTTTATTTAAAATTAAATTTTGATTTATTTATATTTTAAATTTCTTTTTCTACTTTTTACTTTACTTTTTCTTATTTAAATTTAATTTACCAATTTTTCTGTATTTGTATATGTATAGAAAAACTAAAACATAGACTATAGAAAAAAAACAACCTATAAAAAAAACTACAAAAAAAGAATAGAAAAAATACAAATTCAATAAACATATTATGTTTCTTAGAATGGTAAATAACTTGCTCCTTTAAACTTATGTTCTACTTAATTTTTTTTCCAGGTATTTTTGTGAACTGTGTTTAGACAAAACACTTTATGCCAGGACATCTGGTAAACAGAAAAATGATCTATGCTTTTGGGGAGAACAGTTCGACTTCTTCAATCTTCCTACTGTAAATGTAATCAACATCAACTTGTACAGGGAAGCTGACAGAAAGAAGAAGAGAGAAAAGAATGTGTTAATTGGTAAGTATTGTTAAATTAATATTTAAATAAATAAATAAGGATTGTGTCATCCTTACTCCTGCCAGTTATCATCAGGTCAAATTTTAAGTATCCGTTTTTCAATAGATCTTTACATTGCAGACCTGATTCCAAAAAACACATTCACAGCTACTGACATGCACACAAAGAAAATTACCAAAAGCTCTAAAGAGAATTTGCAAAAATAATAAACATTAAATAAGTTAAATCAATAGTATATCTTATAATTAGTATTAAATTCAGAAATATGTAAATATTCTACTTTCATGTATACTAACAATTGTTGTTAATAATAGTTTTTTATTAAAATTGATTTTCATGAAAATAGTTTGTGTATATATCATGGAGAAATGATTATTATTTAGATGTGATGTAAAACATTATCTGTCAAGTCAAGAATGTTGTTTCAGTTATTTTTGTCTTGTTTATTTGTTATGAAGGTTTATTTTCATCTCCTACAATTAAGCAACATGTAAATACTGAATAAGGAAATAAATTATAACTTATTAATGGTCAAGATCTGGTTATTTTATTGTTTTTATTTAAATTTATATGGAATGTTAAGGCCTTGTAGGGATTTTGATCATTATTAAGCTGATTCTTCCATTTCCTGTTATTTTATCTTGTTCCACCTTATCTCTGATTCATTCCAATTATAGTGGAGAGTGTTATTTCAATAACAGTTCCGTCTTTAGATTTTTTTAAAATGTTCATTATCATACTAATATTGCTTCCAATTATGAATTAGATGTCTTAAATATATTTACTACCTAGCAATTTTATTCTTCATACTTAAGAGATATCTAATATAACTTTTTTATATAGAAAAAAACATCAACACTTGGACTAGAAATTTTAAAAATCATGGAATAAAAATATTTACAAATAGATGGAAGAGACTAATGATTAAAATAGAGTGATTAAGTAGTTTACTAGTAAATGGTAATTTTGTTTACTACCTTAAATTAAAATTAAAGTTAACAATGAACAGTGTGAAGCTTGGACTTCAGCAAATTTTGATTAAAACAGTTATCAAATAATTAAAATATCAAGACATAAATAATTTTCCAAAAATATCAAAAAATCCTGTTAAATGTATCACTTTATCACACTATTAGTTGTGAAAATAATTAAATAAAATGCCCTAAAATTATTAGAGCACCATGACCATTAAGCTCTCATTAAATATTTATCCACAACTGTTAAAAACAGCAAATTGATGAACAGTTGATTTTCTGTCAGTAAAATCACACGATAGGCAGAACAGTACTCAGGGCTACCTCTCCTGTAGCTTGATTTAATATGTTTATGATAACAGATCTTTCATTCATGTTTAATTAAACAACTTTAAAGAACTAGCTATTTAAATGCAATCATTAAAAATAAAAACTTATTAAACAAAAATACCTCTTGTTCTAAGTCATTAACAAAGTTAACAATCAGAAAAGGATTGTAATCGATTTTTAGTAGTCTCTTGTTATTATTATTTACATAATTTTATTGTTATTTTATGTATTTTTTAATTTTCTGTTTTACTAGTCAGTTGGTGTTTTTATTTTATGACTAATATTTTGTAATTTAACATCTACAATATAAAGTTGTTTATATTATGTATATGTTAATAGGTTGTGTGAGTATCCCAGTTCATGAGGTAACATCTCGCTACCTCACAGAGAAGTGGTATCCAATCGTGAGCGAGAAGCCAACCAAAGAGTCTCCTGCCCTCAGGGTGAAATGTAGATTTCAGACTGTGGACATACTCCCTGTTCAAGTTTATCAGGAATTCCTACAGGTTAGTTTTGCTATGTCTACTGAGCTTGAAATAAGTGTTGTGTATTGGTCAATTTGAAATATGGATTCTTCCAGTGCTAAAACCTAATGTGATGTGTTTTAAATTAAATTTTTATTAATATCTCTCTTAAATATAAAAACGTTTTTAATGCTCGTGATCATTGTTTAGTGATCCTGAGCCTGTGCTTCAGGTACTTGTAAAAGATCCCTATCCTAATTATATATATTATATCCTGGATAGTCAAAATTTAGGACTATTATATGAAATTTCATCCTATAATATACTTTTTAACATGTTATTCAAAAACCTATAAGATTATTTATTAATTATATTATTAATTTAGGATGCAATGGGAAAAATCCCAAAAATAAAGCCTTAAGTCTCTAAAATACTTGACATTTGCCTTGTTGTTTCCCCCCAGTATTTTAGGCACTGAAGGCTTTGTTTTGGGATTTTTCCTATTGTATTATATTAATAATTCAGATCTCTTTTTGAGTTTTTGGTCACTTTTATGGATAAAATCAAGTTAATTATCCCATTATATTTTGATTACCATCTAATGATAATATTTTTATATCTCAGTACCTGAAGAGTGACTATAAGGGTATTTGTGAAGTGTTGGAGCCAGTTATAAGCGTGAAAGCTAAAGAAGACATTGCCACTGCGCTTGTTCACGTCATGCAGCGGGAAGGCTTAGCAAAGCAGTTCCTGGCGGACATAGTTATGATGGACATCGATAGGATAGGTAAGCAAAATATGTTTTTTTGTACAATCAACCACAATATTTCTATCTGTATTTATTGTTCAATAGTACATAAAATACTAATTTAATTTTAAGAGGAAGAAAATGGTCCAGAAGGAGGTCAAACCAAATTCTCTTGAGTAGGGAGAACTGTTGGTTAGTTTTCCCTACTAAAGAGAATTTTTTTTTACCTCCATCTGGATCCAATATCTTCCTCCTGTATACATATATATATATATATATATATATATATATATATATATATATATATATATATATATATATATATATAGAGTTATACACACACACATAAGATACACACATACATATGGATATTCACTCATAAGATCAACTATTGTTATTCAAGATAATTTTATTTTATTACGGAACTTGCATAAATTAAATTAATGATGAATTTATTTATGAACAGTTTATGTCTTCATGTGTTTTAGTGTTTTAATATAATAATAATAGCATTTAAGGAAAGAGGATTGAAACACTAAATGTTTTTTTATAAACTAATTTAACTTTAATGATTTTTTTATTAATAATAATTATATTATTATTATAATAAATAATAATATTAATAATAAACTTGAATTATAATTCCATAATTCATTTATGGATTAGATTATAATTACAATTTTTAAAACTATTAAGTTATTGCCAAAAATTTGAATAACAGTTACTTATTGGTGTTATTTATTTTCTAAAATTTATAATTTACACAATTCAGTTGTTGTTTTTTCATATAACACACTCACTTTCAATATGTAAACAGATCTTGAGAATTCTTTTTCTATATTTCCAGAAGACGAACGACTAACATTTAGGGGTAATTCCCTCGCGACAAAGGCTATGGAAGCCTACCTCAAGCTGACAGGTGAAAGGTACTTACACAGTACCTTGGGTGACCTCTTGACATCCATGCTGGCATCGGGCATCGACTGTGAGGTGGATCCTCTCAAAGTCGGCAGTTCTATTGCGCTAGCCAAACAACAGGCTAATCTGCGTAATACTGTCGAGACTACATGGGCTAGGATACTTGCATCTCATACATCTTTTCCATCGTAAGTCATTGTTTTCTGAGCTTTTTATCATTAACTGTTATTTACGATTTATTAATTGTTTATATTATAATGATTGTCTATCTATTATTTACTCCTAATTTAAATTCTGTGAATTTAGTTGATTAAAGGTTTAAAAATACAATATTTATGATTGCAGGGAACTTCGTGAATGTTTTTGCCTCATGCGGGAGAGGCTTGTATCATCTGGAAGACAGGATATCTGCGATAATCTTATTTCTGCCTGCATCTTCCTCAGGTTCCTCTGCCCAGCCATCCTTTCTCCTAGTCTTTTCAACATCACACATGGTAAAGGATTATTAATATTTTTTATTGTTTATGCATATACTATTTCATATTTTTGCTTTATTTATATTCATTGTATTCGTTTGAATTGCCAGAATACCCTAATGAAAAGGCAGCAAGGAATTTGACCCTAGTTGCTAAGACTTTGCAAACGTTAGCGAATTTCACCAAGTTTCAAGGAAAAGAAAACTTTATGGAATTTATGAATGACTTTCTTGAAAGAGAAGCCTCTGCCATGAAGGACTTTTTGAATATAATATCGGTAAGTGTTAATAATGTTTACCTTAGAATTTATGATTCTTCTAAAAATTATAGTTCAATATGGTATTTAGTTCCATTTGGAATTAATTGTCAGCTAATAACTTATATTTTATCACTTTAGTCGTTTACAGCCCTCTTTAAAATTGATTTCAAATCATTGCATATCAACTTTATTGTTTGTTTATTTTTTTAAATTAATATTTCGGTTATCATTAAATAATTTAATTTAATAGCTTAAATTTTAAATCTAAAACACTACAGAATGATTGTATTCTATTTAAGCAGAGCGCACCGCAGAAAGAATTTTATAATCCCACACCCGGGGGAGACTTTGACGGTTACATTGACTTGGGTAAACAGCTGTCAATACTCCACGCACTACTCCAAGAATGCGTTGCCAAGGTAGCACAGCAGAGGCTTCAGGATGTCCATGAACTCCACTGCATCTTGGAGCGCGTGAGGCTTGCTCTGAGCCAGCCATCTGGTCTCCTACGCCAAGTCAGTGCTCCTGAGCCAGCATCCAGTTCTCCCTCTGGTGCCAGCTACCAATCATTACACAGGAATATATTCAGGTTAGTGGCTTAGTTTTCCCTTATTCAATTAATTTATTTTTTATAAATGAATTGTCATATTATGAAATAATATTTAACTAAATAGTGTTTGGAATAAATCTTATTACTATTCCGTTTTAGGTAATTGGGTGGTTCTACTAACTGTTACTTTTTTTTCTTAAAAATTTTCAAGATGAAATGATCACCAAAGTATATTGATAAAACCAAGATAAAAGATCATCATTTTCCATAATTACTTTCCCTTTTCCATAGTAAAGCTCTTGATAACTTTTATTTTTTGGAAAATATTAAAAGGGAAATAAATAAAAAGTTATAGCTTGTTGTGTTGTCAGCTCGAAGCGACAACAGGAGGAATAATTACCAAAATAGGAAAAAAGTAATAAAAAACAATAAATGGGAAGCAAAAGGAAAAGTCCCAGAATTCTATAATTAAGCTTTTAAAGTTTTTTAATAAATATTATTACTCTATTTTCTTGTAAAAATAAAAGTCTGAAAGGACTTCACGACATCTTCAAAATATCGAGAATGACAAAGAAATTTCACATTTCCATGGCACTTTACTCACTCATTCATCCATTCATCTTTAATGACATAAAATAAATTTGTTAGATATTCTTCACAAAAATTATCAAATGTATTTATGAATTGAACATTAAGATTTAAGAATTAATTAGTTTGGATAATTTATTGTGACACAAAAAAAAAATTTCACGGGTAAATTCTAGAAATGGTCATGACATGGTACTGAATTTACGTGATAAATTGAAAATTTCTGTGGATTGCAAGTTATTATATATGAAAGAAGAAGTGAAAGCAAATAGTACTGGACATTAATAAACATTAGATAGAATCAGCCATATTGTTCTGTATATTTTGAAATGATAAATTAGTTTATTTATTATTATTATTTCTGAGGTATTTCATATTAAATACTAAACGTCCTGACATCCTTGACATATTTATCACATCCCAGATTTCCACCAACCAACCAATATCAGATCCTTGGACAACCATTCATCAGATCATAGCTCAGTTCTCCTTTTATTACATTCAAGTTTCATTCTAAAGCCTCCCCTTCCTAGATTGATTACATGACGTGTTAACTGGGACAACTTCTGTTATGATTTGGGGAACAAACTGGACTTAAAAATTTCATTTAAGACAAAACAAGACATTGATACAGCCATAGAAAAACTTCAACATCAATGAAAACTACTTTAAATGATAATAGTTCAAATCATAAAATTAATAATTCTCAGAATAATTAATAATTCTGACCTGCCACAGCATAATTGTATCTTATTAAGAGACTAGAGTGGCATAGAACTCGGTACCCAGCAGATAAATCTATCTATACTAAATTGACTAACCTACTAAAAGCAGAAATTAGAAAATTCATAAGTTAACTGTACTAACTGAAAATCTAACGACTTCTGACAAATCATTATGGATGATCACCAAAAAGATCGTTCACTTCAAAGAATTTAACCACCCACTCCTTATTGAACCAATGAATGGACAAGATCTGATGAAGAGAAAGCACAATTATTCGGTCAATTCCTTTCTAAAACTTTTCTGCCACATCCTGATATCATGAATCCGTCTCACCATGAATATATATAAAGAGAGTTAAATATTCCCC
Organism: Arma custos; assembly: GCA_037127475.1. Lineage (NCBI taxonomy): Eukaryota > Metazoa > Arthropoda > Insecta > Hemiptera > Pentatomidae > Arma > Arma custos. The sequence goes on along the minus strand of CM073762.1, from coordinate 46,060,857 downwards.
TTCAAACGACCCTTCCTCCCAAAGCATTCCATGCTTTAGAAATATTGAATATTATTCTGATTACCTTCTCGCAATCTGGACATCATCCTAGAAAAGCCATACTATTCCTCACCTAAATGTATAATGCTATAATCCGCACTATATATTTTCTTAACTTCTGGAAATTATCCGTCGTAAAAATGATCATAAAAATGAAAGATACCCTTCCTCTTACCACCCTATCTCACTTTTACAATGTATGGGTAAAATCCTGGAAAAGCTCATCCTGAAATGATTGTACCCCTTCCTGAATGCAAATCACATTACCCCAGATCACCAGTTTGGATTCAGAACATCCCACTCCAATCTCCAGCTATGTCATCAAGTGATGGTTGTTGTTTCCTCGGCTTTTGAACGTGGATTGTATTGTCCAGCGGTCTTCCTTGATGTTGAACAGGCTTTGACCGAGTGTGGAACTCCGGGTTGCTTTACAAACTCCTTAAATTCCTATCTACTAGATACTTTTTCATTATCCAATCCTATCTCTCCTATAGGTCATTCACAGTAAATCATAATAATGTCTACTCATCCCTCTTTCCTCAATTTGCTGGTGTTCCTCAAGGCAGTATCCTTGGCCCAATTTTCTACACAGTTTATATAGCTCACTTCCCAACTCATCCTAATGCTATCCTTACCATGCATGCCGATAACACATGTCTATTATCTGTCAACACTGATCTAGTTATAGCATCTGGTAGTCTTTAATCCCATATCACTGACCTAGGAAATTGGTGTCAAAACTGGAGGATTAAAATAAATTCCCACAAACCTCATCAAATCACTTTTACCCTCTGTCGTAAACCAACAACATTCTGTCCTCCTGTATCGTTTAATATCATTCCACTTATTCCGGATATGTTATTGTATAATAACATTCCGGAACTTAGGACTACACCTTGACAAACCTCTGACTTGGAATCCTCATACTAGACTGAAACGACAAGAAACAGCTCGCCGTTTCAGGCTACTTCAACATTTACTAGCCAAACGCTCTAACCTCCCAATTAATTACAAAATACTCATGTACATGACAATCAATAGACCCATCTGGACTTACGGAATAGAGCTTTGAGGAACCACTAAGCCACTGAATTCCTCTCGTATTCAATCCAAAATCCTCAATGCTCCTTACTTTGTTACGAACAAAGCAATCCATAATGATCTTAATGTTCCGTTTGTTGCTGATTGGCCCGAATCTGATTTTTTAAATATTCTTATCTTTTGTTTAGGTATAATGACCCTACTGCAGGATCTCAGAGTGAAACGAAATCTCCAACTGTTGGTCGGGCCTCGACTCTACCGAGGAACGCCTATCTACCCTCAGGCGCAAGCCTCTCCAGTAATCCGGTTGCTGATTCGGAAGGGACAACTGTCTTCAACAGCCCTGCAAAGCAACAACCTGTAAATTCCCTCTTATATTATCTGACAAAAGTACTCTCATTTTATTTATATTTTTTTATTTTTAAATCTTTTTTAAGTTGCATGCTTTTCAACATTCTTTTTTTCTTTTCTTTTTTAATAATTTTTTTCTTCTTTCATTTCACAATTACTTAATTTTTAAATTTTGTTAAAAAAATCTTCTGTTCTTTATGCTTTACAAATATGATTCTTGGCTAGGATAATTAAATATTACTTAATTTTGGTATTTTAATACTTAAATTATCGTTCATTTTTGTTGTCAATGTAAATTTTTTACGATTAACTGCTTGCTTTTTATAATGTGTTATGTTACATGTTTAGTAAAATTCTAATTTTGTAAATAGAATAATATAACTTAATGATTGGCTTTAAAATAACTACAGTGCTAATTGATTTATATGAGTTCTTAACTTGTGTTTTTAATGCAATACCTCAAAAAAAAAAAAATTGTGTGTGTTTAACAATGTTATCTTTGAAACTTATGACATGTCTAACCCACATAAACAATAGCCATTGTTTATTGTGTATATTTTTTTTCAAACTTTGTATTTGTCAAATCCTCTCAGGAATTCATGAATATCACAAATTCATTGAAAATAAATCTCCATTTCATGGTAAAATATAAACCTTAATAAAAAAAACAAAAAAAAAAAAACTCTTTTCTAACTATTGAAGGGTTTTAAACTCTGGTTGTTCATGAGCTAAAGCACTTATTTATATTTTTTGGGTAATGAATTTCACTAATGATGAACATTGTAATGGCATAAACACTTTTAAGATATTTCTATAAGTTTCTCTTTATATCCCTATCTGAGAGAGAGCTAAAGTGTTTAAATATTAAAAATTAATATATTTAAAATATTTTACGGTTTATCCATTGTTATTTGTGAAAAAGGTTTAACAATTGTCTGTAAAATACATTTGCTGGGACATGCCTTTGATTTAGTCATCAATTAAAGAAACAGCCAATAAATTAAATAGAGTAGCATTGATAAATTCTAAAATAAAAAAATAGGTCTTCAAAATAAATCCAGAAAAAAATAAAAGTATTTCTAGTAGCAGACATTATGTCAATTTAGGTATTGTTGATACAAGATTTTATTTTTTAAATATGAAGAAATGATTGAGTATCAAGGGTTATGGTTTGAGGAACTTATTATTTTCAATCTGGAAAAACTTCCTTTTGCCACTGCCTAAAAAGTAGGAATTTGTCAGACTGAGAAAGATAAGTATTAATACTAAATTGCCATTCATCAATTGTGTTTTGAGAGAAGTTTAATATTGTTTATTTTTTTATCAAAACAAAGTGCGAATCCTCATTTAACGCATTTTAGAATCAGATTTTTTTACATTCACTAGATGGGCATGATTAGTATGAAACGTTGATATAAATTCCAGCGTTGGGAAGAGGAATTAGTCCGGTTTGATTTACGGCTATGTATAAAGGCTATAATACCACTATAAATGGGTATAATAAAATAAAAACTTACCATTAATGATATGTTAAATTCATAATAAACTCGATTGGATGTCAGTATTTATTGATCTTGCTGTATATCTTTAGAAGAAAAAAAAATTTACTTCATTGTCGTTTTCATTAAAAACTTTTATTTAAAATCTTCGATGCCTTCTTATTCTTTAGCTGTCTCTCAACTATATAGAATAAATTAGGCAATTACTTCAACTTTGTAAGACTAGCCTTTATAAAGAAATGTGTCGTTGCAGCAGCGACCACCGCCAGGAGGTAGAGCCTGCGGTGGTGGCCTCAACGGCCACGGTATGGACGACCTTTCTGACTGCGAACTTGACCCGCAGCACAAAGGCAGCCAAGTCTCCATCTCCACCCTCTCTAATGTCGCTTCTTCTGGGTAATTTATAATAAAATTTTGTATTTTATAGTGTCCAAACATTATTACCTGTGTATATCAAAACAAAATGTTATAATTACCTTATAATTATATTGAATCAGAACTTAATTAGACCCCAATTTTGGTATAAGCTCCTCAAGGTATCCTTCGAATAAAGCCACAACAAGTTTTAACCTTTCAATTGTTTCCTTTTTAATATTCTCGAGAAAAAAAAAAATGATTACTGACTGTATATTGATTAAAGAACCGACTTACACATACTGTTTACGTTATATCATCATCTATACTTCAAAATTCAACAAAAATAATTGTTGAAATTTTTATTTCTTGTGGAAATGATAACCGAAATATACACAGTTCTCATAATTACACTCTTTTTTTGTACTAAAACTGACGATTATTTCTATTTTAAATAATTAAAAGGGAAGCAAATGAAAAGTTAAAACTTTTGCTATGACTTAACTCTAAGCGACAACCTACGGAACTGATACCCTAATTTCTTTTAAATTTTGAAATATGATAAATATTTGTATAGAAATGCTACAACATTTATTTCTAAATTTTCGCTTTTGATTTTATTAAATTTTCTATTTTTAAAATGATTGCATTATTATGTATGTCTTTTTCTTCCTCATTATTTGTGCTTTATCTTTCACCTATCATTTATATTCGTTGAATCCTTATTTGTTTGTCTTAAAATTTTTTCATATATTATTATATGAACTTCTTGTTTCATTTGTTTCTACTGTTTATGATTTATTTCCTGATGTGAAATTGTCCAAATTTTAATGACAAATTGAAAGTTAATGCCTTGCTTATAATATAAAAAACTCCATGTGCTTCAATAGTCTTCTAAACTTTAAATACACTATTACTGTTATCTCTGCCTTCTTTTCCAGATTGACGGTACTCCAGTATTTTCATTTTTCCATTAATATTGTCTCTTGTTTAAAGAAAACGTACTTTCCTCTTATAGGAGCTCCACTGATAGCTTAGGGGTTTTGGCGGAACAAAATATATCACCAGCTTATAGTATTTATATATTGCAATAATATTTAGATTTAAATAATAAAAACATTTTATGAATAATAGTGTGTTAATATTATTTATACTATTATACCGAAAAATTGGCATTAACAAATGACAATCTTGTAGAATCAAGCCAGGTTCCAACTTAACCACACTTCTGCAAATTCTTAAATGACTCCTCCAAAAAAATTTTTTTTTATACATAATTACATGTTGTGACCTAGTTGATAACACTTCTTTCAAGGCCTGTTTCGGTTTTCTTGGGAAAATGCAACTGCTTCAATCTCTGTTTTGGAAGATCCTACATTTGCATCATAGTTTATTAATTAAAAACAAGAAGGGCGGAAAGCTCGCAAGATACATTAACAATTACAAAGGTCAGAAGGTTGCGACTCTCTATATCCTCTTCCATTATCATTAGTAGTGCTCCTATAAATGGAAACAAAAATCTAATCTAAACATTATTAAATTCTCTATTTAATGTTTTTATTATATTATAGGTATCAAAGTTTTGCCGCTTACAGTCAGAGTTCTAGTCCTGTTGACCTAGCAACAAACGGAAATCAAGGAGCTCCAGCAGTAACAAACAACAACCAGAACTCAGCAGTCAACAACAACAACAATAATCTGACTGTCGCTCCTTCCGGAGCTCTAGCATTCGCCAACCCAGTGTACCAGAGAAGGGTGGCACGCAGTCCCTCGACTAGTTCAGAAGAACAAGCCGACCAGGGACCAAGGCTGCCCAGGGCTACAGTAAACGGCTCGTCGTCTCGACAAGTCTGGCGTTCCAATGTCGCTACCAACATACAAATCAATCACCCACCGACTAACAGGCATTTCCCGAATAACAACCCACCTTCAATCAGTAAGTTTTTCATTCTTAACTTCAAGTTTTAGTAGTTAAAAATTTTATTATATTTTTTAAAAGTTTTGATATATTCAACTTTTCTGAATCAATAGTTTATCATTTCTTTCTCATTTGCAGCATCAGGTACTCCGAGAAGGATGTCCCTTGACTCGACAAGAGATCTTTCAGACTCTTCTGATGAAGAAACTTGTCGTGGACGGAGAACGAAACTGAGAAATAATCATAATAATGATCAAGTCATGCGGAAGGTATTTACACTAATTCAATTTCTCTAGTATTTTTTAAATGTTTGATTAATTTTTTTAATAATTCTTATCATTTTTTTGAGCAGTATGAATGGGAAATTGAGAGGTTACAGGCTAGCGTTGAGATGCTGAAATTGAAACTAGAAGCTGCCGAGCTCACTGCTGCTGTGGAATCAACGGAGTCTGCTCCTCCTCCGCGCCGGGATGAGCCGTCTTCTGATAATATGAAAGGGATTATATCGAGGTATGTACTACAGCATTAGGTTTTTTGTTAATAACTGATTTGTAAAAGCATGGTAACTTCATGCTTTAGTTTTAGTTTTTTTTTTATTAAAATACGATTTAGAAAAGAAAATATGAAAACTAATTTTCTCAAATAAATTTCAGTTTCACTTTACTTATAAATTTATTTTTCTTATTGTTTTTTTTTGTAATGAAGCCTTTTTTTATGCCATTATAAATGAATTCCCATTCATATCAAGGTTTCATTTATTTGAATTAATCTAGAATAACCTAGGCTTAAAAATTATATCAAAATCAATATCCATACAGGTTAATGTATATGTATATGAAAATGTAAAACTCAATAACAACTTTTCTCAATAAATCAGTTATCCTAATTACTTGGCATGGATAATTAAATTATATTATGCCATGTTAATTATCCATATTATGGATAATTAAATTATATTTTATATTTATGGTTAAAACCATAAATTGCATGGTAATGAAATAATTATTATCTCATATTATATTATAACATGTCATTGTGCAGGTTGATGGCTGTAGAGGAAGAACTCAGGCGGGAGCAAAGGAAAATGTCAGACACTTTGAGCCATAAGCAGCGAGTCATCGAAGCACAAGAGCACAGGATAGCCGCCCTTGACGCTACAAACAGCAGGCTATTGGCCGCACTAGCTCAACTCAAAGAGCGCTACCAAGCCGCTGAGACCTTGGCATCTCCTTCCCAGCGACTCCTGTCAAGCCTAACGGAGCTCCAAAGCTCTTCATGTTGAGCTATTTCTCTTTTTCAGTATTTGCGTTACCTTGCATCCCTTGTTTACTTAGAGTTGGATATATATTTTTATCTTAAGGATAGTATAAGGCGCACAATGCCTTCGTAGAGCTTATACATTAATCTAGAGCTGTTACAAGTTTGTTAAAGAATTGCAATTACTAATGGTGTTTCACATAATCAAACAGTATTTTCTTAATTATATAGCTATAGTAAATTACTGAAAACGGACCAATACTTTTTAATAAGCTTTTATTTGCCATATAAGAATCATTATTTCTTAGGGAAACAATAATTCAATAATTCTAGTCTCTAACTTGTTCATCAGCAGTATTATTAAAATACTGAAAAGACCATTCTAAAATATGTTTTGTTCAAACATGGTTTTTATGTTATCTATATCTAGTAACGTAGTTTTATTAACTCTTAAAGGCACCATTTATGTTCGGAATTCTTCAACATATCTTGGACAGGTTTTGATTGTGAATTTTATTTAAATTAGATTTTGTGAAAAAAAAATTAAATTGCGATTATGACCAAGAGTTGTATATTCACACTTTTCTTCTTGTTTTTTTAAATAGCAGTATTAATTAAAACTATACGTGATATAGAATCATAGATTATTTATTAGTATCTAACGTTTCAATGGATCTGATCCGTTTTGTGTCAGGAATGGTGCACAAACCTAATTATTAAATTATATTCGTTTTTCAATCAAATTATTAATGTAGTAGATATTAAGTATAACTATTTCTCTTTTTATCTATTAAGATTTTAATTTATTACCATGTGTAGTATTCACAAGTTGTAGTTAGAAACTAAAAAGGAACTTGCTAGGTTGGTATTTGGTTTGATTTTGGTCGAGTTCAAAGTATAGTAGTAAGGTGACATTATTCACCGTAAGTAATCACTCTTGTTCGATTTGTTGATTAAAAACAACAGTGGATTTGTTTTTGTTATATTGACTCTTTGATGTATATAGATAAGTTGTAATTGTACATGTAGCATTGTTTTATGTCATTAACCAATATGCATATATGTATATCCATTCCCATTTGTGTAAAATTAATGTTTTATTTGTATATTTTTCATTTTAAAATATTTTTATTTTTCACCAATGAACACTAGTTGTTTTTATTTATGTATATAAGTATATATAATTGATTATTGTGTATTATAATAAAACGAAAAACAAAACTAAAAAAAAAAACACCCTGTACATTTAATTATTTATGTTGTATTATTAATATATATTCATTCTATTTCATCTTTAAGAAAGTAGAAACCAAAGATTAGCTTTTTTATGTTAAAGATTTATGAAATGCTAAGAAAATGTTGTTTGCCTACCCTATTGAGTACAAATGATCACATTTAAGCAGAAAATTAATTTTATTTTTGTTCGCATTTTTTTTTGTATTTGTCATTTAAAATTAGTAGTATGTACCGATTAAATAAAATCTATGGCCATAATAAATATATTTTTTAATTCCTCACTGATTATTATTATTTAAATATCATTTATTATAAATTAGAAGAATAAATAAGTTTCTAGTATAAATACAGTTGTTCTCAAATCTGATTTAAAAAATTAATGTTAATGTGATAGGATTATTGGCTATGGTAATTTGGCTTATGACTTGGATATGTTAATTTCTTCCTTATATATTTATTTTCAATATTACATACGTCAGTTCGCATAAGGTTTATAAATAGTCCTTATATTGTACTGCAATTATCAGGGATCCTTACAATCACCATCCAGTTGCTTGTTATGTGCGTCAGTAACAGAGATGTAAACCCCATCTACCAAGCTACGAATATATCTTGGTTTTTCTCTTCTCATTCTGTAGAGGTTCTGTCATAAGGTATGTGTGAAACAATCCCTTGCCCATACTTACCATATTCCCTCCATCCTAACAGCATTCTGCTCATTAAATCTTACTAATATTATAAATGTGAAAGTTTGTATGTTTGTCTCTCTTTCACGCAAAAACTACTGAACGGATTTGGATGAAACTTTGCAGTAATATAGTTTATAAATCAGAATAACACATAGGCTATAGCGAGCGCGGATTTAGGGGGGGCGCATGGAGGCACGTGCCCCCCTCCCCCTCCCCCCCCCCCGAGTTTTTTATGTACTGTGGAGAACCCATTATAGTACATAATTAAAGGCAAATCACATGATCATAATTGTTAAAATAACAGAAAGAACATGAGTGAAACTATTGTTTTGATATCCTACGAATCTTACTAATTTTATAAATGTGAAAGTTTGTATTTATGTTTGTTACTCAGTTACGCAAAAACTACTGAACGGATTTGGATAAAACTTATTTAGTAAAATAGGTTATACATCATAGGCTACAGCAAGGACAGATTTATGTGGGGCACAGGAGGCATGTCCTCCCCCCCCCCCCCCTCCGTTATAGTACATAATTAAAGGCAAATCAGGAACTTAGCATCTTAAATTTGTGGATAGGTTCTTTGTATAGTTAAGGAAAGAAATTTGGATAATTCCACCCCAAGGGTTTCTCCTTTAATATAATAGGGGTTCAAATGTTGTATAGAATCTGTCAGTTTTGAAGTTAGACATCTGAAATTATGTATGTATGAGTAACTTAAAATTTTAAAAAATAATTAAATTATTTATTTAAATGATCTGTCAACTTTATGTGGCAGACCAGATTCCACACGAGCGAAGCCGCGGGCAAAAGCTAGTCTTCCATATTGCACAATCTCTTCCAAGCTATAATGTATAAGGAAGATTCAATTATAGTCATTCACAGAATAATTCACTTAATATGTACTAATATTTACAGATACCTGGCTATCTGTTGCCTGTGAGTAGTTAAGTTTAAGCGATTCCATAGAAATCCCTTATAGTTCTTAACCATTAGCCTGTCAAACATAAATTCCAAATACAATAGGATCAGACAAATAGTATAATAAAATCACTAAAACAAAAAATCTATGTAAGAGAATAAATAAAAGTAGCCAAATTTATAGTTTACTCTCCAACATAAAAAATCTCCTAGGAGACAAGCTTTTGATTATATTATAGGCATACTTGTTTAATGGATTGGGTAAATTTTTTTTTTTATTTCTAGTTACAGAGAGAGAGAGGGAACCTGAATCATTATACTATATTTTATTTTTTCAAACATGACTACCAAATTTATATATTCAAAAGGGTCAATTCAAGGGCGAGAATGTGTTAATGAAATATGACAAGCTACTCATTAATGGCCAGTTGTTTTCCCTTCTAATCTTAAATCTGAAAGCGAGGTAAAAATATCAAAAAGGCAAAGAAGCGAGGAAGAAAATTCATCCAATAATTCAAAATCCAAAAAAAGGTCGGGGCAGGCTACATCTAGACCAGTCAGTTTAGATCGCTATTTTTTAAACAATAAAAAATGGCAATTGGAAATAAATGTCGACAAAAATATTGCAATAAATGAAAAAATTGCCAATAAAAACGTAGAGGGAAACAAGCAGAGCACAAGAAAATGTTCGGATATGGCAAAGTATTCGGCCAAAAAAAATAACGGAGCAAGGTAGCAAATAGGAAATGACCGGACAGTTTTAAATATAGGTATTTTAACTACTAGAAGGCTAAGAAGGGAAGACGGAAGGTTATTAGATTAGAAGAAGCTCTTCTGGATATCGAATGGTATGTCATTGGACTAACGGAAATAAGAAGAAACAGTGAAAGCGAAGAGTGGGAACCAACTGGATGAAAGTGGCCAGGGACAGAGAGAGACTGTTGGTTTGAAATTGTAAAGAATCTATAAAAAGGAAAAAGTTTTGTTTTTATTTTTGTAGTTTATAATGAATATTCTTTATTTTATTTTATATTGAAATTTGTAAAGATTTACTTTTGTTATTTATTTATATTTATTCTAAAAGAATATTTTTTGTTTTTGTAGTTTATGATGAATCTTGTTTATTTTATTTTATATCATTACTATTCTGTTTCTAATGTAAAGGAGATAGTTGGGGGGTGCAGTAAAAAAAAAAACACTGAATAAGTAATAAACTTATAATTATGTGCCGACGTTTTAATTTTCTACATTACTTGTCACCATATTATTGTTACTGTACATTTTTATATTTTTTGTTCTGTTTGTTTCTATCTCATAGCCCTGAAGATGACCTACACTGTAGGTCGAAACGTCGGCACATAATTATAAGTTTATTACTTATTCAGTGTTTTTTTTTTACTGCACCCCCCAACTATCTCCTTTACATTAGATCATCCAGTCAACTATTTTCATCTCATATTCTGTTTCTATTCTGTAAAATTAAATTTTGGAGCTGAACTCCATTTTACCTCCTAAGGGAGAGGTTTTTGTCATAAACATATGATGTCAATAAAGCTTTATTATTATTATAAGGGTCAATTAGCCAAATGATGCTCTCTGTTATCTAAAATTTAATTTTGAATTAGTTCATGTATCTTACTTTTTTTACCACAACAAATGATAGGTGGTAAAGATACATTTTATTTTTTCCATGTTTTCAATATTTGCTTGTATTATATTCCTTATACTGCTCTATCAAAATGTGCCTCCCCAAGATTCTAGTAGTTTCATTACATCAGACCTGTTGTACACATTTGCCAGGTACAGTGGAGTCCAATCGTCTTTATCCCTGGCATTGACATTTGCCCCCATTTCCAACAGTTGGACAGAAGTATTGTAATGGCCGTTCATAGCTGCAAGATGTAGAGCAGTCCACCCGGACCAGCTGGTTTCTGTTAAAAATGCTCCTCCTCGTTCATATAGCCATTTGATTGTTTCTGTTTTACCGGTGAGAGCTGCCCTGTGAAATGGTGTATAACCGAACATATCTGTCTTCGACAAGTCACCTCCCCAAGAGACAAGCAGTTCCAGCATTTCAATATTTCCTGATGATGCGGCAAGGTGCGTAGGGAATTGGCCTTGCCTATCAGTGAAATCCATTGAAGCTCCTTGCCTTAACAGTGATAGGACCACTGGTATATTTCCCTCTCTCAAAGCTAAATACATAGGATTTTTTTGACACCGTTTCCTTTTGAAGGCCATTCTGTTTAAATGTTCTCCTTCCACGTGATTAGTTGACTGTAAGAATGCCTGGATTATTTGAATGTCTTCAGATTGGGATACCTTTGAATGTAAAAATTATTAAGAATATTTAATAAAAATTAGAAACTGGAATAAGATTATAACTAACTAATGTCAAATTTAATCAGTCAAAAGTTAGTCCAATTAAGACTCAATCAAGAGATAATGAAAATCAGATCACATAAAAAAACAAAAAAACAGTACACCTCACATCAATAGTTTTTTTTAGGCTCATTGACTAGAGATGATTAATCTATCCTGAGCATACTTACCTAAATAATGATGACAAATTATTACCACTGTGAAGGTCTTGTGTCATGTCTTGTGTGTCATTAAAAAGAAGTGGTGGTAGTTTTATTTAATTATACCCAAAACAGATTTTCATTACTGTTAAAAAATCTATTTATCAGTAATAAAAATCTAGCAAATTGAATACAACAAATAAAAAAAAAGTATCTGTAATAACAAATAAAATAATTACCATCTAAAGAAATTTTCTTTACATCAAGACAAGCAAGATGTGGTATATAAAACATAATCAATCGAAGTTCAAATATTCTTAAACATATTTATGTTTTTTAGAAACTGTACTTGTGCATAAGATTGGAGTAATACCAAAGCAGCTGGAACAACTTTTAATGGGTTACTACCACTGCAGAAAAAAAAATTGAAAAACAATAATAAATAAATAAAAATTCAACTTTTAAAGTAGTTTGACTGTGCTGAATTTATTTATGAAGCTTTCTAAAAAAAGAAAATTATCAGGGAAAAGAAAAACAAAAGAAATAAATATTATGATTATAAGTACAATTTCTTAAGCAGCAGAATGAATGTGACAATATTGATTCTGAGAGTACCACTGAGTCGAAAGCTGAACGAGCAAGGTAATTTAAAATTATTGTATGCATAATATTATTTAATTCAATTTGACATAAATTAAACAGTTGTATTTATTGTTTCATAATCATTATTTTTTTAAAGCCAAATTTCATAGAATCTTGATTAATATCATAGACTATTCCCTCAAATAAAATTAAGTACTCAAATCTTGAATTAAAATTATAAAATTTAAAATTAAATAAAAAAAAATTTATTTTTAATTTTTTTTTTTAATAAACAGCATCAGAACAAGCTTACTTGGGTGCATTAAAATATGAATTAAAACATATAAATAATTTCCCCTTCCAAATAGAAACTTATTCTCTTTGGTGCTCATTGCTAGCCTTGATACTAAATCTGAAAGGTTTAACCTAGATATTTATTTTTCTAGGTTCTTCCAAATATTGCAGCTCTTAGCAGTTTGGTAAGAATTAGTGATTGAGGAAACTATCAATTTAACAATGATGTAGCACCACATTGCAATATTCAGAGAATGTGTTTTGATGTATAGAGTATAATAGATTTGCTTCTTTAGCAGTTGACATGAGATGTACTGGCTTAATGTTACATGTGTAGTTATTTGTCAGTAGTTTAGAGAATTAAGGATTTGGATTTGGAATGCTCCAACTATATTTTATACACAACATGGTATTACATGGCAACAGTAGTGTTACTGAAGAATTTCTTTGAAAGTTACTTACACCATTTTTAGACTCAGAAGTTAGTTTTAGATCCTCCAGAGCAACCTTGGAAAATCAATAAAATTTAATAAATAAAAAGGTAATGATAGATAATGATGTTATTAAATAACATAATAGATAGATATTGAAGTTTTAAAAGATATAATATGAGGTGTTTTTATTTAAAACTTATTGAATTTAAACTTACCCTGTTATTGTTTATATTTTCGTTTGATTTAATGTTTTTCAATTTAATATTTGAACTAGAAGTTTGAGGTTGGTCTTGCATAGGTAACTAGAGAAATTCAGTATGATTTAATAACCGAACAGATACTTAACATATTATACAGCTTTTGTTATATCAAGATTAGAATTTGAAGTTACTTACTTCATTTTTAGGCTCTGATATTTGGAATAGATCTCTCAGAATCTTGGGGAAATCAATAGAAGATTTGATAAATAAATAGGTAATGAATTTGTTTAGTTCTCATTTTTATTCAATTAATGAATAAATATAACATTTTTTAAATATTGGATAAGTTCTAGTTTATTTATAGTTAATTAATTAGTTTGTAATCAATACTTACACCATTATTAACTATAACATCATTTGGCTCGTTATGAGGTATTTCATTTATAGATCCTGGATTTTCGTTCAGAACTGATGGAATAACCTAAATAAATTAAGACCCTATTAATATCATTAAAACTTTCACATCACAAAAGAGAAATTACTCTATGGAAAATACTGTATACTCTATAATATCAGTTATTGTATAGTGTACTCAACAGTAGCCCACCTTTTTCTGGGGTGTCTGCTCTAAAGTAGTAAACAAAATAAAATAGACATATATATGTATCGAAATATGTATGTATGTATTTGTGTGTGTGTTTGTGTGTGTAAATACTTACAGTACTTTTGGTTGTAGCTACATCTGATTCGAATTCTGGCATTTCAATTTTAGTCCCAGAAGACAGGAGCAAATCAGATGCAGAAAACTTGGAAAAAGCATAAGATTAAAAAAAATACCTACTGATTAATAATGCTTTGTAATTTGGATTACCGTCTTTCTTAATAATTTAAATTAATTTTAAAATAAAAATCATACATTATAATAAACAAATACTTACTTTGTTATTGTAAATAGCTTTATTTGATTCACAGTTTGATACTTTACTGGTAGAACCAATATATTGGGATGGATCTGGTGATGTAATCTAGAGAAATATAAAAACATTATCTCCATATATCAAAATATCAATGAAAAGCAGCAGTGAAATTCTATCAAGCCTTAAAATTACCTCATGCTTTGAAATATTTCCTTCTGAAGTCATTGGCCCTAACTGAAAAGTGATTAATACTGTAAGATATGTATGAGTAATAAATCAAATATCATAATGACATTATTTGGGCTTATATTTACGTTGGTATTGTTTATAACTGCATTTGACCCACAATCTTGTGTTTCAATTTCAGACCAAGATGACAGCAACGACTCTTGCACAGTAACCTTGGAAAGAAATAATGAGATGAAAATTATAAGTTAAATCTAAAATTTTCATCATTGAGGAGCAATTTCTTCAATCTATACTTACAGCACTATTATTTATAGTTTCATGTGATTTAACTGTGGATTGGGAGGCTTGAAGACCTGACAGAATAATCTTAAAGAAAATCATTATGATTAAAAAACTTTGAAATATTTCTTAATTAAATAGAAACAAAATCTTTGAATTCAGATAAGAAGTTTCTAAATGTTAACTATAGTTTCTTGGATCTATACTTACATCACTATTGCTTACAATTTCATTTAATTCACCATCTATTACTTCATTTTTAGAATTAATGCTTTGAGGTACATCTGGTGGAGTAACCTAAGAAAAAACCGATATGAATCATTAACGTAGTAGATGATCAAATTTAGTTGGTCTGATTCAAAACAAATCAGCAGAAAACAATAATATTTCATGTTAATCTAGCGAAGCAATCTTGGACAAAAACAATAAGATTTACAAACTACATAGATCAAGAAATAATTGGATCATAGTTTTTGACAGCTAATGAGCAACTAATCAAAAATTGATGTTGGAATCGACATTTCTTAGCTTAATACATAGTTTATAGTAAACTTACTTCTTTATTGCTTATAGTATCTTTTGATTCCATGTCTAAAACTTCATTTATTGATGAAGAACATTCAGTCAGAAGTGGTGGAATCACCTGGAGAAATATTAATATGATTTAATAAATAAATAAAAATAACATTACTTTTATTTAGTTGTTTATTAGCTGACAACCAGAAAAGTGTTGTAACATAAAAGTAAATGACTAAACCGAGACTTGCGAAGTTAAAGATCATTTAAATATTACCTCTTTTGATTCAATTATTTCTTCTGTAATTGTTCGTTCTGACTGAAAAAATATTCATGTATTAGAGAAAATAAAGTCTTAACTTATAATGTAATTATTTATACCCTTGCTTGATTGGAAGGTTTTTATTATTGCCCACAAATATTCCAAATCTGATGGAATAGCTTTAAGAAAAGTTATTTTGATACACATGCGATTCATTGAAATTATTTGGATATAGTTCTAAATAAACTAAATGTGCTATACACTACTGCATAAGTTAAGCAAATTTAAATTAAAAAAATAATGTTTTCCATGATCTAACTGATGAGAAAGGCTGAATCCTCATTACTGCCACTGTATTGAAGGGCCCTGGTTCTTGGAAGATCACTGCTGTACTACTCTACTCTAAGGGCATAATGCTCTTTGAAGTACCTTGGTCTCTTCAGCAATCCTCCTCCACAGAGACCTGTCTTCCGCTGTCCTGGGATATTCATTATCCTTGGAAAGTGAATTCATAAAGGAATGTTGTGTTCACTGAAGAGAAACACTAGGGATACTGGGAGAAACCAGAAGGATAATGAGGAGGTATAGGTTGAACATCGAATAACAACAGTGCTGCAATGAGCACAGAATATTACCTATCTGCTTCAGTACAGACTTAGAGCCTGGTTAAAAAAAAAAAGAGGAATATTGTGGAGAGTATGGTGAAGTCTCAACTGATGCAGCAAGAAGTTAGTACTGGTTATCGCTTGAAACTCCATAGGACTGGAGTAAATGTAAGCATGAAAAAATATAATTACTCTGCAGGTTGTCGCTTTGAGTTGAGTCACAACAAGTTTTAACTTTTCATTCCTTTCCTTTTTAATATTTTCCAAAAATTTGAGTTATCATCATTTTTAGTAAGGAAAATAGAATGAAATAATGGGAATTATTCCCACTTCGGTAATCATTTCATCTAGAAATGAACTTTTCAACAAACTATATTTCGAAATGTTAGTTAAAACTATATTCTTGATAAAATGGATATCGAAATACTCATTACGCATAATTACATTCTATTTTTCTAAATGTTTCCATATGTATTCAACAACCATCTATTTAGTAACCGCCCTTCCTCCTGTAAATTTCAAACTATTTTATAATTTTGTAATGTAGTATACTGCGAAATTAATACACAAAATTGTTCAATTCATTGCTATAATATCCAAAATAACCAACCAAAAAGAAAAGAATCTAAATTTGTCAAAGGTGAACTATTAAGGAGCCGATCTTGGAAAGACGTCATCTAGAAAGTAACGGGGTTAGAATAGCTACAAGGAAAAGGGAAAACTGTATCCCTATCGAAGCTCCATGCTGTTGTTTAAGGGTTAGTTTGCTATCTAACAGTGTTTTTCTCATTACCATATCCTCCAATAGAATTTTCAATTTCTTCCTCTATTAGTTATGGTGCAATCGGAAGAGGCGGGATTTCATCATGCGCCGATGGAAGACTCTAAGGATGGAAAACACTTCTTGTTACGATTAACCCAGAGAAGATTGGTCTTTATTGATTAAAATTATATTTTTAAGAACTCCTGCTATATTACTTTACTATTAACAAGTTTGTTAGTTGTAGGAATAATTATCTCGCGACAGAGTAAAACCAGCTAAGTATCTGAGAGTTTATTAAAACTAAATAGTGTTCAGTATTAAAAGTAAGTATTGGTCCGTGGACAGAAGTTTGTAAGTAGATTGGTGGTATCGGTGTCGAGCTGAGGCTTCACTAAGCCTATTATTGTACACTAAGAAAAGGTGTATTAGCAGAAAATGCAATTAAGCGATTACGGTTCTTGCTTAGTAAAGTAACCGATTATCTACACGACTTTTTCAACAATACCCCGATATTTCTGTTTGTTTTGATTTTTTCGGGTAGTGTTTGTTGCTCATGAAATGTATAAGGGTGCGTGAGGCGTTCAGGATCAAAAGCTGATAACTCCAAATTTCAAAAGTTGAATTTTTTACAGTTTTCGCTAGTTCAGTCGAACAATTTTGTCTAACACGACACTTCGCCGCCTCATTTATCATGGTTATAGTCCTGTTCTGAACCTGAAGTTTCGGGAACATGAAGAATTATTTGACTACAATTTTGGAGTTATCAGCTTGTGGTCCTGAACATCTCATATAATACTAATACACAAGTTTAATCTATGCATATGAAATGCTTTATCCTGAAGGAATGACTGACTGACGGATCAAAGCACAGCCTAAACCGCTTATCGTAGAGGCCTGAAACTTGGAGGGAGTGTTCTTTGTATGACGTAGGCATCCGATAAGAAAAGATTTTCCAAAATTCTACCCATAAGGGGGTAAAAAAGGGGGCAATGTTTGTATGCTAGCTCACGTATTTCTTACTCGCAAAATCTACATATTTTCGCTGAACAAAATAAATCGAGTAACATAGTTCACTACTCTTCCGTACGACAAGTGATACCGCTATACTAAATAATCCTTTTCAATAAATTCAATAACATTACATAATAATCCTTTACTGACACGGACAACTGTAAACTTTTGTCCGTCCCGTTTGTTAATCAGTGTCAATGTATGTTTCACGGCTGTGCTGATCCGTCTGTGATGAAATTTGATATGGATAATCTCAAGCTTGGAGAAGGAAATAGGCTACTTTTTATCAACACGCCACACAGGCGACGTTTATATAAAACTGAACAAGTTTATAACCTGATTGACTAACACATCCAGCGGTCAACGCACAGCAGAAACCACTGAACTTAGCATATCGAAATTCGCAGATAGGTTCTTTGTATAGCTTAAATGAGCACTAAGAAAGGAATTTGGACAATTCCACTCCCAATGGTTTCCCTCTTAATATAACAGGTGTTTTATGTAATGATTGCATGGAAGTTAGACATCTGAAATTTCTGATGTACGAGTAGCTTATAGTTAAAAAAAATTAAATTATTTATTTAAAATGATCTGTCACGAAACTTTATGTTGCAGACCAAATTCCACGCGAGCGAAGCCGCGATTATTATTAAGAAAGACAAAACTCACTTGTTGGTAGCTGTGATCTCTCTCCGTATCGGCAGATTTCATTCCGACAGCCGATTTAGCTCTGTCCTCCAGAACTGTTTCTTGTCGTCGGTTTCGAGTGGTAACAGAGGTCTGAAGTTGTGCGTGTGTTAGCAAGTCTACGTTAATTAGAAAATGAAAGAGAAACACAGAGTTAATGGAATTACCTCATTAGTGTTACTGGGCTGAACTGAAGGAGTGAACCTCTGCTTCCAAATAAAGTAAGCACCGAATGTACAAGCAGCAACTGTGACCAGAGCTGGAGTAAGATACGGATGATACTCTTTATTCATTTTCTTACAATCTTTTTCTTGAAACACTACCGCGAAAGGGCAACCTGATAGAGCAAAGGAATTTTGTTTTTCGTCTCTCTAAACCATATTTTTCATATTTTATATATTTTTTTATATTTATTTTTTTTAACTTGCTACATTCTGCTACTGATAAACAGGGTTGGTAACAACCTTTTAATTTAAAATTGAGTCAACATAGTTTTAACCTTTTTTTTTAAAAAAAAGATAATCATATGATAAACTGTATAAGGTTATAGCATACGATATTTAAAATTAGTTTTTGTAGTGATTATGGACAAAAATATCCAGTATTCATGGGTCCCTACAACTTGGAATGTAGTAGAAACTTGGCGAAATAAAAACTTTCCAAGATATTAAGGAATCATTAGGTACTACAATCTTCTTAAATTTCCAAAACTCTGCGTTTGTTAATTATTTTTAGCTTTGAGGTCTAAATTAAAATTGTTGTTATGTCAATCCGTGACAATGGAGAATAATTGAGGCGAAGGAGAAGATTTTGGAGACAGAATTTTGCTAAAATGTGCTCTTCTAAGTATGGAACAATGTATCTTAAAAAAATTAACTAGACCCGAAAATATTATTTAACAGAAAGATTTAAAAGAGGGTGGGATAAGGAGACAGTTTTTGAACACCTAGAAAAATCCGAGGAACTGATTCTATAAGTTCTCTCAATATTCATTTTAAGAAAAGATTGAAGGATATAGGAGAAAACATGAGATTAATAAAAGTTTTAAATTATTGGGGAAATAAGAAATTATTAAGGAAAACTAGAAAAATATGGTGTAGACCAACAAGTCGAAGCGCTATCAATCAGAAAACAGCCATTCTAAGCCCAGCCAATCAGATTACTGGAAGAAAACGCTTTCCTCAGATCTGAATAGTTATAAATACTGAAGGAGAAAACTGAAGGACAGAAGGGCATCTTCAGTCTCTTACTATGCCCTTAGGAAGCTAGCAGCATTGTTTAGCGCAGCATTGGTGAAGAATTTAACATGATCGAAGAAACCTTTGACGAAATGAATCAGACTATGGCCGTGGCAATTTAAGAGACTATTTAAATTACAAATAATTTAAGAAAAACATAAAAATATAGTGTTTGTATTGTAACAACGTTACAAACAGGTACAAATATAAACAGGTCATTCGGCTCCGACAGATTTCAAAAACTCTATCATCGCAGTTTTCTTATACAACGTAGCCAAGTACAACGGTGTCCATCCATCCTCGTCTTTCGGATTGACCCTGGCGCCAGCGCTGACCAGCAGCTTCGCGACTTCCAGATGACCTCCGCAGGCTGCCAAATGCATGGCGGTCCATCCTGCTCTGTTCGTCAGCTCGATGTTGATGGGCTTAGTCAGTATCCACTTCACAACCGAGCTCCGCCCTCTCATGGCAGCCCTGTGCAATATCGTGTATCCAGTGTAATCTCTCTTATTTATGTCAGCGCCCATTTCTATTAGAAGCTCTAAGATCTCCTTGAACCCATTCTCCGCTGCCACGTGCATTGGATACAAGCCTTTCTTGTCCTGACTGTCGCAGGAAGCGCCAAGTTTCAACAAGGCTTTTGTCAAATCATAATCGCCATTCTTTACGGCTTTAAGCAATAAGTTCCTTTTGTTATTTAAAACAAGACCGATTACTTGTTCATCTGACATATGGGGTGATATTTTCAGGGTTTTTTTCACTATAGATAAACTCTGCAAATAAAGAATAATAAATTATTAATTTAAGAAACATACAAGGTTGTTTATATAAAATAGTTATGCTACTTTGCATGTTTAACTTTTTTTAAAAGAATAATATAATCTTCTTTTAACTATTACTGAGGTAGATTTCTTTCGGTCAGAAAATAAGATATTCTTTTCATCCTCTAAACGCTTCTGGGCAGGTCACGTTGCTAGAAGGAATTTGAGTGACATCCTAAAGGAACTGGTGGAAGAAAAGCTAATCTGGACGAGGGAAAGAAGGGTGAAACTGCACTAGCTGGATTGTGTGGCAGAGGATCCCCGGGCATGTAGCGCTGTATAGGACCACCGGCGAAGGCCCTGTAAAAGGACTGTAGCGCCAGATAAATACAAGTAATACAATTGTATTTAATCATGCGACTAAAACTGCCAGAAACGTGTTTAATTCCCAAATTAGATTCTCAAATAATTTGCTTAGTTACAAGTTCTGAAAAAAATCGAAAGTGGAACATAGCTAACTCAGAGTTAAACTAACAAGCTGGAGTAAAGTATGCATGGTAAAATTGACCTCCTCTTACGATGCATTTAACTATCGTCAAGCATGCAGATAAACGATTCTAGTCTCTATAGGTTTATGTCTGCAAACGGATTTTCTGCAATCTCTCCTAAAGGGACCGGCGATGCTAAACTTTCAGTGCATTGCTTAAGGTCAATGATTCATCGAGTAGTGAGGATGAGAGTGTTTAATTATATCACTACTATGCCATACAGATCAAGAAATCTTGACGGTTAGAATGCATCAACAACAAAACCTCTGCGTTTCTATCTCTTCATGGTTGACTGATTTCCCGAAATCCCTTATCAATTACTGATTAAATAATCTGATAAGTAATAATCTAATGGCGTATTTGTCTACTCTGCACTCCTTCCTCTTTAGCGTTTGTTATATATCATCTGACACTCCTTGTCGGGTTGTCCCGCTGGAAGATCATATTCGATTGCGTTAGTTCGTCTTCTGAGGCTGCAAGGCACCAAATACCTTCCTACTGATGATAATACCGCTTTTAAAAGGGTTAAAGTAAACCCCTTATCATAGTTAGTTTTGATTTGCAATATATTAGCTATAATATAATATATTAGTTGTAATAATTATACTTTTCACATATAGCTTCGAACTCTCCTGGGTGGAGGATATTCTCTATCCAAAAAAGCTTCGGCCAGAGACACAAAGGTCCCACTTTCGATAAGACTCTTTTCAAAGCTATTGCTAACTTTAAAATTCTCTATACGCGGTCCCTATAGCATTACAATCTCAACTCTGATACCCGCCATTGTCTTACTTCATTTCAAACGTTTTGTCGCCAGTCTCTCTAAACCTTTTTTCTCCAACTTAATCAATCATATTTTCAATGCGAATTTAATCCCCTTAGAAATTATGCAAAACTTTTTCTTGGTTTCGTTAGTGTTATGACCCACCGTTTCAAATGTCATGCGAGTTGTCTCTTGTCTCCTCTCCGTTTCGGAATAAAACAATTTTTCAGGCTGCAGGGTGCTGTTCCTAACCGACACTAGATCCAACATTTCCTCCTGGGATGGTCATCGCTAAGCCTTTTTACTTTAAATACGTTAAAAATACGACTTAAAAATATTTCAGTCTCAACTTACTGACACAAAAAGAGCTAATTTATAAGCTCTCTTTTTTATCCGCTTTTTTCCCTCTTGTGTGGCCATTGAAACACACCCTTGTCACAACTTTAGCATTAGTTATAGATCGTAATATAATATCAAAATTTATCTTTAAACTAAATTATTCTGTCCCATTAAACGATAGTTAACATATGGTCTATGTTATTATTAATCCAATCCAAATAGGTATTTATCCTAGCAGGGTTTATTTGTTTTATTTTACGGCTAATCGGGCGAAGCAACAATGGGAGTCATAAATTTTGTATATCCAGTTATAACTAGGATAGGGACCATTAACGAGTACCTGATACGGCACAGGCTCGAGTGACAAGCTATGGAATGAGAAAAAAGTTCTTATTGAATTAAATTTTTCAAATTCGTACTTACGTACAACAGTTGAGGTACGGATGATAGAAAAAGTGTTAAAGTTCATTTTTTAACATTCGATAATTTGATATGATAGGTTTGTTATATAGTTTATTTTATATAGATCGATTACATAGACTTCTGGATCTTAAGAAGATCCAGAAAAAACTTAAAATTCATGTTCGAACCTCAACATTCTAGGGAAGGAACCGATAAAGAGAAGAGGGGAAGTATGTACTAACCTCTTGCAATTCTTTTTGAGATAATTTTCTAACATGTCTGGGTATTTCATCTGAAAGTTTTTTTGATTTTTCATCTGAAATTGTTTTGGGCTTTTCATCAGCAATTTTTTTGGGTTTTTCATCTGGAAGTATTCTGGCCTTTTCATCTGGAATTTTTTCCGGCTTTTTCGCAAGAGTCTATAAGAAAGAGACAAAGGAATAATTAGAATTGAAATATTAATAACGATAATAGAGTCTTATTCTTGGGCTTATCATATAATAAATGAATTGAGATATTAATTTCCTACAGATTTTTCTTTATAACCTGGCTTTTATAATGAATTATTTTCTTTATCATTACAAAATATTTTCATTAAAAGTGTGCTACGACATTAATTTGTTGGTCAATATTAATAGTCGACTAATATAAATGGGGCAGAAATGGCCTGGGTGGAGTTCAGAGGAATAGTTTCTTAGGTAGGATTGAACTATTTAATTGAAAGCCAACGTTTCGACCCACATTATACGTTTTCAACTATCTCATTTGACTTCATTCGAAGTCCTGGAGAGGACCTGCGTTGGCTTTCAAATAAATATTTCAACCCTATTTAACGAATCCTTTCTCTGATCTACACCATTTTCTTTCCAAAATTCATTTTTGTCTGATATGGATTTAGAACCTATTGGAAAGTAATATTAAGCAGAAGTAATAAAAGACTATTCTATTCAGTGCAACAAAGTCATTGAAACCTGGGTGTCAGTGGCAGGGACGTGGCAGTGCTCGCTGAAAATATACTCGACTCCCTGGGGATGTCCTTGGAGATGTTTGCCAATAGGTCAATCTTCCGAAGTAAATATAAATTAATGTACACCTGCAGTACCGGTGAATATCTGGGCAAGTCGATTATCTTTCGAAAATTAGTTAATTGTATTGAAGGAAGAGTAATCGTGTTATTCTCCTAGAGCATAAGTAGCTAAGTGAAACCTTGAGTTGAAATAGAGTTGTTACTGATATTACAGCTCCATTTCAAACCAAAAACTATGAGAATGTCACGATACAGCTTCCCACAATACAATTACTATCTGTACTATATTTTACGATGTAAAATCGACAATCAAATCATAAAAAATCACAATATGGATTCGTCGATACCCAACTATTCTTTTATCTACCTATCTCTAATGGTGCTTGACTTAAGTACTTGGAGCTCTTCAGCAATTCTTATGCACACAGACCTATATTCGACTGCCCTTTTCCATCTCTTGCCATCCAACGAACGAAGGTCGTCTTGTACATCTTGCAACCAAGAAAGTCTAGGTCTATCTCCGCTTCATCTCTAACGTCTCTCCATTATCATTTCAGGGAGTCTACCACGTTCAATTCTTCGAGCATGTCCCAGACATCTTATTCTTGCCTTGTTTATGATGGAAAAGTATCAGATGTCTCATAATGGTTTCTTATTTCCTCATTGGTTTTCATCCGCCACCGTTCCACTTATTTTGCGAGGCCGTATTTCTCAGGATTTTCCTCTCCCACATACGTAACAATCCTTCACCTGTCTCCTTTCCATACATAACCACTGGTTGCAAGATCTAGAATCTTCTAGGATTCGTTTGTTTAAATGAGGATATGTCGATAGTGGAAGGAACTGTAATTGGAAAAAGACGATTCTATACAACCTATTGAACAAACTGCTGATTGACCAGAACATCCTCCAGAAGGCACTTTAGAATAATAATAATACTGGTATATATGGTACTAATAAAAATGGTATGCGATGATATCGAATAGCGATTTACTTTTTAAATTGTAAGTTAAATTAATTATTACCTCTTTTACCCTCAGAGTCGTTCCATCATCCTCTACACGTCCCTCCGATTCCTAAAAGAATATTTTTTAAATGATTCCTTTTTATAATACATTACAATAATTCTAATTTTATAGATTGAATAATTTATTGATATTTACAACTATAATAATATTACAACAAGTAAATCTCCTAATATGAACAATATGACATGAAAACAAAACACTTAAGGAGAAACTACTCATCAGTTGCACTTCAGTAACGTCCTATAGCAGAAGGTCTCGAGGCCATCTTCTTTTTAGACGCCTCGGAGGGTTTTCAGGAATAGTATAGGAAGCAAGTTGAGAGACTAGCGGATTCAAGTG
Organism: Arma custos; assembly: GCA_037127475.1. NCBI lineage: Eukaryota > Metazoa > Arthropoda > Insecta > Hemiptera > Pentatomidae > Arma > Arma custos. Next base: position 46,035,846 of record CM073762.1, on the reverse strand, counting down.
TGTATGGAGCTTCTCATGGAAGAATAGGTATCTAGTTTGGGCCAAATCAGCAACATATAGGATATTAAGATCATGATGGATGAGTTTGTTTGTGACATAATAATGAGCAATGAGGATTTTACGAAGGATTTTGGATTGTAAGGATTGGTATAGGAAGATGAATTGGATGGTTTAGTGGATCCACAAAGCTCAACTCCGTATTTCCAAATAGGTCTGATAACTATCATATAAATGAGTCTTTTGCAATTAATTGGGGCTTAGAGCGTTTGTACAGTAAATTTTGAAGTAGGCGAAAACGAGGATTCCAAGTGAGACGTTTGTCCAGATGGAGTCCTAAGTAACGTATCTGTTCGACAGGGATCAGTGGAATGTTATTAAAGGATACAGTAGGGCAGGAATTCGTAGGTTTACGACGAAGGGTGAGGTAATTTGATGGAATTTTTTAGGATTTATTTTAATTCTCCAATTTTGACACTATTCTTGAAGGCTTGACATATGGGATTGAAGAGATTGGGATGCAACAAATGGATCCTTATTTACTGATAACACACATGTGTCATCAGCGTAAGTAGTGAGGACAGTGCTTGGATGGGTTGGGATGTCAGCTGTATACATCTTGTATTGGATGGGACCCAGCATACTACCTTGAGGGACACCGGCAGACTGAGTAAAGAGGGAAGAGTAGGAAAAATTATGGTTTACTTTAATAGTTCTATTACTGAGGTAGGAACTGATAATAAGGAAGTAAGTAGAATTTACGGAGTTTGCTGAGCAGTCCCGGGTCCCAGACTCGATCAAAAGCCTGCTCTACATCGAGGAGGGCTCTCTCGCAGTACATACAATAATTTTAAATAACAATTAATAATAATTATTAACATTAATAATTCCGTCATTTAAGGTGATACAAAATGGATTTAGGTTTTTAGGTCAGTCATTTTTAAAAGGAAATACATTTGCAATATCAATAAAAAAATGTTTTTCACTTCAACCCATGAAGGGTCTTGGGTTCGGTACGTAAGAGAGACTGTACTGTTCCTTGGTAGTGTAGGGAGGAGATTTGTCCGAGATCACGCTCACCGTCAAGTTTTTCTCCCGATTAAAGGTAACCCTTTTAGAGGCTGGGTGATTCCCAAGAGGTTCTCCATATCCCTCACGGTCCCTTCCCCGCTGTTAACAGGTTATTACATGCCACAGCCAGATTTGAACCCAGGACCTTACAATAATTAGTGCTCTACCTCGCACTGTTATGCAATAATCATCAGTTTTAATCATTAAGTAGATATTACAATTACATTTACAATTACAAATACATTAAAAGATATTAGGTCACACTAACATTTTTCAAACCTATTAAATTAATAAATAAGGATAAAAAATGTAAATGAAATGATTATTAGAATGCGAGTGGAAAATTAAAAAAATAAATAAATAAAGCCTTCAGTCTCTTAAATAAACAAACCAATCAACAATATGTGGACGACCTCCTCCTTATCCTAAATTCTAACATTATTCCAGGTTTATTATCATCCTTCAACGCATACCATCCCCGCCTACATTTCACTGTTGAACTAGAACATAATAAATCACTACCTTTCCTTGACCTCCGTATCATCAGAAATCCCGACCACACCTTATCCACAGATTGGTATACGAAACCCACCTATTCTGGCAGACTCCTCAATTATTACTCCCAACATCCGCACCACCAAATAATCAATGTCGTCAAAAATATCATCCACCGTGGCCTATCCCTCTCCGACTCCTGCTTCCATAACACCAACACCCACCGCATCAAAGAAATCCTATTAAAAAACAATTTTCCTCTCCACGTTATCAGTAAACTCATCCATCACCATTATAACCCACCCACCCACACCCGGTCTCCACATCCACCATCTATCCCTATATACAGATCCTTGCCATATATACCCTCCCTCTCTACATTACATTACATCATTGGCGCGACAGACTCATAAAGAAGTCCTTGGCCTGCTCAACAGCTCTTCCCCAATCGTCCCGATCGCCTGCTCGAGTGATGGAGACCTTGCTCAACCTCAGATCCTCACAGACGGCATCCTTCCATCTAGCTTTGGGCCTTCCTCGAAGTCTTACTCCATCCGGATTTCCTGTATACAGCTTTTTAGCTGTCCTTTCTTCCTCCATCCTATAAACGTGGCCCAGCCACTTTATGCGTTGAATCCTGATGAAGCTCGATATCGTTAGGTCTCCATATAACTCACTTAGCTCCTTGCTCCTTCTGATCCTGAGTTGGTCGTTTTCTCGCACTGGGCCGAATATTTGCCGTAGGACTCTTCTTTCGAATCTATTCAGCTTTTCCACGCTGGATTTATTCAGTGTGAGGGTTTCACCAGCGTATGTTGCTACTGGCCTAATGATGGTTCTATATATCATCAGCTTGGACTTTAGGCTAAGAAGCTTACTTCTAAGGAGCTTTGAGATCCCAAAACATGCTTTATTAACTGATACTGTCCTGGCTCTAACTTCTTCCTCCTCGTCCGAATTCTCATTTATACGACTTCCTAAATACTGGAAACTTGACACGCGTTGGAAAGTGTATTTTCCAAAAGCGTAGCTATGAGGTGGTCGGTTTTGTTTTCTATTCTTTATTACCATGACCTTGGTTTTCTCCTCATTCACATGTAACCCCATTTTTCCAGCTAACTTCCACTTCCAGCCTCTCAAAAGCTTCTTTTAAGAGAATCAGCGATCTTATTACTAATACAAGGTCATCAGCATATGCAAGAACCCAGACTACGGTTAAAGATGGTTCCCTCCATCAGTAATCCTGCCCTTTTAATGACACTTTGCATTACAATATTGAAGAGTAGAGGTGCCAGCGAGTCTCCTTGCCTAAGTCCTGTACTAATCTTAAATTTTCTGTGGTTGAGCCATTTACCCTTACGCTGCAAACTGTGTTTTCCATCGTACTCATTACCAAGCGCACCAATTTGGATGGAATTTTCATTTCGCTCATAGCTCTGAAGAGCTCCCACCTGGATATTGTATCATAAGCCGTCCTGAAATCTATGAACAGCATCCACAATGTATTGTTAAACTCCTTCATTTTTTCGCACATCTGCTTGAGGGAAAAAATCTGATCTATAGTAGATCTGTTAGGTCTAAAGCCTCCTTGGTATTCTCCAAGATTTCTCTCAACATAGGGCAGTAGGCGGTTATACAGAGTTATCGAGAATATCTTATAGGCAGTATTCAGTAGGCTTATCCCTCTGTAATTTTTACATTATGTAGAGTCTCAAATTATTGTGCCTTTCTTCTTGTAGATAGGCACTATAATAGACTCTTTCCACTCTCTCGGGATTTGCTCCTCTTCCCATATTTAAGCAATTAGTTCCTGCAGCTCTTTAGTTAGAGCATTGCCAGCTGCCTTCAGGAACTCAGCAGGGATACCATCTGATCCTGGCGACTTGTCATTTCTGCTCCCTCTCTAATAACATTCAAAAATCCTTGCGTTCCTCGATCCCCAATTTACGTATCGCCTTCAAATCCCATAACAAACTCTCCAATATTTATACCCGAGTTAAAGATCCCATTCTCCTAAAACAACGCTCTCAGGTCGTCTATCGTATCCCTTGCTCTACTCCTAACTGCAACTGTTCCTACATCGGTGAAACCAAAAACCTCCTTAAAGACCGCATTACCCAACACAAATGCTCCATTTCCTCCCATAACCCAACCGCTTCAAAACTCTCCGAACACGCCCTATCTTTTAACCACATTTTTGACTTCGAAAATACGTCTATCCTAGCCTCTGTTCCTAATTATAATAAACGCATCCTCTCGGAAACCATTCCCAACAATTTAGATTCCTCCACTGTTAATGCCAAGACCGACTCCCATCACCTATCCTTAACCTACTCCCAAATTTTTAATTTAGTAAAATAACCTTACATTCTTAAATTATTCTAGAATCCTTACATGTCTTTATATCATCTCCTATATACACATTTATCACCTATTTTCCATTATCATATTATCTATATTCATATTTTATTTTCCATTATCTATTACCATATTGTTCTCCTATCATCTCACCTATATATACACATTTTGACCATTGACTTTTATTTTATTTTTTATCTTTCCACCATCTCCCATTAATTTAGTCCTTATTTCTCTTGGTTTTCTTTCTTCACCTTGTTTTTAATTTTTTTACACTTTTTACATTATTTACGTGTCACTTATATTCACTGCATCTGCATTTCCCCTTTCCCCTTCTTAGTTATTATTTTTTTGGCCGTCAGAGATCGCGGTTAGCGCTTCCGTGTAGTCCTAACGTATTTTCAGTTGGGCCGCTGATCGCCTCGCCGCCGCGTGGTATATTCGGTTAGTACACATCTTAATCTTTATCTTATCTCCATCATTTCCACCTTCACCTTTCTTCGCACCTGTTTCCCACACCAATTTTTGGCATCCATCATTTATTAATAGCATAGAGTTCATTATTATTTAGCCTCATATTTTTACATCTACTGAATTTCTATACCTATTTTCTATATGTTTATGTTATATTCACATTATATTTTATATTAATACTACTTCTTTCTAACTGTATACAGTTATAATATTAACTTCCCTTACTTATATTTTCTATTTTCTTTTCATACTTTAGAGTTCATATTTATAAACATTATTTTCAATTTTTTTATTTTTGTAATTTATCAATCTTTTCTTTCTACATATGCTTGTATTATTACATTTTACTTATGTAACCTCTAGAAGTCTGGTATCAAATCCATTTATATCTATAATTAAACTAGTTTTTTCTAAATCCTTCATATTCCACCCCTTTTTCTATATTTTAATCTTCTCATTTTGTATCTTTCCGTTTACCTCCTCATTTTTCTTTTCCTTTATATTATGCTTACATTTTATCCTTTCTGGACATTTATTTTCTGTATTTTATTTTCGTATTCTTTAATTATTACATCTGTCACTATTTTAATTTCTGTTCATCATCTATAATTTTATTATTATCTGTCACTATTTTAATTTTATTATATTCTGTAACCATTTTTATATTCATTATCTTTAATTATCATATCTATTCACTATTTCATCATATCTAGTCACTTGTACCACATTACTACATTACTTGTCACCATATTCTTGTTACTGCAACGTTTTTTATATGTTTTTCTGTTTGTTTCTCTCTCTTAGCCCTGAAGATGGCCTACATCGTAGGCCGAAACGTCGGCACACAATAAATAAGTTACACTTATTAAGGTGTTTTTATTGACTGCACCCCCAACTATTTCTTCCTTATAAACCAATCGACAATTTGCCACTCCAGGCTCCATCGGGAGCTGGGCAGGTTATACAATATAGACTGCTAATAAGTGGAAATACACAGAACAAACTACTCAATAATAAAAAAATAAAATTTTGTTTAAGATTTTAAACTGATTAAAAATTAAATGATAAAATTGGTTGAAATCTTTACCATCATCGATAAGATATTATAACAGAGATTAAACCTATTTTATTCAGAAACTTTAAGTTTTTTCAAAAATACTAATAAATCTGACCAGATTGGTTTATTTTATTATTATTTTTTATCTTACTATATTTTATTTTGTTTTATTTTTATCTTATTTTATTTCTTATCCTACTTTATTTTAGTTTATTTTTATTTCCTTCATCTGTATTTAACTGAACGTCTTGGAATGAGGTTGATGACCCTGATTGACGATATTTTTGGCTTTTAATGTGAGATGTGCAGCATTTTATCATCATTGAATGTTTTTTCGGTGTATGTCCTGGTGATAAGTTGATTGGTTAGTTTTATTTTTTTACACAATTTTAAAAGCTTGAGGCTTTGTTTTTTGGATTTTTCCAGTTGGAGTTTTGCCTGGATAGTTGTGTCACACTAGTGTTTTTCTATTTTCCGAGTGGAAGGTTTTCTATCGGCCTACAAGAAAGTAACCGAAAATAACTATTCCCTTTGCAGGTGTTTAGGAATATAACTACTTAAGGATAATTGGATATTATGTCATTTCAGGTAATAAGAAAATTAATTTTAATTATATTTAATTCTATTAAAATTGATTAATTAGTTTTTATTTTATTTTTATTTTTTATAAATTTTCATTTTACTTAATATTTTGTTTTATTTTTTAAATTTTATTTTATTTTTACTCTTAATATCTACACAAAATTAGGAGTAAATAAGACGTTGATTTCTTACGATCGATGTCGAGGGACGATCACGAGGTTGTTCCTTCCTTTCAGTGTCCTGAAAATGATTTCGAATTAATTTTAATTAATGTTAAAAAGTTCTAATAATTCTCAAAAGGAATGAGTAATAAGCTCCAAGATAAAAGATTTTCTTTCAAGTTTTTTCATTTTAATTTTATTTTTTATATAATTTTACTTAATATTTTGTTTTATTTTATTTTATTTTGACTCTTAATATCTACACAAAATGAGGAGTAAATAAGATGTTAATTTCTTACGAACGATGTCGAGGGACGATCACGAGGTTGTTCCTTCCTTTCAGTGTCCTGAAAATTATTTCGAATTAATTTTAATTGATATTAAAAAGTTCTAATAACTCTCAAAAGGAATGAGAAATAAGCTCCTAGATAAAAGATTTTCTTTCAATTTTTTTAATTTCTTATTTTATTTTTTATTATATTATTGTTTTTTTTAAAGGTCCCTTCAATTCCTTCTCATTTGTTGCTTTCTTCTCCTCCAATACTCTCTCATCGTTTGACCATAGCTCTTTTTTGTTTCTACCGACCACTTTGTGCCTATTATTTTATTGCTTGTACCCTGGAATCCCAAGTTTAACGGTATTTTCCTGTACGCATCTCTCTGTACTGCTGATTCTATTTTTATGTTGTGTATTTCTAAATCTTTTTTAATTTCTCGGATCCAGTCTGTAGTTAGTTTATTTTCCTTAGGTACGAAAAGAACTGTTTTGACAGCCTGTTCGTCATCAATTCTGTATAAATGTCCAAAAAACATCCGTCTTATTTTCCTTATCGTTTCTGTAATTTTTTCTATGTTTTGATATATTTCATCATTGCTTCGTAATTTCCAGGTTTCTGTGCTTCTTATAGGGCCTAACATTTTCCTCATAATTGTATTTCTAATATTTCTAGTTTGTCTAACTTATAATAACGTGGTAGGCATTCACTTGCATGGAGGCATTTCTGATTTCACTACAGTGATGTAATGTGTTATTTTTGCATTCTTTGATATGCACTTCTTATTGTAAATATGTTTTGTTATTCCATTTACTCTTCCCATTTTGTGTATCCTTTCATCTACGGCATTTTTTTCCAATTCGTTTTCTTTATCACTCTTAGATACTTGAACTTTTTGACATTTTTTATGTTAGTAATGAATTTCGTCTTCTCTGCAGAGATTCTTGAACTGGCTATTTGTTCCAGGAGGTTGACTTGTATTTCAGTAATCTGATAGATTTTCCGATAGTATTGCAAAATCATCTGCAAATGCGAGGAAGTTTATTTCAGTACACTGATTATTTTTTCTCATAGGGATCACTTAGTGTTCTTTCTGTTTGTGATTCCAAATTCTCTCTATTTTTACTAATACACAGTTGAAGATGACTCCCCAGTCCTTATCCCCATAAGCCATCGTCTTGCCTCACACCTGTATTTACTTTAAAGGGTTTAGAGATTTCACCCATGGACTTTACCTTTGAGACTGTATTTGTAAGCGTTTCACGAACTAGATTTGCCAATTTGATTTGACACCAAATTCTCGGTTGACTCTGTCCAGTGATTCTCTGTCCACTGAGTCAAAAGCCTTTTCGGAATCTACAAAAGTTACAACTATGTTTTTAGAGTTCCGAAGTCTGTGACGGATTATAGAGTCCATATTGAATATCTCTTCAGAGCTCTTACCTGCCTTTCCTGAATTCACCTTGATATTCATTTAACTAAAGATCAAGGAGTTTTTTCAATTTGGTTTAGCAGAATTTTAGAAAATATTTTATACGCAACTGGTAGGGGAGATATTCCTCTGTACTTATTCACATCTTTTTTGTTGCCTTTCTTGTGGAGTGGATTATTTCATTTATTTATTTGTTTCATTTAATTATTAATTTTTATTTTTTTAATTTAATCTAATTCAATTATTTATTTACGATTTTTACTTATGATAAATTTCGAGGGACGATCACGAGCTTGTTCCATTCTTTCAGTGATCAGAAAATAATTTCGAATTAGTTTCAATTAATATTAAAAATCATACTCCCATAAGGGAAGGCCTATAAAGAGCTTTTATATTATTACATTAATTAATTCACCATTCAACAAGAAAATATTATTATTTATTATGGTTATTTTATTATTGTTATTTAAGTTACAATATTAGGTACTATACAAGTATGTATATGTTTTTGTAAATATTAGTAGTTTTGTAAACCATCTTGTTTTATAATTCTCTTTATAATAAAGGCTTAATTCATTCATTCAATATTAAAAAATTCTAATGACTCTCAATAGGAATGAGAAATAAGCTAAAAGTTAATAGATTTTCTTTTAATTTTTTGTATTTTATTTTTATTTAATTTAAAAAAAATTTAATTACAGTTTTTATTTACTATTTTTACTTACGAATGATATCGAGGGACGATCACGAGCTTGTTCCTTCCTTTCAGTGATCTGAAAATAATTTCCAATTAGTTTCAATCAATATAAAAAATTGCTAATGATTCTCAAAAGGAATGAGAAATAAGCTCATAGATAAAAGGTATTCTTTCAATTTGTTTTATTTTATTTTTAAAAATTTTTTATTTCATTTTTTCATTAAATCTTGTACTAGCGACTCACCCAAACTTTGCTCGGGTAGTAAGGCATATTATGCCTCCATTATTGTCTGTGTAATGTATTTTTTTTTATCACTTATTGGCCACTAAAGATCACGCGAATATCATTGGTTAGGCTTCTTGGGAATCTTGATTTTCTTTCTTCCCATCTCAGTTAATGTACTTTATTATATAGAAATTATAAAAATAAAAAAAACAAATATTTCTTTATAAACGAATTTATTTTCTTGCACGTTAGATAATTGGACGGGATTAGGCAGCGTCTTCGGTGAAACCCATCGATATTCCAACCCATTTACACAAAACCTCGACAGATTATATACCTAAACCTTCCTGGTGAATCACTCTATCTTTGGTGAAAACCGCATGAAAATCCGTGCAGTAGTTATAGAGTTTACCGCGAACAATCGCAGCCGAGGACTTTGTTTTATAATATGTATAGATTATATTTAAAAAAAAAAAAGAAGCATTTTATTTTTTGATTAATTGTATTTCTTTTTTTGTTATATTTCTTACTTTATTTTATTTTTTATTTTATTATATTGTATTTTTTATTTATTGTTTTTTATTTTATTTTTTTTTACTTTCTTGTGTAATTTTATTTAAAAAATATATATTATATTGTATATTGAAAAATGAAGAGACCTTACATAAATGTTAAAACCGTGGAAAAATCCCAACGAAAAGCCATTTCGTCAATCCTCAGGACAGACATTTCAATTTCTGTTTTAGCTTGGAGACTAAATGGCTTTTCGTTGGGATTTTTCCACGGTTTTAATATAGTATATTGTATTATATTTTATTTTCTCGACTTATTTATTTGTTTTTATTTTATTTTATAGTATTCTTTATGAATTTAATTTTTTATTTATTTTATTTCATTTCTTATTTTATTTTTATTTCGTTTTTAATTTTTATGGTATTTTCTATTTATTTATTTTTTCTTATTTTTTAAAAATTTCATTTTATTTATGATTTTTTTGTTTTATTTTAAATTAAATTATTATTGTATTGTATTTTTTGCGTTCCATTACATTGTCTTGAATTTTATACTTTTTTATTTTAATGTATTGCCTTATCTATTATTCTATTGTCTTGTATAGTCTTGTCTTGTCCATTTATTCCGGTACACTAGTTTTCTTCTTTTTTTTTTTGAATAAAAAGTATCAAATCTTCTGTTAACCATGTGTACTCTGGTCGATCGATAGTTTCACTTGTTTGCATTCATAATTTGTTTTCTGTGGCAATCATTTGTATAAGCATATCTATCTATATATAGACATATGTAAATACTTTGTATTTTTTTTTTTTTGGTCATTTCTATAGACCTATATATATATATATATATATATATATATATATATATATAAAAGATTGGAAATCTTTGTAAGCTCGATTGGGTATTCTTACAGATATATTTTATGTCGGAGAAAAGACACCATTGTGGATATCACCCAGCCATATGTTCATGCGAGCCATGGTTCCACAAATAATCACTCAACAGTTTACTCTCCGCCAACGAACATCTTATCGCTTCTGAAAGCCCAACCTTTGCCTCTTTATTCAAACACCCGTGAGTGAGAGATAACTGTTTGTTTCATTTTAGGCTTCGTGGTTTTCACCAGGCGGTAGTGGCTTGGTAGCCAAATGCATTCCACGCCAGACGTTTCTTAACTTTGATTACCACTTACTAACACCTTTGCCCGTTCTTCCAATCCTTTCCGATATGTATCCCTAAAGGCTTAAACTCCTAATTTTGCTTTCAGATACATATCTATCCGAAGATACTGCACATCATTCCTTGTTTTCTGGTGATGTTATTCTTGATTTGTACCCACTGTCAAAGACTACGACACCATTGCCTTCAATTTACTACTTTAATCTGGCTCAAAAATTTAAACTCAACCACTAATTTTATTATCATATTACGTACTGGAATTAATTTTAATAAACAAATTACAGAATTAATTTCCTCAGGCGGCGCAATGGCCCATGAAGGACCCTGACCTCAACAATCCTTCTCCACTCAGAGCGATCCCCTGCACCTCTTCACTATCTTCTCACTCCCAGAAGCTGTAGAAGTTCAGAGTAGTGGTTTCGGACCCCTTCAAAGGACCCTTAAGAAGGGAGTTAGGCAGGGAGATGTGCTTTTCAACTGTGTACTTAAAAAATTCATTCGTAAGCAGCGCAAAGGAATGGAAGATAATGTCCAAAATTAAGTATGAATGGGATAGAAAAAATTGGTAATCGGTAAATTTTTCGTAACACAAAAAATATCTTTGTGATTGAATGGAACCAATTGTTGATGGGAAATAAGCCTTTAATTCCCGCTTAAATAAAATGGAAATGGCGTTCCAACTCACCAAGGATATTCATAAGAAGACCTTGAATGCAAAACGAAGGCATTATTGCTCTGTTATACGACCTTAGGTTTTGAATGCTGCGAAATGCCTAAGTATGAATAAGAAATGCCTCGTAGAAAAATTGGATGCCAAGAAAGAAAGATCGTATGAAAAAAATCTTAGACTAAGGAAAATACAGAAAACGGCATAACACTGAGCTGCAATCATGTAATCATGTTTCAAAAATTTCGGATGTTATGAAAAAAATAGAATTTTTTCAACGTTTCGGCCTAACGTTAAGGCCAGTTAGTAAGGCCTGAATGTTTCAACACCCTAAAGCACACCCCAAACATTTTCAAGATTTGACAAAAATAATAATAGTCAAATCATTGCCCTTGCCAAATCTTTTCAAACTGCAAATAAATGTTTATCTCTCAAGCCATTCTATATGTCAAAAAAATAAACAAGACTTAAATTATTATGTATGTTTATTACTTATAGAAATTTCAGCCATTTAATCTTGCTTTGTTTAACACTTACAGTTCCTTCTTCTTCTTCTTCTTCAGGAACTTGGATTGCCGGTTCCTGAAATGCATTTTATTTTATAAAATTGGAAAAAACTATCTACAATAAGCTTAGTTTTAAAAATTAATGGCATTCATCCAATTCCACATTTCATAAATCTAAACTACTAACGCGAAATCGGTAGCGGAGCTTGGTTAGTGTGGTGGGTAGTTGCCATTGGTTACCAACATTATAATGTATTATCTGTTATCCAAACTATATTCGTGTATCTAGAACTGAGATAAATGCCCTCCTGATCGGCGCCGAATTAATTCAGGTATAATTATAGCCTTACGATTTTTAACCATACCTAATTTTCGTCATGATAAGGAAAAGGGGTGAGTGAAGCGAGCTAGGTAGAGGCAGGGCGTGGCCAATGCGCGGCCGGCCCTAGGCGACTTCTGCGCATGCCGTTTTCTAAATTGTTAGAATTTGTCAAATTATTGGTTAATCTATCCAGGCTGGATTCGAATCTACACTCATGAGACAGTTTGGCTACCACCATTAACGTAACTAGAGTTGACTCGTGGGGGGGGTTAAACCCCACCAGTCAACCACTCTAACATATTACTCCCTTCAAAAAAAGATGTCTCGTAATATAGGTATAATTTATATTATACTATTATCATGTAGCTTCAAATTAAATAAATAGATTATAAATTTTTATAAATGTTATTTTGTAAGTTATAAATGTTATTTTCATTATAAATGTCATTTTTGGAAGGGCAATCAAGAAAAAGCTTTTAAATACAAGTAACCTCATTTATTGGTTACAATAACTTACTATAGTTAATTGCATAGGGAACTTTCGAGACCCATCCAGACTTTACTTCTAGATTCTAAGAATTGTCTAAACTGTTCTCACATTTGCGATTTTATTGTTGCCGCTAGATGCCACTACTGCCGCGATAATAATATAATTAATTGTAAATAAACAGTATTACGTTTTGGTTTGTCATTTTAGTGTACCTTTTATTCATTAAAATAACTGTTGCACTTTCTTTGTTGTGTTTTTGGCATTATTGACCCTTACTTCAGTAATCCTTACGTTACGCCTATGGCTACCACAGCCTCTAATATCTGCATTGAACAGCGTAGCTTGCAATATTTAGCTATATTTAAAAAATCCTGACTAAATAATCTGTAAGGTGATAGTGATGAATTTTTAATCACTTATTAAAGAACAAGGAATTATTCTTTTTAAAAATAGAAGATTTTAAAGTATATTCTTTCGGTAATATTTTTGAAATATTCAATTGAAGAACCTTAAAATAAATGCAGTATCTTTTACTAGTAATATAAAAATATTTTAAGAAAAATTAGTTAATTAATTTTATCTGTTCTCAGCTGTTGTATATATTATGGATCGACCTTCTCAGTTAACGTTGCTGAATGCATGGAATAATAAAGATCGGTAAATTGCTGTAGCATTCATAAATAAACTTTATTATCATAACAGATGTAAAATAAATGTAATCAAACAATAAAAAAAGTTGTTCATAAACTTTACTGACCCCTTCTCCGGTTCCGCGTCGCCTATGTTCCTCTTGTTTCTTCTGTACAGCTAAGTAAATTCCTAACCCGAAAGCTAGCATTGAAACAATTGTTGCTAAACCGAGTAATTTTGTTGTAGCAGGGTAATCGGGATTTGTGAAATATGAAGCCATAAGTATATTTAAATAAATAACTAACTTTCTATTAACAAAGTGTGATAGAAATACGATTCTCGTGGGCTAAATTCAGATTTACAGCTGTGATCTAAGGTTTTTTAATACGTGAATTTTTTGGTTTGGTATATTCTAAAATTTACAAAGCAAATCATTACTAAGATTATTAATAAGAAGACTGGAGCGTATTACTGGAGTTGCTGAAATTCATTTAAGGCTATTCAATCGTTACAGGACTGTTTAATTAACAGTACTAATTTACAGAACAAATGATTAATCATTAACCATTCAAGATTTTTAATAACTGATCAACATATGACATTTTTTTTTTTTTTTTGTTACGAAAAGCCTTACATAACCAGATTTGTTTATTTATTCGGGTTTTTGTACAATTAATGCATCCCAATACCCAAAATCTTTTCCCACCAATTCTTCCTGCCAGTCTATTCTTCCTCCATCCATGTCTTGCTCGATCTTCCTCTCTTTCTTCTATAATTTGGTTTATTTAGGAAGAGTTTCTTTGTCTATCTATTGCCGCTCATTCTCATCAGATGACCAAACCATTGGAGCCTCCTGGTCACTATTTCGTTTAATATATTCTTCTCTGCCCTATAGTTTCTCTTATTACACTATTGGGTATTTTTTAAGTATTGTTATTATTGTTTAGTGTTAAGACCGTGAAAAAATTCCAACGAAAAGCCCTTAGTCTCCAAACTAAAACAGAAATTGAAATTATCTGTCCAATATTTCGCCCATTCAGGCATACTCAGGGTAGATAGAGAAAGAAAACAAAAGAACAAAAACAAAACATGAATAATGCACCCAAGAAGCATCCCACCTCCAGAGCTCAAATGCAACTCTATTTGTTTTCTTTCTCTATCTACCCTGAGGATGCCTGAATAGGCGAAATATTGGACAGATAATTTCAATTTCTGTTTTAGTTTGGAGACTAAGGGCTTTTCGTAGGAATTTTTCCACGGTCTTAACATTTATGTAAGGTCTCTTTTTATTTTTTCAATATTTATTATTGTTAAGTATTAGTACTTATTGTTAAGTATTATTATTTGTAATCGACAATGCACGGAGAATTAAAGTACATAACCAGATAAAAATAATAAACCACAAAAATAAAAGATTCATATCGTCCCACTTATGTCAAATATCAATTGTGCAATCTTTTCCAATTTTGAATTTTTCAAGTAATTTTAAATGAATTTTTCAAGTAAGTTGTCTTCATTCACCTTAAGATCCAGTTGAATGACTGCCTCTTCAAATTCTTGGAATGTTCCTGATAATGCTGTTGGGTTCCAGATGTTGGGACATGCGGTTGTACATAGTTCCTCCAGGATTTGTTTTTACTGTAGGGATGGCTGCTACGGGGGTCAAGTTAAAGAGGAGAGGAGCTAGAGGATCACCCTGTCTCAAGTCATTTTTTTTACTTCGAACTCTTCTGACAGTGCAATAATTTTCATGCTACTTTAAAAACATTCTACAGTTGGAACTTGTGACAATGTATTTCCTAAAACCAAATAGATAAGGATACCCATAAAATAGAGGCTTGGTGAACCCCAGACAGACCTTCCTGATTTCTAAGATCTATTTGTGGCTGTTAATAAATTAAATAATTTATCTCCCTCAGAATAATTCGAACCCGGTACCTTCGACTCAGCAACTCAGCGCTCGGTGCTAATTAACTATTTAAACCGCAGCTAAATATTTCTTCCAAAGACCACTGTTTATGAAAAAATGAGTTAAATTAGGATATTTGTATTTATTATATAATGAGGTTTTAGTTTAATTCATTATGTAATGTCATTTAATCTCGTTTAATTTAATACTTACGCTTATTTTTCGTTCTTCTTCTTTAAGAACGTGGTTCTTCCGCACCTGAAATGCATTTTACTTTATTCAAAACAATTACTAGAACAATGCATACTTTTAAGAACTAATAGTATTCATTGATTCAACTTCACATTTTTGAGCCATAATGATGGGCGCGGCTTGTGGGACAAAAGTTGTTAGACGAAAAGAAATTAAAACACTCAGTTCAAAAATTTTCTTAGCATACCACATGACCCAATATTTAATAATAAAGACAATACTTTTGTACGAAATACATTGCTTCGATACTATGATATTGATGTTAAGAAACATACAAAAAAGACAGGCTTGTTTCTCCAATAATACTCTGGATACGCCCATCCATAACTTCGAGGTGAAAATGGACTTTTAAATCAAATTTGATTAAGTAAGGATAGAGATAGTTGGGGGTGTCAATTAAAACACCATAATAAGTGGTTACTTATTTATTGTGTGCCGACGTTTCGACCTACATTTTATACATTTTATTACGTTTCTCTAACATGAATCACATGAAACACATTAAACGGGGCCATACACATTTCTTCTCTAACAAATTTGATAAAGTATCCTAGTTGAGATGAATTACGAAATTGTTTAATTAAATATAGGAACATTATAGTTTATTAATTTATTGTTGAATGTAATCGCAGGGGGCACCTTGCTCCTTAGTTATTCAATCATGCTTTATTTTTTTACGAATTGAAGTACAGTTTGGCTAACTTACATCATAAAAATAAACCCGAAATTTTATAACCCGCAGTAAAATATCTCCTTGTGCAAACTATTTGGATTCAGCCTTTTCGAAACATTCGCATCTAATATAAAGAATAAAAATCTTGAGCTTTCTTAATCACTCTGCATTCAGTCATCGACTTATAATTGCTACAAATTCAATGTTGCTTTTAAAAAACACTAAATTGCTACAGCATGCTGTTGGCACGGGATTCGTTGTGAGAGGTAATGCAAGAGGGATGGTAATCAGAATCAAACCGATTAACCACATAATATGTGTACTACGCCTTAAAGGAAGGTTCTCGCGAAAAAGTGAGGATTTCGCAAAGAAGCTACTGGAGGGAAAGTTGGACCATACCAGAGGAAGAGGAAGTCCAAGGCTTCGATGGGCAGGAGTGGCAAAGGATGCCAGGCGTTAAGGCGAGGAGGCTAAAACCCACTCAGCTTGTAGAGTCATATTGTATTGTGTATTGTGTGATGAGGTTTATTCTAGTTTCATAATATGCTTACGCTTATCTTTCTTTCTTCTTCTTTAAGAACATGGGTCTTCCATACCTGAAATGCATTTTACTTGATTAAAAAACAATTATTAGAACAATGCATACTTTTAAGAACTAATAGTATTCATTTTAATAATTCAACTTCACATTTTTTGGGCCATAAAGCTAGTGGGATAAAAGTTGTAAAAAATAAATTAAAACGCACAGTTCAAAAATGTATTTAGCATATCACATTGCTCATTATCTAATATTAAAAACAATGCTTTCCTTAGCAAAGAGTACACTGATTCGATACTTTGAAATTGATATTACGAAACAGATAAAAGAAAAAATCAGTTTGTAAGCTTTTTTTCCCACAATACGCTGTGTACATTCATAACTCCGTTGTAAAAATGGTCTTTTAAACCACATTATAAAGAATTGCGACGAATTACGAAATTGTTTTATTAAATATAGGCACATTTTTTTTCGTTTGAGGCACCTTGCTCCTTAAGTATTCATTCATGTTATGTTTCTTTTTCAAATCAAAGCACGGTTTAGTCAACATACATCATAAGAATTAATCCAAAACTTTAAAATCTCCAGTAGAACCTCAAGATCTATTCTTATTCTTATATATAATAAAATATAATAATATATAATAGAATTCAACGCCAAACATCCCCGATTTGGCAACAGGACACAAAATTCAAGGGGAAAAGCTCTTTTTAATACCTGTTTGGACCTTCATTATGACTGCTTTCTACCATCTGAACCGACATACTGGCCAACAGACACAAACCGACAACCAGAACTACTTGACTTCTTTATCAATTCTAATCTAAGCATTCTAAATCACCACATAAGTGTTGATAACGATCTTTCATCTGACCATTCCCCAATCGTTCTATTTCTCTCAAGACAAGTACTCACTACAAATCATATACCGACGTTAACTCCTGGACCCACAGTGATTTGTGAATTTCATCGTATAATAAATGACAAAAATAACCTTAATACAAGCGTGAAGACTGCAGATGACATTGACAACGCTGTTGAGACGCTTACAAAGACTGTACAAACTGCCGCTTGGCAATCATCTCACAGGCATGAGACATTCAGACATAAACAATACCCCGACATAAGGTCCCTTATTATTGAAAAGCGACGTGCACTGAACCAATGGAAAAGATCTCGATATCCTAGTGACAAACAACTACTAAACCAACTGTCTAATAAATTAAGAAAACGAATAGAGCAATACAAAAATGACATCTACAACAGTCATCGGACTAACTTACAGACAAGTAATAATACTCTATGGGAACAAACTAGAAAGATTCTGCATTACCATAATACAACGACGCCTCTCCATAAATCTGACAACTCATGGGCCTGAAGTGATAAAGAAAAAGCAGACCAATTTGCCTCTCATCTCACAGACGTATTTCAACCACACAACGACCTATTTGACCCACAGCACAACTGTGACGTCCAACAAATTCTGACTTCGCCACTTTCTCTGTCTTTACCATCCCCACCAATCAATCCTTCAGATGTTGAATTTTGTATAAAAAAATTACCGCAAAAAAAATCACCTGGTTATGATCTTATTACACCTAAAATTGTACGACTTCTTCCTAGGAAAGGCTTAATTTTTCTGACAGCTATCTACAATTCTATTCTTCGACTTACTTATTTTCCTTTAGAATGGAAATTTTCAGCAGTAAAAATGATCCCCAAGACAAACAAATCATTAAACCTTGTTACGTCCTTCAGACCTATTAGTCTTTTACCACTATTTTCCAAAATATTTGAAAAACTATTGTTAAAGCGGCTTTATCCATTATTAGAAATAAATAATTTAATTCCTAACCACCAATTCGGGTTCAGGCCTGCACATTCTACAACACAACAATGTCATAGAGTGGTTGATAGCATTGCCGTAGCACTAGAAAAGAAGGAATATTGCACATCAGCGTTCTTGGACGTTTCACAAGCTTTCGATAAAGTTTGGCATGATGGTCTCCTGTACAAACTAAAATTAGTTCTACCGCAGGCATATTATCTGATCATAAAATCATATCTAGAAGACAGGTTCTTTATTGTTAATCAGGATGGTAAACATTCCGACTATTGCCGAATTAATGCAGGAGTACCGCAGGGCAGTATTTTAGGTCCAGATCTGTACTCTATATACACCTATGACATCCCACAGACACCAGAAACACTACTTGCTACATATGCGGACGATACTGTCATACTTTCGACCAGTACTAACCCCAATATAGCTTCTCAGAACCTACAGACGCACTTAAATTCATTAGAAAATTGGCTCCATAAGTGGGGTATAAAAATTAACATACCAAAATCGAACCAAGTGACATTTACACTTAGACATTCAGACTACCCCTCGCTGAAACTTTACAATACACCATTGCCCAGACAAACACAGACAAAATACTTGGGCATTACCATGGACAGAAGACTGACTTGGAAATCACACGTAATTAATTTGAAGACAAAATTGAAACACCGACTCTCACTTCTAAAACGACTACTTCACCACAAAAATAAACTATCACTAACAAACAAAATTATAATATACAACATGCTAATTAAACCAATATGGACCTACGCCTCGCAAGTGTGGGGGTCATGCAAAAAATCCCACATACAGACCATTCAAATTTTTCAATCGAAATTCCTTCGTTATATCACACATAGTCCCTTTTACATCACTAATAAAACATTACACAAAGTTCTCAACATACCACTAGTGGCTTACACAATCAGGAACAACTATAAAAAATTTCATGACTCACTTGCTGGACATCCAAACTTACTGGTACAAAAATTACTGACAGACACATTACCACATAATCCGAAGAGGAGACTGAAACGTCTCTTGAGCAGGGATCTACTACAATAAGATGAACCACGCTAGGAGTGCCTTCAATGGGGAGGAGATCTCTCCGTACACGCTTTCAAGAGAATCCCTTAGGGGAGGGGATTCCTTCCTTTCCGAAGAACACCAAAAATACAATATGTGCCAAATGGCATTTGTATGATTTCTTAAATAAATATTTTTTATTTATTGTTATTTATTATATAATAGAATACAATATTACACACACATATATATATATATATATATATATATATATATATATATATATATATATATATATTTATTATACGGGGAGAATGTTAAGAGAGGTGAAAAACCCGGGTTCGAGTCCCGTTCCTGGCCATATCTTTTCTTTTCAAATAAAATATTTTAAAAAAATTATACCATATAACAATTAAATAAATTATAATAATACTAATGACTTAAAATCAACAAGATCCAAAAATAAAGTAATGTTCAATTAACATTCTTCCCGTGTATACATCGCAAATTGCGAGAACACGGAGATATAGGATCAGGAAAAAGAATTGATAAGGCTGGCCGAGAAACGAAGCCAGGGTGGCCGAGATGGTTGAGGCGTCACCACGGAGAGGTGAAAAACCCGGGTTCGAGTCCCGGTCCTGGCCATTTCTTTTCTATTCAAATAAAATATTTAAAAAAACTCTTTATTCTTTGTGTTATCTTAATATTCATATCAGATACAAGCTATTACAATATATTCTTTTAACTCTACTAACTGTAATCAGGGATGCATCCTATATATTTCCACATTGATAATTTTAAATAGATAACTTTGGAGAAGTTTAATCGAAATCTTTACTGGTGCTTAGACATTACACCCATTGGAAAAACTAGCAGGACTGAAACCCTACAAAGATAGAAATTATTCAACAAGTCCAAGAGATATTAGTTGCACAGATACACAGAACACAGGTTCAAAACGCATATTTCAGATTCGAAGGTTTTGTTTCTAGTTAACCGATTGCCGGAAATAGGACTATTGTTACGACTCCTCTCTTACAAAACGAAACAAACACAAGATTCTTCATGAAATAGAATTATTTTTATTTTAATTTTAAAAAATCACAATAATTTCATAGTAGATCAGATCATGATGTAGCCACACCTGAAGGTTATCAAAAATCTATAACTTGGATGGCCTTCTTTATCAGGATCTTCTGGGATTGATTTCGCCAGCAATTAAGACAAAATACTGTTAAATGATCAATTCTCCACTACTTTGAGATAAATGGTTATCAGATATTCCCTTAAATAAATCTTATTGATGGTACTGACTGCAAATGTACCTTCGAACAGAAGGAAAAATTGTTAAGAACACCACATTTTTTCTGTTGAAGAGATAATGAATAAGAAATAAAATATTATTTAACAAAAACATATTATTCCATTATAAGGCATAACGCGACAACTTTAGACATTTTAGACTTTAGATTTAAAAAAATTGACACACGCACTTGTTGATGTATATTATTATTTATCAATTAAAATAATGGTGCAGTGCTTAATTTTTCAAGGTGCCTCTTCCAGATATGACTAGAGGAGTGAAAGGTACAAAATAATGTTTCATGGAAGTCTAAATAGAATTGATTATAATCAGAATAGGCCTATTTATCGAGTACTTAACATCGCACAGGATAGGGACCCTGCGAAGGACGCCATTATCAAAGACTTATTACAACCTTTAAAAAATCCTAAGGCTATGCTAGGCTATGATGCGCTGGGAATTTTTTGGCATAGCTAGTTGTATAAGTCGCTTTAGTATTGTCTGATTAGCCATATATGAACCAATGATGTTGATCGAAAGAAAGAAAGAAAAATTCTTATTTATAAAGCAGTGTGTCATGTAAAAAAGAAAGTTACTTTGTACTGAACTAAGCATAGAAAGTTGTGCAATCCTCCCCATTCAATAGTTCACAGCAGATCAACAAAAAATGTAAATAACCTTCACTGGAAAAGTACAGTATACTTAGTATTGTCCAAAAGCGCAGGATATCCGAAATAGAAAGACTCATATGTCCCTTTTTAGAATAAAATCTTAACTTCCGTTGACTTCTACGTACAAACATGTAACTTCGAAGGTCAGCCGAAATATCTGGAGAACATTACATTGAGAAATCTGGAGTAAGTCAACTGGAAGCGGTATAAACACTACTGGCAGAGCCTGTATATACAGGTCTGATGATATTCGAAGTAGCCCAGTTGAAGAAGGAGAAACTCTTGCGTCGGAACCCTTGGCCCTACAGGCTGGAGGTGTACTTGCACAAGCACTCACAAGACCTGTACACTTTATTCAGCATACTGGATACCCTAGGATCACCTACCAATTTGTGCAACTAGGATCATTTTTGAATTTTGGAAACGAGATCTCCAGGGAAACTAACTAGCGTCCCATCAAAGCTAACAGGAACTATTTTGGCCACAGAAATCAACTAAGAAGCTCCTACCTCATCCGCCGTACCAAGTGTCTCTTGTACAAAACCCTTATTAGGCCAGCCTAACATAATGATCCTCACTATTGAGGAGAGAGAAATTCTTAAATTCGAAAGGAAGATTCTTCGACAAATATTTGGAACGGTTAGAGTCAATTTACCAACCACATTGCGCGCATACTGGAGGAGGAAATTCCCAAGGAGCTTTTGGACGGGAGGCTCCACCCGAACGAGAGGAAGAGGGAGACCTCAGCTTAGATGGGAGGACGCTGTTGTCAGGGATGTCCGTCAACTATTAAACACTCGCACTAAACTAACATATACATTTAATTTTTGTCGGAAGCAGAGAAAATACAACCTGCGACCGCCTCCTCCTATCGTTCGATTTGTAGTCGCTCTTCGGGGTGAGCAGGTACAGAGAAGTAGTGGACAAAGATTTCTTCAAGCAATATGTCGATTAGCAAATGAATGACTCCCATCGGATATTTTTGGCGAGATATCTCCAACAAAAAACGTTTCTACTGCCTCCCTATAATCTAGTTTGCTATAGATGTCCGTCAACCGACATCTATCGGAGTTTCTCCGTGTACGCGAGACGAGGAAGAATACTTTCTATGTGGCACTTCGTGACGAATCCATATAATATTTTTTCGTAACTCTAAACGCATTTTAGCAATTCATGTTACATGACATTCAGTAGGTAAAATAAAAGTTAATTTTATCAACGACAATCATTTGTTTTTTTTTTGGATTGATCCTCCACTCATGTCAAAAGTTCGGTATATAGCGAATAATTGAGGTTAACTAACTGAAATACACAGCTATCGGATATAAAAAACGGTACTCATGAAATAGTTTTGAAATAAATTTAATCACAGGAAAAAAAAAGATGGTTATAAACTTTACTAACCCTTTCTCCTCTTCCATGCCGCCTATGGCGATGCTTCTTTATAATTAAATAAACTGAAAATCCGAAAGAAAGCATGTTAATGATTGCGGTTAAACCAAGTAATTTTGTTGCAACAGGGTACTCTGGATTGACAAAATTCGATAGAAACATAACTAGTTCTATACCATTTTAACAAACTTTCTATTCTGTCACAAGAAAATTGACAGAAATACAATTTTTATGAACTAATTTCATATTTACAGCTGTGATCTAAGGTACAGTAAAACGACGATACATGTCACTGATTCCTTGGTTTACATGTCAATTAATTCCTAATACTGATGATAAAGAGTCCGGAGGGTTTGATGAGAGTTGTTAAAACCCATTATAGGCTATTCACTTCTTACGGAGCTCTTTAATTAACTTTTCCTTCCTAATTTTTGGTGTAACGGGCTAATCACTAACCATATATGATTTTTAATAACTGAGCAACATATGGCTATTATTACATTATGATGTAAAATAACTTATTTATAAATACATGGTAGGTTCTATGCAACACCTTCAAACACCTCATATCATCGATACAAATGAAAAGTAAGTGGTATGTGTTAAAACAGATTTTCCGTTGTAGATGTATAGTCAGAGGCGGATCCAGGATTTTTTTCTGGGGGAAGGGGCACAACGAGCAGACAGGAGAAAAAATCAACAATAACTTACAGATAAACTTGTAGTATCTATAGAAAGGTTTCAAAAATTTATTAAAATATCAAAACAATATTTTATCAACTATGATCATGTGATTGCCTATAATTATGTACTATAATTGATTAGCACACAAAAAACTGTCTGGGGGGCATGTGCCCCGGTGCCCCCCTAAATTTTACCTTAGTAGTTATTTTACCTTTTACTTGCTGTAGCCTATGTGTTATTCTGGTGTATAACCTATATTACTGTAAAGTTTCATCCAAATCCGTTGCGTAGCTTTTGCTTGAAAGAGTAAAAAACATACAAATTTTCGCCTTTATATTAGTAGGATATCAAAACAATAGTTTCGCTTATGTTCTTTCTTTTATATTAACAACTATTATCGTGTGATTTGCCTTTAATTATGTACTATAATGGATTTTCCACAGAACACAAAAAACTGTCGGGGGCATGTGCCCCCGTGCCCATCCCCTACTTAATCCACCCTTGGGTATAGCGATAGCTTACCCCCTTGGGTATTGATATTGGGAACTAGGACTCTCCTGGGGCTCACCCAGCCTCAATAAAGAAAGTACTTGAAAGTTTGGAAAATAGGACACTCATTCCAATCATTTGAAATCTTCATTAAATATCAAATATTATCCTTCTGAGTGTGTTTTAACATGAAATAAACATTAAAATCAATAAAATTGGTAAAAGAAACACACGAGGCTTCGAGAGTTATATTAGATTGACTGCGTCTTAGGTTTCTCTATCTTGATTTTTCTCTCCTTAGTATCTTTAATTGTCTATTTACTATCTAGTTGTTCATCCATTATCTTATCAAAAATAATGTATATCTAGTTCTCTTTATTGCCATTCTACACCACTTTTCGCCTGACTTGAAAAACCATCGGTCTTTTTTTCTCAGAGAGAAACGGCAGTCCATTTCTTCTACTCTCTATCACTTCTTATTCGTCTTCTTTCTCTTCTGCCCATTCTCCATCACTCCTTCTCTCTTCCTCTCCCTTTTTCGCCCTATTACTTTGCAGTAATTTGTAAAGGGAGGTCGTTGAATTTGTCCTATTCCAACAAAATTGGCACCCGTTTTGGTTTTGGCTCGGTAAAATATGTTAAACTTTAGTTTACTCCATCATTTAATTTTATTTTATTGATCTATACAGCTATTGTTTTTCTTTAATCTAAAAAACAACAACAAATAATTCACTGAAAAACATCGAAATTATTTTTCAAACTCGAGCATATAAGTTTTTTTTTTTTTTTTCAAATTTATTTATTGATATCTACAACTGTATTACAATAATACAACAAGTAAATAGGCTAAGTGATACATAATGACATGAGTACAAGTAGAGAAAGTACCCACTGGTAGTACTCAAATCAAAGTTCATCTGAGGTCACGTGGCCATCTTCTTTTCAGACGCCTCGGAGGATTATCGGGAATTGAAGAGGAAGCTAGGCTTGAAACTAAAGGGTTTGAATGGTAATGAAGTTTGTTATGAAAGGATAGATACCGGGTTCGGGCCAAATCAGCAACAAAAGGGACATTAAGGTCATTATGGATGACTTTATTCTTAACAAAATAAGGAGCATTGAGGATTTTACGAAGGATTTTGGACTGTAAGGATTGGATACGAGAGGAATTCGATGGCTTAGTGGAGCCCCAAAGCTCTACTCCGTAACTCCAAATAGGTCGTATGATGGTCATATCATATAAGTAAAGCAGTTTCACCGTATTTTTTTCTTGAGCAAAATGATAATAATACTCATCTCTAACTGATCATGGATTGTTTTCCCCTAAACTATTTGAAAATAATAGTAAAAGTATCACTCGTCGATCATTCAAAATATAATTTTTAAAAAACTAGATTTTTTTTTTATTCAGGATATATTTATTTCTCATAAAATTTTCAACGATAAGGTTTCTTTTTGTTTAACACTTACAAACATTTTACTTTTTTTGCAGGTACTTGGTTCTCCAACTCTTAAAATTCATCATAATTAAAAAAACATCTGTTAACGAATAATAGTTTCATGACTTATTGATCATCTAAAAGTATTTAAATAATTACATTGAAGATCTAGTCTACCTTAGGCTTCAGGTACCTGGAATAATAAACCATTAAATCATCAAAGGTATTAAATAATATGTAATGAGTTTAATAAAATGGGAATTTACTCACTAAGTTATTGAAATTAAAAATAATTCCAAAGAAACTATCCCAGACAATGAAACATGGAAAGATAGAGTACTCACATTTTAAAGTGAGTTTCTGTTCTGTTACATTCATGGTATAGTCCAGGAAACTAAATTACAAACAACTAATTCTGTCCTGAACCAAATTCCTGTTGTCAAGGATAAATGAGGGTGATGGAAGCCGACTTAGCTAAGGGGTAAATCGGAAGTGTAATATAATTCATATTGTACACATTCCATTTACATTCTAATGCGAATATACTCTTGTCATCTTTGAAACATGATTTGAAGTAATAAGGCTCAAAAGTTTATACAGAGAATTCCTGGGGAAGGATTGTAGAAAACTTCGGGAACTGCACGAGGTTAAGTCACCACCTGATTACTTTTAGGACAACTGTTCTCGCGGCATCCCTCATGGAATCCAAATCACCAAGCCTCAGGCGGTACCTCAACCACTAAGAGCGTATATGAGACTGTAAAGGTGTTCGAGTAATGGAAGAAGGGAAAAGAAGAATAAGAAGAGGAAGTGTAGCCGAACGAGAGATAAAGATGATTCAAACTAACTCTATAAACATTTTTATTTTTTAAAGAGAAAAGATAGGCCCTCGACCGGGATTTGAACCCGGAACCTTTGTCTCACCGTGACATCGCTCTGCCAATTGAGCTATCAAGGCCCCTCCCGGTCGAGGACTAACCTTCTCTCTTTTTAGATCCTAAAGCCCCAGTGTACTCCCGCCATTTTTGCGATGAATACACCAGAACGAAGTTCTTTGAACATTAATTTTAATTTAGGATCTCTTTAAAAAATAAAAATATTTATAACTCATAAAAAATGACCAATAATTATAAAAAATTATAAATAATAATATGACGAAAGTCAATAAGATCCTAAATTAAAATTAATGTTCAAAGAACTTCGTTCTGGTGTATTCATCGCAAAAATGGCGGGAGTACACTGGGGCTTTAGGATCTAAAAAGAGAGAAGGTTAGTCCTCGACCGGGAGGGGCCTTGATAGCTCAATTGGCAGAGCGATGTCACGGTGAGACAAAGGTTCCGGGTTCAAATCCCGGTCGAGGGCCTATCTTTTCTCTTTAAAAAATAAAAATATTTATAACTCATAAAAAATGACCAATAATTATAAAAAATTAACTCTATAAACACTTTACTGATGTATCGCAATGAATATTGTATATGTGACTTGCGCATATCAGTTGCCATTGCAGTGAAGATTAAAACCTACATTGTAAGAATTCGAAATATTTCAATAATTTAAGTAATGATTCATTATTATTAAAGGATTGGATACTGCCAACTTCAAAGTTCCAACTACAATTCCTCACAATGTTAAATACTTCTATTTTCTGGTGTGTGTAGAGATTTAGAAACAACCTAGTTCTTATCCGCAGATAACCATGAGAGAGTTCAATTAGATGTAACCCATACAACTTTAAAATTAAGTTCATATTTGATCGAATAGAATAACTGTTATTAAATAACTTATTAACAGTTACACTGGTAACTACGCGGCAAGAATATGAAACAATAGAACAAAGAGGATTACACTACCACAGTGTCCATGTCTACAACTGCAGAAGAATGGCGTTTATCAAATTCGCATATGAAAACTGAAAGTGAACTCAAAAGTAGCTAACAGGGCATCAAACTTGATCAGAAAACCAAGGATTTCTGGAGGAAACACCGCCTAGCATGATCAAAGCAGGTGAAATGAAGTTTCTGAGAAGGATATCAGGAAAAATAGGAGTGGATCATATCATCAAAGATGGGAGAATAAACGAAGAGCCAATGCAAAGCCCTAACAAGAGAATAGTATAATACGGATAAGTGAGTTATGTAAACACCCATGCTGCATAGTTCTTGTTGAAATAGAGACCTCAATACAACAATGGAGGTGAAACCGCTAGGCAGGAGGCTGCGCAGTAGACCAAGGAATTCATACTTGGGCTGCTACGATAGCATTGGAAGAAGGCGAATATCTGCTGGTTAAACCAGGAAGAAGGCAATGGGGGGGGGGGGGGAGAAAGAAGTATTAAAAAAAACACTTTATCTTTGGGTATTGTCCCATGTATAACCATATAAAGTGGCACTCTTTTCTTCATAATTTGCTTCTTTATATGCTTCATAATAAGCATACATTTTGCTTTACAAAATTCTAATTTTTTTTTAATCTTAAAGCTGTTAAACATGTTAGTGAATGTGCATCACTTGTTAGTTAACTATCTCATGAAATGTACTCAAGATAGCAAAACAATGAGCTATATATGAACTAAGAGTAACTGTCTGTATTAAATACTCATTAACATCTAAATAGCGGCTTGTCACATTCTAGTCCCCTGCTCTATAATATAATAAATATTCTTCTTCTTTCGCTACCTCTTTTGTGCCATTTAGCGTAGAGAGGCCTCAATCCATTGGAACCATTCTTCCCGGTCCCGACAACTCCTCTTCATTTGAGCCAGGGTTTTTCCTCTTTTTCCTCCTTTTCTTTCGATATAATCCTCATAGAGGAATCTCGAGCGTCCAGGGGTCTTTTGCCTATCGGGTGGGCTTCCATAACCTTTCTAGGTAGCCATTCTTCGTCCATGCGACAGACATGGCCGAACCATTTGAGCTGTCTTTTTTCAATGGAGGTCTTCAGTTCTGCTACCTGCAGCTGATCCCTTATGTTTATATTCCGCACTCGGTCCCTCCTTGTTTTACCGACCATTCTGCGAAGGTACTTCATTTCAGCTCCTGTTGTCCGGCTGATGTGCTTGTCAAGCATGACCCAACTTTCACTCCCATATGTAAGTGTTGGGAGGTATATTACTTTAAATATATGTAGTTTCGTCGCCTTCCCTACATTTCGGTGGCAATATAATAAATATATGTTAATATAATAGTAACACTATGATTAAAATTCTCTAATAATGTCGGAGTAATTAAAATTACGCTACCTGCCGCCGTCTAATGCCAAGAGCTTCTTAAGGAATCTCCTTCTGGAATGCAGCGCCTTTATTTAGAATATAGAAACCCTTTGGGCGGGATAGCCAAACGAGCCTATGGAACGACCCTAAATATAAGAACTGGTTGATTATCTGAAATTATGGTTCTATTAACATATTAATATAACAGATTGACATCGGAATACTTAAGGATATCACGCAATTTAATGTAGTAAAAATGACGTACGTGTTTTTATATGATCATGCACAAAAATTAGATTACGAAAAAATAAGATTTTTACTCAAGTTATAAAACGCGATCCAGCATTAATTTCTTAGGATGAATAAATCTGTTTCTTTGAAAGATTCTATGTAAGTTCCTATTAAGCCTACCTTTGGTCACTAAGTAAACTCTTTGTGTATACTTACCACACTCAATTGTCTATACTCCCTTGGTGACAAAGGAATCCAAATTGTAGAGATTAGCGTCCTCAAATTGTCCTCTGGCGTCAATCTTGAGGATTCAACTAAATCCCTTTTTAAGATAGTTGCAGTGCTTGATTTATGCCAATCTCATATGTATATCAGCAATGAAACATAAGGAGAGTTTCTTGATGGAATAATGACCTAAGCAAAGCTAAGAATCCGTATAACTCATTTAGGAATACTCCAGTAGAAGGTGGCTATACCCAGAATAAATGTCCTCGCCAACGAACACTTTCCTGAGTGTGACCTTATGGAGTCCTGACACTACAACAACTGACATGTGCCTTGGACCATTTGAGATAGCATAGAAAATTTATGAGCATAGAAAATCTCAAGTAGGCGGTTAACTCATTCACATACAATAAATCAGCAGGTAATTATGGAGTATTTCCAAGCCATGCTACAGTACTTTTACTGTTATCTTGAACTTTTATGGGGAAACTTAGCACTTGGTTGCTTTCTCAATAGTTGGAGAATTTCATACGGATCAATTTCTTTTTGGAATATGAGATCATCTCAATCTGTATTTGGGCAGTCTAAACTGTGGATTAAACCATGAGCTGCGCATAGGAAGCTGTGCTCTCTCCGTTACTGAGCAAAGTGGCGGATTCCCTCAAGTCATCCCTCAGCTGGTTTTCATGAACAGGGATATGCTGATACCGCCACAGTAACGGGAGGAAGATATTATTGTGTATTCTCTTAACACACTGAATTGGCAACCAGTGTTCAACACGACGGATAATGTTCTTCCTTAAGCTTCGTCGTCGGATAAAGCAGAAATGCCATTGAGCTTATAAAGGCGCGATACTTATAACCTGGGGCCTCAACCCAGAAATATTATATTGGCTATCATACACCAATTAGATCAATAATTCCCAAGGTAATGCTTGGCATTGTCCCTTTTTTTCTAGAGCTTTATCAGGTTATAAATTTAAGGTCTTGTTTCCAATACCCCGCCAGTGATTTTATGATATTAATTACCGGTTGCTATATAGTTTTATATCCCTTATTTTATTTCCCCCTTATAGATACACAAATGAAACACATGCTTAATGGTATTTTATTATATCACTGTGAGAATGAATACGCTTAATGGAACAACCAAAATGAATCTTTTGGAACTGTACGAATTAAGCAATGAAGAGAAAGAGGCAAAGTTATTTTTGGAACAAAGAGGAATTTTGCCGAAAGTAATGCTTTGCAAACAAGGCCACATCATGAAATTTTACGAAGGTCGGAACACATACAGATGCAATAAAATGCAATGCCGGTATGGATGTGACGCGTATATAGGAGCGTGGCTGTCATTGCAAGTTGCCGTTAAATAAGCTAGTATTATTCATGGACAAAGGAATATACGAAGGTTAAATTCTGCTCGAAAGAATTTGACATGAGCTCCTGTACAATCGCTGTTTGGAAAAATTATCTGAGGGAGGTCTGCGCATTCAGTTTATTGAAAACCCCCACAGTTATTGGAGGGGAAGGATTGACAGTTGAGATTGAAGAGTCGTGTGTCTCTCGTCGCAAGTATAAGGTTGGAAGGTCCTATACACAGCAGTGGGTCCTTTGCGGGATCTGTCGTGAGACGAAAGAATGTTTTCTATACACAGTACCTGATAGAACAACTCAAATCCTGATGGAGTGTATTAGAACGTCAATTAGACCAGTTTCCATTATGATGCCGGATCAGTGCAAGTCCTACAACGGAATCGAAAAACTGGTTGGAATGGATTAGAGACATTTTACTGTGAATCAGTCAAAAAATGTCGTCCTACATACTCAAAACAGTCGTTCATACTCAGAACACAATGGTGTTCATACTCAAACAGTTGAGTCAATGTGGGCCAAAGCAAAAAGAAGAAATAAAAAAGAAAATGGCTCTCATCGCTCCGTGATTGACCCATATTTGTGTGAGTTTATGTGGAGGCAGAGGTACAGAAATGATGATCTTTTTGAGAGGATATTGAAGGACATAGCAGAATTTTTGCCACCAGAGATAACTAATTGAACTAATGGCATTTATATTTATTTCTTTACTTATTTTTGAAATTTTGCAAACTATCATTTCGATTGAATAAATGCATGTTTTTCTAACCCATGTCTTTCAATTAATCACTAGGTTACTGTTACTAGGAAAAATCACTGGCGGGGTTATTGGAAACAAGACCCTAAATTTACTTTATAGGTTCAACAAACATATCACAATGTCCATTGTGTCAGATCACTGTGAGGCATGGTATCGGTAACGTAAAATTGAATACAAACACCTACTCCCTATGAAATCGGACATTCAAACACGAAAAAAATGCCAATCAATTACAATGTCAATTCACAAATCCGAACAGCACAAACTCTACAATGGCATCAATTATCTCTAGAATTCGTTTATGGTGTCAGCCTAAGTCAACCACATGTAGAACGAGTATGACTATGACCGAACAACATTGGTTCGGACATGAAAAGTTTTCATGCTCGAAGCCATTCTGTCGTGCCGAGAATGAAACGGTCTATCTTAACATCTGCTTGTGCATTAGATTGTCTTGCCTGAAGTTCTAGGTTTTTGGACTAGATCAGATAAATAACCCCGAGCAGAGTGATATTATCAATCCTAATACCATTTCAAGATTCGCAGCCTTCTCCTAAGACCATTCACACCTTCAACATTAGTTTGAGTATTTTTCTTTCTTATTATGACCATCATTTACTACTAGTACTTACTTGTCAACATAGAATAGAATTATAAAATAGAAAGAGGTTGATATGAAAACGAATCGAGAAGCAGTTGACAAAGACACTACAGAGGTTTTAGTTTACTCTGGTTTTAGGTTATTTGGTTTTAGGTTACCTACCCAAGCACCGATCAGTCAGATTATATTGATATAATTATAATGATAATAATATAGAGACCTAAAAAATTCTTATTGTTGCACGTTAATATTTATATGGCTTACTTAACCTGTCCAGTCTACGTTACGCAAATTCCATTTCAACAATAGACGATTTTTTTTATAACGACCTACGTAATAAATAAATAATAAATCAAATTTATAACAAACCTTTCTTTTCTCCTGTTGTTTTTCATGTTGTTTATTTTGTTCTTGTTGTTTCTGCTGTTCCTGTTGTTGCTGCTGCTCTTCTTGTTTCTTTTGTTCTTGTTGTTTCTGCTGTTCTTCTTGTTGTTTCTGCTGTTCTTCTTGTTGTTTCTGCTGTTCTTCTTGTTGTTTCTGCTGTTCTTCTTGTTGTTTCTGCTGTTCTTCTTGTTTTTGCTGTTCTTCTTGTTTTTGCTGTTCTTCTTGTTTTTGCTGTTCTTCTTGTTTTGGTTGTTCTTCTTGTTTTGGCTGTTCTTCTTGTTTTTGCTGTTCTTCTTGTTTCTGCTGTCCCTGCTGATTCTCTTGTTCCTCTTCTCCCTGCTCTTTCTTGGATTGTTGATGCCCTTCTTTTCCTTCCCCTCCCCCTCCCTCTCCCTCTCCCCCTCCTCCTTGCCCCTGTGTCTTTTGAATAATCAAAAAGAGTCCAACCGCGAAAGTTAATATCGAAACAACTGTAGTAATACCAAGTAATTTCGTTGAAGCTGGATAATCGGAATTAAAAAACTCCGAAAGAACCATCGCTAAAAATATATAGGAAAAACAAACACAAAAGTGACACGATTACATTTTGCTGGCTAATTTAATATTTACAGCTGTGCTTTATAGAAGTTTTGCTGTCTTGTATATACCGAAATAAAGAGTTGTATTTGAAGCTTAGCTCTTTAAAATATAAAATGACTATAAATTTAGTACGACAGTCTCAGGGTGGCATCCCTTTTTAGTATTTAAATATATTCAGATAAATAAAAAGATCTGACTTTTTCTGAGATCATTGCTTGAGCAGTAAAGCCAATTTAGCAGAATAGGGCGTGTTAGTTCATAAAGATACTGATGGTCTATTAAAATCTTAAGCGATGAATTTTAATAGTTAATAAAAAATATAATGATAATGTACTATAGTGGTGATACAGTTTATAACTTTTTTTATTCATATTATTTAAATTTAGAATTCATGACCATTATAAATTAAACAATCTTAATTTAACAGTGTTTGTATTTTGTCAACCATTCATGGGAAAAGTGAGAAATACTTATAAAGTTTAATTTTCTATGTATTTTGTTAGTTATAAATTATTTATAAAGTTATAAATTATTATTTACTACTTAATTACTCATCGATTTGGAAGGGTTTGAAGTTCCATTTATAGTATAAATTATATATAGTATAATTAATACTATGTAAGATGCAGATGAAAGACTTATGAAAACTTTGTTGCTGGCAAAAGTATTTGGATTTAGCAATATAAGTACCTACAACGTCTGATCGCATCTGGTACAACTCCTCAACTTAAAAGTGTGTTCTAGCGCTAATTTGGAACAAGTTTCCGGAAGACCGCAGAAACATAGTGATTATATTTTTATAATGTAATTTTAACAATTATGTCGTTGAGTTCGTCGCTAGGGAAACTCAAGCTGAACTTGAAAAGATGTGGTACGACTTTGAGGATAATATCTAGGAGGACTAGGTTTGCAGAATCCAGAAGGAAACCCTGATGAAATTTTGCCTCAAAGAGAAGGTGCAGAGTTACCAATAAGTGTGCCTATATGTCTGCTTGAACTGGCCTACCGATTCTGTAGCTGTTCCATTGTTATTTGTTTTGTTTTTTCTTTAACAAACATCACACCCTATGCGCCTATAGGCCTGTATCGAGACATGCAACCCAATCTTTTCCCACGGCCAGGTTCTGTAAACGTTGCAGATTCGAGTACTGGATGCTGTCAGGTTTTTTAAACTATTCTCACAGAAAAGAAAAAAATTGGCCGAATGGTTCCGCTAGGACGCAACACCTTCCAAATTTTTACGCTAGCGGGAATTAACCTTTTTAAAGAGCGTCTTTTCCCCAGTAAGTGAGAAATTGAAGACTGGTACTCCCAGCGAGAAGGGTCGTGATCTGACCGGAAGAGAGATGAACTCATGTTAAGGTAGAAATCCCTCTTTTTACAATGGTCTGACTAGATTCGGGGTCTAGCCAGGTGGTAGTTTCAGAGGAATATTGAGCCAAACAATGATGAAAATTATTTATTTATTTTTTTAGTAACGGCTCAATCACTTAACAGATGGGGTTTTGAATATTGTATTATATTGTAATTATTAATTTCAGGATGATTATTATTATTAGTTGTTGGGTGCATCGTTATTTTTTTTGTAAATATAATGGTGCTTTATTTTTGATATTTACCAAATTTTCCAAATATGTCCTAGACTATACCTTTTTCCCCCACCCAGCCCTTTTCAGGTGTCCACGAATACCAAGAGTGGAGCTGTAGGTAACAATACATTGTACTATAATACATTAGTAGGTAGTATTAGCATTAGCAGGCGGCAGAACTGTAGAATTAGTTAACATCTGTCGATCTCAAAATTTGAAGTTAATTTACTAATGAGGAAAGTGATCCTGAGATAACTAATCTACCATAAAAAGAACGAAGGTTTGAAACCACAGTTCGGGAAAATTTATTTCTTCGGTCATACCTCCGGGCGGAAATACAATGCCTTCTAGAATGAAATTTAAATTAAAAATTGTATGAGATATGATTTTTCATTTCTACATTTTTGCCAAAATATACTAATTTTTCATCATACATTTTTAAATCTAGATATAATATTTCTGTTATTTCATTAGTTAAAAAATAAATTATCCAGAATAAAATACAAATAAAGGTATCTGTTCCGCAGGTTGTCACTTCGAGTTAAGTTACGACAAGCTTTAACTTTTTATTCGCTTCATCCTACTAATATTATAAATGGGAATGTTTGTATGTTTGTCTCTCTTTCACGCAAAAACTACTGGACAGATTTGAATGAAACTTGACAGTAATATAGGCTATACATCAGAATAACACATAGGCTACAGCAAGAGCGGATATTTGGGGAGGGTACGGGGACAAGTGTCTCCCTACAGTTTTTTAGGTACTGTGCAGAATCCATTATAGTCCCTAATTAAAGGCTAATCATATTATCATAGTTGTTAAAATAACAGAAAGAACATGGGTGAAACTATTGTTTTGATGTTAACCATTGGCTTACTTAACCACTTATTCACTACGAAAATAACCCCGCCTCATTAGGTACAAGACACTCATTATCAAAACTATGACAACCACTTATTCACCGGAGCTGTAGATATTACGATTTTGTTTTTAGTTATTGTAACTGAACAACCTAAAGTTTTTACATAAATTAAACAATTTCTGTAAGTGCTCTATATATATAAAAAAAAATAGATTACTATATATTTCATGTTAGGGAGGAAAATAGTTGACTGGATGATATAATAGAATGGAGATAGTTGGGGGGGGTGTAGTCAAGAAAACACCAAATAAGTAAGGACTTATATTTTATGCCGACGTTCTCCTCTACTATATATTTCAATTATATAAACCTCTTTCAGGAACTATTACCAATTTATTTAATAAATCATGTCCTTTTGATTCCTTTCTAATTATCTTTTAATTTCTTTTTTCATGATCTCTTCGAATTTCACCAAGTTCATTTCTTTATGTTTCAAAATCATATGCAGAAAGTCCTTTTTTCCAGCCCTAAAATTCATTTGCTCTTAATATAAAAAAAATTGAAAATATGCTTCCATTACTTAAACACTCATACTAAAACTTTTATAAATAGCTAATTACCTTTTTAATAAACGATACATAAAAAAGGTAAATAAAAACCAATAAAATATGTTGAAACTGCTGTGGTTTTTAAGTTTTTAAAATATTATTACGGTCTCGTGACCGGAGTTGAATTTTTTATTCAAGTTTCTCCATTTTCGTTTATCTCATGCCATTATATATCGTTCATTCTATTTGCTTGATGTATTATTATTGTACAGTTGTAACAAATTTAAAAAGAAAAGAAGAAGAGATCATTATCGAAATGGTTTCACTAAAATATTTGTTCTTTATAACGAAATAAAAGAAATTCACAAATGATTTATTCTACACACACACACATATATATATATATATATATATATATATATATATATATATATATATATATATATATATATATATTACTATCAAACATATAATCAATAAACAATTTCGGTTTGTAAAATGACTGAAGTAGAAACCATATTTCTCATTTCAATTAGATGTTTTATGTTTGCCTTTACCTAATTTTATTCATACAAACCAACATGTAAATCAAAATAACTCAAGGTAAATTTGATCACAATAAAAAATCTTAAAAAGTTCAGCACCACATACCTTCCTACTTTTTTGCTTCATTATTGCCATATAAAGTCCAGTACCGAAAACTATAAAAGAAAATACTGCAGGAAGCGCCATTAGTTTAGTTTCTCTTGGATAATCGGGAATAAAGAAGTTTTTTAGAACCATACCTAGGAATAGAAAAAATTAAGTAAATAATGTCATTCTAGGAATCGGTAAAAAATAATTTTGCTAAGGTTGGAATAGTTCAGTATCTATTTTCATCTGTTATATATTCTATGTTTAATCTAATCATTTTTTTAAGCTTGAAAAAATTAGTAAGAAAACGAAGAAATCCAGAGGGGGTCATTTGTGGTGTAGTGGTTAACATGTGCTAACTCGCGGGTTCGCAGTCCAGCTGGTTTTCTTAGAATTTCTTAAGGGAGCATAATATCCTTAATTATGTCGTCCTTTAAAAGGGACATAAAAATGGCGGTCCCGAGCTAATATGGTGTCAGGTACTCCTTAAAGATCCCTATCCTAATTACACTTGGTTAGCCAAAATTTAGGACTCCCACTGAAGCATCGTCCGATTAGCCATAGCAACACCAAGTGTCGTTAATGAATAATTGGTAAAATTCTAATAGGGAAAAATTTCACCTCTACATGTAAAAAACTAGATACATAATTAAATTTCAATTTATCATTGCAATTAATTTACGGTTATGAAATTTTATATTTAAAGCTCACTACTCCGAGTGTGGACATGCAAGAAGACTAATTGTTTTTAAGTCGAAACTTTTATAAGAACTTAATTTTTAAACCTAAAAGAATAACCTAAAGCTAGAATATTCTTACCGCCTTAATTAGATATGAAACACGATTCAAAGCTCCATATGTTGTATTTAAATCTCAGATTACTTTTCGGTTTTGGTTCATTTATCTGACACATGGTTTATATTAAAGCAATTTAATTTTTTTTTAAGTAGGTAATATTGGTCGATACACTCAAACATACTGATCATTCGCCTAAAATATAACACAAGACAAAACTTTTTTATTTCTGGAATTTTGAAAACAATAAAACGGCCATCAGCACGTAGCATAGCCTTCAATTAAGATTTGAAGTTTTCACCTAAATAATTATAAACAAATATGTTAACAAAAGACCTGGCTTAAAATGACCTTCATAAATTTAGAGTGTTAAATATACATAAAAAGCCAAGAGACTGTATTGTTGCTTAACCAATTGAAGTCCAGTCTTAAACATATAAATTCAATAGGCGAGGAAAAATGGGTATATTATTGAACAAAAATAACCTAATGTGATGATTTATTATCGTTCTAGCAGTGTTATAACCTATTGTAACGTTTATTGTAAGTATTCATATGATCATTGCAATGAGTGTAACAGTTATTGTGAATAATAAAGCCTAGTTTTGTAAAAGGTTTATTTTCATTACAATGTATTATTCACAATTAATGTTACACTCATTACAATTGATTGATACAGGGAGCTCCGAGACATTTATATCACAGTGTTTCGCGAAAAGCTGTAACCTGAAAATGTACCCTACAATTGGTAGTCTCCATGGCTTCAACATCTCTCAGCAAGCCTATTTCTAATTACTGTGTAGCTCATTTGGAGTTGTTGGATCACCGTTATCCTAAACAAAACAAAATTCAGTTACACCCGTACTTGTACAATAACATTAGCACTCGATTTGTGTGCTTTGTTGGACATGATCTATTAAAACAACATGTAAAGGAGATAGTTGGGGGGTGCAGTCAAAAAGAACACTGAATAAGTAATAAACTTATAATTATGTGCCGACGTTTCGACCTACAGTGTAGGTCATCTTCAAGGCTATGAGAAAGAAACAAACAGAACAAAAAATATAAAAATGTACAGTAACAATAATATGGTGACAAGTAATGTAGAAATTTAAAATAGTGGCAGATATGAAGATGGAAGATAACGAATATTAAAAAAGTGACACACGTGATAAAATTAAGATATAGACAGATTTAAAAAAATAATGATAATGAAAAGAAAATGAAAATAATGACAGATATAATAAAGTAAGACAGATTTAATAAAATTAAAGAGAATGAGCAGAAATGATAAATTATAAATAACGTATATAAAATAAAATACAGAAAGGATAGTAAAGTAAAAATAATATAAAGGAAAATCAGAAAGGAGGAGGTAAACAAAAGAAACAAAATGAGAATATTTACATATACAAAAAACGGTTGGAACATGAAGAGTAAAGAAAAACTAGTAAAATAAAGATATAAAATGAATGATAACGGACTTAAAGATGTTACATGTTACAGAAAAGTATGGAACTGTATGTATAATAACTAATGTGAATAATAGAAATACTATTGTACAGTAACAATAGTGTACAATGACTGTTTGAAAAAAGGTAGATAGGATTAATGAATTTGAAAAATTAAAATTAGTGCTTAAAAATATGAACTCTTGATTACCAACATATGATGGATGCCCAAATGATAAGGGGGAAATAA
Source organism: Arma custos (assembly GCA_037127475.1). Taxonomy (NCBI): domain Eukaryota; kingdom Metazoa; phylum Arthropoda; class Insecta; order Hemiptera; family Pentatomidae; genus Arma; species Arma custos. Next base: position 45,996,997 of record CM073762.1, on the reverse strand, counting down.
TAGTGTGAAGAATGGAGAAAGGATAAAGAGAAAAGGATATAATAAATAAAATATAAAGAAAGGACGTACCGATTTGGAGAGAGAAGCCGTTTGGTGTAACGGCTGACTAGTACTGAAAAGACCATTAAGGGAGCAAGGAGGAAGAGTTAGAAGCGATCTCTAGCGGCCAAAAAGTTAACTATAGAAGGTAACCATACTGGAGTATAGGAAAAAAGAGGAAAAGTGAATAAATGGATAAAATTAATATAAATAAAAAAAATAAAATTAAAACCAAAAAATATACGAATTAACAGATTCGTATATTAATATAAATAAAATTAAAACAAAAAAATATAAATGTCAATAGTGTGATAACAAAAGAAACATCAGTGACGAAGTAACAGAATTTAAGGTTTTTTGAGTAAGTTAAAAATTTGGGAGTAGGTAGAGGAAAGGTGATGTGAGTCAGTCTTAAGATTGATAGTGGAGGAATCTAAATTTATGTGGATAGTTTCAGAGAGGATGCGTTTTTCATGGTTAGGAGCTGTAGCTAGGATAGACGTATTATCAAAATCAAAAGTGTGGTTTAAAGAAAGGGCATGTTCGGAAAGTTTAGAGGAGGTATGGTTACAGGAGGAAATGGCATATTTGTGTTGGGTAATACGGTCTTTAAGGAAGTTTTTGGTTTCACCTATATAGAAAGAGTTACAATTAGTAGTAGAGCAGGGGATACGATAAACGACATGGGAACGTAGTTTGAGGAGAATAGGATCTTTGATACGGGTATAAATATGGGAAAGTTTGTTATGGGATTTAAAGGCAATACGTTAATTGGGGATGAAGAAACGTAAGTATTTTTGAATGTTATTAGAGAGGGAGGGTATATATGGCAAGGATCTGTATATAGGGATAGATGGTGGATGTGGCGATCGGGTGGGGGTGGGGGGGTTATAGTAGTCATGGATGAGTTTATTAACAATATAGGGAGGAAAATTGTTCTTAAAAAGGATTTCTTTGATACGGTGGGTGTTGGTTGTATGGAAGCAGGCGTCAGAGAGGGATAGGCCACGGTAAATGATATTTTTAGCGACGTTAATTTTAAGGTGATGTGGATGTTGGGAGTAACAATTAAGAAGTCTGCCAGAGTAAGTGGGTTTAGTATACCAATCTGTGGATAAGGTGTGGTCAGGATTTTTAATGATAAGGAGGTCAAGAAAAGGTAGTGACTTATTGGATTTGACTTCAACGGTGAAATGGAGGCGGGGATAGTATGAATTGAAGGCAGATAATTAATCAGTAATGATGTTGGGATTGATGATAAGGAGGAGGTCGTCTACATATTTTTTGATGAAACAAATATCGTCAAGGAACGGAGGTAGAATGGAGTCAAGAAGGTCATTTAGAACAATATTAGAGAGGTCAGGAGCTAGGGGATTTCCCATGCAAGTCCAGAAATTTGGGAAAAGAACTGTTCATGGAAGGTAAGGTAGCCGGATTCACAACATAGTTTTAAGGATTGAAGGAATGAGGACCGGTTAAGAGAGGTATGGGGTTCTATTAGTGACCAGTTGTTATCTATTATGACAAGGGCTTTATCTAAGGGTATGTTGGTAAAAAGACTTTCGACATCGAAGGAAGTGAGGATGTAATGATCAGGAATGGTGAGGGATGTTAAAAGATCACGTAGGTGAAAGGAGTTTTGGATATCATATGGGTTGTTACGGCTGAGGACTTGCAAGGATGAAAGTAAGAATTTGCTAAGTTTTGTAGATGGTGAATTGACGTTAGCTGTAATAGGACGAAGGGGGTTGTTGGGTTTGTGGATTTTGGGAAGACCATAAAAGCGGGGGGCTAAGGAATTATAGGAAATGAGGTTTCTGTAAACCGGATAAGTAATTAATTTAGAATTGACAAGGCTTTTTAGGTGGAGGTTGAATTGTTTTTGGAGAGATGTAGTAGGATCACGGGGTATGGGTTTATAAGTGGAAGTATCAGAAAGAAGTGAATTAATTTTGAGGTTATAATCAGAAAGGTCCATAATTACAGTAGAGTTACCTTTGTCAGCTTTGGTGACAATTAAGTCGTCATGAGATTGCAGAAAAGAACGTGTTGACCCAAGGTCTTTGAAAAATTGCGGGAAGAAATTAGAAGGGGTGGAATGGGGGTGCTGAAGGAAATTGGAAATGATATTAGCTACAGAGACGCGTGAAAGATCTGGTTGAACATGTGAATGGTTGAGGAGGGGGTCATTATGGATATATTCTAAGTCGGTCAATAGGTCGAGTATAATTTTTTTGAAGGAGGAGGAGGGTGCAGAAAAACTTGGTCCTAAGGATAGAATATTGATAATATAGATTTTGGAGATGAGGGAATTTTGGTAAAGGGATTTAAATTTGGAGATAAGTTGGTGTTTTTTACGTGACCACCTAATAATATGTCTTATATTATTTTTATAGAGTATAGATATTAATTGTAATCATTTTGTAGTAGAAAGGTTAACTTGCGTTTAACTGGTATCGATGGTGGCCCTCAGTATTCTCGGCTATTGAATGATGTTGTTAATTTATTTCCTCTTTCCTTTTCACTTTGACTTATTTTTATTCTCGTCGCCAATTCTGTTGTGTCGTAGGTTAGTTATCTATAATATTAAGAAGGCACAATATCTGTTTATTGAATTATATATATAGTTACATATCACATGATCACAACTCGTACTGCCTCATCTCAGGCGCGCGCAACTCGTGGGGATATAACAGTAGGTCTCCCTGGAGGGCACAAGCGTTCGTTATAAAAAACGAGAGTCATCAAAAGCGAATGGTCGTTGATTATTCCCAAATAATTAATCGGTTCACGCGCCTTGACGCATATCCCCACCCAAGTCTCGAGGATATTGTTTTTAAGGTTTCAAAAAATTCTATGTTTAGCACAATCGACTTCAAAAGCGCTTATCACCAAGTACCTTTACGAGAAAAAGATCGGCCTTTCACCGCGTTTGAGGCATGTAGCCGGTTGTATAAATTTCGACGCCTAGCTTTTGGATTGACAGATTGAGCGGGCGATGGATGACGTTATTACTCACGAAAAACTTGAGAAAACGTATGCTTACATGGATGATGTAACGGAGTTGGTCGAAATCAGGAGGAATACGATAAAAATCTCAAGCGCTTCACTGATACAGTCAAAATATACGGTTTCAAAATCAATCAGGAAAAAAGCAAGTACTCACTAACTTCAATAAATTTGCTTGGTTATAAAATCAGAAGTGGGACCATATCTCCCGACCCTGGACGTCCAAAGCCGCTGCTAAATCTTCCAACTCCAGACAGTCGGAAGGCCCTTGAGCGGACAATCGGAATGCTCGCGCACTATTCTAGATGGGTCCCTAACTATTCGTACAAAGTCAAACGGCTTCTTAACTCAAACCTTCCCCTTGACTCCTGAAGCTATATCTGACTTCGACCAACTCAAAACTAAGATCTCTAAGGCAGTAGTGAGTACGATTGATGACTTGCAGCCATTCTTAGTTGAAACGGATGCCTCTGATTTCAGCTATTTTATCGCATTGTGGACGGCCAGTTGAATTTTCGACAGCATCCAGTCAGCCCTTAATTAGCATTTTTTTAGCCAAATTATGAGTTTTTTAAAGAAATTAAACTTTTAGATGTTCTGAAACAACATTAGAAACAACCTTACCCCTGCTATACATAATACATACAGATTCTGAGCTTCCTCCAGTCAGATTTATTCTGCAAACCTCCAGTAGTCAATTCTGTGTTCAATAGCCAGCCTGCATGTACAGTATTAAAACAGGCAAAAACTGTATGGAATACCATAATCAACTGATGTTTCAAGAAACTCTTTTATATTTACGTAATTTGGGCTTAAGAGAGTTCCCCTACCACACCTCTATTGTAAATAGAGCCCAAAGAAGCCGACTCTAAAGCACACCATAAAAAAAAAAAAAAAAAAAAAAGAAATAAAAAATAAGAGTCCTAAATGCGGTCCACAGTAGCCCGGTCGAACACAAAACAACAATAACTCCAAGAGAATGCAGAGACATAATAGTATGAACATGACACATTATTGTAAAGACACAATGAGGAGGGACGACCTGTGGTCTAGTAGTAAGCTTAGCAACCTACTAAGATCAAGATTGGGGGTGTCTAGCCTGACAGATGGCCCTACAATTTTGTAAAGGGAGTAAAAAATCCATGGTTATGCTGTCCTTCGGAAGGGATGTTTAACGGGGGTTCCAAGCCTTTACGATGTCAGGTAGTCGTTAAAAATTTCGATCCTTATTAAACCTGGGTATGCAAAATTTATAGCTCCCGCTATAGCATCGTCCGATTAGCCATAGCATCATAAAAGTGATGCATACATAAACAAACAAACAGATGCAATGAGAAGAAATGGTGAGTGAAACAAGAGAAGTATTGGGGGAAAGGATATGGCTTCACTATGTGCAAATCGTTATCTAAATTATCAAACTAAGAAATATGTTGAATTTTCTTGTATTTAAGTGCAATCTCTAATTGGTTAGTTTTTTTAGCATTTAATGTGAGGTATAATTTGGTCTGCACTAATGTGATCTTTTTGTATCAGTCTTAATGATCTCTTAACTGATATTAGAAGTAGGATTGATACTTAAATAATTTTATTTAGTTAAGAGACATCATCTCTATTTAAAATTTAATGTTACTAAAAAAAAGTTACTTAAACCAATGAGCATCAAGTCAAATAAGATTCATCGTTTGATTATTTCAGAGGAATGGTATCAACAATTGGTGGTTCACAGAGACTGGTTCAAGAAAAATAACAATTTGATATCTGATGAGAGTAAAAGACCACCAGATGTACAGGATACTTATGGAGTGGAAGTGCAAGGAACATTTAGAACTCTGGCAATAGACTGATTAATAATTGATAATTGATAATTAATAATTGAAACTGTCAATATTTATAGACATTTTACTATTCAAATTAGTTTAATTGAAATCAACAATTGTACATATTTTAAAATTTTGTATTGATTTTAGGTTCTGTGTCTCTAAAAAGTATATGTACAGTAAATTGTTGATTATAAGAACTGGCTTCATGGAAAAGGTACAAGGGTGGTTCAACATAGCCGTTCCTAGAAAATACCTTTGAAGACTACTTTCTATAAATATTAATTTTTCACTTATTATAATGCAATTGGGAAAAACCACAATGCAAAGTCTTATGTTTCAAATCCAGTAATACACCCACTTTTTTTTTTGTCTTGATAATGCCTGAATAGGCGAAACGTCGACTGGTAAGTGGGTGTATTACTGGATTTGAAACATAAGGCTTTGCATTGTGGTTTTTCCCAATTGCATTATAATAAATAATAGTGTTTCTTTTTGAGTTTTTGGCTCTATTTTATTGATTAATTTTTCACAATTATTAATTATACTTTAAGCTTATAAATATGAGGAACATTAGTTTATTGGTGAACAGTTTGATGAGTCAGTCGAGATTTCATTACTAGAAACTGTTTCCTCTGATGTCTACTACACAATTAAATAGATTTTTTTTTTTTACAACTGTAGTCATTGATAATTTTTTAAAAGTTAATTTTGATTATCCTAACTATATCTGAAAACCTTAGTTCGATAATCAACCCATTACTGTATATTAATTCATCATAATGGCCTCAATAATATACTTGGTGATTTACTCTCACTAAACAAACAACAAACTATTCACTTTCTGCTGTTATGGGCATTTATTTTATTCTTTTCATTAACATAATCAATAATCAAAGAAAAATTATATTCATAGAACATACTAAAAACTTTTTTTAGTTATAAATAGGTCTGTGAAATTTTGAACTTGGGTAGCAATCGTTTAAGAAAAATATTGAATAAAGATTTTATGATATTTAAAATGCCTTCTACATATTTTTTGCTAGGCTTATAGAATTTGATCATTCACTTCATCATTAGATATCTTGTTGCATCAAATATCCATGATTCACGTATTCCAAAAAAAAATAAAACTAATATTATTAAGTAAAAAACTCTCTATGTACCGATGTAGGCTCTATGGCCCATGAAGGACCCTTGCCTCCTCCACTCAGAGCGATCCTCTGGAATTCTTCTCTATCTTCTCACTCCCAGAAGCTGTAGGTCCGACTCGACATCTTTTATCCACCATAGAATGGGTCGACCTTTTCCTCTTCTACCGTCCTGGTGTCCCTCCATTATCGTCCTTATAAGTCTTTTCTGATCTATTCAGTGAACATGCCCCAACCATTCTCCTTTTTTTTATACATAAAACTAAATCAGGGTCTTTATATAGGCCTATAAGTTCTATGCTGGTTTTTATTTTGTATGTATTATCGATTTAAGTTGGGCCATAGACTTTTCTCAGGATTTTCCTTTCCCAAGCATTAATGTAACTATCCAAGTCTCACTTCATATGCCATAACTGTTCGTAGGATAGTTATTTATGTTTGTACTTTGATCAGTAAAAGATATATTTTGATTTAGAAATTTTTTGAGTACCCAATAGCATTTCTCACTATTTTGGATTCTAAATTGTCTCTCTTCTAGTTCATTGTTTTCCATGACAATTTAAGTTTTTAACTTTTTTGAAGCTATATACCCCACAGATCCAACAGTTGTTTTTTTCTTGGACGCTATCATGTATTTTGTTTTTCCCTCATTGGTTTTGATCCCCATTTTAGTTTTGCTGCCTCTTCAAATTTTTTTTACTCCTCTGAAAGTGTGCAATATGAAATAATACTACCAGCAATATGATACAAATAAAAATAAAACATAATATGAAAAAGTATCAACCACTTAGATCCTAAAAAATAAGTTTATTATTTATGCTTAAAGAACTATTAGTATGAAAGAAAAAATAGCCAAGCCAAAAATTTTAATTTATCAGTTTTTTCCAAAATTTTATTTACATTTCATCATTTACACAAAATTACACTCTATTCCAATAAAGTAAACAATAAGTGATTTTTTTTTAAATACATAGTTACATTTAGTGCTGAGCATAAGTAATTAAATCAATATCAGGAAAATTGGTGTTTGTTATAAAATTAAGCAATCTATCACAGCCTAGTATGCTTTTAGAATTAAATTTAACACCACAAACAAGTAATTCTACAAATCTAATTATTTAAGTGAAATAATAATAGTAATATATCTTATAGAAAACAAGAAATTATTCATACAATAACAATCATATATACTATATAATAAAACTGAAAAATTAATTCAAAGAAATCAACAATAATTTTTCTTAAATTGTAAAATCCCTTTTATATTATACTGTAACTAATAAAATAGGTATAATACAGTAAAGGATGAACAGATGTTAATTAATTGGACCAAAATCATAATTATCTCATAAAAAAATATATACATTTAATATCAGGTGATGAATACTAAAATGAAGAATGAAAATTGGTAAAGAAATTATGATTATGAATATAATTAATCAATACTGATTTCAGTTACTTTCTTATAACTTCTGTCACCATAAAACAATTATATAAAGTATATTATTTTTAACATAAGTAATTATAATGTTTAAAATAAAATTAAAATATAATACAATTTAAAAAAATAAAATAATAATCTTTGTTAGGGGAAGACACTTTATTATTGCACTGAATCCAGGTTTCTGTGACAGCCGTGATTCAAGACCAATTATTAACAACAAGTATTACAAGGTTGTATGTTACAAAATTGTAAAATCTACCAAAAAATTGAAATTGATACCAAATGGTTCTGTGGGTTGAAAACTATACATAGGTCTTCAAAAAGTCAAAAAAATCGCGAGCGGGTATCATCCAAAGACCAAAAATAAAAAGATACTCAGAATCTTTGATATAGTTTTTTTCATTTTCATTTATGTGTATCATACAATCTTGTAATACTAAGGTAGTGAAGTATTCAACTCGAACTAATGAAGTTAGTAAATTACTTGTTTTTTTAATTGGTATAGATTAATGGATTTTTATCCGCTAGAAGCATAAAAAGAATGTCAGTGAAAAATAGTTAAGATTCAGGTATTCACTATCACAATTGTCTATTGGACATGAGGCCTTTAATGTCCAAAAAATTCAAACAGAATTATAAATATCTGAAACATTTACCCGAAGGTAAAACATTTAACACATTTAGTAGACAAGAGTGCTTTGACTTCAACATAATGTTGCCACTGTTGCATATGTTATATTTCTAGTGGATGCAAGGCCCGTAAAATTCAATACTTAATTCTGATCAATAGTGTACTTCTTGACCTTTCAATTCTGGTTAGAATAGGTAGGTAACATGCTTCGAAGCTTTACTATATTTGTTAATGTTTTTATCTAGCTGACAAGAATTTAAAAACAATTCAAACAAATTAAACTGTTTGTACCCCCCAATTACCAATCATGACACTGGTATATTGCCCATTCTACAAAATTACTAACATGGAAAGTAATTGCAATTTCACTCAAAATTAAATTTTGCCTGACTTTACTAAACTAAAATAAACCTCTTCTCTTCTTTAAATAACAATACCTAATGGCTTAAACTTAAGTTTGATAAGTTCAATTGTATATATAGAATAATATTTTTCGTAAGTTGTTTCCTTAGTAGTGATTCAAAATAAAAATTATAATAATAAATTTAAAATGTGTACAATATTTTATAGGCTTGTATGATAATTCAGATTGGAATAATATCGAAAATACAGTTAGTAAGATAACTTAATAAATAAAAAACAATAATTGACTGGGTGAAAGAGGCTATATCACTGTATATTATTTAAAAACTACAATAATTTTATTAATTCAATAAATGGGCTTTTGCAATGACTCATTATATAGTAACCATTGTAGATTAAGACAACATTATTTACATTCTGAGAGACTTGAATAAAATATTTGATTGCATTCTGACCTTTTTATTTCTAAAACATTCACTACGAGCACACGAGTAAAAAGAAAAAAATCAACAGCCTTTATAACATTACTAAAACCTATTACTTATATTCTGCTAAGAAGATTCATATTCATATAGTTAGTTCAATAATATACATCTAATTAGCTTGGGCTATGTATTATTTCAATTGAAATTCAGTAATCACTAATGACCAAAGAATTTTCAATCATAAAAGTTTCATTTTTTAATTTATATAATATTTTTTTACACAAAATGTGACAATTACATTGTAGAATAAATGTATTTATTGAAATATCAAGCCATATCAATGAATAAAAAAAGAGAAAAAATCAATATGAATGATAAAATTGCGCATTTTATCAAATAATAAAAATGAATCATTATCATTGCAAAAGTCCTTTTGCATGTGATTTTGATCTATAAGAATTATCACATTATCACATAAATTTTTGTTTATAATACAATTGTTAATATAACAATATAGGGCACGGACATGAGAAAGAATAGTTAAGTACTTATGACCTTACATTTTTTTATCTCTTTTCTTTTTTCTTCTCAAAGTTAAGGTATGGTAAGAAAATATAAAATGCCATGAAACTGGCTTTTTACAAATAGCTTTAAGGAAAAGATACAAATTTCAATGGTTACAAAAATTAATTTAAATATAAAGATACATGATTGGAATGGATCAAATGGAACGGAAAGTTTTTGTACAATTATAATAACATAATAATTATATGTATATATAAGGTACCATTCATTTAAACAGACTAGTATTAATCACAAATGTATATCTAATATCAGACAATATAATATACCAGCATCTGCTTGGATAGATTTGTGGAATATAAATAAATAATATATCTAAAATTCAGAGCTCTGTACACATAAGTATTACAAAACCGATGCTGGATGATAAAATTTAACATTAATCTAATAATTCTTAATACGGAAAAAATCAATGTTAAAATCAAATTAATCCGTAATGTTAGTTAGCTAATATACTGAGACTATAACTATACATAAAATATTATCTATGTGATCTACTGCAATAAGCACGATACTCGAGGAAGATAGTTACTTTCCATCCCAAGGTGAAAGGTGACCATTGCTGAAGACAATATTCAGAAGAGGCCATGTATTTTCCTGAGATGAATTGAAAGGTGAATCGATCCCGGACGATTCTTCACCCCAACCCTTCACATAAAAATACTATTAATATTAATGTTTTATTTATATTTTATTAAGATTGTATTTATATCTATTAAATAGACTAAGATTAACTTAATATTTTGGTTTGAGAGTAAAAATTATGCATAAATAATATTTGTCAATGGTAAAGAACAATTATATTGTTTTGTTGACTAATTACATTTATTATACGTCAATTAAATATATTAAAATAAATGCCAAGGAAATTGGATCAATCAAATATTTTGAACAGATTTTTATAATAGAAGACATTTTTCAAGCTATTTTCATTACAGTGAATATGTTAAAATAATGAAAATAAAAAATAAGCTTTTTGTTAAAATGAGAGTTAGAGCAGACAGTTATACTAAAAATAAAATTAATTAGTCATGACTGACTTAAAAGTTATAAAAGTTTTCCTTGAAAATGACACTTGCAGAATATATTTAAGTTTATATTCTGACATTATATTAGCAGTATCAAAAAATCTCGTTTTTACTATTTTACAACTTTTTTTTTTACTATTTTCCTTTTTTACTTTTAAGTTTCCACAGCCACTATTTTTACAAACGGTTTCAGTGGTATCTTCTGGTTTAGACCGTGTAGCTAAATTTTCTGCCAACGTTTCGCCAGACATGCTGCTCGGGTCTATTCGGGTCCACTCATAGTTCATCGGATCCTTACGTTAGTCGATCAGGTTTTACCATGGAAGTTGAAACTGAGGAAAGTATCCCGTTCCTAGATGTGAAGGAAGAAAAGGTACAAAATCAGAGTGGTTAAGAAATGTAGAAAGGAAAATAATGGAAGCGATAGAAATAGTTAAGCACCCAGAAAATTTCAACAGGGAGGACGTATACAAATTATGTAAACTAGGGCTCCCGAACATACCACAGAATAAGAAACAACAAACCAACCAAGCAGAAACAAGCAAGCGGAACTCCAGCCAATCAGAGTCCTATCAATAAGAAACCAGCCAATCACAGTTATGGAAGAGTAGACTCCGACCCCGGAGATTCTTTCGAAAAAATATATTTGTTCTTAGAAGTTCAAATTAAATTATTTATCTACCGGTGAACAAGCAATGACCAAATTATTGAAGTTCTGTTATTTTGACTGAATATTATATACTTGTAAGGATTATAAAATAAATAATAATACCTGTACAGTTTCAATAAATTCTTCGAGTTTAGAAGACAAGGTTTCATTGTAAGTCGTGAGATTTTTCAAGCTGAAAAAAGATTATAGATTATAGAAATTTTAACTCAGAGTAAAAATAAAAGAGGTGAGACAGTAAAATTATATGAAAGTGAAGAACTTGAGTATAATAGTACCCTTAAAAATGGTTAGATTTAAATAGTAATGATAAATACTGTGAAAAAACAATGTATAATTGATATAGAAGGAACAGGAGGAATTGATATGAATTTGAATAAAAAGAATAATATAGTATCCTTGACGCCACAGTGATAAGGTTAATAAGGTGTCTTCCTTAGGAACTTCATAATTCCATTCATTCGCAGTGCATTTAATATATAGTTTTTGCAAATTATTATAAAAAAATTATCAAGGGTGCTTCTTGTGGTGATAATGCAAAATTTTATCCAAAACGCTGATATAAAACAACATGAGAAAATTGTAAGTAATAGAATGAACTGAATAACTTCTAGAACAAATAGGTGGTTAAAAAAACTTGTACCACTACAACCCGAGAAAGGGGCTGGGGATCAGTTCTGGGTAGAAACTGTACTTTATAGAGGCTGGGTGAGTCCCAGGAGGGTCCTAGATCCCATATGATCCATCTCTGGCCGCTAACAGATTAAATAAGTCTTGCCAGCAGCGGGATTTGAACTAGGATTTTCAGGCATGGCAGCTCAGTACTCTACCACTGAGCTACTCCACTGAGCTACTCCCAAATATGTAAAAATATTTCTATAAGAGTGAATAATATTATATCTCACCTGTCTGCTTGAGTGAGCCTCTCCACAACTGACTTACAGATAATAGCATTCAGATCTGCATCAAAAAGAGGTATGCCATACGAGCAGTCAAGTAAAGTCCAATCGGACAAATTTGTGGGAGATGGAGTTGAGGTTAGGTTGATCCGCAATGGTAGACGACACGGCACTTCCTCTTTGCTATCGCTGTCCCTGTTTAAATGTATAGATTTTTCACAAAAATTATATATAAATAAATTATAAGCAATCATTAAAAGTACTGGAGTAAGTAATTTCAAAAGAATAATATAACATTAAAATAAATTTCTAAATAAAATAAAAATTAATGAGAGGTTTTACAATTATTATAATTAATTAATTAATTAACAAAAAATGGTATCAGTTCCAAAGGTTGTTGCTTTGAGTTAAGTCATAACAAGTTTTAACTTTTTATTTGTTTCCTTTTTATTATTCTCGAAAATAAAAATAATTTTATAACTGAATGTATATAGAGATTAAAGAACTGACTTACACACATGGTTTATATCATCTTCTATATTTCGAAATGCTTGTTGGAACGATCACTTCTTGATGAAATGATTACTGAAATATACATTTCCCATAATTTCACTCTTTTTTTTTTCATACTAAAACTCAAGATCATTTTTATTTCCAAGAATATTAAAAAAGGAAACGAATGAAAAGCTAAAGCTTGCAGTGGCCTAAATCGGAATGCCTAGCTGCAGAACTGATACCAAGAAAAATAATGATGTATAAAAAATAATTATATAGATTTTTTGAAACATAAATTATCTTGAATATAAGTACTGCTAACCTTGTCGGTGAGCTCTGGCTGGAATCACCAAGACCATCTAATTCTTGTTCAAGGATGTGAGCACATTCTTGACTAGTTAGGCCATTCATCGGTTCACCTTCTTCCTTCATAGGGCTAGCCATGTATGCTTTAATTCTTGAATCTCCTTCACCACCTTGACCTAGAATTTGATAATTTTTAATATAAATGCGAATGAACTTTAGTACACTTACAAGGTCCAAAAACTACAACATCCAAAGTCTTAGAAAAACAATACTGACCTGACATGGTCTTGATCCATGCTTCAACTGAACTCGGAGTCGCTGGAGTGTCGAGACAATGCAGATCAGTCGTAGAAGAAAGAGGAAGCCTCAAGTGGTCCTTAGGTTTCAAAGTAGGAGGCGGAGTATCAGGAGACAGTGACTGAGGAATTTCCACCATGGTAAGGTAGCCACAGCTTTGTTTGAGTCCGAGCTCTCTCTCGAGCCTTATCACGGCTGGGTGTTGTCTCCATAATCCACGGCCGTTTTCTGTATTGGTATCATCAATTTAATGAATGCTCATATAAAAATAAATTGTAAAAAATGATTTTGAAATCACTATAACATAAAGTTGAAAAATGGAATATACTACAAATTATGTATAACTAGATTATTACTTAACAATTTTGGAAAAGTTTTATCTATATATTTTGACACCAAAGACCAATAAATAACACTTTTTTTTGTCAGTTCTTCATGTATCTGCTTTACTTACGAACTATATTTGTTCAAAATTAGTATTAATTGTAGAACATTGTTCAAAATTATATTTCTGCCAAAATATATGAGACTCCACCCCAATCTAGAAATCAAATTAAGCCCAAGAGCATCGGCACAATAATAACATTAATATTATAGAAACAAACATACATCTTAAATTAAAAAAACATAAACTAACTTACATACCGTCTTCAGGATTTTCGAAAGGAAAAGGAATAAGATGAGTATCAGCACCTTTATTGACACCATATGCCTTAAAAAAAAACACAAAAAAAGTTTAAATAATAGAAATATAAATGACCTACAATTTTCTTTTTTATTGAACTTTGCTAAACAACAACAGAGAAATGTTTGAAAGGGGAAACATGACATAAACTATAAATTATAGAATTGTAACGGACTGCGATAATTTAAGATTATATTTAGGAGTAGATATATAGTTAGACATATTTTATTTAATAGGAAATTATTGTTAAGACAACTCATGCCAGGATTTGTGTCCTTGTCAGCAATTCATACCGTCGATTCCACCTCGTGGCAGGAAATTACGTAAGCAATTCTTTCCTGGGAATATCCGATCTGTTCGAATCTTAAAGATGTTAAATATAATTATTAAATTCTTGGGATAATTATTACCACCAGATTGCAGCACGTTACGGCCCAGGGGTAAGAATGATTACGCTAGCTGGAATAAGCCTTCAAATAGCGCACCATTTTCCTAAAAAAGACAGAGTTGAAGACTGGTACTAGTGAGAAGAGGGACCTGAGCAAGACACCAGATGGAAGGTAGGAACTTTGCCTTATACTGTAGTCAGACTTTTATTCTGGGTGAAGCCCGCTTGTAATTCAGTTGTAGATAGAATCAATCAAGCCTGACCATTAAATATTTTCTTTGTCATTCGTTGCAACCAGAGATGGATCGAATTTTATTATATTATTATTAATTAGCGGTTATGAGGGAATGATTGCTGATGGGGAATATTTTTAAGTTATAGCCATTATTAGCGCATACGAGTATTGTCATAGATTATGGAAATTGTTAATTGTTTTTATAATCTTATTATTGGGTTCTAGGGGCTATGAACATTGATGGAGAATCTGACGTATGATTAAAGGTCACATGTTATTATTTTTATTAATGGGGAATTTTATGTTAATTTTAATTTAGAGTTTTCTTTTCTTTTTGTTGTTAAATGTACTTTTTATTTCAATATAATAGCATTTTATTTGAATAGATAAATGTTTTGGCTTATTTCTTCCCCCAGTTTCCCTAGGTGTCCTCGACTATACCCTGTCCTCTCCCAGCTCTTTCTAGGTTGCCATAGGGTCCCAGAGAATAGCCGCAGGTAACAGAATAATATATAAATTATAGAATTTTTGGCTTTTTTCAGCCAAAAACTGTGTAATTACTTTCATAGAAATTACAAAAATAATTCCATTGTATAAAATGCTATGAAGGATTGAAGAGATGATTTCCGAAATAAGATTAAAATTTGAAATTAATACTCGGTAATTCTACCAAACTTCCGTAAATGTTCCCAAAACCTAGTAAATCATATAAAAGCAGACCTTAAATATATGTGGACATAATGCGGGCTGTAGAGTCTTAAACACAGTGATTGTTCGTCAAACACTAAACCTACTTATCACTACTTAAGAGGAATGAGATAACAAGAACTCCATGAAAATTTTAAAAAATGGTAAGAAAGTAGTATCTGGATACAAAGAATAAGAGAGCCGAAGATAAAGATAGATATATAAATTTGCAGAACCACCCTTGGCTATGATGGATCAATTAAATGATGGTAATTAAATATAATTTAATTATAAACTCATTAAATATAATTAAAAGAAATGCTTTTGAGTGAAGAGTAACAGTAAACTAACAAAAAAAAATTAAATAATTTCTTAGTTTGGCATAATTAAATTTAAAAAATATTAAATTCTGGGATAGAAAAGGTCTAGGTAGAGGCCAAAGAAAGAATTTCTTAAACAGTTTAATACCCAAACCATTTTCTTCGCTATATATATATTTTTTTTTTTCTGTTGGCTCTACAGACCTTGTAAATCTTTGGCCGCCTTTACCAGCCTTCTCCACCTCTGTCTATCCTGGGCCGCTGATTTCCAATCTGCTACTAGCAGCTCCTCAGCATCTTTGTTGACCCTGTCTATCCATCTGGTCTTTGGCCTCCCATGTGGTCTCTTGCCAACTATTGTGGCATTCATTGTTGCGTAGAGGCGTCCTGACGGATTGCTTTGAGCTACATGCCCCGCCAATCTTAACCTTCTTGATTTCATATCCTGAGATATCGCCTGACCAGTTTCTGTGAGCAATTCCTTATTGGTACTTCTCCTCCAAGAGTGCAGACTCTCATCCCATAACCGCTCTGGTTATCGTGCGAAGGATTTTCCTTTCGCATCTCTCTATTCTGCTTTCCAGGGTGCCAGTGAGAGCCCACGTCTCACAGCCGCATATCAGAATCGGCTTTATTACCGCATTATAAACCCTTAGTTTTAAGTTTCTAGAGATGCTTCGGGATTTCAATACTCTTGAAAGAGCGAAGAATGCTCTGTTTGTGCTTCTTATACGCTGGTCTATCTCAGTTAATTGTTCATTGGTTGAGGTTATTGTGGAGCCAAGATAATTAAAGTTATCCACTTTCGGGAACGATTTGCGATCCACGCAGATGTTTTTTCTGGGGTGGACTTTACGGCTCACTGTCATGTATTTGGTTTTTTCTTCATTTACCTGTAAGCCGATTTGGTCTGCTTCTCTCATCAGCGTCTTGGCGAGTCTCTCAATATCCTTTTCATTTTTCCCGAGGATTTCTATATCATCGGCGTAAGCAATAATTTTATGCTCCACCCCGACGTGCACCCCGCCCTTCACTCCACTCGCTTCACTTCAAAAGCCTCAGACCCATCTCCCTGTATCAGGACTCTGCATCGGGGGTCGCCTGCACACGCCTTAGTCAATCTCACTAGTTTACCAGGAATACCCAGCTCAGTCATGATTTTCCATAGACAGTTTCTGTCGACGGAATCATATGCAGCTTTGAAATCGACAAATAATGCGTGTACATATTGGCCTACTTCCCATCGTTTTTCGAGTACCTGTTTCAGTATGAATATCTGGTCTAGTGTACTCCTCCCCTTTCTGAATCCTGGTTGCTGGTCACCTGCTATTTTTTCCGATTATGTAATATGTTGGTCATTATCTTATAGGCGATGGGAAGGGGCGCTATGCCTCTGTAATTTCCACACTCGTACATGGACCCCTTCTTTAGAATAGGGCATATTAGACCTGTTTTCCAAGCTTCGGGAACGGAGGTAAAATCACCCAGGAAGAGTCCGAGGAGAACGTCTAACAGGGACACCGACAACAGGGCGTTTCAGAGGCAAACGACTGGAAGGCATGACGACAAGAGGAGGAAGCAGGAACGCCGCTGCTACGAATGTAATAAAAGGGGACATATAGCAGCTCAATGCAATCTCATAAGGTGCTATGAGTGTGGGAGGAGAGGACACGTTGCCAGGGAATGCCCGAGACGTAATCCTAGGGCGAACAGGAAGGACCAGCAGTACGAACCAATAGAGGTCAACAATCAGAGATGGAGAGGTCAGCCGAATTCCAGGAGGGCTGGAGGACACGACTCCAGCAGTGATTCATCCGAAGCAGGAAGTGTAAGTTCTGCACGCAGCACTCTGACAGTGAGGAGACAGGAG
The DNA here is from genome assembly GCA_037127475.1 of Arma custos. Classification (NCBI taxonomy): domain Eukaryota; kingdom Metazoa; phylum Arthropoda; class Insecta; order Hemiptera; family Pentatomidae; genus Arma; species Arma custos. The sequence goes on along the minus strand of CM073762.1, from coordinate 45,979,659 downwards.
GTAAGAGGGGAAAAAACGTGGAAAAAGGGGAGCCCTGGGGCGGACACATTCCCGAGGCAATTGCGAGCAGAATGAGGGTGCGGTAATTGGGGGGGCAACCAACACAGGGGGATTTTTGTTAACAATAGCGTTGCGAGGGAATTATGGACAAGGTTGCCCGTGGCGATGTTAGAGGTGTCAGGAGTAAAATTTCTTGTCGATACGGGAAGTACCAATTCGTTGATTAGTCGGCAGGGTGCGATTCAAATGGGTATTTGGGGACGGAAGCGACAGTGTAGTTGCACAATAACCACGGTGAGCGGGTCTTGTAAAACGTTGGGGGAAGTATTGTTTAGCTTGAAAGAGTTGGCAGGGACGGGAACCGAAATTAACATACATGTGGTCAATAAACTAATGCCGGGGTATGACCTCATTATAGGGTGTGATGTTTTACGAGAGGCGGGGCTAATAATGAGCGTAAGCCGAACTCGGATAGGTGACCGTGAATACAAACCCCTTTCTGTTAAGCGTTCGAATATGGAAATTGGGGCTGCGGAGTATTGCACAAACGGGATAGAACGGGTTCTCCAGAGGAATGTAGACTTGTTCTATAGAGAGGGGGAATTCTTGCCGACTACGGGAAGAACCGAGCACAGCATTGCGCTGAAGCAGGAAACCCCAATATATGTCAAGGATAGGCGTTACCCTCAGGCATTGCGAGATATCATATGGGAGCAATTGGGGGAACTTCTTCGCCAGAGAATTATTCGACACAGCAGCTCTCCTTTTAATAGTCCCTTGTGGGTAGTGGAAAAGAAAGGCGGGGCTTCCAAACAATATCGGGTCGTTGTTGACTTCAGAAAGTTGAATGAGGCGACAAAGGATGAGCGTTATCCCCTCCCGCGAATTGACGATATATTAGACCGTCTATCAGGTGCCACTATATTCAGCACTTTGGATTTGAAGAGTGGGTACCACCAAGTCAGAATGGCTGAGGCGGACATTCCAAAAACCGCGTTCTCGTGGGAAAGGGGTCATTTCGAATTCGTCCGGATGCCGTTCGGGTTGAAGGGGGCACCTCTCACGTTCCAGCGGTTAATGGACGAGTTTCAGAGGGGATTAGGGGAACACTATTCCCAGGTGTATATGGATGACCTCATCGTTTTTAGCAGAAGCGAGGAAGATCATGTGCAGCACCTCGCTCAGGTCATGGACAGGGTGCGAGAGTTTAGCCTCAAACTGTCTAAAGACAAGTCACAATTCGGTTTGAGGGAAATCAAATTTTTAGGCCACATCGTTTCGCAGGAAGGGGTACAACCAGATCCTGCTAGAATCAAGGCAATCCAAGAGGCGCCACTACCTACTAACGTTCGTGAGGTCCGTAGATTTTTGGGGATGATCAATTATTATCAGAAATTTATTCCAAATATAGCGGAACTGACGCAACCCTTAACGGACATCCTTAGGAAGGGCAAGCGGTTTAAGTTAGGGTCGGAACAACTGGCCAGCTTCGAAAGATGCAAGGAGATCTTAACCACAGGACCATTATTGACATTCCCCGATTTCCGAAGAACATTTAAAGTCACGACGGATGCTAGTGAGGTTGCGATCGGTGCCGTGTTATCCCAAAACTTCGAGGGTGGGGAAAAGCCATTGGCGTTCGCGAGTCGCAAGTTACAGGACGCCGAGCGGCGTTATAGCGCGATTGAGCGAGAACTATTAGCAGTGGTCTGGGCTGTCGAACATTTTCGGCCTTACATCTATGGGCGTCGATTTGACCTATTTACCGATCACAAACCGTTGATCCACTTGGGAACTTTAAAGGAGTCCTCAGCGCGGATTTCCCGATGGAAAGAGCGGTTAGCGGTCTACGATTTTCAAGTGGTCCACAAGAAAGGCGCGGAAAATGCGGTCGCAGATTGGCTATCGAGGGCGTTGGTGATCAATCCCCTTAGTGCGGCAAGTTTCTGAGGACAGTGCGGTATCTACTGAGCGTCCGGCGGACCTCCCTGAGTCCGATGAGATCATAAATGACAAGAAACGCCAGTTGATTCTTCGAACGAAACAGGGTCGAGGGATTGAGACTCAGGCTAGTGAGTACGAGGGGCTTTCTAGTGTTTTAGTGCGCATGCCCGCGACAACGGATGAGGTCGAACTGGAACAGGTCTTTCAGGAGTTCAGTATCTCTGGTCGTGCCCTGCATATCTACGTGGGGAACCGCGTTATTTTGGACAAGTTACAGCGATTGTGGCGACAGGAAAGGATTGGAGTGGGTTATCCGATCATTCGTTGCTTACGGCAGGTGGAGACGATCCCTACTGCTGCGGCTCAACAGGAGTCAACCCCCTATAGGAGGACAAGTAGTTACCCCGACGTCTATTGAACCTCTCCGGTCGATACAGGCGGACCTATATTCGAGTGAAGGGCAATCTTGGGTGACCATGATCGACTTTCAGTAAAATAGCGATGGCGTATCCGGTTGCGGAGAAGACACCAGGGGCAATTTGGGAAGCGATAGTACAATGGTGTGCGTTCTACGGGGTGCCTGAGGAAATTGTGTCCGATGGGGGTAGGGAGTTCAATAATGCGTTAATTCGTGACGAGAGCAAGGGGCTGGAGATTCAGTGGCGTTTGAACACTCCTCACCACGTTAAGGGCAGGGGCGCCGTGGAACGGTTGCACAACACCTTGGGGGAACATCTCCGGTTGCTCAAACTAGGCCGTAACTTGGACTCGTACACAGCAATGCCACGCGCTATTATTGCATATAATAATACTATCCATACGGCAACAGGATTGACACCTGTAGAAATTGTTTTCGGACAACAACGCCGAGACCGGGGGGATTTGTTTACGATCAATCATGCTGGGTTGAGCACGGAGATCCGCCGACTGCGCGAGTTACAGAAAAAGCGTTGGACTACGGTTAGGGATAAACTGGTTCGCGGAAAACAAATGAGAATCGCCAAGGCCAATCAGAGGGCCGCCGTATTTAGGAAGGGGCCGCTAGCATTGGGGACGGTGGTATATCGCCGATTGCGAACAGCGCGCAATAAGACCGACGCACGATACGAAGGACCCTACAAAATAGTTACGATCCGTGAAAACAATTTGTTCACCATTCGCGCTGTCGATTATCCCTTTAAACTGTAACATGTTCTGTATTTAATATTAAGATTTTTCTTTTCTTTTTGTAGAGCCTCCTTTGTATCTTGTAGTTCTGTTTTATTATCATTATCTTTTTGTTTTTATTTTTGGGTGTTGTTTTTTTTTTGTTGTATAGTTCCTCCTGTCGAAGGAACTGGAGGGGGGCAGTTATGCCAATATTGGAAGGATTACTATTTGTGTTTATGTTTAGGATTAAGTTATATTTCTTTTATCATATGTAAACTAATGTATCTATAAATACTGTAGCTAGTTGGAAATAAAGTCAGTCTTTTACTATCAGCGCGAGTGTCTCTATGCCCCTTTGTCCTTTTTTTTACTATACGTGTTCAGTCTAATCCTAACTATCTTCTTATCTATATTATATACTCTATCTTCTCTCTCTCTCTCTCTCTCTCTCTCTATATATATATATATATATATATATATATACACATATATATATGTACTCTATCTTCTCTCTCTCTCTCTCTCTCTCTCTCTCTCTCTCTCTCTCTCTATATATATATATATATATATATATATATATATATATATATATATATATATATATATATATATGTATAAGGTCAAGTAATATTATTGAAGTTAAAAATAAATTATAAATTAAACAAATGAAATCATAAAAATATATAATTACTATTTAGTATAATTTATAAATCACACTATAATTAAAAACATCATTATAAACTAAAGTGAGTAGCAAATATGGAACATAAGATAAAAACAATAAACTGTAAAAACATGAATATGATTTTAATAAATTTGCTAAATTTTGAGAAACCATCAAATTCTTTGAGTACTGTAGATTAATGTGCTTATCATAAAACTGAGTACAGTAAAACCTCGAATTAACGGACAGCCCTGGTGCAAATATTTTTGTCCGTTATTTAGAGGTGTCCTTTAAATGGAGGTTTTATTTTTTTATAAATAAATTAATTCTCTCTTATTCAATTTACCATGTGTTTAAAAGGTAAGTAGAATAAAAAAAAACATCGCACGGTTTTTGAGTGTTCCCGAAACTTGTGTCCTACCGATATTGAGTCTTTCCGCTAGCGCACGTACCCTTAACTTTTCAAGGTCATAAAAGTCGATTACATTTATTTTTTGTTCTAAAGTGAGTTTCTTACGTGGAGGAGACATTTTTAGCCGCCTGCCACGAGGGTTAGAACAGAACTAAATTTTAATAAAGCAAGTCCGAGAATAAAAAAAAAGTATTTATGTGGAAAACCTTTACTCAAAAGTAAACACAACTGTCCCTGTTTCCTTAGACCGGAAACAACTAATTGTTTCCGAGAAACGGGAAAGGGACAAAGTCATACTGTCCGTCTTTTAGAGGTTTTTTTAATCGATTTCTAACCAACATAGCCTGTCCGTGACCGCTAATGAGAGGTTTCGTTAAATAGAGGTTCAAATGCCTTAAAAATTGTATTAAAATGTTGGTGCAAAAAAAATCGTCCGCTAATGGGGAGTGACCGCTATTTAGGGGTGTCCGTTAGTAGAGGTTTTACTGAACAGGATTCGGCAAAATAAGTCTTTTTTGCACTTCTAAGCCCAAAAAGTTTATAATATAGGTACTTAATTATTTACTAGCAATGCTACTTATGCATTCTTATAGTCATAGTACTGTTGGATTATAATTATAAAATTAAATTAAATCTAAAAGAAATTATTGAAACATTTTTTTCTGTTATAAATCAGTTCGAATACCTAAAAATTTGTTAATGTTTAAATCAATCTTAAAATACAATAAACAAAAATAGAAGATTACTGATAAAAGTAAGAATAATAAATGCATCAAGTTAATAAACTGCTTAAATATATAAGTATAAAGTATCAGAATTAAATTTAAAGGTTGGAGTGCTACCGATGGGTAGTTTCTCCACAAGTGTTTTTCAAGTCGTATTGTACATATAGCAGATTTACTTATTGTAATATTATTATAGTTAAATTAAATTAAAAAAAAAATTTAAAGGAATTTAAAAACATAAATATAGTTGGATCACTCAATTAGTTTGGCTTTAGAATCATTGTAACTTAATATATATAATATATATATATATATGTATTCTTGAATAATACTAGTTATGAATTTGAATAATATATATATATATATATATATATATATATATATATATGAGGAAGAAAACGGTCTGGGTGGAGGTTTCTTTAGTTATGATAAACTTTTTATTTTATGTATTATTTTAATCTATATTTATCTTTTATATTTAACCATGAGAAGACCTGCAATGTTGGCTTTAAAATAAAAAGTTCTCCCAACTTAAGAGGATTCTTTCTGACATTTTGTATAATATTCTTATGAAAATAAAGACATGACATATTAAAAAATTAATCGTCACTGCAATGGTCATTTCTCTTATATTCAATCATTATTCAATGAATTCTAAGAAAAAAGGTCTAGGCCCATACCTGAGCTAGAACTGGTGAATAACAAAGAGCATCATTGAGAGTAAATAAAAGACTTGAGGTTGCGATGACGGTAGGATCGTGGCCCCAAGATGTCACTAACGCCTTATCGCATTCTCTCAGCAGCCTGGGTAGCTTCCGCAGGCGAGTACCTTGGTTAGTTAGTTAACAATTAGCACATTACAATCCAATCCATAAAGGCAAACAAATGCATTACCATCATTGCTTAGCATTATTAATATAGTATCATCCAAACTCCAGAAAATAATTAGTTAATTTCAAACGCATACGCTTAATTATAAAACTGAAAAATATTCAGTCGTTAAAATTATAATACCGTTTGTTTGGCACAGCATTCCATTCGAAAGAGCTTGATGATACAAGAAAAGTATGCTTGGAAAGTTAATCAAATGTACACATTTTTTGATGTGCATTACAAATGTCAATCAAAAATTAAAGGAATTATTTATGAAAAAAATAATATGTGCATTGGAAATAATTACAAAACATTCTCAAAAAAACTACAACACAATCTATTCTTAAAATTGTAACTAATTTTCTCATCAGTTCATCAGTACTTATAACAATTGAGTTTTATTATTTTTTTTTATTTCAATGAAGTTCGCAATGCTTATTTTCTATAGGTTTACAAACCAATAAACAAAATGTTATAATATTAATATTGAAGTATTTATTGTCAAAAAGTTTATTTAAAAGACAAAATCTTCTGTAACTAACTTGTACTCAGTTCAAATAAAGGTTAATATGGGGATGAATCAATGTAATATAAAAATGTAGGAAATTATTATACTTAATAATTAATATTACATATTTAAATAAAGTGTTTAAAAGCTTAGTAATAATATCAAAATACTTTATACTTTTCTCATTCTTTGAAATGGCTGAAATATAAATTTAAGAAACTTTTAATCGGGTGCCACTATGAAAAAAATGAAGTAATGATGAATGATAATGCTGAGATTTCTGAGGATAATCTATGATTGTACAATTTGGACCTTGATGTCAAACCTCAAAAAAAAAAAATTGGTGGAGAAAGGCTAAAGCTTTTTAAAATAAATTTTTGGATTCTAAATGAATTTGTTTAGGCTTGAATTATTAAAAAAATGTATTATTAAAAATAAGTAACTATGTAAAATGTGCCATAGCAGCAGAAAGTGACGTTAAATGAACAAACAAACAACAACTATGTAAAATGCCTTCAAGTTCATTGGTTTTAACATGACATTGATTGATCCCTAGTATAAAATCCTATATTACAATATCTTGTATCCTTTCACTTCTCAATGTTTAAAAAATACATACTTTATTAATTAAACACAAATCAGAAACTCGATAGAGAAAAAAAATTAATACCTCTTGCAAAGAGAATTGATGGAGGCCCGCTCCTAGTGATATGATATAGAAAAAGTTTAAACCAGAGTGTGTGAGCGAGAGGGCAAGGAGGACCAAGATGAGGAGGATGGATGCTTGTGATTGGAGTCACTTCTCCGCTCAATGGGGCCATAGACACTAGCAACCTAAAAAATAGTTAATCCTATCAAAATATAACTCGAAAACAAGACAGAAATGTTATATGTAGGTAAAAAGGATATTGAACTTCTATCGATATATCAACATTTATTTTCAAAAACTTCAACACTATAACCCAATGTACAGTAATATCAAAATTTAAAAAAAGGAAAATCTAGAACTAATATGTAAAACTAAAAAAAATGTCAAAGGTTTAACAATAAATAATAATAATAATAAATTGATGTGGTGTATTCAGAGACCTGAAAAATCTTTATTTTTTAATATATCAATAATTACTATTTGAATACTACTATTTCGATTAGTATTCGAAAACTGTTGACATAATGTACAGGATTATTTTTTGTTTATTATCCACATCCCTAATAATAGTTGATAATATTATTTTTTATTTAAAAGTATTTCATTGGATACAAATTAATGTATAAGGCATTCAGGATCAAAATCGGATAACTCCAAATTTCAAAAATTGATTTCTTCATATTTTTCACTAGTTCAATCAAACAATGTTTTATGCTTCAAAAACTTCAAAAAGGTTCAGAATCGGACTAAAATTAAGTCAATAAGGAGACAAAGAGTTGTGTTACACAAAATTGTTTAACCGAACTAGTGAAAATGTGATTAAGTGAATATCTCATAAATTGCTATCTAAAAGTCTCTATAAAGTTGGTAGCCAAAATAAGGGGGAAAATCTGGGAGTGATCTAGGACAAATCACCTCCCTGCACAACTGTTGTCCATGAAACAATAGTCTCTACCATGTACTGAACCCCAGACCCGTCCATGGGCTGTAGTGGTACAGGTTTTCTATATATTATATAATCTATACATATAAAATGCTTTTTCCTGAATGACTGGTGGATCAACGCACAGCCTAAACCGCTGATTGTAGAGACCTGAAACTTGGATTGTGTGTTCTTTGTATGATGTAGGCATCCGATAAGAAAGTTTTTTTCGAAATTCTACCCCTAAGGGGGCGAAAAAGGGGGGCAATGTTTGTATACTTGCTCACGTGTTTCTTACTCGCAAAATCTACATATTTTGGCTGAACAAAACAAATCAAGTATCATAGTTTACAGGAGTATACTGCAGTAGGTAAGTAGGACTGCCAAAACTAAAAACACATCAATAAAGTACCTAAGTATGTACATTATTCTAATCCTTTCAGTTTGAATTTCTCGCTGCTGCCGTACGACAAGTGAAACCGTTACACTAAGTAATCCTTTTCAATAAATTCAACAACATTACATACTAATCCTTTACTGTCACGAACAACAGTAAACTTCTGTCAGCCCCGTTTGTTAATCAGTGTCAATGTATGTTTCACGGCTGTGCTGATTCGTCTGTGATGAAATTTGATATGGATAATCTCAAGCCTTGGGAAGGACATAGGCTACTTTTTATCAACACGCCACACAGGCGAAGTTTATATAAAACTGTAACCTGATTGACTAACACACCCCTAAAATTCGCAGATAGGTTCTTTGTATAGCTTAAACGAGCACTTAGAAAGGAATCAGGACAATTCCACCATCAAGGAATTTCCCCATAATTCAATAGGGGTTCAACGATTGAATGGAATCTGTCAGTTTTGAAGTTGGACATCTGAAATTTCGGATGTACGAGTAACTAATAGTTAAAAAAATTAAATTATTTATGTTAGAGAAGAAATGGTCGACTGTATCTTCTAATTTAAGGAAGAAATAGTTGGGGGTGCAGTCAAAGAAAACACCAAAATAAGAATAACTTATTTATTATGTGCCGACGTTTCGGCCTACAATGTAGGCCATCTTCAGGGCGAATAAAACACGAGGCAGCTAGGCCTCTAGGATTCGGGCCTAGCTGCCTCGTGTTTTATTCGCCCTGAAGATGGCCTACATTGTAGGCCGAAACGTCGGCACATAATAAATAAGTTATTCTTATTTTGGTGTTTTCTTTGACTGCACCCCCAACTATTTCTTCCTTAAATTATTTATGTATGAGAGGAAAATAGTTGACTGGATGATCAAATGTAGAAAGGAGATAGTTTTACATAGCGATACTTTATGTTGCAGACTGAATTCTACGCGAGCGAAGCCGCGGGGAAAAGCTAGTATATTATAAATGTATTTTGATTTTAATGATAACTAGGGGAGTGGTATAATTGTTGGATTCTATAATTCTGTCTATTCAAAATAAATAAAAAATTAATTCTTCCATTCTTCCCAGTTAATTTAATTTTATATGACTTATTTTTATTATTTCATCTAATACAGAAAATAAAATATTACATATTGAGCACTAAAAATATTTGGAAATAATAGAGAGATTAAGTATAAAATCTGTAAGTTATGGTTAAGAAAACTGACTTAGAAATTATTTTAAAAAATTGTATTTTGAAAAGAAAATCGCCAACAAAAGAACAATAAATTATAAAAATATTTTAAAAATTATTTCAATCTTTTTTGTTTTCTTATGTTATGTATTTAATACCTTTACTATATTAAGAGCTGATAAGAAACCACTTTCAAGAACAAGATCGCGGGTTCGTAGCCTGGCAGGTGGCCCTAGGATTTTTTAAAGAGAGTAAAAAATTCTTGGTTATGCCATCCTTTGGAAGGGATGTTAAACGGGAGTCCTGAGCCTGTATGATGTCAGGTGCTTGTTAAAAATCCCTATCCTAATTAAACCTGGATAGGCAAAATTTAGAGCTCTCAATGTAACTTCGTCCAATTAGCCATAGCAGCATAAAATGACGTTAAATGAACAAACAGAAACATCTTTAAGAATAAGAAGAACACAATATCTTATAAGGTTTCTAGTTGCTTACGAATAATTTTTATTAAGAAGCCTTGTGCAAGTTTCCCTGTCCAGTGATTGGAGACTCTCACACCTGACTAAGTCTAGACCCCTGTGCCTAAGTGCCAAGACGGTCGAACGGAGGACTAGGGCATGCTCGAAGTATCGCCTAGCCTCTCCTTCACTATCGTCTCGGGCAGTGCTTACCTGTAAAAAAAATTAATTTAAAATATTTTTTAGGCATGGACCAGTAAAGATCGGTGACCGGGAATTCCCGGGATGTGAGTCCTTCAGATACCTGGGAGGGTTGTTGTCAAAAAACAACATGACAATGAAAGTCAAGGCTAGAATTACAGCGGGCAACAAGTATTTTTATGCTCTATGGGAGGTCTTGAAATTTAGGAATCTCTCCCGGAAAAATAAAATCTTAATCTACAAGACAGTGATACGCCCCGTTGTGACAAATTGCAGCGAGACATGGGTCCTAACAAAAGCAGCCAAAGATTCCCTCAGAATTTGGGAAAGAAGAATATCATACAATATATGGCCCTATTGAGGAAGGCGAGGAATTCAGAATGAGAAGTAATGCAGAACTGATGGAATTGCTAGCGAAGCCAGACTTAATCACGGTCATTAGAAAGAGAAGGCTTGGCTGGTTAGGTCATATTGAACGCATGAATCCGAAGAGACTTCCTCGAAAAATGGTGTATGATAACACAAGGGAACAACATTTTTGTTGCATGAAATATTTTGACTAATATTCTACTTCCTCGAGGTGCTGATTTAAGATCTGAAGTCAGTTTGTTTGTATCAGCTTTACTTTTGGGGTTATAATTATAAACTGTTTTTTAAGATGAAAATATTTTTTATTAAGAAAACTATTAAAAAAATTACCACTACATATCAAAAAATTTTCTTTTGTAAGATTTTCTGGCTTGATTCGGTTCACGGGGGCTGTTTTTAATGCTCCAACAATAGTCCGCCATCATGTGAGCATTCCAGTGACCTTGGTAACGTTCCTCCATAGTTGGAATGTCCTGATGGAACCGTTCCCCTTGTTCTTCACTCAGATCACCAAGATTTTCAGGGAAACGGTCCAAATGGCTGTGGAGGAAGTGTACTTTGATGCTCATATTACAACCAAGCTGCTGGAAGTGTAACAACATTAGTTCAATATGCTCCGCATAGCTTTCTTCCTTTTTGTTTCCCAGAAAATTTTGAGCAGTCCAAACGAATTCATTCCAGGCATTTTTTTCAATATCAGTCATGTAACTAATAAAGTTTTCATCCTTTATCAACCTTCTTATTTGGGGACCATCAAAAATTCCATTTTTTCTTGGCTCAAATTAAAGAACTTCTTAGTGATGTATTTATAGCAATCACCACCCTTGTTCAAAGCTTTGACAAATTGTTTCATGAGCCCTAGTTTGATATGCAAAGGTGGCAGTATTATTCGATCCGTGGAAACAAGGGGCTCATTTATTACATTCAGTTGTCCCGGAACCATAGATTGCCTGGAAGGCCAATCTTTTCTAATCCAGTGCTCAGACCTAGCTCTGCTGTCCCATAAACAAATAAAACATGGATATTTTGTATATCCACCTTGTTGTCCAAGAAGAAAATTCACCATTTTTAGATCAACACTTATCAACCACTTTTGTTCGTTGTATTTGATTCTATCCATTACAGAAGCTACAGTAGCATATTCTTCTTTGACTGTAGTTGAATGTGCAATCGGTATCGAACCCAGCTTATTGCCGTTATGCATAAGTACACATTTTAGGCTACGTTTAGAGGAGTCAATAAATAAACGCCATTCATTTGGATCATACTTCTGTACTCCCATTGCTTTCAATAAACCAGGAACATCTGAACAAAAAGCAAAGTCGTCATCTTTAGAAAAGAATGACAGCAATTCTGCCTCTCGGTTACGATAGTATGAAATTCTTGTTTCTGGGGTTAAAAGATTTCTTTGCTTTAATCGAGAAGCTAGAATCTCCGATGTCTTTTTAGAAAGACCAAGATCTCTGATTAATGCATTGAGGTCTTCCTGATTAAAGAGCTGGGGCTCAGAAGTAAAATCAGGGTAAGAATCACTTGTCCGACTTTCATCACTTGAAGAATAGTTTTGTTTTTCTATATCATGATCATTTTGTACAGATGAAGAAGCTTGGGGTACTGGTGCATCGCCAGAGAACAAGACTGGTCGAGTAACAGATAACAAGTTTGGATAAGACCATTTCGACCGGTTATTTTTATTAATTCCATTAATATCAATCACACAAAAATAACAATCATCTTGATGATTATTAGGTTCCCGCCAAATCATTGGTGTTTGATACTTAAAATGGGGTCTTTTCTTATTTGCCCATAATCTCAAAGACTCAACACATGTTTTACATACCATATGAGGGATCCAGTACTTGTCACGGATGTCCAAAGCGAATCCAAAGTAATCAAAATATACCTGTGTTATAAACTCTGACACACTTAGCCTACAATTTTTGAATGTATATTCACCACAAATGTTACAGAAATAGTTTGGATCGTTTCTACAGATATTTCTTAACTTGGACACTGTTATTTAACACAAGAGCACAAACTTTTTCACTAAACAACTCAGTTGAATTGAAGTTTGAATGTGACTAGTACAAATATATGTCTATCAGCTGTTTGCCAAAAACAAAAGGTGCTGGAGAAAAACTGAGGCTAGATTTGTAATCATCAACCTCTAATTAGTAAACAACAGGCCTAAAACTCCATGCAACAAAAAATTAATAAAAATTTGTTCCCTTGTGTAATCTGGGAGGAAGGAGAAAACACGGCAGACATTGCTTGAGATGGATGGAAGATGTGGAAGAGGATCTGCATAGGATGGGAGTGGGAGATGGAGGAGGTTAGCTTCAGATAGAGCGGAGTGGAGCAAGTTGTTGGAGGAGGCCCAGGCCCTACAAGAGCTGTTATTAATTATTAATTAGTCCATTAATTTTTAATTATTTAAACAGAAACTAGAATATTACTCAATTTAATATTAAGAAGTATGGTCATAGCTTCTTTAAAATGTAAAACTGAGTTCATCAAAAATAAAGGTACAACTAATGCATTATTCTCTCACTAGTTATGGTAATTATTCTTCAGGTTGCCACTTCAGTTGAGTTACAACAAGTTTTAACTGTTTATTCGTTTCATTATTAATATTTCCCAAAATAGAATTTATCATGAGCTTTTGCATGGAAAACAGAATGTAATTATGGGTAATGAACAGATTTTGGAAGTTATTTCATCAAGAAAAAAAAGTTTCAACAAACTTTTTGTAGTATACATGATAAGTGTTTGTTGAAATTAATTAATTACTGAAGTATACACATTTCCCATAAGTACATCCTCCTTTCCATGCTAAAGCTCATAATAACTTGTATTTTTGGAAAATATTAAAAAGGAAACGATTAAACTAGTAATTCATCTAATCCAAGCAACAACCTGCGGAACCAATACCCTAGTTATTTATTTAATAAAGATATACCAATAATACTCATAAAAATGTTCATTAAAATATAAAATATTAAAATAAAAAATGAAAGAAAAACATACTTTCATATTCAATCAACAAGGATTTTCATACAATTTCATTACCAATGATGTAAGTATAAAAGTACAGGTCCCCAATTTATACAAAATATTTTTCATATATAATCTAATAATAAAATAAAAAGCCCCAAATAATGCTTTCTAGTAAGTAAAATCTCCAAAACAAGTTAGTTGAATGGATCAAGAAATTAAATTTGGGATTTTTGCACATTTTAAAAACATCAGTGTGATACTATCAAATTTATTACAGTAAAAATGACGAATAGATACCTTTTCAAGCTCACAAAGAAAGCTGTCCATAGTCTCGTCTGTGAGTTTGCCCACTTCAAACATTGTTACAGCATGACTTTTAAGACCCTGGAATAAAATAATACAAAATAGTTGTTCGTATGCATTCATAAACATTATTTTAGGAACAAAAATATTATCAAAGAAATAAAACAAACAATAAATATTTATTTAGCAATACATTTTTTTATTTAAGGTCTTGAAGACCCATTTCTTAATCTTGACTAAGGTTAAAATTCAGTTTCAGCTTCCAATCACCAGACCATCCAATTTTTTTTAATATGCAAGGTTCTTTGAAACAAGAAGCCAAATCTAATAACGCTCGAGAAATAATTTCCAACACAAGACTTTGAATAGTATTTTTTTAAAACACTAAGAAACCTATAAAAATAATGTTTTATTTTTTACACAGCACTTTTTGAAGGTCGTTTATTTATTTATGTTTTTAAAATGTGGAAAAAAAAAATGTAGCTTTAAGTTCAATAAAAATCATACTCACTGGTGATAAGTTTCCCATCATAAGAAAAGCCGTCAGTGTTGAATCAAACAAAAAAGCAATCCTAGTCTTCTTAGGTAAATTATTTTCTATGTCTTCTTCTGAAGGAGACCCAAGGTCACTATAAACCTTGCTGAAGGATGGTATCAGCTCTGTCGAAGGACTAAGGACCCTGAAAAATCAAGTAGACCACAATAGTTCATATTTATTACTATTTGTTTTTATTGTATTAAGATAATAAATCATTTAAAGATCACTTTAATTAATCTACAATACTTTCTATCACAGGACAAGAATATGAAACAATTTAAGCAAGATCAGGCAAAGAATGCTTAATCCAATTGTTAAAGAAAATTATATTATTGATTAAACGATAATTATATCAAAGAAAATTGATTATTTCCAGAACAAAAATATTGAACGAATATAAATAAATAGTTACAGCACACTGGAATTCATATCCATGTGCAGTTTTTCAAATAACATTAAAATGTTTCATCTAATATATTAATACTAATACTACTAATCTATTATTATTATTATCATTAAAGGGAACTATATAATTTACAAAGAAAAAATTAAATGAAAAATTCATGTTTATCAGCCTAATATTAGTAAAAAAGCACTTTCAGTACCGGATCCAAAGAAGAAAGGAAATTTATTAGAGATACTAACTTTTCCTCATAAAAAATATGTCTGATCCTAACAAATTTTCCTAATTGAGTCTAAATCCACAAACCATCTTTAGATTAAACCAACTTATTAAAGAAATAGAAAGGAATATAAATTGTGCCCATGAAATTTATGTTCACCGTATAGATGAGATGAAATCATTAGTTTAATACTGAATCACATGTACTAAATAAATTATTACATTTTTGATTGTGCAGGATTCCAAGTAGGATGCCATTCTTCCGATTCAGGTACTTTTTTTCTAGCAAATCCAAGCCTACAATAAAGTGACACAGCCTGCTTAACAGCTTGCAGTTCGATTTGCAAAACACCTGCAAGCTATTAAAACAAATATGTTATTGAAAGAGTATTTAAATTGGTCATTAAAACAGAATAATAATACATCTACAAACCTCTCCCACTGATGTATGCTCATCAATAGAAACAAATATTTTATACAATAAAGTTTCAAAATAATCTCCCAGAACACGGTTCATAACAAAACCTTCCAAAGGTGGCACGACGATATGATCATCATCTTCAATTGGAACTTCAAGATAAATAAGACCCTTTCTAGAAAGAAAAAAATATAATAATAACATCTATTTATAATTATTTATCATATTTCTTTAATAAAGTTATAGACAGTACTCAAGACTACCTAGCCATTCTTGCTCAATGTAACTTTAATAAAAATAGTAACAATTTATAACTAATTATCATATTTCTTAAAGTTATAGATAGTAGTCAGTGGTATCATACCTACACCACTCTTGCTCCACAGATCCTAGACAGATATTTAAATACATCTGATATTAATAAGCAACATTCTACCTTTCACCGATCATTCAACCCTCATTTCTAAAGGTTCAATTTCTCCCCCATCATTTTATATGATTAAATTACTGATTTTATTTCATCATCATTCCATCATTTATATACAGATGTCTAAAATTTCTTTAATTGATTAATATGGATTGTCATACATTAGATATTGTAGGATCTTAATAAAACCTGGTTTCTAATTAAAACTATGCTAACTATCTTATAAAATACATTAATAAGCCAATACTTAAAATGCACAAAATAAGTAATATGATATAAATTACTTACTTATACAAACTATGAACAAGATTATAATCTAAATCACCAGCTCTTTGTTTTCCATAATCTATTATTCGATCAATTATTTCTTTTTCTGCTTGGGAAACTATCTACAATATAAATTACAATAACAATTATACTGAAACAACTTTTATGTCAAAATAATTAACTAATTAAAGAAATTTACTTTCATATCTTCTTCAACTATATATCCTGTTTCAACAATCCACCAAGGTTCTATGTGGATATCTATAGGTTTTACAGGCAACAAATCTTTGATATTCTTTCTCCTGAATAGCTTCCTTCCAGATCGGCACTGATTCATCAAATCTATATATTCATTACGTCCTATTCCAAGAAGTCGTAAGCCTAAAAATTCTGGCTTGTTTAATAAAGTCATCTACGTATACAAAATTTAGATATCATGTAAAAATCTTCAAAATATTCTTACAATCAGCAGCAGTAAAATTAGGCAAGGAGTCGTAACTTCTTTCACTATCCATGATCGTTTCTAAAACTCTAGTGTAATATTGAAAAGGTGTCACACGTAAACCTTTCACAATAATATCACTTAGATGATATGGATAAAGTAACAGGCTAGTTCTACTGTATGCCAACAGTTCCTCGTAATATCGCTGTTCATCTTTTCTGACATGAGAAACTATTCAAAACATTAAATAATAAGAAAGATGCTCTTCTAATAAGGTCATTGTTTTCATTTAAAACTATTATTATAACATACCTAAATTAGTTCTAAACCTTAACTGGTTTTTGGTACTAAAATTTACGATTGCCTTCTCATATTCTTTCTGGGAATTGCCAAGACTCTAGACCACAAAATTAACAATTAATAAATCACAAATTTGATTGTAATTTAAAAAAATATATGAATCACAAATATCTATGTACCTTTTTAACCCCAGAAGGCAACTTGCTCCAAGGAATGTTGTTTCTGATATTATATTCTACTTCACTATTCATTTTGCTTTTGTATACACACTACTTATAGGCTATCCCATTAAATCAACAACTATATAAAAATATTTAATTGAATAAACCTATATAGTCAATTATAATACATAATTGACAAGAAAACAAGTTTGTTTTGATTAGGATTGACAATAAACAGCTGTTATACATGCCATATACTCGTGCGAGACCCCTGGCACCAAAATTTGACCTCTTTGGAATCAAGATTTTAGTTAAATATTTTCGAAATAATTTAAACTTTTGGGCGTTGAAATAAGAAATAGATAAAAACTAAATGCCCAAATGTGTTAAAAGGTCGCGTTCTACTGAAATATGTTTACTTAACCAAAAAACATTAACTTCTCCCACTTCTTCTTATCAACTATTTTACATTCCTTTTACGCTACAGTGATTAACAATGACGTGCGTACATGAGGAGTGGGTGTGGTTAATAAAATACATAAATTGTAATATAATAGCGATTAATTGTTCTTTATTTGTTATTATAGAACCTCGGTTTATTTTTTAAAAAATCCGGAAATTCTTGAATATGATTGTCATCTTAACATAGAACTTCTATTAACTAACTGATAATGTTTAGGAATCAGATAATTTTCATGAAAAAAAAACAATAATAAAGAATATTACATTATTTTAAAACGACTGAAAATTATTTAAGTATTTATACGTCAGGGATGTTTTCTAAATAGCCGAACGCATCTGAAACACTTACAAAAATGCGTTAAATTAAAAAAATTGAACTGCATTGATTAGTTTTATGTGTTTAGATAAAATGTTTTCCAAATGCCTACTCTGTTAAGAAAAAAACATTTTATTCATTACAAATTAAATTAATCATTGAATCTGCTATAGTGTAATATTTTAATACTTTACATTTTACAGATTATCTCCTTTTTTCAGCAGGTGGGTGATAGAATCAAATAGACTTAAAGTAATATAAAAATAAGCTATCAGTTCAAGTTGTCGTTTCAAGTCTCAACAAGTTTTAACTTTTCATTCGTATCATTTTTAATATTCCCGAAAATAAAAATAGTCGTGAGTTTTAGTATGAAAAAAAAAGAGTATTTATGGAAAATGTGTACATTTTATGAAGAAGTGTACGTTTCGATATAGATGGTAATATAACTTAAACAGTGTGTTTAAGTCGGTTCTTTGATCTATGTATCTATAGCCTAATAAGTGGTTAAGTCGGAAATTTTCCAGAGAGAGTTAACTGCTTTCAGATAACCAGAATCGTATCATTCTCGTAGTTTTGGCTTGTAATGGAGTTGTAATATAAACAATAACTCAATTTCAAGCCAATGCCTTACTTACCTCCTTATTCTCTACGAAAATAACTCGATTCCGCTTACTTAAGTACAAGTAGCTCTTTTTGGAGAAAATTAGACTTAACCACTTATTCATTGGGACTGTAGATATATAGTCAGTAACAGTTACTTGGCCTAGAAGTCAGTGATAAAATTATTGTTTTTGAGAACATTGTTAAAAAGGAAACCAATAAAAAGTTAAACGTGTAGTGACAACTCGAATCGAAAACCAGCGGAACCGACACAAAAATGGCAATATCCGTTAAATCTGACATAAATATTAACAATTGTTACTTTCCTATTGCTACTAATAAGAGTAGTTGCCAAATAGAATCCCCTATTATAGTTTTCAAAAGACCTATGCGTTTCATTGAATAAGTTTTTCTGAAACTGAGTCACTAGAACTCATGAAGAGTCATTGTTATGAGTATGTGTGTTTACAAGTCTGTGCCAAGACTGTCTCTTGAATGGGCCGTCTGATATTTTTATTTAGTAGTGTTTCTATGCTCAGTGTTCTATAAGTGAACACTTTGAGTAATAGAGGGTGAACAACTTCCGATATACTTGTTTGAAGTTATTAAACGAGAGTTAAATATTGGAGTGGAGTTAGGAAGAGTGTAAAGGTATACATTTGTGTATTAAGAAGCATTCCTTATTAAAAAAATTCCTTATTGAACAGAAGTACCCAGAAGGTTATGTAAAGAGGCCTGCATTATTTTAGCAACAATCATATAAATTATTTGGAATGTTTTAATTTTTGTATTGGAAAGCGTGCTCTAGTATGAATTATAATAATGGATATTTATTTTCCATGAATAAAATTTGAATTGCGTTTAGAAGTAAGTGGATCCCAACATGTAGTTCAAAATATTCCCTACCATTACGTACTCCTTGATTTCTAGAATATACAAACAAGTGAGATTCGTTGCTAGCTCAGTGGATGGAGAGTTAGTGCAAAAGCAGAACACTTGCTGGCTCAGAAGAAAATAATTAAATCGAAATCCCTAAAGACAGGGTGTTACTTGGGCTTCTGAATATGCCTTCGTCAAATCTGTATTACGACGTTTCTCTTAAAAAAAATTCAGCTAGCGTTGACCATATGCATTGGCGTAACTAGAGTTGACTCATGGGGGAAGGGGTTAACCTCCACCAGTCAACCATTCCAACATTTACTCCCTTCAAAAAAGATGTCTCGTAATATAGGCATAATATATATACATAATATAAATGATGTAGCTTCAAATTAAATGAATAGATTATAAATTTTTATAAATGTTATTTTGGAAGTTATAAATGCTATTTCCATTATCAATGTTATTTTTTGAAGGGCAATCAAGAAATAACTTTTAAATACAAGTAACTGCTCGTCATTTTCACCTACTTCAACACTTACTGGACAGACGCTCCAACCTCTCAATTCATTACTAAAGACTTATTTACATGACAGTTATCAGACCTAGTTGGACATACGGAGTTGAGCTTTGGGGCTCTACTAAACCATCCCATTCATCTCGTATCCAATCCTTTCAATGATCCTAATTATGTCACTCATCCATCATGATCTTAATATCCCATATGTTACTGATTTGGCCCAAACTAGATACCTATCCTTCCATGACACACTTGAATCCGCTAGTCTCTCAAATTGCTTCTCATACTATTCCTAACAACTCTCCGAGGCGTCTGAAAAGAAGATGGCCTCGAGACCATCTACTATAGAACTTTATTGGAGTGCTACCGATTGGTAGTTTCTCCACAAATATTTTTCGTGTCATATTGTACATTTTAGCAGATTTACTTGTAATATTATTATAGTTGTAAATATCAATAAATTAAATTTTAAAAAACATACACGTAACCCTATTTATTGGTTACAATAACTTACTATACTTAATTGCACAGGGAACTTTCTAAACCCATCCAGACTTAACTTCTAGATTATAAGAATTGTCAAACTGTTCTTCTCACATTTGCGATTTTATTGTTGCCGCTATAATAATATAATTAATAGTAAATAAACAGTATTACGTTTTGGTTTGTCATTTTAGTGTACCTTTTATTCATTAAAATAACTGCGTTTGCACTTCCTTTGTTGTGTTTTAGGCATTATTGACCCTTACTTCTGTAATCCCACAATAATAACTTTGAAAAAGTAAAATTTTAAATTGGTAATTAAAATTTTTTTAAAATTTCTTCTAACCAATGAGAGGGGGTTACATCCCCAATACCTCCCCCCTCGTTACCATATGACTTCATGATTTCTTTACCCTTCATTCAATATATCTCTATTTGAAATAAAAGAATCTTTTAAAAATATTGACGAAACGCTTGAATTTTCGTAAGAAGTTTACAGGATCTATTCCTGCGAATTTAAGTGGCGTCTGCTGCACAGGGGAGAAATCTATTTTCAAGTAATTCTGTCTGACTTAGCTTCATTTTGGGAATTAGGAGAGGTTAATAAATAAGTGTATATGGTTTCAAGTAGTTATAATTTAATATATGTAATTCAAGTTAGGAGGTTACAGTTACAGGTTGCAATATAATTAGTTTTTAGATTAAATCCGGGTATAGGTTTGGATTCGTGTACATTTTCAAATATAATAATTGTCAACCATAAGGTATTAAATTATACTTGATAGAGATCAACTCACTTCTTTCCTTTTGATAACATTGAAATTTGTTATAGTTCGTCTTATGTGGAACATTATGTCTTCAGCATTGGTGCATATGTGGTTAAATCAATGACAACACCAAAATTAGTTTTTTGTACTTAAGGAAGTCGAATCGTGTTATTTTCGAAGTGAAAATGGAGCTACGTCAGGCATTGGCTTGAAAATGAGTTATTACTTATATTATAACTCCATTTCGAGCCCAAAACTACGAAAATTACACGATTCCACATCCCTAAGTACAAAGAAAACTTAATCCTTCAGTTACTATTAACGCCTTCCCCCAGACAAAATTTGACTTAACCACGTATTATCCTGGGGTGCTGATAATAATTGGTACTTTCAATCATCAAAAAGAAAATGATCTCTTATTGAAAGTGTTGAAAAAATGCTTTTATCAATAGTTTTTTATTGTGTTTTTTTCGGATACCACCTGGTCTTGTCGCCACTAGTTACCGCATTCACCGCTAGGAGCGCTAACACTATATACACTAAAACCAGTCGCCGCCCGTCGCTCTTAATGGGAGGTTGTACTCTGTGCTAGATTGTAGATCGCGAGTGTCTTCTTAGGATGTCCAGCTGATGTCAGAACGACAAGTCCTCTGCGGGGCTCCTGGTGGCCGAAACAGCAAGATGAGGCTCAAGATATGCTGCATCAAGCTCTCTCTTGCCGCCAGGATTATCGCCATGGTCGGTCTGGTAAGTACCATATCCCAAAATATATATATTAAAAAAATATATCATGTTTACATCGTCGCATACGAAAATATATCGTTATCTTCCCGCATACTTTTTAGACTTAATCATATTCCACACTACATTCCAATACAGGAAGTATATACAAGAAAACGTTAATTATTTTATAATATTACTCTAAATATTTATATTGCATAACTGTTTGATGAAATGTAACGAAGCTTTCCTATGTGACAGTTCTTTGTATGGGAGTACTTTCACCAAGACCTTGACATCTCCCCAACAGTTCCCTATGTTTACCTGCCGTACTGAAACAATTAATATTGAGGTAATTATTCCGTAGATTGTCGCTTCAAGTTAAGTCACAACAAGTTGTAACTTTTCATTCGTTTCCCTTTTGATATTATCAAAAAATACAAGTTATCATGCATGGATAAGAGAATGTATTTATGAGAAGTGTATATACTTCGGTAATCATTTCATCTAGAAATGAACGTTTCAACACACATATATCATCTATACTTGGAAATGTTAGTTGAAACTTTTATTTAATTATGAAATAGTTACTGAAATATACTCATTGCCTATAGTTACATCCTCTTTGCCATACTTAACTTAACGATAACTTGTGTTTTTGGAAAATGTTAAAAATGATACGAATAATCAGTTAAAACTTGTAACTCAAATCGAAGCTACAACCTGCGGAACAGATACCATTGAGGTAATTATACTGAGGTAGTTATTCCTTCTAAGTCATTATTAAAGTGAATTAAAGTTTTGAAATTTTCTATATTCTTCGGATTTAAACAGTCTTACGTTAGTCAGCATTACTAATAAGAACAGAGATATAACTTTTGTTTATGTCGATATCAGTCTTAGCTTAGATAGTAATGATTCGAAATATGTTCATAAACAATTGAAGTGTATAGATGTAATCGTATTCAATATTATTAAGAATTTATTAAATCCTAAATATACTTATTCTGAAATAAATTTCATAAATTTGGGAATAGCTTTTTTAAGATTTATTTACTACCGTATAATAATTACTGTCATGACAGTGTAGGAAGGGAACTGTCATTACGAATGCAGACCGTCTGCCGTGGGAACCGGCTGTGACAGTACCCCACCCCAGCTTCCTAATGCTACTCACCCAAATATTAAATATTTAAAAACTATAATAATTTAAAAAAAATACAAGTGTTAAATATTTTCTTTATTGTTTTTCTTTTTTTGCAATAATTTTTAATATTATTTGTAGGATGATTTAAATTCTACGATAGGAGGATTGCTGGAATCATAAAGATCTGTTTTGTATAAACAATTAAATAAATAGTATACTCGTTATATATTATTCTTGTTTGCCTCGATTTGTCTTCGATGCCCCGAGAAGGTCTCATGTGTCCCGCCGTTACGATGAGTTAAGGTGGCTTTTTCCTTCTATCCGTAGGCTCTATATCCTTGGTTCTTAATTATATCAAACTAACAGCTCACAACATCCATCTTACATCTATAGTATCCTACAATTCAAATCCTCTATCCAATCCCAGGGCACAAGATCTCGCCCTTCCGAGCTTTATATCCGTTCCCATAGAACCAAAACTTTTGAGCGTTCCTTTCTCGCCCGTTCTATCTCTGTTTGGAACTCACTCCCACCCGATATCCGTCATGCTTCTTCTTTAACCTCATTTAAATCTAAACTTTTCGAACATCTTCTAAATTCCCAATCAGATGCTTTATAATCAATAAATAATTTATAGATATTTTCAACTTTATTGATTGATGAACTACTGTAAATATTCCTCACTCATAATGAAATCTTTTTTTTTTTTTTGTTACTAGATGCTATCATGTATTTACTGTTTTTTTTCCATAAGCCTAGTTCTTTTTATTGTGAGTTTGTCTGTTTTTTTTATTTTAATTTTGCATCACATTTTCTGATTATCTACCAAAACATACCTGTTTAGTTATTTACTTTCAAGATATTTTGTAAATATTGTATGTACTCAGATGTAGGCCTTTGGCCAGATAAATATTTTCTTAATTATGTTCATCTCTGTTATTCTAAAGGGACCTGGTCCCAGAATAGAATTATTTTTCTATTTCTATTTCTATCCTATATTTCGATATCTATTCTAATATCTTTGATTATATTACTCGACCTAATATATATAATATATATGGGGGTGAAAATGGTCCCAGTGTAGGTCAGAAAAAAATACTTAAATAGAGTTGAATTATTTATTCGAAAGGCAAGTTTTGACCCACATTGTCGGCCTTCTTCAGGTATATACAAGATACAAACAAATTAAAATGATGCATAAAAATTGTAAAGAATAAAAGTATGAAAATTGGTCCAATGTCATGATTACTATATTCCATTTGAGGGGAGGTTGCACTGTATATGTGTATATATATATATATATATATATATATATATATGTATATATATATAATTATATATAATTATATACATAGCTAAACTGGAAATTAAAAATTTCGAAAATTTCTGAAATCAAAGAATTTAATATTTTTTAATTATTTAGTTAATTTACTAATAATACTCACGTGATTAAAGATATTGTAATATCATATTTAATGTGGCTTCAGAATATTAGTATATTATTTTGGGCCATGCCTAAATTTCTTTTCTAATTATTTGTCGATCAATTCAGTTGTAGATTTTTATAATGACGTCACTTGAAGAGATCATGTGCAAAACTCGTGTTTTGGCATTTTAAACGATTCCTGAGAAATCTCAAATGTTCAACCATCGTAATTCCGTTGAAGTAGTGATTCATTGGCATTTTGTCTTTTGATAATTAAACTAAACACTGTAATATATATCCATAGTTTTGAAGAAATAATAATAAATATTTATTTGATAAATCAAACAAATCCAATTTGGCACATAATATCAATAAATTGAGGATAATATAAAAAAGTGTTGATTTCTGATGTGTCTATTGTACTTCATAATCGTTTTACCCCTTTGAACGCAGGAAAGGCAGCATTATAAACGCGAAAGTTTTCAGTCTTCAAGCAAAATATCAATTTGACCAATTGATCTGTCAAAGAGTCTCTGAACAAATTTTGACAAGTTGTATAATTACAAAAATAAGTTATACAAATAATAAGTATACATTTTTTTAAACATTTAATTTAACATTTAATATAGTTTTGGAGCTGGATAACTCAGTGTGTAGAGTGCTTAAATACTGTGCTGATGATTCTGGATTCAAATCCTGCTCTGGGAGGTAAATTATTCGAACTGCTAACCAGAGGTGCCCCCTTTGGGATCTACTGACCCTCCTGGTGCTCACCCGGCCTCTATGAAGTGGATACCCTAAATTAGGGTCAACCTGACGGTTGAGCGGGATCACGTACAAATCACCTTCCTGCACAATTGTCGCTGATGCAGTACAGTCTCTAGCATGTGCTGAACCTTTCTTTTTGTCAAAATGCCATAAAGGCGTTACTTTAATTGAAGATCACAATACATTTTGTAAGATCATTATGATTTCTAAAAAATAAAAACATGTGAAGCTTTACTTTGCTTTGTAGATTAATCTTCATTATCGATGACCAACCATGGATTAATTTATACTGATTAGGTAATTCTTAATGCGTGCTGAAACGTTTTCTTAGTCTAATAATATATTATCACGTAGCCACTACGTAATTGGAAACTACAGGTTGAGTGTGATAAAAATTTTAAGTATTTGTGATTGATGATCATCGACTCTTTGTATGAGGAAGAAGAAAGAAAATGTAGGAGGACCAGTTCATGTGTCTGTCGTGGCGATAATGAAGAAAAGGAATTTTAATATGCTCTACCATTTTGGCCCCTTAAGTATTAATTTATAGTATAACATAGAAGCTTAGCGTTAAAAAATATTCTTTTAAAACTTATAACTTCAGGTTTATTTTTATTTTAAGTATTAATTTCCATGCTCCTAATGCTAATGAATGATGCATATATGAGAATCATAAATTTTACCTATCCGGGTATTTTCAGGATAAAATATCTTAAACGAGCCTTGGCTGTAGGCTCAGAACCCCTATTTTATATCCCCTCCGAAGGACAGCATAGCTAAAGATTTTTTATCCAGTTTAAGAAATCATAAGGCTGCTCGCGATAAAGAAGTTCTGAAAGAAATAGCCTTTAAGAAGATAAGAAATATAGTTAATTGTTGGAATAAACAATTATCTTTGAACGAATTGTACTAGATATTCTTAAAGGGTTCATTTATTTAAATTAGAAATAGATAAAAGCGTATTGTATTGGAGATTAAAAAATGTACTGTAAGGTTTCTGTTACCACTGGCTTTAAAAACTGACAGTGAATCAAATAAGCCGAAATATTTATCAGCATAAATATTTTATTAAAATAAGAAACAAAATAAACTGTACCACTACAACCTTTGAAGGGTCTTGTGTTTGGTACATGGTAGAGACTTTACTATTTCTAGTACCCAAATTAAAGGTATCCACTGTTTAGAAGCAGGAGTGGTTCTCTCCAGGTGTTTCTGCAGATCCACAGATCCTGTGGGACATACTAATTTCTTAAGCACAGAAATCCAGAACTATACACACTGAGCTATGCATTATCACCATACCATAATATCTTATCATAATATCTTGCAACCTCAGTTGAAGGGCTCATCGATCTTTATATTTCATGTTTTACTCCCTAATTGCCCTTTGACCCAGATTGGTGAATTACTTAATTTATTAATCCAAGATTCTTTTAATTTTGTTTTCTTGTTCTGGAGTTTAACCTTCTGACAGCTGTTGCTTATAATTTCTTTTTAGACTCGATTCAAGAGAAATGCTTATAATTCGGATAAATCTACAATCTTTCTGGTAAAGTTGCCAACTGGGTCTTTAACGCGACAACCTAGTTACATCTGGTTTCTTGGCAGGTACGCTACATTTAAAACGTAATCTTACATGAATCTCATCTATGATTAATAAAACTCGGATTTGGTTTTAGGAACCAATGAGTCTCAATAAATATTTGTTCTTTTGAAATGATCTCTTATATATTTTATACTTCATAGTATTAATGGAAATAAATCAGCCTGGTGAACTACTTTTTTTGTGTGTGATGTGGAACCCTGCCGGGGCTCACCCTGCCTTTAGAAAGAAGGTATCCTTACTTGGGGGGAAATCTGGCGTTTGAGTGTGATTTCGGATGTCACCTCTATGTACCACCGTTGTCTTCTTAACTGTTTCTTTTCTATGCTCAATGCATAGTGTTGAATTCAGTGTTAATTATTCGAACTGTAACTAATTAAATTTACAAAAAAGCCTATTTAACTCTGCAATACCTCTTGTACAGTTCAGAAGCTAAAATTAATTTTCTTATTTGAGAATAATGATACTTGTAGCTTCCTCTTTAATTGATCATTTATGTTATCATTTGCTGAACGAAGCCTATTGAATTGAGAATTAAAAATAGAATTAAGATTTTTACTATACATACATTATTATATATAACTAAAATTCTACCCATACAATTATCTTTTTGAACACATAAATCATAAGAACCGGAAATAAATACACAGTTAAAAGTAAAAAAAAAAGGATTTCGAGAGGGAATTTGAGAGAAGTTGTAATGGTATAAAATGTTTGATATTTTCCCTCATTTTAATAAATTTTTTATCAATTTTCAAATTATTCCCGAGAGAATACCCGTCCCGTCGTTCGTATTGATAGATATTCAATTGGCCTATTTTTCGGACTTGTTCTCAACATTACCAATAACAGTAACTTACTGACTTAACACAACTTAACAATAAATCTCAAACTACGGGAACTTCTTAAGCTGTATTGAATATCATATGCCAGTTGTCATAGTAGGTAATCCTAATATGTGTTTTGCTTCTGCTAGCCCATAGAGTAATTCATAGTATATTAATATCAATATGTAAATATTCCTTCAGAAGTTGGATTTATATTACATGTTTTATATCTTGTAACAACTCCATTTAATTGATAATTCATAATCAAAACAATAAAAATATAGGACTAATTTTGTGCATCTTACTGCACTAATTCAGAGATAGACTAGTGTTTTCTGAGGGAAGATTTCGGAGTATCAATTTATTTTTCCTCATTATAAGCGCTTTATCTTGTTGAGTATTTATTTCAAACAGCTATTATTTTATTATATTTATTATATTATTTTAATTAACTTTAAAAAAAACTATACCGCTACAACCCGTGAATGGTCTTGGGTTCAGTGCATGGTTTCTGGGACAACAGTAGTTCAGGAATGTGATTCGTCCGAGATCACGCTCTATCGCCGGGATTTTCCCCCAAATAAGGGTGTCCTCATTATAAAGGCTGTGTGAGCCCCAAAAAGCTCTACAGATTCCAGATGGTCGATCTATTGCTGTCAAAAGGTTTAATAATTTATCTATCACAGCCAGATTTGAACCGAGAACTACAGCTCTGTAATTCAGCCCTCCACGCAGTGAGCCACTCCGTTCCCCCTGAGTCCATTTAATAATTTTAAGCAAGATGAAAACAATAATAATAACTGCTAAGATAATATTGAACTATACCAAAAAAAAAAAGCATATCTAAACAGTATCTGAGATAGCAAACGTTCTACTTATCTGATTTTTTATCGACATAAAAATAGGTTTCCACTACTAAAAATTTTATTTCCATATTGCGATATACCTTGTTAGAATTATTGGACTAAAAAAAAATATATTTTTTTAAATTATATTTTCTACATCCCTAATACTTGGGAGGGGGTTAAAAAGAAAGAATTTAGGCCTAATAAATGGGGAGCGGGTTATCTCTATGGTAGAGTTTGAGTTGGTCCTGAGTTCAAATCCGGCTCTGGCAGATAATTTAATGAATCTTTTTAACAGCTTGTGATAGATCCTGTGGCTTCTGGAGCCTATTGGGGCTCACTCAGCCTATATAAACTGTGTACCCGTAATTGGTGGGGGGGAGGGGTTGAGTATGATCTAGGACAAATCACATCCCTGTGCAGTCGCTGTTCTTGAAACAGTAGTATAGAGATAGATAGATTTTTTTTTTTTAGGATGGAAGATTCATCATTGTAGGAGTTTGTGATCAATAATAATAATAATAAAAAAAAAAACTCCTGATTCCTAACCTTATGTTACTTATGATTTCTGCTTTGTTCAGTAACTGTTGAAAGAAACCATGCGTAATGACAAAGAGCAGAATAGTGTCTTGTACAGTTGCTTCAGTCACGTCTTGTCGAGTCTACGTGAGGAAGCAAACAATACCAAAGGTCGATCGCCTAGTAACAGAAACTCTTTGAAAAATTGTGTTAAAAAGATTGGTTATAAGTAAATAAATACCTATCTATAAAGGAAAAACAATAATCTTATTTAAAAAATGGGCTATTACACTAAGTCGAAGGTCAGCAAAGGTGGTGCAATTTTGTATGCTTTTCTTATGCATATATATATAATAATGCATGCATTATTTATTTTCCCTCATTATATTGGATTATGTATGATATATGCGCATGCATAGAGTACAATTATGAAAGTTTTTGATGTATATATTCGAATGTAATTGGAAAACTCCAAAAAACAAAATTCTTATACCTCTAAACTATTTCTATAATTTTTTTAATTGAACGTCTTGGAGAGAGGTTGAGGTTACTCAATGATGCATCTACCGACTGTTGATGTGAGATATGATGCTTTAGATCTTCATTGATGTGAATTTTTTATTTTGGTGTATATCGTGATTGGACCTTTTTTTTTTTTTAGTTTTTTTAGTTTACCATTTCACGTTATAGGCCTGTCCTGCTTCCCCTTCTTCAAACGTGCCGAGACCTGCACGTTTGAAGAAGGGGGATCTGCACGGCTATGCAGGTCCATACCTGAAGACCAGTTTTTTTCTTTCACCTTTCCTTCTATCCCAGCCCGGAAACTTTTGGACCTTACTACGTATATATGTATATATAGCCATTAATTTATCTGTTTTTATATTGCAATCAACTACCCGAAAAATCGTTGCTTCCAAGCATTTAAATTTAACATGTTCTTTTTGTTAAATCTGTGGCACCTGTGGATAGTGGGCTAAGTCGAATTTTGTGAATTTCAAGCTATCTACTTAGAATCGTAATTTTTCTAAACTTATTTTAAGTTCAAGATTGGAGTATCAGCCCACGATATCACAAAGGAATATCCTTCATTGCAATGGATGGAACACTTAGCGTGATAGACACAAGGAAAGAGAAAAAAATTACGATTCTAAGTAGATAGCTTGAAATTCACAAAATTCTACTTAGCCCACCATGCACAGAAGCCACAGAAATTTATCAATAAACTATTCAATTAAATTTAATATTTCATATTACATAGTTATAATTAATAAATATTAATTGTTTAATAGCCCTATTAGTTTGACTTAAACTAATTAGTCCCAAGACTTACTAGAGTTTATTCATTTTTTTAAAGTTGCTTTTATTTCTTTTTTTTTTTTAACTAATGTAGAAATATTGTACCAAATCTACAAACATGAGATTTCATAATGAAAACAATGGAATTGTATTATGTACCCAATTTGCATCAACTCAGCTATTTACATGTTTTTTTTCTGAGGAAAGAAGAGATTTGTAATTTTATTTATTTTCCCTCGTTACATAGGATTAGTCATATGGGTAATTACTTAGTTTTAATTAATTACAACCATTTATTAGAGAATTATATTATTAGTTATTACGAGTTTAAATTTGTTAATTAATTAAACCAAGACAACATTAATAGTAATCACTTTCAAGATATTATTGGAAGATATTGATTGGATCTCGATTAACATTATTTTCGATATTTAACGTTTAGTTTATTAGTTTCTATAATAATATTATGTATAGGTTATCAATACTAGAATTTTAATATGAATACGATATGTCGAGTTAAAATTATTGGAAATATTGATATTTTTTTTAATATCATTATTTTTCCAACATTAGCTAAAGTGCAGAAAATAAAAAAAAATCGAGGAGTGACATATTGAAATATCGATCATTTTTTCAATACTTATTAGCCAGATTCAAAGTCGATTATTTCGATTAAAATCTTCCAAGGATAGAACTGTCTTTTATAATCGATGTAACAAATCCAATATCCCAGATATAATCACACCTTCAATCATTCTCCATACATAAAGTATTACACTTGAAATATTTGCATCTATAAAGAATAAATAATTCTACTGTTGGTTGTACCCTCCGCCATGAAATATAATACTACGATCTATCCTATATAAATAAAAAAAATAATTACGCCAGTTTTTTCCCCTTAATTAAGTATTCTCAGTTAATAGAGGCTGGGTGAGCCCCATGAGGGTCAGTAGATTCCAATAGGTCCATCCGTACCTGTCAACAGATGAAATAATTTATCTGCCATAACTGCATTCGGGCCCTGAACCTTCTGAATAGCAACTCAGTACTCTACAGGCTGAGCATCACTGCTCCCTATCCTATGTAAATAATTTTAATTTCAATCATTTTAAATAGATATAATGGGTAAGAAAATTATTTAAATTAATCTTCGATCCATGTGCATAATATCTAAAGTGAAAATCACTTTTCAAGAGAGTGAAGAATGTTTCTCGGTTCACTCAAAATCAGTGCATTTCGTCAAATGTATTCATACCGTGTTTTTGTGGCTTACAGGCTACTCTATACGAATTATATATCAATTATCAGTCCTAAAGCAAACTTTATAGATCGAAAAAATGCTTTGCATTTGTATCGACGAAATCATCTAATTTTATTTAAATTAGGTAGAATATTAAATTTAAATTTTCTGTTTAGGATGTGTCTATAAATACTCGCTTAAAACGACTCACTCACCTATTTCTGAAACGATTGGGTCGTTACCCATCAATCTGAAATCCAGTTATTAAAACTCGAGCATAAGATGCGACCCAGAACGAGTTTACGGAAATAATTTCCTATCTCTCATGGAAGGGAACGAATCTGGATTAACCTAGTCGGTTGACAGATTAATTGCTTCAATCAAGTATATTGCATTCCCTAGCTATTAATTAATAATAATAATTTTAGTTAAAAAATTGTTTTTATCTAAGGACTGATTTTTAACTTATTCAGAGGAATACATTTTTCAAGTTACTATTAAAGTTCTGAAATGCATGAATTCAATAATGCGTTTCCTCACCTTTTTTATAAATCTATACTCCCATAATAATGTGAGAGCAAATTGTAATTGCAAATATTGGTGATTATTTTCAAAATTAAAATGTTTTCTACTTTTGTATTCCTCTTCATTGAAACACATAGAACATTCATAGTAGGCAGAACAAAATATTAGTATCTTGTTATTACAACTATAATATATATGGATTTGTGAGAATACGGTGACAAGGTGAAGAGCATTAAAAACGTAAAAAAGGTTACAAGAATACAAAGTTGCACCATACCTAAGATTTAGATGGGCCAATATAATAATTTTTGGGATTTGGTTTGGGCGATAATATGTGGAAGTAGATTTTGTAAATAGCGTATTTTGGTATCGGAAAATCTAATAATATATTTTTAGCTTAGGTTTGTTCTGGTTATTCCTGAGGCTCACCCAGCATATATAAAGTTGGTACCCAAAATAAGGGGGTGAAATATAGCGGTTGAGCGTGGTCTAGGACAAGTCACCTCCCTGCACAACCGTTGTCCAAGAAACAGTTCGGTCTCTACCATGTGCTGAACCCCAGACCCTCTGCGGGATGTAGTTTTTTATTTCTTATACAATTTTTGTAAAGGGAATCGAAAAATAAAAGTAGATGTCTGAAATGTTGGCGGATCGGATCAATGTCCGGTTGAACTGAGACAGAGAAGAGATAAAGCGGCTTTGTGATCTGTTGAATGCTTCTGGAGCAGGGTGTTGACCACAGCCTTCGCTATTAGGGCCACAGCATTCATTACCTTTTTTTCTCTGGAAACAGATTTCACCGGAGGTTGCTTTGTATCCCTCAGCGGGCCGACAATCGAAATGGTGTCGATTCCGATCTGCAACTATCGATGGTACTGCGTTATCCGATAGAAGGTCATAATACCAGGTCCAGAGAAATGGCCTCACTGGTATTAGCAGACTGTTTGAGTGAGGGTTGTGTGATGTAATAATTTTAATATCCAAAAGTTATTTAAAATCATAACATTTAAATGATACTCTTCAATCATCACCTGGATATTATTTTAAATACAAATATTTTTTTCTATAAGGTCGAAAAAGGTAATAAAATGAGGAGGAAAAAAATTCTGTACCACTACTACCTTTTAAAGGGTCTGGGTTCCATACTTGGTAGAGAATGTACTGTTTTTTGGACAGCGGTTGTGCGGAGAGGTGATTTGTCCTAGATTAGGCTCAGTAGTCAGATGCTCCCCCCTTATTTTGGGCACCCTCTTTATAGAGGCTGGGTGTATCCCAGGAGGATCCTAGATCCCATATGATCCATCTCTGGCTGCTATTGAATAAATAAGTCATGCTAGCAGGAGGATTTGAACTGAAAATAAGGAGGAAGGAGAACTAAATAGCTAAACTTGAATATGAAGATTATTTGTTTAAGTGGAAAATAGTTGACTAGATCTTTGACAGCACCCCCTGACCAATTTAATCCATTAGCAGATTATTTATAATTAGGATACAATCTGCAGGTATGGAAGACATTACTTTATCTTCTGAAACATATATTTTGGAAGTTTTTAAATTTTTAAATAAAAGTTGTATCGTTCCTAAAAAAAACTATACCACGATCCATTAAAAGTATTATTGGGCTTAGTATTTGGCAGAGTTGTTTCTAAGTCAACTGTTTCACGGAGAGATTTGGTTGAGAGCACACTCAACCGTGACGTTTTCCCCCAATTTATGGAAGCTGGATGAGCCCCTGGTTGCTCTGCAGATCTCACAGGGCCCATCTATAGTTTTTAACTTATAGTATTAATTTAAAAATGTTTTTTACAGATTAAATAATTTATCTTACACTACATATCTCTACCGACTGGGAAGCTTCTGACGGGTAGACCGAGGCGTAGGTGGGAGGATTGCGTTAAGATTGATCTGGCGGGTTTGGGTGGTTCTCCGTGGTAACATAATCGTAAACATCGATTGGTGGTATCGGCATCGAGCCTTCGGGTTCTTAAGCCTATTATTTATTTATTTACTACAAGATATCAACCCGGGATCTTCAGCAAAGCAACTCAATGTTATAAACCTACGCTATTGCCTGTAAGAATAAATAGATCCTTTAAAATAACATGGTTAAAGATGAATCATTCCGTCTGTTTACTGAAAAAAAACCATGTACCAATTCTAGAATTATAACAATATAAATAATTCATAAAAATAAATAAATCTGTAAATCTTTAAATGATTTTTAAATGGAATAAAACTACTTAAAGTGAGGTATCTATGCTTGATTTGGTTATTTGTTGGACAATAAAAGAAGTTATGTACAGATTTATTTATTTTTATGAATTATTTATATTGTTATAATTGTAGAATTGGTACATGATTTTTACAGATTAATAACTTATGGTTGAACTGTTAACCATATAATAGAAAAAATGAAACAATGCTAAACGGAAGATTGAGAATGGCAGCTAGGCCGAAACATATCTTGGCGAATAAATAATAAAAAATATTTACTGGATATAGGTTTTTTTGTCCAAATTTAAGGAATAAATTATATAATTAAGTCCAGTTAACCTTTTTTTAAATGTTAAAAATATATAAAATTAAAGAGAAGAAGTTTTTGTTTAAGAGGTGGAGGAATGAGTGGTATTGGTGGTTAAAGAAGTTCATGTTAGGAATGTATAATGAACTCGAAATAGATAGAAGATAAAGGGATATATAACCTGTCAGAATAAAATGTTGTATTTCTATATGTTATGTGGAGGAACATGTGGATTAGATATACCGGGATATTTTATTCTCGAGAATTGCGCTAGATAGAATCTTGGTAGGGGTTTCCTTCGAAAATGAAGAAGCCATCGTCATACTGAAATCTTGCCAGAGTTGTAAATGATTAGATATATAGTATAATTGTAAAAATCTATAAAATAATTTAAAAAACAACAATAATCTACTACTGTAATCTATGAACGGTCTTGGGTTCCTTTTGTGATAGAGGCTTTCATGTTCATTGGACAACGGTTGTGCTGAGAGGTGATTTGACCTAGGATTTATAGAGGCTTGGAGAGCCCCAGGAGGGTCCCACGTCCCAAAGAATCTACCCGTGGGTTTTAACTGCTTAAATAATTTTTTTGCCACAGCCGGATATGAATCCTTCAGTATAGTAACTCACCGAGGATCTCACTCATTAATATAATAGAGGACTTAAATCATTAGCAGTTTAGTTGCATTTAGAACCATTAGACGAACTTATGCGTAACCTTCAAGATATTCTTCTCTCGAGGCTGAAAAACATTATGTAATTAGTTAAAGAACATATTTTTAACTCATGATGGTGTGCCATATTTTTTCTCACGTATTAACTTACTCCTCATAGATCCAATATCCAACGTTTCACTGAGACTTTGAATATAATGCGTTACAATTTGACATTAACACATTACTTACACATTGCTGCCGAGCAATCAGTTGAGAATACCGAAGGTAATTTATTTCGGAATCTATTTACGTTAGGAACCTCTGGATAAATAAATAAGTCATGGTCCCGGTTATTAATAAGATTTACTTGAGTTATTAACCCGAATAAGTTGGAATAAACACCTGTTAGTATAATTTGGCAAATTCAGGACATTGAGGTGCGATGTTGATGTGTTGTTAGTTCAATTTTTAACCTCAGACTAATTTTGGGAGAGCCTGCATCAGTATCGCTGCCAAATGCATCCTTCTTAACAGTCTGGTTTTGACATATCAACGTTTTTGATTTATTTGCATTGCGCCTGAGATTCTGAATCGGGAGAACCTCTTGAAATAATAAAGTGATAACCTCCAGCATCTATTAAGAGTGTATTCTTAATTGGGGAAAAGCTGGCGATTGAGCGTGATCTGGGACAAATCCTCACTGCACAAAGTTTTCTTATTAAAGAAATAGGATAGTTTCTACCATGTATTGAACCCAAGACCCACCCAATGTTTGTATAATGCCTTTCAAAAGCAATATTTTTCGATATTAAAGGGATTTGCAATAGAGCTGTAATATAAGTATAATACAAACTTAAAAGTTTATTACTTAAAGTTGTTTTACAGATTATTATTAGATTATTGAATGAGCCATCTGTCTTTTGTCTCTTTTATATGTGATAAAAGAGATAAAAGACAATACAATACTAAATCAAGAAAAAATTAATATAGATTAAATGAGTATTGAAGTCATTTGTTGTTTCATAGGCCGTTCATATGTTACTTTTTCGGTGCTTTAATAGTTTAGTCAAAATAATGATTATATCTTACTTTAACAAATTTTAAAATCTGGTAATATATTATTACATAATAATATCATAATATAAAATATATGCAGATCCCACAGGGTCGATCTATGACTGTTAACAGATCAAACAATTTATCTTAAAATAGTATTTTTATGTATTTTTGTATGTTAATTGTGTTTTATACCTGGACTTCCTATGAGGAGATTAACAATATAATAGCCTATTGTATGAAAAGATAAAAAACCTAGAGGCCTGTTTAGAAACCATCAATCAGTCATTAAAAATTTCATATTCCTGCAAATGGATAGAAAAAATCATTGAGATCAAATTTGATGGATGCGATACAGCGCAGGTACAAATATAACTTAAGATATTAATATTTAAATAGGACTTTAATTTTTCACCTACTGCCCAAAAGGTAGCCCTCTTAGGCCGAAACGTAACCACAATAAAATATGTCATTCTTATTTTGTGTAATCATTGACTGAACCTCCTGACTATTTTCCACCGCTGTTAAAATAATAATAATAATTAAAAAAAAGAAGAAGTCGACTCAAGTTTAGGAAAGTTGTGGGCTGCAAACAGTTTAGTTTCGTGACCGTTTATATTTTCCTGGGAATCATTCACTTTTCTTAGATCACCGGTGTATATTGTAGCAATCACCATTTAACCCAGATCTGCATGGACGTTCATGGGAATCATGACAATGCAATGTTTGACTACTTAACTTGTTCTGGTTTCAGTCTGCGGGCACGAGGAGATAATCCTAGAGGTCATGCGTGGGCCAACGTCTGAGAGGATGACCGTTATGTCTACTTGCGGGGCTTCTAACCTTGCTTCAACATCTTACGTATTTTATTATTAAAAAATAAGAAATTGTTATTTTAAAGTTCTCGAACAATCGTAGAAACATAATTCTAGAGGATACTCAGAGAATATGGTCTTATTCTGACCTTTGATACCATCTGAAAAACCTCACACTGCATGAGCGGTAGAGAGGATGGACTATGATGAAACCATCTGAAGAAAGTATATGTAAATATACATGTAATGTATGTATTCAGACTGCGTAGAGATGGTCTCATTAATGGAATATGTTTGTATCCTTGAGCAATACTCCAGCACTTATAATTAAAACAGCTATGTAAAATATAACATATGCATAAAAAAAGTGCTCTCCTTCAGCCCTTGAAGAGTTTTAGGTTCTGTACATGGTAAAGGTTGTTATGTTTCTTGGACGATTGTGCTGGGAGCTGGTTTGTCCTAGATCACCCTCAACCGCCATGTTTTCCTCCAATGAGGGGTACCCATTTTATAGAGGCTGGGTGAGCTCCGACAGAGCACTAAGCTTCTAGTTAGTTACAAAATACTCATAACTGTTATAAGACCTATTTCGACTATTAAAAGTTATCGAATTCCTCTTGTATCCAATCCTTAAAATTCAAAATCCTTCGTAAAATCCTTACTACTCCAATACTTTGTTACGAATAAAGTCATCTATAATGACCTTAATGTCCCATTTGTTGCTGATTTGGCCCGAACCGAATATTAATCCTATCATAACATACTTTATTCCCACTTCAAACTTCAAACCCACTTGTTTCAAACTTAGCCCGATAATCCTCCCAGGCGTCTGAAAAGAAGTTGTCTTCGTGGCCTTATAAGTTGAAAATTCTATTTGAGTAAAGCCAGTGGTTAGTTACTCTAATTGCCTTCATGTACGTATCATAAACTTAATATAATATAATAAAAATATAATAAAAATTTAAACTATTATAATACAGTTACAAATTTCAATTAATAAAGTAGAAATATAATACTATGAGGAATCACAGTTTCAAATGGAAATATATTGGTCTAATAGTACTCGTTGTGATGACCTCGTTCAGAGACTATTTAATTTATTTCAATATATGCATTTCAACTTTCTTTATTGTTCAGTGACTCATTCTAAATGTATTTATGATTTAATTAATCCTTATCATGAAACCGTAATTACTGCATGTATAAGATATTTTATTATCTAACAGATCAATAGCAGCATGTGGTATTGTGGTTACCCCTTATCACAAACCATGATAAACCTATTTTGATTGAAGGCTTTTGATTTTAAAAAATTTAGTTGATATATCATACATTTTAATTTATTTATTTTGTGAATTTATCTATATGAATGTACAAATTAGTGATAGTTTAAAAACGATAAAAGTGAAACAATTTTATACACGTTGTGGAGGTTATTTATAAAAGATGAGATTTGTCTAATATAATTGAACTAAAATATATACAGTTTCACCTCATAAAATATATACAATTTTAGCTCGAAAATAAAATTTTACAACGGTAATAAAAATATCGGAAATATGGCTAACATCAGCTAAAGGTTAACTATGTCATTTATTTATTTATTCTTTTTGCTTACGATTGATCCACTGTGGTCTGCCTTTATTTTAACTGTTTTTTTCTTTTCCTTTCATATCCCCATCCTTCGTTCCTCCTGTTTTTGCTTTCCTTCCTAATGTAGCCTGTTTTGATTTTTGGTCTTTCTTGAAAGCCCAGAGCATTCTGAAGTTCCTTCTTAAGTAAAGAACGTTCTTTAGTGCCATCTGAGGAGACTTGGAGTTCTTCAATGTCCTTTTTAGTCCCTCAATCGACGTGTTTGCAATTTTCAGTTTTTTAGGATAAGTGAATACTCTTTTGTTATTGATTGAATTCATACAAAATATGAACTTTTTTCCTATGTATTGTGTGATCATCTCGTAAGAAGAAATTTGCCAATTAACAATTAATTGATTTCCAATTTTTTTTGTTTACTATTTCAATGACAGAACAGTTCAGAACTCCGCTTTCCTAAAAAGTGCATCTCATTTCCGATACGTTTGCGTCGAGGTAAGTTCAATTAGATTTGACATTTCGGTAAAGGTCGAGTAGAATTAGGAAATTCTTATTGAGTTGTTAAGAAAGACAAGCGGCTACATCACATCGTTTTAAACGCCTGGCGAAAAGCAATTGAAGAAGAGATAGAGTGGATAGCGAAAGTTCGTGCCTTAAATTGGTTTATCGCAGCAGGATCATTTAGTCTTAATGAATATCTATTATTTTTCTTTCAACGTCTTCCCAAGGCAGCGAACGTATCGTCGAGTAAAACAAAAATGAGACAGAGAAACAGACAAAGTTTTAGCTAAAACATTTAAATCATATTAGATTTAGTAATTTGCTGAGTTGCCATGGTGAAGGTGCTGGTTTCGAATCCGGCTGTTGCCTATAATTTATTTAATCGGTAAACTATTCCTTGATGGGCGCTTTGGGATATTGAGACTCTCCTAGGGGTACCTCCGTAAAGTGAGTACCCTTAATTTGTGGGAAAATCAGTCTGTTGAGCGTTATCGGGTGTCATCTTTCTGCACAACCGTTGCCCTAGAAACAGTACTGTCTGTACCTCGTACCTCGACCCTTCACGGGTTTTAGTGGTACAGGTTTTTTTTAATTAATAAAACAATACAACAATTAACAATATCAGTTACTAATAACAGATTGAAATTAAATATAAATAACCAATAAACAAGACTAAGTACAAATAAATAAATTTAATTTAATAAATAATTAAACTCTTCTTCCGAAAATGCAATTTTCATAAAGTAGATTAATAGGAAAAAACGCCCTCCGTTTATTGGCGGTCTCGCGCCATAGTAGTTTATGTTTTATATTTAATTATTTGAAATAGAAATAAGCTATTAAACTACTTAACTTATATGATAAACATGAAAAAAATATTTTCATTTCCAAAAGATATTGGGATTGAAAAATCTTTGTGGAAGAATATTTTATTTCAAATAATAATTATGTGAGGATGTGAAAGATAGGCCCTCGACC
Organism: Arma custos; assembly: GCA_037127475.1. NCBI lineage: Eukaryota > Metazoa > Arthropoda > Insecta > Hemiptera > Pentatomidae > Arma > Arma custos. Next base: position 45,939,658 of record CM073762.1, on the reverse strand, counting down.
GGGATTTGAACCCGGAACCTTTGTCTCACCGTGACATCGCTCTGCCAATTGAGCTATCAAGGCCCCTCCCAGTCGAGGACTAACCTTCTCTCTTTTAGATCCTAAAGTCCCAGTGTACTCCCGCCATTTTTGCGATGAATACACTAGAACGAAGTTCTTTGAACATTAATTTTAATTTAGGATCTTATTGACTTTCGTCATATTATTATTTATAATTTTTTATCCTAAATTAAAATTAATGTTCAAAGAACTTCGTTCTAGTGTATTCATCGCAAAAATGGCGGGAGTACACTGGGACTTTAGGATCTAAAAGAGAGAAGGTTAGTCCTCGACTGGGAGGGGCCTTGATAGCTCAATTGGCAGAGCGATGTCACGGTGAGACAAAGGTTCCGGGTTCAAATCCCGGTCGAGGGCCTATCTTTTCTCTTTAAAAAATAAAAATATTTATAACTCATAAAAAATGACCAATAATTATAAAAAATTATAAATAATAATATGACGAAAGTCAATAAGATCCTAAATTAAAATTAATGTTCAAAGAACTTCGTTCTAGTGTATTCATCGCAAAAATGGCGGGAGTACGCTGGGACTTTAGGATCTAAAAGAGAGAAGGTTAGTCCTCGACTGGGAGGGGCCTTGATAGCTCAATTGGCAGAGCGATGTCACGGTGAGACAAAGGTTCCGGGTTCAAATCCCGGTCGAGGGCCTATCTTTTCTCTTTAAAAAATAAAAATATTTATAACTCATAAAAAATGACCAATAATTATAAAAAATTATAAATAATTACTGTATATTTAAATCGTGCTTGATCTTTTTCGGGTGTATTTCTTCCAATTTCCATTATTTAAGTGGGGTCGAAATATTTGAAATAATATAAAATGATTTATATCTAAACCAAATACACACTTTTATCTGTTATCTCTTTTAATTATTTATTCAGTTGATGTTAAAAGTAAAATTTTTCTTGATGCTTAGTTATTGGTATATAATCCTTTTATTTTGAATGGAATCTAATATTTTATTAAAGTTCTTATAAAAAATAATTATGTTTAATTTTTGGCTCTACTAAACCATCCAATTCATCTCGTATCCAATCCTTACAATACAAAATCCTTCGTAAAATCTCAATGCTCCTTATTATGTCACAAACAAACTCAACCAAAATGATCTTAATATCCCATATGTTGCTGATTTGGCCCAAACTAGATACCTATCCTTCCATGACAAGCTCCATACACACTTGAATCCGCTAGTCTCTCAACTTGTTTCCCATAATATTCCTGATCCCTCCGAGGCGTCTGAAAAGAAGATGGCCTCGAGACCTTCTAGTATAGAACTTTATTGGAGTGCTACCGACGGGTAATTTCTCCACAAGTGTTTTTTTTTTCATGTCATTTGTTCATATTAGAAAATTTACTTGTAATATAATTACATCTTTGTCATTTTGCATTAATGCCACTTCTTTCTAACTGTATACAGTTATATATTAACTTCCCTTACTTATATTTTCTATTTTCTTTTCATACTTCATAGTTCATAGTAAATAACACTATTTTCAATGTTTAATTTTTGAAATTTATCAATCTTTTCTTTCTATATATGCTTGTATTATTACATTTTACCTATGTAACCCCTCATGTCTGGTATCATATCCATATCTATTATTAAACTAGTTTTTTCTAAATCCTTCATACTCAACCCCCCTTTTTCTATATTTTAATCTTCTCATTTTGTATCTTTCCGTTTACCTCCTCATTTTTCTTTCCCTTAATATTATTGTTTACATTTTATCCTTTCTTGACATGTATTTTTTCTATTTTATATTCGTATTCTTTTATTATTATATCTGTCACTATTAGAATTTCTGTTCATCATCTACAATTTTATTTTTATCTATCACTTTTAAGTTTATTATATTCTGTAACCACTCTTATATTCATTCTTTATTTATCATATATCTATTCACTATTTCATCATATCTAGTCACTATTTTAATTTCCACTCTTGTACCACTTTATATATTCTTGTTACTGTAACGTTTTTATATATTTCTGTTTGTTTCTCTCTCTTAGCCCTGAAGATGGCCTACATTGTAGGCCGAAATGTCGGCACATAATAAATAAGTTACACTTATTTAGGTGTTTTGATTGACTGCACCCCCAACTATTTCTTCCTTACGTAATATAATTACGGTTGTAAATATCAATAAATTAATCTAAAAAAAAAATTAATTTTTGACCGCAGGTGTTTAGCGTTTGAAAGAAGATATCTTTATTTTTTTTTCTACTCGTTAGATATTATTATTGATTTTGGCAACGATAAAAGGATGTTTATTTCATGTGGGGTATTGAACTTTTTTGGATTATGAAGTGATTAGTTGTAAACAACAACTGTAAAATATAAAATTAATATAAGGTGATAATTATAATGTAGATTGATTCATTAAATTATTATTATTTGTTAGATATTTTATTTAATCTGTTAACCACTTGAGATCGGCCCTGTGGGATTTACAGACCTTCCTGGGGATCATCCAGTCTATATAAAATGGGTGCCTTTTATTTGGAGGAAAAAAGTGTCAGTTGAGTGTGATCTCGACCAAATCACCTCTCACAACTATTATGTGCTTAGAAACAGTACAGCCTCTATCATGCTTGAACACATGACTCTTCACAGATTGTAGTGATACAATTTTTTTCCATGTCTTGTTTTAAATAAAATTACTTATATATATGATCAATTCGAATTCTGGTTTAATATGTACGGAAGCGATGAAATCATCAATATATATCCGTTAATTTATTGCCAATAACTCTGTCATATTCTCTGCATCAAAGTCATTTAAAATCAACAAAGAGGAACTATAGTTTCTAATAGCAATTTAAGTGCTTGGAAATCAATTTAACATTCCCTTTGAATCTGGCCTCTATCGGTCGCGTGGAACTATTATTAAACAATATATCTATTATCTATTAGCTATTTAGACAAATGGATTTCCGGAATGTTTTCTTCCGGTATCAGATAAAAAAAGGCGTTTGCTAATTTAGTTTTAAAATTGACTCATCGTTGACCCGATTCACTGATTAAAATAAGTATTTTTATCTCTCTTTTATAAAAAAACCATAAAAAAACTGACGTGTAATAAATTTATGAATAATGTTGCAATAATAATGGGTTGTAAAAAATTATGTGTATTACTAGTGGATTGTGCAAAGGTATTGAAAGGATTGATAGTGAGGAAAATCCATTGAAATATACTTCAACGTATGATTTTGTCCGGGAACACAAGAGCGAAATTGTGTGTTTCTTAAGTACATATTACATTAGACACTCACGGTAATCACGACATGCCATGAAAAGTTGGTTTATTCTTAACATCGAACGAGGAAATATTTATTAGAAAATATTACATATTCACTCATTGTCAATTGTATACGCCTCTGTCAAGGTGCAAGAGCAAATAAGAGGAATTAAAAACTCAGTGCAATTTAGATGAAAATTTGATTAAGACATTTGTCTTTGGCATTGACATTGAATTTCCTTCCCATGGCAAGTCCAGAAATTTGGTTGAAGAACTGTCCATGGAAGGTGAGGTAGCCAGATTGACAACAGAGCTTTAAGGATTGGAGGCATGAGGACCAGTTGAGAGATGTGTGGGATTCTATGAGTGATCGTTGTTATCTATTATGAAGGTGACTTTATCTAAAGGTATGTTGTTAAATAAGCTTTCTACATCAAAGGAGGTGAGGACGTAATGATCAGGTATGGTGAGGGATGTTAATAGATCACTTAGGTGAAATGAGTTTTGGATATCATATGGGCTGTTACGGTTGAGGGCTTGTAAGGATGGAAGTAAAAATTTGCTAAGTTTTATAGATGGCGTATTGATGTTAGATGTAACAGGACGGAGGGAGTTGTTGTGTTTGTGGATTTTGGGAAGGCCATAAAAACGGGGGCTAAGGAATTGTAGGAAATGAGGTTTCTGTAAACAGGGTATGAAATAAATTTGGAATTGACTAGGCTTTTTAGGTGGAGGTTGAAATGTTTTTGTAGGGCAGAGGTAGGATCTCGGGATATAGGTTTATTGGTGGATATGTCTGATAGTAGAGTATTCATTTTGTGATCGTATTCTAACAGATCTATGATGCTTACAGTTAAGTTACCTTTGTCTGTTTTCGTGACAATTAGGTCGTTATGGGATTTTAGGAATGGACGAGTGAGAGAAAGGTCTTTAAAAAAATGTGGGGAGAAATTGGAAGGGTTGGAAATGGGGTGTTGAAGAAAGTAGGAAATAATGTTTGCTATACAACCCTGAAACTCGTGACATTTCCTGTTTTTCATGTGAGCGGTGGAAGAGGGGGTCATTATGAATATATTCTAAGTCGGTCAAAAGATCTGGTATAATTTTTTTGAAGGAAGAAGATGGTGCAAAAAAATTGGGTCCAAAGGATTAGGATATTATGAACATATGTGGGGATGTGAATGGAAAAGATATTGCGTACCCAGGTTTCATCTCCTTTTGGGTAGATTTTGGAGGCAAGGGATTTTTGTTATAGGATTTTAAACGTTGAGATGAGTTGGAGTTTTTTTTCGTGACCTAGTTGTGGTGAATATGGTAGTTCTATGGGTAGAAAAGTTATTCATGTGGTCCTGGGTAAAATTTGCAGTTAAAAATTGGGTGAGGAGAGAAATGCGTTGATTTAATGAGTGAATGCGTGTTATATGTGTGATTGAATCGAAATTTTTTGAATTTGAATGAGAAATTGCATAATGAGGGATTTAGGGATTTTGATGTGGTGACATGATTGAGGGCATTAGCTATGAAATTTGGAAAAAGGAAGTTGGATCGGCATTTTAGGAGGAAAATGCCTTGTTTAAGATGATATAAATAACTGATATAAACTGATGACCACCTCTTCCACCGCTCACATGAAAAACAGGATCTGTCACGAGTCTATCCAGAAGAGGAACAATAACCAGAAGATGATCCTACAGACGAAGATGCTAGAGCCATTGTTACTCGAAGAAGCAGAAGAGTTCGACTTCCATCCAGAGTTTTCGATTAAACCCTTTTAATCTAAAGGTGGGAGGATGTTAAAAATCATGAAGGCAGTGAGTATTATTTAGTGTGAGTACCTAAGGAGGAAAGTTATGATGCTTGGTACAGTAAGAGTGTTGTTTTGGTTGTCACACCTTAAGGAGGAAAGCCACAACAATGGTACTGTATAATACCTGTCCAAGCAAGTTTCACTGTCACTGTCCAAGCAATGATCTCAAGGAGAAGTGAGATTCTTTGATCTAAATAACATTAAAATAATAAAATGGGATGCCACCTCGAGATCGTTATATTTGAGATATAGTAATTCTATATCAGTAATGAATAAGAGACATATCCCTCTATTCTTCAAAGGTTGACGTGACTAGGAGTTGTTTGGTAAATAATAATTATTATTGAATAACATATTTATTGTGTGCTGATCATAGTCATAAGCAAAGTTATATTTCTACTTACAAAGAAAGAAAAGGGAAACTTTTCGCTACATGTGACAGTCTACATGTTGAGTTTCCCGCTTCTTGCCTACGACTGCTGTACTGCCTATTAGCAGTAAAGTTACCACCGATCCTAATAGGCATTTAAACGACCTGCTTAATGTCCCTTATCCTAGTTATTTAGACACTCCTAATGTTCCAGATAGTGTCAAATCTAGCAGTAATTAAGAAAAAGAAAATACTATAATGCGGCAATGGAAAAGTCCTTGATGCACTCATGAGCTTTCACTAGATTAGTAGAAGTAAAAACCGAATTATCTTCTCTTCTTCACATCATTTTCACAGCTCGAAATATTTGACGATACAAATTGGTGAGGATATCAACAAGCGTTACTTGGAGAAATATAGCGTGTGTATGAACCTTATTTATCATCTTTCCTTAGATTTCACATGACTGTCTCATGGATCTGTGACCAACGCATATCACTTACGATATATCCCTGATCTTATAAAGCCTTGGTGTGAAGACGACCAATATATCGCAAATGATTGATTTTAGTGCATTAAAACACTAAAAATCCTTTCTTGACCGAACAATAAAAGTTATTTCTACTCTGTTGAACTTTTTTTATCTTTATGATTCTCTTGAATCCATTAATCCATATCCCAGTATCCCGACGAGCCATAGCGAAACGCGGATCGGATTACGAGCGACGTAACGAACTGAAATTCCCGAGTTGCGAAACAGTTCACGTAATATTGGAATCCATTAAACTTGCTCTTCATAATGAAAGAATCAACTACATTCTACTTTGAAAAAAAAAAGTAAACCTAACCCTACAAGCTGCAATTATAGTGAGATTAGGTTTCAGGACATGAAAATTGGTTTCACTTATTGTAATATCTATAATGCTAAAGTTCATCTTTGCTTCTGTACGTCAGAGATAAACTATCGCAACTCTAAGTTTTTTATTTTAATATCGTTTTTGCATTATTTTTTTTGAATATTTGAGTATCGTAAATATGCAACTATAGATTTGGGTCACTATTCTTATGAAGCAGTATAGTGCGATCTGAAATTATATATTTCTCTGTAAAAAGTTTTATAAACTATAGACTAGTACACATTACTAGACATATTGCTCGTTTTTTCTGTAGACCGTCTAAAGACATGGTCTAGTAGAAGGTCTATGGGAACACTTCTTTGTCTCGTTAAGCGTCCTTACTACTATTTGAATTTTTAGTCTAGTCTTCGTCAGTCAATTATGGAGGCCATTGTCTTGTGCGGAATCAGTTCTCGCTCAGTGCTAATTACAAATAGTAAAAGGTCTCGAGGCCATCTTCTTTTCAGACGCCTAAGAGGGTTATCAGGAATAGTATGGGAAGCAAGTTGAGAGACTAGCGGATTCAAGTGTGTATGGAGCTTGTCATGGAAGGATAGGTATCTAGTTTGGGCCAAATCAGCAAAATATGGAATATTAAGATCATGATGGACTAGTTTGTTTGTGAAATAATAAGGAGCATTGAGGATTTTACGAAGGATTTTGGATTGTAAGGATTGGATACGAGATGAAATGGATGGTTTAGTAGAGCCCCAAAGCTCAACTCCGTATGTCCAAATAGGTCTGATAACTGTCATGTAAATGAGTCTTGTGTAATTAATTGGGAGCTTAGAACGTTTGTCCAGTTTCTTGTCTTTTCAGTCTTGTATGAGAAAATTACAAATGAAAACGTAAACATTGATGATATCGTGAACACTCACTTTTGGAAATACGTTATTAAATACATTAATACTGGAAGACTTGTTTTGAGTGTTTCACCAGGGTGACGTGTACTGATTTTGAAAATTTGTTTCTGGTGGGTGGAGGACTAATAATGGAACCAGATACAAAATTTTGAGTAACTATCCCAGCTTCCTTCGGCTTGCAATCAAATTGCATTTCCTAGCTTTCACGAGCCTCATGTACACTTTCAGAATATCTAAGCAGACAATATCGCATATGATGCCAGACGTTTGCGAAGCGATTATCTCATCATTAAAGCAATACGTAAAGGTGTGCATAAAATACAACAGTAAATTAAAAATTAAATATAACAGTCTATCAGATACACAAGATTTTAGCGTCTTTGTTATCATTAAATATAATAAACTTGTAAATTGAAAATATAAAATTCAAATCTACACATAGCTAATTATGAATTCTAGCAATCTAACAGTATCTGTTGAAAAGTTTATTGATTAATAGATAACTATTAGTTTTTTTCCAAGATCCTATCGAAAACGTGAGTAATTGTGTCAGATCGTGCGCAATAGAGAGTTAGGTATGAAAAAAAAACTGTTCTGTGCATGCGTCATGACACTTTTGACAAGCTGTTGGAACAAACATAACGACTACTCTGATATACTGCGAAGCTGACATGACCCCGCCGCCATTAGCGGGGAAAGAAGAGACAGAAGAAATGGGAGAAGGTTAGGTCCATGACCTGCAGAACCGGTAACACCCCCTACCTATCTCCTGGGGAAAGCAGCTCCGCGCAGTTTCTCCCTTTTGGGCCCATTCATCCTCTGATCCATTAGGCTGGTAGCTCCATCGGTATTGGTACATGCATATATATGTGTGTGTGTTAGTTATTATTTGTTTTGAGCACCTGATTTAACAATTCGCCGTTTCAGGCTAATTCAACACCTACCAGACAAGCGCTATTAGCTCCCAATTAGTTACACAAGACTCATATGCATGACTATTATAGGACTTAGTTAGATTGGTGGGTATCGAGCTATCTTCCACGGTTCAGTCTCTACAGGACACGCAACGTCATAGCGCGTCAACAGTGTTAGAGATAACTCTTAATGACTAATGGACAATAAAAGTCATTATGTAATTTTTTAATTTCTTTGATTTACGAGGTCATAAACAATATATTCGTTCCATTTCAGAATACAAAGTCACAAGCTTTGCTATCGGAATAAAAACCAAGTACCTAATTTATTTTCCCAAACCTCCAACCGTGGTGAAAATGACCGGAATATATTTTTCCTGTTACTGTAAACGTCCCGTTAGATTTTTAAATACTGTATTTTTTATGGATATGTTTCTTGTGTTATTTAGTTGATGCCTGCGCGAAGGAGTACAGTACTGGTGATACTAGTCGATATGTAATCATCACTCCTTTATTATTTTGCATACAGTTGAATAGCGATGTGCATAGAAACATAAGGTTTACTATAACTTCTGAAAATGTTAATTTAGTTTTCTTTATCGAATTTCTAATAATGATACAGACAGTTGAGTAATAAAATAAATGCTGGAATGTGTAAGGCATAGAAACAATTTATTTTTTTTCTTGATTTTGGCTCTTTCCTTTTTTCTTCCATCCAAATACTGGTACTGATTCTCTTAATTTTCTCCTGGAAAACCTCAATGCAACGCATCCATCTTCTGGAAGTCGTTCTATCCTGCATAGCATCATTGCTAATGCAGATTTCTGTTATATGCTTTTTAATTTTTAATAACCACTTGAGGGTTAAGATTCGTTTTGTATGTCTGCTATCGCCCATAATCTTCTCTACGTAAGTGGAGGGGGGGGGAGCGGCTCAGTAGGTACTGGGTTCAAATCCTGCTCGCTGGCAGACTTATTTAATCTGATAGCGGCCGGAGATGGATCCTATGGTACCAGGGCATCCTGGGGCTCACCCAGCCTCACACAAAATAAGGGGGAAAATCTGGTGTGATCTAGGACAAATCACCCCCAAGACATTCATTGTCCAAGAAACAGTACCACGAACTGAACCCAAGACTCTCCACGGGTTGCAGTGGTACAGTTTTTGTCTTATTAATTGAAATCTCTTCAATTCCTTTGAAGTCTAAACTCATTCATTATTTTTAGTACTATAAAATAATACAAATTGTTAAAAATTAAAATAAATATATAATCTTCTTTCCATATCTCATAACTAATAAGTAAAACATTACTAATAATACCACATTAAACCATTGAATTTGCTCCTATTGATTTATAGTAATACTGTTTCTTCTTGTGTTTGACGAATTGGTCATATCATTAATGCCTCAATCAAATCTTTGTATATACATATTTTTATTTGGTAAGGGGAAGAGAATAGCAAGGTAAAACATACACAAGCACATACAGAGTGTACGGCTAATACGGGAAGGTGGACCAACAGGTTGATGTCTGACATGGGCACGTGGTATGACCGTAGACATGGCGAGGTGGATTTTCACCTTACACAACTATTGTCTGGACATGGATGCTTTAGAACCTACCGGTACAGATCTGGTATGTCAAACCAACACCGGTATTTAAACTCGACGACAGTTCTGAATGCCCTACGTGTATAAAAGTAAAGTTGAGGAAACAGCAGGTCATGTATTTTATTAATGTACCCGCTTCACTGACGAGAGAAGGTAATTGGGGCTGGCTTGCAGAAAGAAGGTGACTCCAGAAAATTTACTGAGCTGCATGCTAAAGTCGGATGAACTGTGGGCAGCGGTGAAAACATTGGCCATAGGGGCCCTTAAAAGACTGAGAGAGGAGGAAAGGACAAGGAGAGAAAATCAGTATAGACTGGTACCTTCTTGAAGAAGAAGAATTTGACCAAGAAGCTAGAAGATGGAAATGGCCATGAGGCGGTACACAGCCATTCTCCACCACGAAGTACCTAACAACGGTCCCGTGGAGTGGGGAAAACAATTGTAGAGAGGTGGTTTTAGTGGGTGAAAATCCTACACACGGATAGGTACAGGCCTGGATTTGGATTGGATGGTTAAGGAGCGCGTGCGTGGAACCTGCCCACGTAAAAAACAAAAATAAATACACACAGTGTTGGTTAAATAAGTGTCATACAATTGTACTATGTCGCTTCAGCATATACTCGTTTTACCCCTTTCAATTTCATTTGATGTCCCAAAGTAAGCTGCAATCTTTGGAAGCCTTTTTATTGCCCGACCGTTTCAAAAGAAAATCCTCACGAACCAGACCCGGACTAATTTATAATTTTTTGCTTCTGTGACCTTTCGATGAACAATTTTTTTTAAAAAATCTTAAGCCGTCTTAACTAAGACATTTTGCTGTTGTGATTATGACCAACTTCCTTATCTCTCGTATGAGATAATATATGTAATTCATTCATTTGCCCGGTCAGAGTATTATTCTGTGAGTAAATGTTTACATTAACTCGACGAGCCAGCGATAACTCCTTTATCTATTTTTTAAGTGTACTCAAGTGGTTTCTCTCGATCTTGTGACGAATCTCTAGACTGTTTACTGATCTATCAACTCGGATTTTATTTGTCATAGCTTTGATAGTATTGGTTCAATATTCTATGTATTCCACTGCATAATAGTAATCCTACTAATATTATAAATTCGAAAGTTTTTATGTATGTCACTCTTCACGCAAAAACTACTGAACGGATTTGGATGAGACCTTACAGTAATATAAGTTATACACCAGAATAACACATAGGCTACAATTTATAATGATTTTGTGTTGTTTGATCATAATCTAATATATATTATAAAATGCTATGTTAGTACGTAAATACACAGTTTTCTCCATCACCACCAACCCCAATCAACTTCCCTTTGGGGTGGTAAATACCCCTTGGTCGCCAGGTGGTAGTAAGGGAGTTTGGTCAAGGTGGGTGGAAGTGGGTGGTTGTGGATGGCGAAAATGTGAAAATAAGTATTATAAATGCGAAAGTTTGTATTTTTGTCTCTCTTTCACGAAACAATTACTGAACGGATTTGGATGAAACTTTATAGTAATATAGGTTATACATCAGAATAATACATAGGCTACAGCAAGGGAGTATTTAGGGGAGGCACTGGGGGGAGGGGCTCCAGACAGTTTTTTAGGTACTGTGGAGAATCCATTATTGTACATAATTAAATGCAAATCACATGATAATAGTTGTTAAAATAATAGAAAGAATATGAGTGAACCTATTGTTTTGATATCATACTAAATTAGTTTATAATATTAGCTTTTGCCCGCGGCTTCGCTCGCGTTTTGGTCTGGAATTTGGTCTGCCACATAAAGTTTCGCTACAGATCATTTTAAATAAATAATTTCATTTTTTTTTAACTATTAGTTACTCATACATCCAAAATTTGAGATGTCTAACTTCTAAACTAACGGATTCCATACAATCTTTGAACCCCTATTATGTTAAGAGGGAAACCCTTAAGGGTGGAATCATCCAAATTTCTTTCTTAAATTACACAAAGAACCTATCTGCAAATTTCAAGATGCTAAGTTCCTGATTTGCCTTTAATTATGTATTATAATGGATTCTCCACAGAACACAAAAAACTGTCTGGGGAGGCACGTGCCCTCCTAAATCTGTGCTTGCTGTAGCCTATGTGTTATTATGATGTATAACCTATATTACTGTAAATTTTCATCCAAATTCTTTCAGTAGTTTTTGCGTGAATGAGTAACAAACATACATACAAACTTTCGCATTTATAATATTAGTAGGATAGTAGCATTTTCTTTCTGTTATTTTAACAACTATCATCGTGTGATTTGCTTTTAATTTTTTACCATAATGGATTCTCCAAAGTACCTAAAAAACTGTCTTGGGGGCATATGCCCCCGAGCCCTGCCACTAATATATATATAAATTTGTATTATAATCATATATAATACAAATTCACATTTTTATAACTTTCCAATACGTAAATAATACATTTTTATATCATTACGTGTAATTTAGCAATTGAGATTTAATGTTGTGAATTTATTTATTTGGTTAAATTTTGTCTTGTCCTTAATCCTTGTTATTAATCATTAATCCTTGAATTTTGGTTGTAAGTTCTCACATCATGGAAGTAAATTGTGCCATGAGCTGAGCCATCTGATTGACAAGAGCTATCATGAGATTCGATTGGTCCGTCTGCGATGGTTGAGGTATATGGGCAAAAGTTTGTGGTGGTTCTGATGGTGATGGAGCATGGTTTGACTAGATGTGGTTCGGTTGTCATCTTGGCACCTTGTAGAAAAGATGCGTATTCTATACCAGGACGAACTGTCATGCTGTTATTCATTAGTTTAGGTATGTTTTGGATAGTACTAATCTGCTTAGATCTCTTTTTTTCCATCTTTTTTGTCACTATTTCTTCTATTTTTTCCTATGGAGGCAGTTTCTATAAGAATCGAGGTGCGCGCCCTCGCGATTCGAGCATTTTGGTTCTTCTAGTCGCGGACATTCAGAAACGTTATGTGAGCAGCTGTATCTAACACATTTTACGGTGTGGTTGCTGTACTTTTTTATGTGCCCGAATTGTTGACATTTATAACACCGGGGCGGTAGGATATCCTTTCTTGGGATGTATTTCACAACCGTGAATATACATCTATTGACGTAGCGTACTTTGCCTTATATATCTTTTATAGCGATACATTGTGGAAATGTTATCGCAATAGGTGATAATTCCATTTTCTTTCCGTCCGGTGCAGTCTTTTGCATACGTCTTGTGTCCGAAGCCTTAATAGGTTCAAATGCCTTCCTCTCATCAGATATCAGAATAGAAATTTTTTATCACAAATTTGTTTCAGAGTTTTGGCGTGTTTTGGGTGCAAAACTATGGTACCCTATTCCGCGAGTTTTTAGATGTATTTCTAATGTGTGTCGGTCGGTCTCTAATTGGAGGTAAATATGGATCTCAGTCCTCGTCTGCTTGATAAAATATTGATTAATATTAATTTTGTTTTGTTTATTTTTGTTTATCACTCACTTCATTTAACGTGAAGTTTTCTCGGTCCATTATAAATGGAGGAATCTTCTTCGGTTGGGCCACAGTAGGTTCCTCAGTTGGTGGTAAATTGGCTAGAGCGGTAAAGCTATTCGATGTCACTACCGGTGGCGCTTCTTCTGCTTTCCTTGTCTTCATCTTGGCTGATTTCTTCCCATGTCTTTAATTTTTTGAAGGGAGCCTCATCTTCTGTGTCCGGTAGAGGTATATTTAAACCCAGAATGATTACTGCCTGTCCACTTCCTAATACACCAATCTCCTGTCCTAGAAGCACTACAAACTGCACAACACACTGTACACAATTTAATAGTCACTGCACAGCCTTTTTAGATAGCTAGTCAATTTCCTACTCTTATCAGAGCAACGCTGCTAAGAAACAACATATTCTGTCATCTGTTGAGGTTGTATCCAAGTGATGGACCCCAATAGCTTAAGGCGGAATCTAAATAAGAGTAGTAATAGTGTTTGTTTGGATAGGTGTTATTATTCTAATCCTTTCAGTTTTAATTTCTCGCTGCTGCCGTACGACAAGTGAAACCGTTATACTAAGTAATCGTTTTAAATAAATTCAGTAACATTACATACTAATCCTTTACTGTCCCGAAAAAACAGTAAACGAAAGTAGCTTCTGTCCGTCCCATTCGTTAATCAGTGCCAATCTATGTTTCACGGCTGTGCTGATCCGTTTGTGATGAACTTTGATATGGATAATCTCAAGCTTGGGGAAGGACATAGGCTACTTTTTATCAACACATCACACAGGCGAAATTCATATAAAACTGTAACCTGATTGACTAACATACCCAGCGGTCAACGTATAGCCGAAACCACTGAACTTAGCATCTTGAAATTCGCAGGTAGGTTCTTTGTACAGCTTAAATGAGCACTGAGAAAGGAATTTGGACAATTACACCCACAAGGGTTTCCCCTTAATATAATAGGGATTCAAAGATTGTATGGAATCCGTCAGTTTTAAAGTTAGACATCTGAAATTTCGGATGTACGAGTAACTTGTAATTACAAATAATTAAATTATTTAAGACGATTCCAAACGAAAAGCTCGTAAGTCTCCAAATTAAAACAGAAATTGAAATTATCTGCCCTATAGTTGCATTTGAGGCGGTGGTGGGATGTTTCTTGGGTGTATTATTCAAGTTTTGTTTTGCTGTTATTCTCTTTCTACCCTGAGGATGCCTGAATGGGCGAAATATGGACAGATAATTTCAATTTCCGTTTTAGTTTGGAGACTTAAGGGCTTTTCGTTGGAATTTTTCCACGGTCTTAACATTTATGTAAGGTCTCTCTTTACTTTTCAATATTATTTAATTATTTATTTAAAATGATCTGTCACGAAACTTTATGGGAATTCCACGCGAGCCTAGCCTTGAGTAAAAGCTAGTAAAAAGAATAAAGAGGATAAAGAATAGTAATTTATATTTATAAACTTTCATATGTCGTTAACTTCTCTGTCATTCGGTTTGGTATCTTAATTCACTTCGACTTGAACAAGAAAAGCTAACAACCTTTTCTGGCCAGAGTGGGAAGTTGTAAATTTATTCTGTGGCTACTCCCACACCAAAGTTAGGCACAAGTCCGTTCAGGCCAGTGGTTCCAAATTTCATTATGAGTTTACTAGACAAACTGGGTAGTGGATTTTTATAGGACATGCCATTCAGGTCATGGAAATAAACAATAAGGAGTCAATAAAAAATAATTACGTTAATATACTGATAACAGTAAAATGGATTGAAGCAGTAAAGGAAGAGGTGTTATAGAAGAAATAAAACGTGACAAGAACCGCTTCAGGCTACTGATAGAAAATCCAATCTATGCAGAAGACAAGCCAAAGCCTCGACCGAAGAGAGTGTGGATAGGTGATCAGAACACTTGAGTACAGAGAAAATGAAGAATTACTGGAAAGAAAGGAAGAAAAAGAAACACCTTAAGTCTTAAGTTAAGTGCGGTACATAGATGGCCCAATTCGGAAATAAAAAAAATAAAAAATAATATATCTATGTGTGTGTGTGCGTGTGTGTGTGTATGTGTGTGTGTGTGTGTGTGTGTGTGAGCGTGTGCGCGCGCGCGCGTGAAAACTGTTTTAGTAGATTAAAACATCAGCGCATGATTTGAACGAAATTTCAGTTGTTATTTTTCAAGTTTAAATATTTAAAACGAATTATTATCTTATTAAAATAATTTAATCGTCTGCAAAGACATGCTTTGTCCACTCTGAATTTTAAGTAACTCTTTGATATTGTCCATTTTAGTTTTGAAAGTTAGGCTAAATACACTACTTTATCCTTCTACTTTAATAACTAAGGCCTTATCAATCTATTTTAATAATTACAACGAAAATAGCTAGAAAAGTAGTTTCTACTTTAATAACTACATCTAATATAGCATACTTTATGTTTCTACTTTAGTAATTTAAACTAATATGGCCTAATATATCTTTCTACTTTAATAACTACATCTAATACAGCGTACTTTATCTTTCTCCTTTAATAACTACAACACTCACTTACTTTATTACTTTAATCTACTTCAATAACTGCAACGGAAATTGCTTAATTTATCATTTTACTCTAATAATTACAACTGAAATAGCCTACTGCTTATTAATTGTTTATTAATAGAAACTTCTAAGTATTGCTCTACAGAATTGCACTCCTAAACACTTGTATTCTATATTTATTTATAAGTAGACTGTCTTAGGAAGATTTATTACATATAGGTTGTTACGTCATTCAGCACAGGTGTAGATAAAATATTTGACTTGATAAACATTATTTTTATCGTTTTTTAGCTGTCCAATTATATGGGCATATTAATTTAATCGATAGAATTACATTGAAAATTTTACTTAATGATAATTTTTGTTACATAATTCGATTTATTTTCGAAATTAATATTGTGTGATAGGCTTTCAATATAAGTTTGCAATTAATCATGTGAACACTTGATTATACTTATATTACATATTTAATAAAAGTTAAAGTGGAAAATCTCAATTTACCTATTTATTAACAATAAATATGGAAGAGTTCTTTGCCCTTTTATGTTCCATTGACATTTATTTCTTATATTTGTTTAATCTTTGATTCTCTGTTAACTTATAAACTTACGATTTTTCGCTTGTGACCTTTCTCAATTGTGTTTTCTCCATTTCCCCACCATTGGATCTGTTAAATATCACTTAAATGTCCTTTGTATCTTGCTGCAAACCGCTGATGTGTCATGATTGGAGGAAAAGCTTGAGTTTTCGTAATTCTTGAGGTTCTTTGTTCTTATTGGATAAAATGAGTAATGGAAAAATAAAAAAATAAATTGTCGTACATATTATATTATGAATATAATCTTACCAACATTAAAAATATGTAAATTTTATAAAATCTGTATCATTACAACCATGGAATGGTATTGGTTTCAGTACAGTTTAGTATTGTTTCTAAGTCGACGATAGTGAGGGAGGTGATATGACTGCGATCACGCTCAATGTGTCAGTAGTCATGCTTGTAAAGTTCTTCTGCAATAAAGTGTTGAAGAAGAACCAGCAGAAGATAGTTGTGCTCCAGGTGTCCATAGATTCCACAGGATCCATATCTATGGCTGCAAATGAATTAAATAATTTATCTGCAACAGCCGGATTTGAACCTTGGTCCTTCAATATGGCAACTCAACTAACAACACACTGAGCTTCCCCGCTCTCACAGTGCGATTTACGAACTATTTACTTACTAAGAGTATTACTTAAGTTATAAACATAATAGATCAGTATTTTTGTTTCCATTTTATTTAATAGTAGCTTATAAATACACTAATGCTTTCCAAAGTAAAATGTTGTTTTGTTTTATTGTAAAATACCTAACGAATTATATTAATATGTTAATACGTAACAAATGATATTAACACTCACGTAGCGAGTCCCTATAATTCAATAAATCTAACCGAAAAATCATTGTAGTTCAATATATATGGCACAAAACATTTTGATTTTTTTTTGCATTTATCAACATTATTTTATAAATTTATCAATGTGACATTATAAATAATTCTTGAAAGAGGAAATGCAATAAACAGAAGTTTTTCGATTCATTTTCCATTTATGCTCCTGGGTCGAATGAATTCTCGATATATTTTATTAATCCATTGGCGATTATTGAATTGATTTTGTTAAAGTTTTTTAATTTTATTTTTTTTTAAATTCCTTACACTTATAGAAGATAAATAAAGTGTAACATATTAGGCACAAAACTTTACTTCCTGATGTTTTTTGCATAGAGATTTTATTAGTTTACACGTTCAACAACGCGATCCTATGAGTATAAAATCAAGAAAATGTTCATGAAATTAGAGGAAACTTATGATTTTGCATCCCTACAACACAGTTTTGTAAATTTATTTCATATTTTATTTATGCAATATTGATTATTGACTGAATTATTGTTAACGTTGTTAATATATTCGTTTATTACAAAAAATCGCTTACCAAGTGCAGATCAATGATGTAAAATGATTGATGATCAATTTGCGTGATAAAAAGTAAATAACAAAATTAATCGCTGTCAAAAGTCACAATAAATTCTCAAATAAGTGCTATTTTTTTTAAGATGGGTAATTCTAAATAATATTTTTCAAAAGTTTCTATTGCTTCCGTCGGTTTATTACAGTACGCAGTCATCTTCTACTCCTAATAAAAAGATCTGTACCACTAAAACCCTTGAAGGGTCTTCGGTTCAGTACATGGTAGAGACTGTACTGTTTTTAGGGCAACAGTGGTGAAGGGAGGTGATTATTCCGAGATCACACTCAATCGCCAGGCTTTTCCTACATCCCTCTGCCCTGGCGATATCCTAAAAATTAGGCTGAAACGTCGGACCAAAAAGAATTAGTTCTTTTTGTTTTGTGTAAAATTTCTTTATTGCACCCTCGACCATTTCGTACTCTTCAGTTATATATCCAGTCAATCATTTCCACATAATATATATATTATATAAGTGAAAGGCCACTGAGTGTCTATTCTCATCCTATACATAGTTCCGTCTACATGCTCTACCTAGAATCTTTTAACTCATTACACGCGGCTGTTGAGCACGATATGACAGGTCGTAGAGTAGGCTGTCGAATCGTATTCACACAGTTCGGTTGTGGATTTAACATTTGCCAAAAAAATCGACGCATCGACGTAGCTAACTGATGTTTATTGGAAGATTTATAGAGTGACTGGTCTCTTAGAGCAGAAAATGTTCAATAATATAAAGAAATTCCGTTACAGCATTTAAATATCGTGGTAATTCTGGTATCGCCAATTTGAACTTATATTTATTTTTAATATCCTCAAGTGTGAAGTTATTTTTACTTAAAGAAATTCCTTATTATTGGGAACGCATATTAGCTCTTGAGCTGCTACGAGTATAACGAAATTCCTCCCGTGAGAACCCTCCTTCAAGAACGACTTGTGTTTTGTTAACTTTAAAATTTTAGTCGGTAATTTCGGCCGCTGGAAAATATTTGGTTTTATCCTACAATAAAGTGTTAAATATCAATTTTGAAGTAAGATATATATTGTGAGTCCCTAGTCCCCTTCTAGTAATAGTCAAAGTCTCTGAACCATAAAATCCTTCTGACTTTAAAACTGTACCATAATGTCTCACAATAAGCTTTAGAGCAAATAGGTCAACAAGTTTTCTAGGAACGTTTGTGTTTAGGCCTTCTTTTCGTTTACATTATTGCGTTTCAAAATACCAAAACGCCATTCCTAAAAGCCAGTAGCATACTTCACTCCCACAAAGAGCACTATAAAGGATAACAGCCCAGTAAATCATTACTTTCTCATTACAAGAGAGCTTTCTTTGTGAACTCTCTTGTAATGAGAAGCTGGGTAATTTTACAACTAGAAAATAACAAAGGATTTTGTCCTTTGAAGTGTGTTCGCTTTATAAATCGTGTATTTGTAAAACCTAAAATCAACATCCGTTCTGTTGTGCTTGCACTAATATCTCTCACATGTTCGTCTAAATCTGATCAGCATCACAAGCATGGGTATTTTAGAATACAGATTACTTTTATATGTCACTATTCACTGTTATTTACATTTAACCTATAGTTATAACGATGTATTTAGTTAGGGGTGTCTATTGTACGAGACTATACACCCTCCCCCAAAATCAATTGCTATCAACTATAAACAATCTATATTATAACAACCATGTAAGGCCCACCAGGCCGATCTGGTAAAAATAAATAAATAGAATACAGATTTAAAACTCCACTACGGCAGATTGTTTTTATACATGGATGGGAGTTTTATGAATATATAGTATATATATATATATATATATATATATATATATATATATATAATATATATATATATTTTTCGGATTTGCACCGCACTATTTTAGGTAAGTGTTCTCTAACACAAAATAATCAAAAAAATTCATATTAACATATATCTCAAACTCATTTATTAAACAGATATCAAAGGCTAAATATTTATTATGTATTTACTACATTAAGACTGACTGTACTAAGTTTAGCTTGTTTCAGACTGTTACAGGCTTTACATGTTTTAAACACCTGATAAACAAATGAACGATAGGCAAAGACAGTAGTTGCACATCTGTTTTTCTAGTTCTGTGTATTTTAGTGTGAGTGAATACTGTGAGACAGTTCAATTTATGATTATCATGGGAGGCACCACAAATTTATTTACTTTTGCAGAACAAACAAACTAAAAATAAACATGCATTCTTTTAACTTATGGCGACGTTCATAGAAACGGTGCTGCTGCTGTTCGAAGATATCGTGAAAAATTTCCTAACCGAAGAATACCAAATCATAAAACGTTTCAGGCCACTGAAAGACGCCTTAGGGATAATGGGACGCTAAAACCTATACGAGTAAACGCCGTATGGCGAACTTTACGTGAGAAACAATTGTATCCATTTCACATATTGAGTAGGCAAGATTTATTACCACAAGATTATAACAAGCGCAGAAATTTCCCATTGGTTAATTCGACAATGCACACGAGATCCTAACTTCCTGAACTGCGTTTTGGTTACTGATGAATCTTGCTTTACATGAAACGGGGTTCTTAATTTTCGAAATAGCCATACTTGGGCTGAAGAAAACCCTCAAACGACTGCTTTTGGACATTACCAACAAACATTACCTTTTCTTTAAATGTCTGGTGTGGTCTTCTTGGCGACAACATCATTGGCCGCTTCTTTTTGCCACCTAGGCTGTCAGGTATATTTTACGTGCATTGTTTGCAAAATAATCTTCATGAACTAATCAAAATAAACTTCAGATGATATTCCGCTAGGCATTGGGCAAAGGCTGTGGTTTATGCATGACGGTGCTCCAGCTCACTTTTCTCATAGTATCACTGATTATTTAAATGCAACTTACGGAGACCGATTGGTTGGTCGAAACGGGCTTGTTAAATGGCCAACATGATCTCCGGATTTAACACCATTAGATTATTTTTTGTGTGGCTTGAAGAAGCCTATGGTTATTCTGCGGCAGTTGGCACGCAAGGAGAGCTAAGAAATCTGTGCAAGCCTCAGTAACTATCAAGCACTATCCCGATACTATACGAAGAGCCAGAGAAGCATGGATTCGTCGTGCTGAATGTTACTCAACAAAACGGAGGCCTCTTTGAACAGTTACTCTAAATGTTGTAATAATAATACATAAATAGTAATAACAAATAATAAATTTTTAATCTTTGATATCTGTTTAATAAATGAGTTTGAGATATATGTTAATATGAACTTTTTTGTTTATTTTGTTTTAGAGAACACATACCTAGAATAGTTATATAGAATACCTAGGATATTACATAGAAGCCATTCCGGGATTGTAGATTTATTATTGTATAATTCTAGATTTTGCTACCCCTACATTTAAGTACTTAAATGAATCTTTTCATCAATCAAGGCGTGTTTTGCATTATAGAGTTCTTTTGTAATAGAGAAAAACACCTTGATATCAATAGAAAATAACTGTTAAATTACCTCCAAATTGAGTTATATGGTTGAAAAACATTATATGGATTTTAGTTGGTTGTTAGGAAAGCGCTTTCAAATTGTTTCCTCACCCCCCTAAGGTATTTTTGTACCAATGAAAAACACATGCGCTATTCCACTTTTTTATTGTTACCATTGTTAAATAAAATTTTAATTGTTACCAACCTGGTAAATTTTCGGATTCTTCTTTGTGTCCTTAACTAAGGTTCTTAAACTCTTGTCTCTCGATATTTTTTGCCTAAGTCTAATCTGGAAGTATTCTTTCCTAGTTGTTGTAGCAATGCTAAGGTTTTCGTTCCTTTTGACAAGTCTAATTTCTTGGTATTACATTTGCCTAATACGACTAATAGAATAAGAAATTAAAATAATTGTGAACCTAAAGGCTCGATGCCGATACCACTCTCTACTTACAAACTTCCGTTCTTGGACCACGACCCAGACCCGTTAGATCACTCTTATCGTAATATTCCTTCTGACGCCGCGGTCTACACTACGACATATAATATAGTTATAACTTTCTTATATTTACTTCTTTATTCAGACCTTTTAAGATTAAAGACTATTAATACATTTTTTTAGTTGAAATTTGAGTTATTTGTCACTGTACACACATTAAGCTGCAACTTTTCCTTTCTTGTTTTACAGTTTACGATCCCTAATTCAGTTCTTTAGCAGTAAATCTGGGTATTTAGGTTCTGGCCAATTCTCTACAGAATGGATCTGGATCTTTATACAGGTCCAATTTTTTGTTATATTCCTCTTTCTTGCCGTTCTTCGTAGAGGAGCCTTTGTCCATCAGAGCCATCCTTCCCGGTCTCCACACATCCTTTTCATTTGAGCTAGGGTTTTCCCACTTCTTGCTCCTATTTTTTGGGTAAGATCTTGATATAATTTTCTGGAGTCCTTCTGTCCAATAATATGAGTTATTGTGTTTCTTTTTCTAGCATTAAAGTATATACTAATATGAAAGTTAACTAACACCACCTGATGGTGAAATAACTAAATTTATCAGGGACACTATACAAAGAACAAGCTAGGATCGATGATACTACTGCCACTTAAGAGTCACGAACAGGCGGGTGTGGTTCAACAGTTACCTAGGTCACGTGGCGCCGTTAACACAGCCTATATATCGACCTCTTGTTGCACTCAAGTCAATATTATTCAGAATTTTTATTGTAAATTATATAAATATTATAAAATTATATTATAAACAGTGTATTTAATTTCGTATTGAAATTACTTTTGGTACTGTTGATACTTACCTATACAAGACTATGTTGTTTATGGAGGTCACCTGTGGTGCAATGGTTCTAAGCCTTCTATGCCCAATAAACCGGGTTCGCTTCCCGGCAGTTGACTCTAGGACAAGTGCGAGAAATCATGTTATGATGTCCTTCGGAAGGGACGTAAAATAGGGAGTTGAGTTCCCTCTAAACAAGTATAATGAGTGGGTTTTTTTATGTTTGCTTTTAAAATTACGAATTAAAAACTAATTATTTGCGAGTTGATTCCGAATAAAAGGTTTATTTAAAACAAAAACCAATATGAAAAACAATGGGGAAATGAGGTGTTATTTTTGAAAGTCCATTTGGTTATAAAAAAACCAAATCGTTAATTTGTTTAAATAATTTTAACGATTATTATTTCATAACAAAACTTAAAAGGTTTAAACTCTTAAAAACACCACGTAATAAAAACGTGACGTATTCTTAAATTAATTTAAATACAAATCATTAAATATCTCGGTGCATGAAAAAATGGATTTATAAAAATCTAAACAAAATAGCTTATATTTTTGATGTATGGCATATATTGATGTTTAGGTTCCGTATTCGAGACCTTGTGTGGCGAATTAATTATTTATTATTATACTAGCCGTGAATCAATTCTGTGAGAGCTCACCCAGCCTCCATACATTGGTTATCGTTAATTGAGGAAAAAAACCTGGAGGTTGAAGTGAGGTGACCTTGACTAAATCACTTTGCAGCTGAACTATGGGTTCAGAAAAAGTGATGTAATGATTTTATATTTTTGAATAATAATAGTCCTTGCAAATTCAAGAGCTTTGGGAAGGATTTTTATTTTTGGAAATAGGTTTTAGTGGTGTTTATGTTGTAATATGTAAAAAAAAATATTTGTATACATGGAATAGTATTTTTTAACATTTAAAATAATTTCGCACTTCACAAAAATATTATGGCATATTGCTTTAAAGAGATTTTCATTGTAAATTTCTTATTATCATCGTTTAAAATATATAAATAAGATACTAATCTATTAAATACTCTCTCAAATGCTCACGGTCAATATTTTTAATCATTTCATCACGCATTTCTTCTGGTTTCGCCCGTTGTCGTCGAGTTATTTGCCGAAGTTTCGCTGGCCATACTGCAAGCTTCCTCTGAGATAAAAAAATATAAATAAAAATCTGATATCTACTGTTCCTGACAGTAGTCTCAGACAAGCCTTGAAGAAGCTTGCATTATGGCCAGCGAAACGTCGGCAAATAACTTGACGACATGTTCGAAACCAGGAGAAATACGTGATGAATGAATTACTTATGTTACTACTATTATTCAAAAGGAGAAAGATGGTCATAGGAGAAGGTTCCACTCATTGTGAAAGTTCTTCATACATTACGCACCTCAATTTCTCCGAATCGTTTACGGTTCGCTTTCCAACTGTAACACTGACCATAGGAATATGTTAGTATCTTATTTAAAATGAGCTTATCTACAACAGTCTTATAAATAAATATTTAACAATTCAGAATCCAAGTTCTAGTAAAGGGCTAAGAACTGGAGCCAAATACCCTTCAATAAGGGAGTATAAATAGAGATTCATAGAGATAGAAAATACAGTATACATGAATAGGGCATGATACTCTATTCATGTATTTCTATTCATCATCTATTCATATAGATGCTTTAGTCAGACTACTCACGTAGTGTCCAGTTCCATTCATTAAAAGTAAACAGACTTGAAATTTGTCATGTCTGATGCTTCTCGACACGATAAATCTTTCTCAGGAAGGCTCGAATCAGGTAGGATCCACTTCGTTATCCCAGGTCTTCCTTGGTCTGCCTCGTCTTCTTGTTCCTCTAATTTTCAATTGGACTACTTTGGGTGGTCTTTTCAAATGCCCACCCAAATGACGTTTTTTCACAATATTTTCCAAAACGGTTCTTTCAGCCTCCATCTTTTCTCTGATGGTCGCACTCAATTATATTTTTAATATGCAAGTAGTTCCTCAAGGTCCAATCCTATATAGAGTTTATACAGCTGACATCCCAACTCATCCTAATACTATCCTTACCACGTATGCTAATGATACATGTGTATTATCAGTCAACACCAATCTAGTTATTGCATCCCAAAGCATCCAATCCCATATCACTGATCTTGAAGAATGGTGTCAAAACTGGAGAATTAAATTAAATTCTCAAAAATCGCATCAAATCACTTTTACCTTACGTCGTAAACCAATGACTTCCTGCCCTTCAGTATCCTTTAATAATATTCCTATGGTGCCTGTAGAACAGATCCGATACTTAGGGTGGCACCTTGACAAACGATTAACCTGGAATCCTCATACAAGACTGAAAAGACAAGAAACCCCACGATGTTTCGGGCTACTTCAACACTTACTAGAAAAACGCTCTAAGCTCCCAATGAACTACAAAAGACTCATCTACATGACCGTCATACGACCTATTTGAACTTACGGAGTAGAGCTTTGGAGCTCCACTAAGCCATCGAATTCCTCTCGTATCCAATCCTTATAGTCCAAAATCCTTCGTAAAATCCTCAATGCTCCTTATTTTGTTAAGAATAAAGTCATCCATAACTACCTTAACGTCCCTTTTGTTGCTGATTTCGCCCGAATCCGGTATCTATCCTTTCGTAACAAACTTCATTACCAGTCAAACCCTCTAGCTTCAAACCTAGCTTCCTCTTCAATTCCCGATGATCCTCCGAGGCGTCTGAAAAGAAGATGGCCACGTGACCTCTTTACTTGAACTTTGATTTGAGTACTACCAGTGGGTAGTTTCTCTACTTGCCATTATCATGTCATTATATATCACTTAGCCTATTAACTTGTTGTATTATTGTAATACAGTTGTAGATAAAAAAAAAAAAAAATATATCCAAGTATATATTTTTTTTCATTTCGCAATGATGGCTGTTCAAGAACTATGTGCGTATATAATATGATGCTGTGACAGATAAAGTGTTTAATGTGTTAAAAGTCACGTTCGGACCCTGTGGGTTGCAGACCCTCCTGAGGTTAGACCAGCACAGCGTGATCTTGGACAAATCTCATTTCTGCACAACCGTCGCCTTAGATACAGTATAGTCTGAACCCAAAGCCCTTCATGACTGATGTTTGTACAGGATTTTTTTCAAGTATACTCTATAAGATAAAATATTAAATCGTTTCTTAGCTTTCCTATCAGCTCATATTCAATTCTCCTTATCTTTATCTATTTCCTTCGCTTTTCTGTCCACCTTCTTCCCTCTTTCCACTACTATCCTTCTGCAAGATCCTAAATGCATTTTCTGAATATAACTCTGTCTTGGTTTTCTTTTTCTGTTAAAAAAGGTATTGTTATTTCCTTTTTCATCGGACTGGGGTATCCTTTGATGTTTCATATCTCCAACACTCTGTTGAATATGCGCATATTTATCGATACGCTTTAACTGTAATTAGTGTAATCTAAACTGATATCTGTCGGTGGGAAATTCGATACGATGGCGTGTGGGATGGAAACTAAATATCAAAGGGCAAAGCACTCTGAGTCGATTGAATAATTAATTATATTTTATATAATATTCATAATAGTTCAATAAATTAGATGTTATTTAATTTTATTTCTTACATTACTTTTTGATTTTATGAATTGTTTCAGTTTTAGTGATAACTTTTAACTATCAGTTATTTGAATAATTTCCGGATAGTGAAAGCCATGTTCTATTTATATAATTGATTAGATTCCACTTTTAGATAATTATTATTTATTATTAATTTTGGATCAAACTTTATTGATATAATATGATTTATAATGATTATGAAAAATGATTAAATGATCTTTATATATAACATAATTGTTTGTTTACAAATAATCTAATCCCTAATGAAAAGAAAACTGGAAATAAACGAAACTGACTTTTAATCCGTTACGAAACAATGGTTATAATTATATGTTATAACTTTAATTTTCACTATAATTTCTAATTATGATAGATTACCTTCTTAAGTAAACTTAAAACTTTCATGCGATTTCTTTCGTTTAATATTAGCACTAGATGAACCTAATAGCAATCTATTATGAGTTACAGATAAAAAATAAATTTTCTTGAAAAGTTATGGAATTCTGTGATTTATATCAGTGAAAAATTTTATGTAAGATTTTGCAATCCAGTTACACTTTTAGATAGTCGGACATTGGCCAGTTTATTTCTAGCTTTCTAATAACTCCACAAGCAAAATAAACATTTCTGTTTACCACGAATCTGTATCATTTACTTATCTTTGGGCTTTGACACCGGTTTTTCCTTATTTCAGATCTCACAAGAAATGTCAGCTTTTTCATTTCAGTTATGTTTATCTAAATGTATAAACTACGGACCTTAGATATTTCCATGACGAACAGCAGTTACTGGAAAAATATAGAAGATATGAATAGATATTTTACTTTATCAGTCAGAGAATTTGACTGTATAATTTTAGTCTAAGCGTGGTGTGTTGTCACGTATACCAAAATACTGATTCACTATTATGACTGGAATTCTCACTTTTTTTATAATTTTTGTTTGTTAGTTTTTGCAACGTTGTGTCAGTTTGTGATGTTTCATTCCAGGTTTATTACATTTGTAACCCAGAAAATGTTTTAATTAATTTTTTTTTATGTGTGTTACATCAAACTCAATAAACAAAGTTGGTCCAAAAATATGTACTGGATGATTCAGAAAATAGTTAGTGAAAACCAAACATATATATTAATGGAGAACGGAGATAGTTGGAGGGTGCAATCAAAAAACCAACACAAAATAAGTACACAACTTATATTTAATGTCTGCCGACGTTTCGACCTACCATATAGGCCATCTTCAGGGCAAAAGGGAGAGGCTGGGAGAACCGAGCAACAATCACTTGCATATATGCCATATGAGTGATTGTTGCTCATATATATTAATGGATTGTTTCTGGAATAATTAAGGTACTGATAGTTATCACTAGGTTTATTATCATTGTAATTATTATTATCCTGTACCATGACAAACTATGGAGGGTCTTGGGTTTAGTACATAACAGAGACTTAGACATCGGATGTGGAAGGTGGTCCGATTATTTATTCGATGATAGAACAATTATTTGTCTTAAATCACTCTCATCCTCCCTTTATTTGTACCTTTTTATTGAACAACAATCATAAATTAAAATGTGTGATTTACATATTGATGTATAAAATATATAAACGATATATTTTATCAATAATTTGAACACTGTATGTGCGTTATAATATCCTCGTAATAACAACATACTACATCTGAACTCAATATATGAAAGGAAGATGGTAACATTGAGGTTTAATTGATTCAGAAAATAGTTTGTGACAAAGGGGGCTCCTATAAACTTATGCATAGTTATAATTATAATGATTATTTTTATTATATATTCTCCTGAAGTGGTATCTTGGAAAAAATTAATCTTTTTTGTTTATAAAATTAATAAAAAACATGCATATGTTTGTGTGTAAGCGGTATTTCTTATCTCATGTTCCAGAAACTAACATTATTACTTGTAAATAGCTTAGAATTAATCTTTTTAAGAAAACAAATCGTGTTGATGGAGAAAGCTGAGTCAACTTTTTAGATTAGACTCCTTGCTCCTAACATGATAAGGGATATCCTCCATGTGTTTGTAAACATATTTTTTTTTATATTTTATTTAAATTAAAATGGGTACTGAAAATGTATCTGTGGCTTGTTTCTAAAAAGATCAAAGTCAAAAATGCCAAAAGAGCCAATGTCAACATAGGCCTTTATTAAAATGAATCAGAAAACACTAGCAATGACATTGGGTGACATTATAATGGAAATAGAACCTATTTTAGTTTATTATTAACCTTTTTAGAATTAAAGATTTACTAAATTAGAAACGTTTGGTATAAATGACACAAAATTTGAAAAAATTGACATTGGCCCTTTCACAACCAAGCCATAGATACAAATATAAAAGCATTCATGAAGGGAAAATGAAACTTTACTTCGTTTTTATAATAAGATGTTATACATCGAAGACAAATATTCACAACCTGGATTTTTTTCATTATGAAGGCATATGAATAACTTTTAAAAACTGAATAACTTAACAAAATGTCTTTATAAATATCATAAATTAGCCTGTTTTTTTAAGTATAGTATAGAATATATTTATAGGTATACATGGAAGACTTTTTTTAACGTTCAAAGTCAAGGTTCTATATAAAAACAGTTGTCGCTTTAAAGACAAGGCATCTTCACTGATAAGCATTATATAATGCCCTCACTTATCACAATTAACGACCATAGCCTGCTATCGGGTACTCAAAGATGTCACTAGCCGATAGATCTGGGCAGGCTCTCAGCTCAGTAATATTGCCGCTGTATAAATAAACCTCCGGGCCTCGCCCCCGTTGAAGCAGGAGGTCTATGGTTATTCCTGTCAACATGTGCTACCTTTTTATTTGTTTTTCTTCCCCTGCTGGTCTCAGATCGATAATGTTTGTTTCTAATTCGAGTTCATTTAGTAAGGAGTTGAAGATTAATTAGTGCAATAGTTCGGGTTATGGCAAAAGAAGAGAATTTTCGCTTTCAATTCGTTACCGTCCGTGTTACAATCAAAATAAAAGTAAAATAATAATATGTATTTAAAAAAAAAACTCACAAAGGACATTTATAATAAACGAAATTGTCTACAATGCGAAATTATGACCCTACTATGCTGTATTTAGGCTAGTGATTTTGTATGGCACGGAAACACAGAATCATTAAAGCCAGAAGCTCTTAAATATCCAAAAGCAAATATTAAGAAAAATATATGGCCCAAGAATAGCACAAGAAACCTACGAATTGAGGTCTAGTAAAAAAATATATGAAAGGGCAGTAGATTTGGAAACAACTATGAGGAAAAATCAAGTAAGTTCCTACTTGCATATGGTGAGGATGGATCCTTCATGGTTGAATAACTTTGATATACCACCTAAAAAGGCAGAGAAGTTTTGCTAAGCAGATGAAAGAAGAACTTAAAAAGGACTTGGAGTTAGCGAAGGGACGGAGGGGAGAAGGATGCAACATTCGGAGAGAATGAAGGATTATTGGAGGAGAAACATGAGTGAAAAACATGATATTTGTTCAATATTTGTTTACAAAATAAAAATGACTATCTTAGAAGAATGTATGAAGAAAGGTTGCATATTTTAATTTTCAATTAGGATATTGAAGGAAAACCCGCGGAAAAGGTAGCAGGTTGCAGAGTTCGTGGCCTAGGAGAAGAAGATATACAATACAGGGGGAAATGAAAAAAAAAGGAAGTGGAAGAAATATTTGTTATATAATGTATTTGGTTGAAGGAGACCTCAATGAGAGAAAAACTTTAAAAAGAAAATGAATGAATGTGATTTATGAAAATGCTATGCTTCGATGTCACATATTTATGATGTGTCTGCATATAAGCATTATATATGGTAAAGGAGAACGCTCATCATAAAACCGATACAACTGCATAGTTTTTGCATTTGTATTCAGCTGCATTGCTCAGGATATTCCATTTTTTAAAATCACCATTATATAAATGGACCTTATGAGGTTATAATGTGCTTTATTCGGTTTTTTCCTTTGTTATTATTCACTTTCTTTGAAGATTCCCGAATGGCTGAACAACTGACAGGTATTTTTGTTTCCCGTTTTATTTTAGAGTCTTAAGTCTTTTTGGATAAAAATGTGTTACCAGCACAGTTGTCGGAAAGAATCTCAACAGCTAATAAAATAAAGATCATCTTGTATCTTTAAAGTATGTTCAATGATAGGGGCGTTTTACTGTCATAGAAAATAATAATTTCGCTTCTGTAGCAAATAATAATAATAATGCCTAGCGCACCCGAAGGCTCGATGCCGATACCACCAATCTCCATTTACTTCTGTCCACGAAACTACCCAAACCCAAATCCACCAGATCACTCTTAACGCACTCCTCCCACCTACGCCTCGGTCTACCCCCCAGATTCTTCCCAGTCGGCACTTTTTAGGGATTCGCCCATTACTAAACCCAGCCACTTAATTTTCGTGTGTTGGAAAACATGGAGATTTTTTTTTTATATAGAGGTTTTCAAATCCTGGGGTTCCAACCTTTGCTTATATTTGTGAGTTAATACTTTTGTTCACTGAGTTATATAGAAGCCACTGAAGCTGCTCTCTCATTTCATTTCGTATTCGTCTAGACAGGCGACAAGCACGCATGTAAGTTACGATCAATAGTGGTTTCCCTCGGTATTGGTTCCATAAAGTAACAACTATGAAACATAATATCCGTTTTATTTTTGTAACGATTACATTAACAGTTCTCGATTACTTTTCGGAAGACAGGAGTTGGCCAGTTCCTAAAGACGATTCCCTCGAAGTACTAGGTCATGGTAGCTTGGACAGTTGTCAAGGTATTATCGCTTCGGAAGCCAATGAATGCCTATTTTAAAATATACGACTAAATTATTTATAAATTCCGAAATATAATATAGCACTCTTTTCATATTACTTTTTCCAAAAGAAGGCTTTTTTATTAAAGAATAGATAGGCTTATTCATTTCCTTGAGATAGATAATGGTTATGCTGCAGTACTCAAAATTTTAAATTAATTAATTGATATAACACTGTTCTTAGCTTCATTGCAATAAATTTCGACAATTTTTGAACCCTTATTAGCGTCCTGCTATACGTATTATGTATTTTGACATTAGTATTTATTAACATCTATTACTTCATTAGGCTCTAATTGCACTAATGGCAGCTCACGGAAAGATCTTTTCATTTAGATTAATTTTCTTTTATTAGATAAGCAATAACATTTTTCTAAAAAAAATAATAAATTCTTGATATTTACACGAATGGTTAATTATATGTTAAAAAGTAAAATTAGTCAAGGTTAGAATAACTTGATTTTGAATATTTTTTAGATTTACTGGTTAAATCTAAGAAATCTAAATCTAAATATTTTTTAAGAAAGGAAAAATTGAATATTTTTATTTCCAATTTCTTAGCGGATTATAAAAAAAATAAAAAAGAGAAACTTGTTTATATTCTATCGATGAATTTACATTTTAATTAACCAATCGCTTTAGTAATAGAACTTTGAAAATGTTGATTGGCACCGGATCGTCATTGTTTCGATAGAGATATTTATGAAAAATTCAATAACTACAGCAGTGGCCACCAATCATATAAAAATATAAAATAAAATATCAAACTACGTAATTACATAAAAAAATAATTCAATTTCATTAAGCCGCAATTTGTATAATTTATGTTCAAACCAGAATTAGTTAAAGGTAAAACAATTATTTTATTTGCATTTTTTGTATCTTGTTTATTCCTTTATTTTTATACTCTATATTTCATTGATTATATGTTTATATATTATTAATTCCAATTATTTTGTAATAAGCCACTATGTTACTTCAACTCTCTGCTTCAAATTTTTTTTCTCATCTATAAATCTCCTTATATTATTCTTACATAATATAAGGTAAATGTACCGGTAGTGGACACAGCTAAGGACATTTTAACAGTTTTTTCTGTCTCCGCAGTTACCTCTGGCGGTGATGATATTTAATGTGTGGCCAAATAAGCTCAAACTATCCTTCTTCAAATTCGTAACCATGAAAGTTTTTGTTTTTGCCATTTTAACATTTTTACATCAATTTTACTAAACTTAAAATTTTTGTCAATAGTGGACATCTATAAAACTCAAATTTTTAATAGTGGACACCTCATGAATTCAGTAGTGGACATCAAAGTTTTTCTTTGAAAAAATAGGGATTTACTCATGTTTTAATTAATTTTACTTATGTAATATAGAAAGAGGATATGATATTTTAAAAAAAATAGATGAACATGAGAGCATTTATTTGTAGAAAAAAAATACATAAGAATGTCAATCCAAAAATAAAAAATGTACAAAATTGTTGAAAATAAGAACATATGGCATAAAACTAATGACTTAAAAGGCCAGTACTTAAGTATTTTAAGAGGCTCATAATTACCAAGTTACTTCAGCAATTGAATGTGGATACTGGTACCGTTCGCTTCCATTGTCAGCTCCAAAGATCAAGGGTTTCGGTAGTTTTGTATGCCATTATGCTTGAAGGATTCACTAGTCTGTAAAGTCAGGTGGGATTGATGACCGTCAACGAATAGAATTAAAGGCAGAGGAATGATGGACCAACCAAGGGTGGAAAACATTTGTGACATATTGGTAAAATAGGTTGCCAGTCATCCACGCACTCTCAGATTTTCCTAATCCCCATTCTGGAGGAACGCTGGCGATAATATCCTGCAGGATTCTTTCATATTTGAAAACAACTAAGGGAGATCCTAGCTGTCCGTCTGCGTTTGCATTCATAAGAACAGTGACACACTCTTTTTCGTTAGAATTCACGTGTTGATAAATAGTTTTGTCCCCTTTTATCGCCAATACTCCCCCCTTTAGGGTTTAGGAAAAATGCAGATTCATCTGCGTTGAATATTCGGCTGGGTTCACTTAGAATATTATCTAAATTGTGGCTTTTTAAATAAGAATAAACTTCTGAAAACCATGCTTTCAGGTTTTCTTCGGTAATTGATGCCCTACTGGCTGTTAAATTTTGTGGAGTTCTCATGGTAACGCATGAATTTGTTATAATGATACGCTGGTACCAGGTACGCCCAGGACGATCATCGGTAAAACTATTTGGCCTTTTTAAGTCTTTTAACAGCCTTTGAACGCTGTCGAAAAGCTCCTCCTGGGTGACAGGAAAACCTGTTTCCCGAGAAGAAGCTATCCACCTGACCAATATGGTCTCTTCTTCCTCTGAGAGGATTGCTGGAGGTCCCATTTTTTTTAAATGCTTTAGTTTTACGTTCAACATATCTCCTTAGGCTTGTTCGGGGGACGATATGTTTTTTTGCTGCTGAACATACCCTCCAAAACTTCAGCCGCTGCGTCCCTCAATTGTTGTTCATCGTAAGCCCAAAACTGTTTTGCAGAAGGAGCCATGACGACAATCTATAAGAAAGGACAGAATATTAAGGCCCTTTTAATGCTACCTTTTATAATGATCCTCATAATAAGCCCATATTTACTTAAATTAGGTTTTATTAATTAAAATAAGTTGATTTAATAGTGGACATACGCCGGATTATTAGTGGACATGCGGTGTCCACTACTAGATATAGCTATAAAATAAACCCAGGATCAAAATCATAAGAATAAGAAAGCATTACATGTTCATTCAGAAGATTCTCAAGTAAAAAAAAAATAACATCCCAGAGTTAGTAGTGGACAGGTCGTGTCCACTACTAAGATTACTTGACATATTTGTTTCAGTAGTGGACATCTAACATTTCCGCTCCCTTAAAGCAAATATTGAAGATCAAACATCAAAACATGAATTTATACACTCTAATTAATCAGTAAATACTTGAGGGCATTAAAAAAAAGCAAGTCTGGCCGTTAAAAGTTAATAAATTTGTACTCACCTTCTTAAAGAAATTGGCTAGAAGACAGCAGATAACAGCGTGCTCACTGGAGCGGCAATGTGCAATGACTGATTGTTGGCTTCCATGGCACCGTGATATCATGGAATTTGCAAGAGTCGCCACCAAAGTGTGCAAAATACAATCTCTCTTGATTTGAAGCTGATTGAAGGCCTAGATATCTTATTTTTTAAATTAAACTGCGTAAGTGTCCACTACCAGAGCAGTGTCCACTACCGGTACATTTACCTTATATATACATATATATTATCATTATTTTTCATATTTTTTATTCAGTCCTGATAAAGAATTGCGATGTGAGGGCCGATCGGGCTTTGCCCCTGCGGAGCACACTCGCACCGAGTCTCAAGGGACGCCGCGAAGCGTCTCAGGGTCTCAAAAAATTTCATTTCTTGTTGATCCCATAGCAATTTAAGGGATTTGCCGTTTTTGTAACACCTTGTATAGCTGTAAGTGTTCAATTTTAATCGCGTACCTACTAGAGGGCGCCTAAGTCGCGATTGCACACGGGCATGACATTGCCTAGAGCCGGTGCTCGTCGAAACGTTGGGTTCCAATAATTAGATTTTAATATTTTGAGAATTTATTTTGGCTTCTATCCGGACTATTTTCTCCTCCATATAATTTATATGACCAGCAAATAATTCAAGATATTCTTAACATTTAATCATTTTTTGTTTTAATTAGTGGAGAAGCTATTAGTACTTTAGTGTCTACTGATAACCGGCCTTGACTGCCAACACGGGCTGGTCTTGGCCGCGGATCGTGTTAGGCCTAAATATGTCCTCTTTCAAGGATCCTGGTGGATCTTCGTTAAGCTAATGATCTCGTTCTATCAATATTAATTACATTAGCTTCTAATTAAAGCGAACAAGCGTTTGTCCCCAAACCTCAAGGACTTGGTTAAATGGATGGAAACCACTGTATAATAGCATGGATGGTAAGCACGTTAGTTAACCAATTGGTAAGCATTGTGTAGTGTTTTAGGTGTTATAATATAACAGAAAAAAAACTGTACCACTAAGTTCCATGAAGGTTCTTGGGTTCAGTATGTGATAGAGACTGTACTGTTTCTAGAACAGTGCAGGAAGGCGACTTGTTTGAGAAGTGAACATCATTGACTAAATTGGAGTGACAGTGACTAAATAAACTTTTGTTTATTTTGAGTTTTTCTTATATTTCATATATTGTCAAAATGCCAGGTGTTCCCCCTAAGAAAGGTACCAACTTTACAGAGGCTGGGTGAGCCCCAGGGTCTACAGACCTCAAAAGATCGATCCCGCCAGTCAACAGATTAAATAAATTATCTGCCATAGCCGGATTCGAACCCAATACCTACAGCACGGCAACTCATTGCACTACCACTGACCCATTATGCAATTAAAAATTTAATTACATTATATTCTATTTAGAGCAATCAAGCATCTGTACAAGTGCTATAGTTCTTATAATATGAAGCGTTCAGGATCTAGTGTGGAAACTTATTTTTATTATTATTTAATTGTATTAATATATTATTTTATGATTTAATATATGTTGAGAATAATAAAAGGATTATATTTGAAATATTATATTTTAAATACAGAAAATAAGACACTAGGGACTAGCTAAGGAACTTATGCGACACAAAAGGTAGCACATATGTGATCAGGTAATCAATTTTGCCACTTGAATATTAAAATATCTTTAGCGTTCCTTTTCGCTGTTGAGGAAGTCCATATTCATTTCTTAGGCATTGGAACAAAGCGTCTGTCCGATAATTACATTGAGTCCGATAAATACATTTATATTTTATCTTTATATTTGTTTATAATATTTTATTTACTATTATCAATTTTAAAAATATATAACTAATATCATATTTATTTTTATAATATCCAATTAATATGGTAAATTTAAATTTTTAACAGTATTCATTTGGGTATAAATATACAAAATAGAGATTTTGTTTGATTTTAGCTTCTTTTTGTGGCTGGAGGGAAATAATTGAAATTTATCAATTCTTAGCAGCTAAAATAAATATGAAGAAAATTTACTGGTTCATGACCACAATTCATTATATCTCGAATTTGCGTCATTGAACCTGGGGGAGGGGAGAATATTTTTGAGTACTTGACATAATCTAAATGAGGAAGAATATTGTTTAACCCAAAATATATTTGGACGTTATAAGAGAAATAACTGGTGACTTTATTATG
The DNA here is from genome assembly GCA_037127475.1 of Arma custos. Lineage (NCBI taxonomy): Eukaryota > Metazoa > Arthropoda > Insecta > Hemiptera > Pentatomidae > Arma > Arma custos. The sequence goes on along the minus strand of CM073762.1, from coordinate 45,903,360 downwards.
TTTTAAAAGTTATTTAATAATAACTAAATACATGTTTTTATCGGTTATTATCTATTTGTTTTTATTTACTGTGTGATTTAATTATTTAAAAAACTGAAACTGTTATGCGGGCATCCCAGTGTACAGCATTGAGTTTTTTTCTTTAACATTATGTCTGTTGTTATTACATTATTTCTTAGAAATATTGTTTGATAAAGATAATATAGTCAATATTAGTACATAGTATCGAAAGTGAAACGCCATTTTCCAGGAGAGTGAAATGAGATTCAAGACTCATTCAAAATCAGTGCGTATCGTCAAACGTATTTTACCTATGTCATTTTACGCGGTTTTGTGCCTTAAAGATTTAAACTTTATATTAATTATTTTTTTTAGATTAGTTTATTGATATTTACAACTGTAACAATATTACATCAAGTAAATTCGCTAATATGCACAAATGACATGAAAACAAAAACACTTGTGGAGAAACTACCCATCGGTCTAGCACTCTAATAAAGTTTTATAGTAGATGGTCTCGAGGCCATCTTCTTTTCAGACGCCTCCTAAGGTTATCAGGAATAGTATGGGAAGCAAGTTGAGAGACTAGCGGATTCAAGTGTGTATGGAGCTTGTCATGGAAGGATAGTTATCTAGTTTGGGCCAAATCAGCAACATGTGGGGTATTAAGATCATGATGGATGAGTTTGTTTGTGACATAATAAGGAGCATTGAGAATTTTACGAAGGATTTTGGATTGTAAGGATTGGATACGAGATGAATTGGATGGTTTAGTAGAGCCCCAGAGCTCAACTCCGTATGTCCAAATAGGTCTATAGGTCTAATAACTGTCATGTAAATGAGTCTTTTTTAATTAATTGTGAGCTTAGAACGTTTGCCAATAAATGTTGAAGTAGGCGGAAACTTCGAGCAGTTTCTTGTCTTTTCAGTCATGTATGATATCAATTATAAATCCCAAATCATATGCTATAGATGGATAACGAAAAATGTGTTTTTTCATATTCGATATTTAGCAATAGTATCGGCTATATCATTGATACATTAAAGTTCCATGACTAATGTTTAAATTTTTTTATTTAATTGTCTAACCTCGAAGAGCTGTTTTCTATTGTTAATGTCATATCAGAAACTATCTTGGAAGAGTTAAGGTCGCCTGATAGTGATGAGTGAGTCAGACCTGTTATCACTTTTACTACCACTATTGTCAAATACGAAGTAACAAGATAATTAAGGTTAAATTCCACTCAGCGTGATACCTCCTTCGTATCTCAGTGTACTATTGTTAACTAAACCTTAGTTATATTGTTAAAACTTTAATTGGTCACTACAAATTATTAATGGTGGTAAATATTCGGCGATAGATTATTTTGAAAATAAGTTAAATTTTCCACACAAAATATAATTCCCTAAGATATAATTCCATTAAATAGCTTTCAATGATTCATTTTTTTAGTTAATTTCTGATTTATAGTGATTTTTAGAACAGAATAGAATAGAAAATAATTTTATTCAGGGACCATCTCCCTTAATAATAACATATGTGAACAAAATTGATGAATATTTATCTGGCCAAAGGGATACGTTATAAGAATAATACAATAATTACTTAGGTATATGAAAACAAATATAAACTAAAAGTTATGTTAAAAATCTAAAATAAAAAGAATTAAGCTATATACAAAATAAAAGCACCTAACATTTAAAAAAAAATATCGTTATTAGTAAATAATATTTACAGTAATTCATTACGTACATGAGATATTAATTATAACAGGTTAGAGAACATCTGTTTGGGAATTTAGGAGATGTAGCAAAAGCTTGGATTTGAATGTGGATAAGGAAGAAGCATGACGGATATCGGGTGGGAGTGAGTTCCATGGATCGTGTGGGATCTGCAGACCATCCTAGGGCCCACCTAGGCTCTATTAGGTGGGTGAAAAACATGGTAAAGCATGGTATGGTGTGATCTCGACCATATCACATCTCTGTTCAATAATTTGATTGGAAACAGTACATTCACTACCATATACTGAACCAAAAGACCTTTCATGGGTTTTCAAGATGCCGGTATTTTTTTTAAAACATACTTTTTTTTTTATAAATAATATAATAATAATAAATTTGTCAGTGTAAAAACAATAAAAAGATTCATTTTATTTCCGGAATGAAGATTATAATATCATGCATCGGAAGAGAAAAATGCAATTGTAAAAACAATTACATTCAATAATTACAGTTATTTAATACCGACATTAACATTCATGCGAGATTAATGGTCTGTGAACGTTTTATTGTGATTAAAAAGTGTTTCATATAAAATTAACTTTTCCTTTAATTAATTATTCATTACTTTTCTTATAATTACTAACAATTAAATGCCATTAATAATATCACTTAATATATTATTTTCTTAGCGCATTTTATTTTTTACAAAAGATCTTACAAAAATCTTGTTTTTTAAAAATTGTAATTGTTTATTTTCTGATAGTTTCTGATTTAACTGTATTGAGGGAAAGGAAATCGTGTTATAGTGTTCTGCTATGAATATAGTTTCACAAAAAGCAATAAATCCTTTCCAGCCATTGTCTTACTTAGCATCTTATAGCTCAATGAGGAAACACAATTAGTTTGACAAACGAGTTGACATTTTGGCTTATATTTTAATATTATTAAGGATAATAAGCGTTAAGCCAAGCAATGGTAGTCATTTTGTTAGAAAAAGTTTATTAAAACAACATATTTGCGGCCTCATTGAATAAGTAGTTGAGTCAAATTTTCTCTAAAATGAGTTTCATTTACTGAGGCAAATCGTGTAATTCTCGTTGTTGTTGGCTTGAGGTGTAGTCATAATATAAGCAATGATTCCATTTTTCAAGCCACTACATTTAGCCCGTATTTATTACGAAATAGTACGATTCCTCTTTCCTAAGTACACGAAACTCATTTTTGAGAAAATTCTAATTAACAACGTATTCAACGGGGCTGTAGACATATCGTTCATAATATTTACTTATAACGTAAGAAAACATTTGATTTTTGATATGGTGCCACTACAATGAAGGTTCTGGGATTCAATACATGGTAGAGACAGTACTGTTTCTTGGGCAACGGTTGTGCAGGGAAGTGATTTATTTTAGATCACACTCAACCGCCAGATTCCCCCTCTTATTTTGGACACCAACATATTTTAATGTAAAGTTAATGTGCTTATAAAAATCTCTAGAAATATTTGTGTCAATGTGAAAGGTTTAAAGAATGCTCATCCTAGATGAAGATAGTTCTTGGCGTGGTTTCAACCGCTGCAACAGATAAGTAGAACACTCCTTCACACTTCGTCACTATAACGGAACAGCCATGAATACATCGGCGATAGTTAGGAAAGAAAAGTCTTACAGTTATGGAATAAATTTTCAAGACATTACTCATTTTTTGTAAGTAACCTACTTCAGGTAATGAGGTTCTATTTATTTTTAAGTGATCTGGGTAGAGCACTGGGAAAATTCGGTTGTGGTATATAACAATTAATTTGTTAACGGTCAGGGATAGACCCTATGAGATATGGAGACTCTCGTAGGGCTCACTCAGTCTCAATAAAGCGGGTGCCCTTAATTTGCGTGATCTATAACACATCACCTCCCTACACAACCGTTGTCTCTGAAACAGTAAAGTCTCTATCAAGTACTGAAACTAAGACCCTTTATGGATAATAGTTTGCTTTTTTTTATACATCTATAATTATTATTCACAGTGACGGATATAATATGTAGTATTATGTGTTCTCAGATAAATCACAAATAAATTATGTGTGAATTCATGATAGGGTATATATGATGCATGATATGGTATATATGCTCGAAAAATTTGTATCTACTTTTCCTTATTGCTGTTTCCATGTACTCAATCGCGACATACAGTTCTATTTTATTAGACCAGTCTTCTTCTCCTATTTGGCCGTGGGCACGTCTTAGATATTTTTTTTTTTCATTTTTAGAAATATCTCCAAACTATTAAACCCCATTGTTTCCGACACTCCTAGTATCACCTAATTACTGTTTTATAGTGTTTGATTTTTAATTTTATTACTAAAACTTTGTAAGAACCTCCATTTTACAACTGCAGAGTACTTGGTTAAAGAAAAGTTTGCACTTGTTTATAAAAGTTTATATTAAAATATCATAACTTGAGTTATTATGTAGTTGAAGATTTTTCTTCTATACGACTTCACTGAACTCTTAAGCTTCTATGGGTTCTCGTCTTTTTTCTTTGCATATTAATTACATAACATTTTCAACCGTGGATTTTATTTTACTTTAATTAAATAGCATAAAACAAGGTTAAAAAATAAAACAATGAATACGATGTATGTTTTAAAAATAAAAATGTCAGCGAAAAGTATTAATGAACTTTATTTAATGTCATTTTTTTCCCGGATTCTCACACTTGTGAGTTCTGTTAAAATTTAAATATTAACCTTATGAGAAAGAATTATTTAAATAAATCCTCCTGCCTTAACGAGCTCGTTCTGATTAGATAAACATTTTGTTCCGGTATAACTTTACTTAGCATATCTCTGAACAGCCTACTAATCGCCAAAGAGGTTCAGGAGTTGGAATACATTAGAGTAGAAACATATTTTTAAAACTCTGGGATTGCTTAAATATAATATAATATATATGTATGTGCATTTATATATATATATATATATATATATATATATATATATATATATATATATATTATGTTTTTTTTTATTTGTTCATTATTGTTATTCTAAAGGGACTTGGTCCCAGAATAAAGTTTATTTTCTATTCTATTCTATTCTATATTAGTTGTAGATAAGATCATGAAGCTTCTATCCTTTATACCTCATTTCTAACGATATTCCCTCGTTACATTATTCTTACATAGGTGAACATTTTATTAATTATACTAAATTAAATCAACTTTTTTATATAATATTGTTTTTATAATATCTTAAATTATAAATCACTATCATTGTCAAAAATAATATCATTACTGTTGTTATAATAAATAATAATAAATAAAGAGAAATATTGAAGAAATAAAGAAAATGTTGAACGGGCTACCATCTATATCTTTCCATCTATGTCTTTTCCCTATAAAAAATATTTGTGTTTTTAAATACGGCGATGTCTGAAATTGCTCATCGTTAACGTTTTGGTTATTTACTAGGATAATTATGCTTATTCCAATTTGTATATGATTGTCAATATTATAATAACCTATAAATGTGCCAATCAGTTTAGTAACGTGTTCAACTACATAGCAAGGACCACCATTAAATGCACCAGAGATCAAAAATAACATAGGAAAAGACATTAAAATACGTCCTTGAATTAAACACCTGTGTCACTCAAACAAATTATTTGTAATGTGAAGGCTGATCGGAGTTTGGGCCAATGAGGAAACACGAATAAGCATGAATGCGTTGAAGTTTCGGCCGAAATTTTAATTATATAAAGTTATTTTACTTTTATATAATATAGCCAATATTATATTTATAAATTAAATAAAGCCAAGGGATGACAGCCATTATAATAGTAACAAATTATTCATACGCATATTACCTTTCGAATTTTTGGTGAAGATATCTTGGATACAAATGCAGATAGGTATATAGATAGGTAAATACGTTTGATGATACGCTCTGATATAAATGAACATTGAAACAGTTTTTTTACTTTCAAAACCTTGCATATTGCAGGGAGCGGAGTGATTTATTGGTTTAGCGCACACTTGCCTTGCAGAAGGTCCTGGATTCAAACCCTGCTCGCTTGTAGATTTTTATTTAATCTCTTAGGGCACGGAGATGGTGCCTAAGGAATCTAGAACCTCCCTGGGGCTCGCTCATCTTCTATAAAGTGGGTACCCAAAATAAGGGTAAGAATCTGACGGTTGAGCGTGATCTAATAGGACAAAACACATCCTTGCCCAACCGTTGTCTAAGGATCATAACAATGTCTACCATTTACTGAACCCAAGACCCTTCGTGGGTTGTAGTGACATAATTTTTTTTTTTCATTTTTATCGATATGAGGTTCCCAAATTCTAAGGTTAGCATCCAAAATCTTTTATTTAGTTTACAGGCCTATACAGTTGATTGTAAAGATCTAAAAATGTTGTTAAAAAAAAAGTGGATGAGGGATCTATTACTATAGATTATTAAATCATGCGAATGGAGAACTACCGCTGAGTACTGTTCTTCTTCATGTCTTCCATGTCATTCTATATTATTTTCCTGTCAGCCAATGTGCTGATTGTCAATTATTTGTATTTGACAGGTGTGGATACAAATATAAAGAGGAAAAAAATTTGTTGTTGTAGATTTCTTTATAAATATATTAGTTTATAAGCTTTTAATGAATTTCTGACGATGTGTGTCATTTCCCCGTATCAATTCGTTTCGTCATGTATTTAGTAATCAGTCTTGATTAATAATTTTAAATTACAATATATATATTTAATAAGTAAGTAATTAATATATATATATATATTTTTTTTTTTTCTAGGTAAGTGATTGCTGACAGTCTGATTTACAGATTCTTTCATTTTCAAACCGTATGTATGCCACCATTTTTATGTTATTACATATTTTTGTTTTTTTTTTCTTTAAAAGTTTATATTAATCTGTTTCTTTTGCCTTTAAATCTAATTAAATTAGCTTGAAATAATGTTAAATAAAAACTTTGATTCGTTCTTCCGTCTTCGTTCATTATCGTCGGACCAGTCGGAACTCAAACTGAGACCAGTTGATCATATTCCATTGCTCATCATTTTATTTCCTGGAACACTGTCCCCTTATCAGTTCCATTTCAGTCCCTTGAATCTGTCCCATGGATTCAAGGGCACTGATAACGCCCATCATCATTGTGATTTATATTTTTCTTATCAGATTCGCAATTGTACGATTAGAATAAAAAGATTTTTCAATAGAATTAATCTTTTTTTTTCTTTAATTCTGAGAACTACAGTCACTTTTGTTAGAGTCCAGGCTTCATTTTTACGATTTTAAATCGATATGAAGATTTATTTTGATCTATATTTTCTGAATTGTTTTTTCATTGTTCATCGTATGGATTATTTCTTCAGCTAGTCATTCTATTTTTTTTATTACTCCTACCTATTTTATTCATAATTTTATTAAAATCTGTCTTTCTTCCCATTTTCATAAAAATAAAAACATAAATGTCCGATCTTAGACATTCTTGTATACACGGCGATGTATATTTTATAGTGATGACCAAAACTAACTTGTAAACTCTTTCTACCGAATATTTCGAAGAAAAGATGAGAATTCAAAATCGAATAATGAATCTTCTCATGTATTGGAATCCTTATTTAACATCGGTTTGGTTTGTAAAATGAATTTTGGAATCTGAGAAAATAGAGAGCATTAGTTATTGTCAATCATCAATAAAAACGATGGTTTAATGTAAATGTGTACAGTATTATAGACAGTTTGGGGAGCGAGGTAACTCAGTAAGATAGAGCGCTGAGTTACTATGCTGATGGTTCGGGTTCAAATCCGGCGGTGGGAGATAAATTACTTAATCTCTCAACACTCACGAATGAATCTTGTGGGACCTTTTTGCTCTCCAGTGGTTAAACCAGCCTCTATAAAGTGAGTACCCTTATTCGGGGAAAAATGTGGTAGTTGAGGGTGATCTCAGACAAATCACCTACATACACAATCCTAGAAACAGTACAAGTCTCTTCAAGACACCTGCATGGGTTGTAGCGGTACAATTTTTGTTTGTTATTATATAACGTGCAATCATTTATTGTTTTTAACTTTTTTTTAAGTTATAGAAACCGGTTGAAGGACATATTTTTATTCCATGTGAATACTACAGCATGTTTACTTTTAATTAAACTAAACGCAATATTCTATAATTCCTTTCAAATAGACATAGTTAAACTCAAATTCATTAACCATGGATTTTCTACTCAGCACATCAGTAAATTGTGGTTACTTGTGTAACTCTTTTGCTTGGATAGAGCGCTGATTTGCTGCAGGTTCTGTGGTAGATAAACTAGTTACTTAAATAGGATAATTTTAAGATAAATATGGTTCATTCTTATAATTTTTTCCTTTTTTTTAAAACTGGATTTATTTGATATATAAAAAAAAGGAAAAAATTATAAGAATGAACAATCAAGGTGAAATCCGAGCACCAACTGCATCTAATAACAAATTAGATAAATATGGTTTTAAATATGAACGTTACAAATTTAATTTTTAGTTCAATTACCAGAAGCAGGCTCATTGTTTTCGTTTAGTTTCTTATTTCAGATTGTTTCAAAGACAGGAAAATGGAAATGCTGAGCGTTGTAATTTAAAATCCCATTCACTTACTTCATTCCAGTTTAAGGTTGTTTCTCTCTCTGTTCTTATGTCATCCCTTTAATGTTACAGTTTATAACAATTAAAAAAGCTGTTGTGAACTTACTTATTCTTTTCAAATACAGAGATTATCACTTCCAGAGACACAGTGAAAGTCATATCAAGTATAGCTCGTGACGAATTTGTATTGTACGGACAGATTTCTCCCTCTAAAAGGTCATTAATGATACATTAGGTTTGAATAAAAACGGACTTTATTTTGTAATATCCTTATGCAATATCCTAACAGTGTAATCAATTATAGTAAATCATATGTTTTTGTCTATTTTCACTGTATATATCAGTTTTGTTTATGTTTCTTTCTTTATCATCTCTAGTCATTCGACGGAATGCATCAAACTTTTAGATGATCTTTTTTATTACCCTTCACTAAGTTATGTTGTTAGTTTTTCTTTTTGTTGCTCTTTATTTATTTATCTTTATTATGTTACATTTTTGAATAATATACCTAAAACTATATTATGAACTTATCTTCTTCTTGAGGAACGGATTTGCCCCGACTGTGAGGTGGCCCCTGGTAGCTCAAATGGTAGACAGCTGTCACGGAGAGACGGAATTTTTCTTCCTCTATTTTCTCTGTTTATATTAAAAAATTATAATAATAAAAAAAGAGGAAAACCTAAACCACAACATCCCATGGGTTCAGTATATATTAGAGACCGTGATATTTCTAATGGTGCAGAGAGGTCATTTGCCTAAGTTCACGCTCAGCCACCAGTTTTTCCCTCAGTTAAGGATGCCCACGTTAAAGAAGCTGGGTGAGCCCAGTTAAGGTCTGAAAAATCCCAGAGAGTTCACCGTGGCTGTTAATAGATTAACGGATTTGAACCGGCTTGATATATATTTATACAAACCCTAATATCTTAGTTTTCAATAAAATAACTACAATTTTTTTCTTTATGGATTGTTTTTGTTATTGGTATTTTTTAAGCTTTGTTTTCATTTTTCATATTAACATATATATTTTGTTCTTTAAATTTCATTTTAATAGTATCTTTGAATACGACTAATCCTTTTTGGTGATAATGTTTATTTTCATTGCGTAATCTAATTAAATCTGATTAAAATGCAATTATCTCCCTTCAATAATATTACTTCCTTTGTTTGTTTTTTCATCTTGCGATCGAAAGGAGCTCCAATTGAATCTTATTGAATAAGCAACGTGGAATGTGTTCGAAAGAATGTGCCCCATATCTTATTCATCCCAAGTCAAAGGCTTATTGCCAATATTACTATTCTAACATCCTATATTATAATAAAGTTAACTGCTTTCTAACTTCAGCTGATCTTTGTAAACGTGGTCTAAATTTATTCATAATTATTAATTCAATATTATATTAAGTAAAAGCAAGAGAAATATATTGATTTATAATTCATTAATTTATTCATAATTAATTGTTATTATTCATATAGGAGAAAGTAGATCGTCTTTAAATTATTTACTAATAACCTATATATTGTTCAAATAATTGCCTAACTTTCTTATGATAAATTACATTGTTAATTGTGTGTTTCTCTTTTACTTTATTCGTTCGTAAAAGAAAAAAAAAACATTCTTTAGATTTTCAATGGGATTATTCAGTGTATGGTACTTAAAAAATCGTAATGATAGAATTAACACCAAATGTTTATTGTGTTTAGCATAATAACTATTGGTTCTCCATGGCAGACTGTGTGATACTTAGGTCTTAACGGATAGTTAATACTAAATCTTGACACACATTTAACTTGGAATTTTCATACTTGACTGATCACCGTTTCAGGCTACCTAGATCAATTCAATTCTAACTAGACAAACGCTCTTAGCTTAGCAATTAATTACAAAAGATTCATTTACATCACTATTATAAGACTTATTTGGTTTTATGTGGTGGAGATTTGAGGGTTCAATAAGCCATCGAATTCCTTTTGGTTCCAATCTTTACAATCTTAAATCTTTCGTAAGCTCCTTGCTTTGTTACAAATAAAGTCATCCATAATGATCTTAATGTCCCACTTTTTGCTGATTTGGCCCAAACCTTGATGACCAACTTTATTCCCACTCAAACCCAGTGATATTGAACCTACCTTCTTCTTCGATTCCCGATAATCCCCCAAAGCATATGAAAAGAAAATGGCCATGTGACCTTTAAGTTAAATCTATTATTTGAGTACTACTGTTGTCTAGTTTCTCTACTTGCCTTTATATAATTGCCATTATATCTGCAGCGTCGAAGAATGAGTGGTTAAGTAGAATTTAAACCAGAGAGAGTTATCTTTGTTGAGAGAGGCGGAATCGTTCAGATACCAGCGGTGTCAGGACATGTAAATGCATCATTGCTATAATAACATTCGCATAGATCAATTCCTTGCTGTCTATGTAACAGCGGTTTATTATGTTCCTTTTATTTATTCTACGATAGCATAACTTTATAAATCGTGCCAATTATCTAACTCTTCCTGCATTAAATTAAACCTTTTGGCATCAATCTGATGAAATAACTTCCATTATAGGTTCGAAAATTGCACCTTCAACTGTGCGATCATTTTCAAGGAATCTTCTAACAATGGTCCACAATAACAACCATTAAGGAATCTATTTCGATCGTTCTTCACGATAATCGATTTCGGGCAGGAATCATTTGCTTCCTATTGTCTTAGCGAATACAATGCCTTGAGAAATTCCTCAGGTTCAAGTTCCTTGTTCCCATCAGACAATCCGAGTCTTCGTGATGTAGTATGTGGCTCCCTTGAGGGTATTGATCCAAGAATAGACCTCCGGATCCGTTTTAGAAGCTTTAAAAAATGGCTTCGTGGACAAGAAGGCTCGAAGCTGATAATGAATACAATAATAACATATCAGATTTGGCTGACGCATTCTTTCTATTAGTCCTCGAGCGTTTTCGTTTTAGCTCTGATCCTTCATTGTGGATTCTAATCCAATCGAAAGTTCTGACTTTATTGAAAACTTTTCTGATTTGGTTTTACCGTGATTATACTTGCATTTATTTGAGATATTTGTAAACACAGATTTTTTGTATTAAAAACGTTTTGGCATATTTATGGGGACTGAATTTATAGCTGTTTTCCAAATAAAATGAGAGCTAAACGCAGCTTTTATCTTCGCAACGTATGCGCTATGAGAACGAAACGATTCCACTTCCTTCAAAACAATTAACTCATTTTGGACAAAAGTCGACTTAATCACTTATTTACCGGGGCATATTTAGAACATATCTGGTCTATTGATGTATGATGGTCCACGAACGAACGAATCTTTAGCATACAGAGTCAAGTGGTTCACATGGAATCTGGTAAGGAAAAAGAGTATATAGATGTTGAAAAGGGAAAGGTAAAAAGAGACCTTCATAAATGTTAAGACCGAGGAAAAATTCCAACGAAATGGCCCGAGGTCTTCAAACTAAAACAGAAATTGAAAGTATCTGTCCAATATTTCGCTCATTTAGGCATCCTCAGGCTAGAATGAGAATAACAGCAATTTTAACAAAACATGTTATCTTTATCCTTATGATTCATTAGTTGCATTTGAGCTTTGGAGGTGGTGGGATGTTTCCATTTTGCGTTATTCGTGTTTTCTTAAAATTGCTATTATTTTCTTTCTACCATGAGGATGCCTGAATGGGCGAAATGGGACAGATATTTTCAATTTCTGCTTTAGTTTGGAGACTTTAGGGCTTTTCGTTGGATTTTTCCACGGTCTTAAAAACAGTATATGTTTCCGATCCTATGTTTTTTATTGATGTCTATTGACACTTTGAAGGTACCATTTCATAATATCAGTTTTTAGTCCATGTATAATTTATATATTACGCAACATTAAGGAATTCCTTATGTATGAAATGGAGCATGTACTTTTTTGCCTTCCTTCATAATAACTAAACTTTCACCCCGCCTTGTTGCCGGATCGTTCAATAACCCTAAGAATTTTTATCCAGTAAATCATCAAGATGTACAGAATGTGTTTTGGCCTGATATCAATTAAAGTTTCATATGCTGTATGACATACTAATGCGATGTGATAGTAACAAGGCACGGCGAACCCTACGGCTCGATGCCAAAACCACCAATCTCTGAGTACAAACTTCCGTTATACCCCCATCAACGCCTCGGTTTCTCTCTCGGATATATACTAGTCGACCAAGCGCTGATTATTTTTTAAGAATTCGTTCGTTACTCATCCTAACAACCTTACGAGCCTATATTAATATTCAAAAGGCTATCCCTTCAATTATTTTAACCGGGTGCATGATCTGCAATTCCGTGTCGTGTTATCTCCCAAGTCCACCAGTAGTCTTATCCTTCTTCGGACCGAATATTCCACGCAATACTTTATTTTCGAATACTTTCGTCCTTCGGCGTTAGCGACCTCAAAATCCATATTATATTGGATAAATTGGATCTCAGTACTCGGGAAATAGTTAATATTACTAATTCTTAAAGTTTAAGTTGTAAAAGTAGGGTAAACAAGTTGTGGAATGGTTTGACAATCCTCATCTACCATTTCGTTCAAGTAGTAAGGAAACTGTGTAGTGTAGTTTATTGGTTCTTCTTCTTCTTTTCGATGCAGCCACTAGGGACTACGTGTCAATTTCACTTCTTCCTATTCTGTCGTTTTCTCTTCCGTTCTTCCCAATCTTTTTTCCATCCTTTCACTGTGCTTCTTCTTTCATTCCTATGAGCACTTCCTCCCAGGTTTCTTACTAACTCTTCTCTAGAATCCCTCCATACTCAAGATCCTCACTAACCACAGTGTCCTGTTATCTTATATTATTTATGTACTACCCGAATTCACTAGGTAGTCGAACTTTTCTTCCAAAAGTACTTGAATATTCTTTTCGTTAATCTATATCATCAGGATTCCATCAGCAATCATCTATTCTGATAGTATGACCAAAAATAATAATAAATCAATACAACAATGTAGCTTTTTTTTACTTTAATTGATTATGTTCTTTTCATTTCTCGTTGTTCAATTGAATATGTTTAGTTTCTTCTTCGGAATGGCGTAAAACTGCATACTAAATAAGTTTGTTCTGAGGACTATCGATTTGAAAGTTGCTATATTGAATTAGGTAATTGAATTAGTCGTCCCCTATTGTCCACTAAGCGGTCGCTGGGCCGATTTGTTCCAACATGGCCTATTTGCAAACCGACTCGCTTTCTGATAGTTATTTCTTTTTCATACTTTATTTATAAATATTTTAATTTTTTGTATTTAGAAACAAGATAACCGTTAAGTAAGTCTTTAGAGCAATTGCACGGTTTAAATAAGGTGAAAAACTAATCTCTACCGATTAAATAAAAGGGCCTTTTCTTGAACGGTAGATATCTCATAGTAAATAAAACAGATGTAAGTTATTATAAAAAAAAAAACCTACACCACTTGCAGCGTATTACTAAGTTGATTACAAATATAATTACTATATAATGACATAGTTACAATGACATATAATGACATGAAATTAGGTGCATCTAATAATTTTATAATTAAGATATTATAAAAAATATATAATTTATTAGTATAAGTGAAATTCATAAAATAAATTTATCAATATAATTTATTTAAAAAAATAATGTTATCTTATGTGCAAACAAAAATACTATATGGTAAAGACAGTAATGTATCAAGGACAATGGTTGTGCAGAGAGGTGATTTGTTTAACCGCCAGTTTTTCCTCCAATTTATAGTACCCACTTCATAGGGTATATGGATCCCAGAGGCAGCTACGGGTTAACAGATTAAATATGTATTTTATATTTATCCACCAAATCTGAATTTAATCCCAGAACCTTCAGCTACTCTAATAACTATAATACAATAATAACCTACTATAATACCACTATAACCATTATTATGGTCCCAAACATATCAGTTGACAAAATGAAAACAGAAAACATGAAAGAAATGACAAACTATTCAGAATTCAGCCAGTCGGAGCCCAGCCAATCAGATCACTGGAAGAATAGGTACCACTCCCTTATCAGGAATCTATAAATAAAGAAGTAGAGAAGAACATTTACAGTCTGATTAAGCCCTGAGGAAGCTTGTGGTATGGTCAGTGAAACGTTGGCAAAGAACTTGACGACACGGTTGAAACCAAGAAAAATACGTGATGAATTGAATGAAAATATTGACCGTGGCAAAGCAAGAGGGTATTTAGTTTTTCACTTTTAAGAAATTATTTATTTTACTTCCGCCTCATCATTTTCTTCTCCATGTTTATAGGCTCAACTAATATTTATTCAAAATTCTACGTAATAAATTTAAATCCAGGTAGTTTACATTGTTATTACTTTGTTTTACATAATTAAAGAACATATAGACTGTTATACATTAATAACTATCCAAATATTGAAAAATTAAAGTGATTTTTATTATAGAATTTGGACGAAAAAGATTTGGTATAATATAAAAGTTTCTACGAAATGCTTGCGCTAGATGCAATTCATCACTTGGGTAATTGACCACAGTTTTTACTAAATGATCTATTTACATCATCGCGAGGCCACTGACTCTCGGGAAAAAAACCGGTCCACCCATTCATGTTCTCATGGTTGCCGACTCTCAAGTGTAAAAGATTTCCACTCGTTTTGAGAACAAAATAAATCAGTTATTGTTGGACCGATTCGTTACAACTTTTAGAAAGCTAGTCTATCTTTCTAGATTGCTTTAAAATAAATATAACATTATTCAATAATTTTTTCGTATTACAAATAAAGCAATGTAAACAAGAAACTCTGATCCGCTAAAAACCTTGAAGGGTCTTGATTAGTACATGGTAGATATGAGGAAGAAAATGGTTCGGGTGGAGGTGAAGAAAATTCTCTATATAGGAAGAGGTTTATTGGTAAGGCCTGCAATATGGGTGGAAACGTCGGATTTCCAATAAACAGTTCTCCCAATATTCTTGACCCTCGCCCGCACCACTTTCTCTCTTATATATACAAGATCATCTAATTTTATTCTACATGGTAGGTAGTACACTGTTTCTGGGACAGTAGCTGTGCAGTGAGGTGACTTATCTGAGATCATTATCAACCTCCAGGTCTTACCCTCAAACAAAAGTACTCTTTGTTTTTTACTTTTTAGAGCCTGGGTGAGGCTGAGGAGGGTTTGCAGATCCCAAAGGTTCCATCTAATGCTATAAATAATATTTATGTCAGCCGGATTAAATCCGGAGTCTTTATCACAAACAACTCAAATTTATACACACTGAATATAAATGTATCAAATCTCTTCATTGACAAATACATCAGTATAATAAAAATATCCGGTACTTGTGTCTTAACACAGCCCTGGTTACTTTAGCCGACTTGTTCGCATGCGCAAGCAGTTACATTTTGTAACTGTTACATTTCTAACAGTTACCTTGTATTTATTGGAGTTAAAAAATTATCAACAATTAGAAATCAAAAGAATTCATTGAAAAATGGAATATAATAATAATAATGAACAATTATGAAATAAAAGTAATGAAAAATTAATTTAAAAAAAAAATTAAAAATGTAATATATGATGAACAATTAACTAAACAAGAATGGACAATGAACAATTAAAAAATACATATAATAAAAAATTACTATAATTAAAGAAATAAGTTATGAAAAATCACAATATTTTATTGACAAAAAATTTGTTTACGCATTTAGATGGAAAATGCGTCGAAACACACTTCAATATCATGATTTTAATTGCATTTCCAAACGAAACGTTCACCACAATACAATTTCATTTCATGGGAATTGCTACATTTTCTTTATTTTGGTAAAATATTTCGCTCCTGCAAAAAAATAGTAGCTTGATCTTCTGTTGTGGGCAAATCCCAAATACGCATTTTACACTAATTAAATAAATAACTAACATAATTACAACGAAAAATCTATAACAAACTAGCAAACAAACAATAAACAACAAAAAACGAACAATAAATCAGCAATAATCAAAACTCAGTAAGCAAGAAGAAACATAGAACAAATCAGCTGTTAGAAATATAGCTGTTACAAAATGTAACTGCTTGCGCATACGAACAATTCGGCAAATGTAACCAGGGCTGCGTTAAGACACAAGTACCAAATATCCTTACATCGTTCTCACTTTTTCATTCAAAGAAGTATTATAAAAATAATATAATGTAAAAAAAAATAGTGTATCATTACAACCCATGAAAGGCCTTGGATTTACAACATAGTAGATACTGTGCTGTTTAAAACGTAATGATTGAGCTGGAAGAATTACCAGAGATCACTAACAACTAGGTTAGTCTCGAATTGAGGCTACTATATAGAGAGTGGGTGAGCCCCAGGAGGGTCTGATGACCACATAGGGACCAAATATCGCTGTTAACAGATCAAATAATTTATCCTAGCTGGATTTTTACCCGGGACATCGCAGCTTGGAACTCTACCACTGAGGTACACCGCCCCCAAAATAATGTAAAACGAAATAAAATTTGAAGATCCATATCTATATATTTTTCCATTTTTGTTGTTGTTTATTCTTTTCTTGAACGATGCTTCGAGTTGGAGTACTCAATCTAAAACAGCCCTTAAGGGCTCTTCAGGTAAGGAGTACCCAGAACTTGCACTTGTCCCTTCCTCGGGTTGTTAGTAACTGCTATTATCTCTTCTTTTTTTTTGCTATTATATTTTTTACAGTACCTGCAACTAACGTTTATCTCTTGAGTGCTTTCGCTTGAGTTGCCATTTTTATTTTTTTATTATTTGTTTACTTTTTTTGGAAGCGACAATATTGAACACTAATCCATTCACTTATATCTATTAAAAGTATTTAATATTATTTTTTCGATATATTAATCGATTAATAATATAGGAGTGTTACAGTTGAATAAAATCTATCATACTGGCATTAAAATTTTTTAAATATCCATAATATTTTTAAATGTAATAGATTTATTTCTTTATTTAATTTAGTCATTGAAATTAACACCGATATTATAACAATACAACAAGTAAATGACAGGAATAATACATAGTGGCAAGGATAAAGACACGTAGAAAAACTAGTTAATGGTAGTACATATTCAGATAACAAATTCAACATGGAAAGTCACGATGCCATCTTCTTTTCAGACCCCTCGGAGGTTTATCAGGAATTGAAGAAGTAGCTAGGTTTGAAGCTAGTGGGAATAAAGTTTGTAATGAAAAGATTGATATCGGATTTGGGCCGAATTGGCAACAAATGGGACATTAAGGTCATAATGGATTATATTCGTAACAATTTAAAATAATAATATAGTATTTAGATAATATTTTATTTAGGGAGGGATAGAATGGTTCGAAAATTGGTTCTTTTTGTATACTTTAACATTTACAGATTTATTTGACTTATTCTAGAAGGCTTAGAAAGTTTCGTATATTGTACAACTATATTAAAGAACTCGTTTCATACTAAGCTGTATGCATATATGTATGTATTTATTATACATAATTATTATTATTGTTATACATAATATATTAGGTATGATATACTTTTCGAAATACCCATCCCATATCTGAATGGATCATACTAACAGCTCCCTCCCATATTGAGTTGCCACACCTTTCCCACATTCTTTGGTTGGTACTTTCCTACAGGAATCCCATCCATGGTAGAACCTTCCCTTCTCTGTAGGGTTGGCCTCAATACAAGTCTTTTAAGGAAGCCTGACTATGGTTGTGGATCAACAATCATTCAATTTGATTTCGTGAAGAATTTCCTTTAAAAATCAAACATCTTTGGAATTCGTAGCGGCGGAGACTTAGGCCGTCAAAAGTACTTTAGAATTTAAAAGAATTTATTATGACTTAGTATAATCAAATAATATAAATTGAAATTGATAAAAATGGATAAAAGTATAATTAAAAGTAACAATCAACGTTGATTTAACGTATTTAAAGCGACACGTCTGTTTGGAGTGTTGATATGAGATGTACTGTATTTTATCTTCATTTATATAAAGTTATTGTGTATGCCTGGTGTTTATTTCCATTGGCATTCTATTTTATTTTGTTCAAAACTGTAGGAATGTCTAGATGCGTGTACGATCAGATTTAGATTCTTCATATTTTCAAGCTTTAACACAGTATTTTTGTAGCAAAAAATTGTTGAAACGCCCATGATTAAGAAATTATTCATCTGCTGTCGCCATACATATACGTATAAATCTGCCAGTTGATCGGTTTATATTATGAAACAAAACGTGTTTTTGTCATAAATCTGAAGCAATCTCGTATTATTGCAACTTTTCTATTTACAACATGGGATCATCTGCATTGAGAATAACAAGAATAATATGATATTGATCTTCTTTACCACAAGAAATCATTAGAAAATGTTTTACTGTTTTGTTTATTATTGTTAATTAATATATGCAGCTCAGTATGTACAGAGCTGAGTTGCCACGCTGAAGGTCCGGGTTCAAATCCGACTGTGGTAGGTGAATTATTTAATCTTTTAACAACCACTGATGGAACCTGAGAGACTAAGGGACCTTCTTGGGCTTACCCAACCTCTATAAAATGGGTACCCTTATTTGAAGGAAAAACCAAGCGGTTGTGCGTGATAGTGCAATCTCTACCATTTATTAAACCTAAGATCCTTCATGGGTTGTAGTGGAGCATGTTATTTTTTGTTAATAATATATATTTTTTATGTATATCTGATATATAATTAGAAATATTTTGAAATTTGGCGGAATAGCTGCTATGGGTATCGAATTACACGAGGCAGGTTCTTAGGCAGGCTAAAATAGCGTGTGAGTTTTATTTGAATGGAATGCTTGTCATGTTTTGATTCCTATTGCCTGATGTAAGTCTTAAAATAGAGGTGATTCCTGTGGGTTGCCTGGAAATCACGGGGTAGCTTGAATGAGTTATAGATGAAGATATTTATAGTTTTATTTTTGTATGAGCAAAAATCGAATGGATTAAAAATATTAAAATCTCGTTTCCAGACTTGTGTAGATATGTTTATTTTTCCTGCAAAGGATAGAGATTTAGGAAATATTAGTTTTTCAATCAATATTTCAACGGAAATATCTATTTTTAATAATTTTGTACGTTCGAATCCCTCATAACTCCATGACAGCCATATAAAGATGAAATATTGTATTTTAGATTATTGTAAAACACTTGGGTTGTTCACATCCAATTTTTCACACTACCATCATTTTAGTGTTTTACATAAAGCTCTGAATACATGGTCAACTAAAATTCAATTACAATGTACTATTATACTTACCAAATTTTTCCGAAATTCGTACATCAATATAAAACAAATACTGAATTGTTGTTAAAATTTGGAAAAGGAAATGTTATATTACTTGAAACTCTAAGCTAAATTGGGAAAACAATATTCTTATTCTCCATAAGTAAGAGTATATATAATGATGAAAAGAAGAAATACAATAAAAACATATTTTTTTTTCCTGAAGGGTTCGTATCCGGCTGTGGCAGATAATACGTTTCGTCTGTTAACAGTCGGGGATTGACCATGTGAGATGATAACAGTCTCCTGGGACTTAGCCTCTATAAAATGGGTTACTTTAATAAGAGGAAAACCTAGCGGTCGAGAGTGATCTTAGACAAATCACCTTGCACAACCGTTGTCTTTTCTCTTCAACGTACTGAACCCTAGACCTCTTTATAGTACAGGATTTTATTTATTTTATTTTTTTGGTACAATTTAGTCATTTATTGTTTTTATTTGTACCTTTTTTTTATTATTATTAATTATTACTTCGTCTAAATTAGTTTCGGATGAGTATGTGAATACTGCGAATTCCCGCTATAAAATTTTAAATACGAAGCGCCTGCAAATTTCGTCATCGCGGAAATTATTCAGTTTGTATTGGCTGTCTCCTATCGTTCCCTCTTATCCATTATTTATCGGATTCTATTTTGGGCAATTCCTTCAGTTATTTATGCCCACTCGATTTCTGTCAATTCTGTTTGCCTATCCTTTGATCATTAAACTAATCAGTGACATGTTTCTGCGATGTATTAAGGACATAAATGTTTCATTAGCCTCAGGGATTGTAGATGTCATCTGTTCTTTTGTAGTCAGTAGGGTTTTTTGTTCCCACTTTAAGAATGTTCTAAGGCGATAAGTGCAGAGATAGCATCGTATTGATTTTGTGATAATTTTTTTTTCAGGGCCAAAGAAAATGAAGGGCCTAAATGAATGGATGGTATTAGGTCTTATCTAGATACATTTAAGAAAAAAAATTATGTACCGCTACAACCCATGAGGGTATTGAATTGGAGACTGTTGTTCAAAGCCACGCTTACACGCTTAACAGCTTTTTCCCCTACAGGTCGTCAGGTATGGATTATGACTGTCAACAGATCTGTCACAGCTGGATTTGATCCCAGAATCTTCGGCATAGAATCCCAGCGCTCTACCCACTGAGATAACTAATTTATCTCTTGGCCTATCACTTCCTTTACCCTTTCTTCTTCTTTCTGCGGGTATTGTCATGTGGGCTTTTGAATCTTCTTTTTACTTAATATTTTTTTAGAATCCTTTGTATCGGACCCGCATATGTTGAAATCTTGGATCTGTATTACTTTTCCATTTTTTTTCTAATATATGAGGCTTATGTAACATTAATTGAGCTATATGAATATGTGGAGTAACTCAGTGGGTGGATTGCCGAGCTGCTAAGCTGGTTCAAATTCGGGTGTAGCAAATAAATTCTTTGATCTGTAAGAGCCGCGAATGGACCTTGTAGAACCTTCAAACCCTGTTCAATAATGTGGACAAATCCACTCCCTGTTCAATAGATGCCTCGAAACTGCATCTACCATGTCTTCGAAGTCTCTTGATAGAGTTCAGCTCCTTTAAATATTAATTTAAGACAGCTATAAATTTAAAAAACTCTTATAAATATTTTTAAAGAAGAAAATAATCAATCTACTAAAAACATCAATACAACTATAGGTATACGGTACATGAATATATTGGAGCGGGATAGCTCAGTAAAGCATTGTATTGCTATGCCGAAGGCTGCTGGCTAAAATCCGACAGTATCAGATAATTTATTTTATGAACTCTGTAGAATCTTCAGACACTTCTGGAGCTCACCCAGCCTCTGTACAGTGGGTATCCTCAATTGGGGGTAAAAATCCTGTCTTGGAAACTCTAAAGACTCTACAATATAGTGAATCCAAGACCCTTCATTGGCTGTATCGGTATAGTTTTTTTTCTTTTTATGAACATATAATTTTTAGAATTGGTTAATGTGGTAAATGAAGGAAAGATGACGATGCTTGCCGAGATTTTCATTCAGAGGATTCGAACACACATTCATTCTGGTGCGTGTTTGAAGGAAGTGTAGCCATCTACAGATCTATTTCCGAATGCTTTCAGCTAAGGAAACAGAAATAGTCCCCTTACTGCGAAGTTACCAGCCGTCGCTAGATTGATTGATGTATGGCTAAACTTGACCCTTATTAACTCCCAAGATGTATTCATTAGTTGGAGCTTAACAAGTCTTTTTGGTTTATCAGCATTGATAATACTACATGTAATCATAAAAAAATAAATAGAGCCTTTTGGCTTAGGAAATAGAAATAACTTAATATAATTTACATTAAGATATATTTACTATGTATCAATGACCATCCATTTATCTTCTAATAGATAAACATAACAGTATGTTGGTCCTTTGTTCTATTGTTTGAATAGTTTGTGGGTTCCAAGGACTTAATTCATTACAACTTGTACCATGCTACGCCTACTTCACTCAAAGCTTCCTGCACGACTTATATTTCCTTCAGTTATGATGAAGTGGCGCCTTTTATATATTATTCAGATGACAGTTTTATTGCGAGAGAGTTCTTGTTCACTCAGAGTTATTTGTATATTAGATTGATATCGTTTCAAGAATATTATCATTTTAAGTTATTCGAGTTCTGTTGCAGTTTCGCTTATTTAGGCATTATGCAGAACAAAAGCCACTGCTGAGCTGTTTAATTGTTGATTCTATCAGAACTTTCAACTTTTTTTTGTATTCAATGTTATATCTTCTTCAATAAATACTTACGTTTGCTTATATCAGCCTTAAATTAAGCACTGAAGAGCTTATAGAATAGCAGCATGTTGGTCAAAAGGATTTGATAACTCGGTCGAAACCCGAAGGAATCTTTGATAAATGGATTCAAAATATTAAAGAGAATATTTAAATATTTCACTGTTTACTGTTGATATTCTAGATGTCATTTAGTCGTCTTATGTTCAAGAATGTATTATCACGATGCCTGGCCTGATGCATGGCGTTACTATTTTTACTTGAATCATCAATAATATAGACCTACTAGATTTTGCCCGCGGCTTCGCTCGCCTGGAATTTGGTCTGCCACATCTTTGCTATCTTGTGATTTCAAAAAAGCAACGGTTCCAACGAAATTTATCACTCATCGTTCTTTACATAGTCATAATAGAAATTACTTAAAATAAATTTTTGAGTTATATTTGGTTTTTAAGCAGAGGAAAAACCATAAATCTGAAGTTTGTGTGTCGTTTAATTTCGGTTCTAACCAACACCGATCAGCTAAATTGCTTTTCAAACTCTAGAAGCACTTAATAAATTATTCGACCCACATTGAATCGATTTCTCAAGCTTAATCAT
The DNA here is from genome assembly GCA_037127475.1 of Arma custos. NCBI lineage: Eukaryota > Metazoa > Arthropoda > Insecta > Hemiptera > Pentatomidae > Arma > Arma custos. Next base: position 45,880,305 of record CM073762.1, on the reverse strand, counting down.
GGAAAGATCGCACTTATTCTTTATAAGTTCTACTGAGAAACTACGCCACTTCTCGAGTTAAAAGGCCATTCCGGAATGATGAAGTTGTTATTTTATCAAGTGGACTCTCGAAAGACAAGATCCAGAGGACCGGCATTATCTGAACAGGCTACGTGATCGGGGTATCAATAAGGTGCTTCCTATAGGGAGGGTGGCCGTGCACTCCTATTGGACATTGGGAGTTGTATATTGATGCTTATTGACCATCTGCTATGTCAGTATTGGTCAATAGTGCCATTGATAAGGCAGTAATAATGACTATGTGTGTATGGGGGATTCTAATGTTATTCAGAGGAGCTCTGAGAGTCCTGAGTGGCCATACTGAAGTTTCCGGGTTCGAATCCGGCTATGGAAGATAATTTATTTAATCTGTTAACAGCCTGGGATGGTTCCTGTGGGATCCGGAGACTCTCCGGGTGTGCACCCATCCTGTATAAAGTGGGTACCCATATGTTTATATGTCATTTCATTGTGTTTGTATCTTGTATATCCAAACCTGAAGAAGGCATGCAGCGTGGGTCGCAACGTTGTTTTCAAGTAAATCAAATATCACCGCTAGAACCATTTTCTTTCCCATATATATATATATATATATATATATATATATATATATATATATATATACTATTTTTGAGAGGAATTAGTTGACTGGAAGATCAAATTAAGGATGGAATTAGTTGGGGGGTATAATTTATGACTGCTCCCCCCAACTAATTCCATCCTTCACTATATATCTACTAGTATTATTCAAGATAAATAATGTTTTCAATAAATAAATATTGTTCATATAATAGTGTTTGAATAAAATAAAATACTAATTGCTTCAAGATTCATCCATGTTAAGGATACCCAACTTTAGGATAAATGGTTTCATAAATTTATATAAATAAATCGCGGAATAAATTATTATATGCATATATTCTTGTTATACATTATATTTTCCTGGAATGATGCTTGTAATATGATTAATAGGAAAACCCCTCTTGTGAATCTTGCGGACTATGAATATTTGTTATTTTATCTATAAATTTGAACCAAGATGCATTCAACGTTCCAGTCATTATTCATCGTATAAATCTTTACTGGTCTTATCAGTTTAGGCTACGTGTCAATTTGATGGAACACTTCAAAAGGAGACTCATTAACTACCTTACTAGTCTGGTAGAGCGCTGAGTTGCCGTACCAAAGGTCCTAGGTTCAAATCCGGCAACTGGCAGGTTTTATTTAATTTGTTAACTGCCGGGGATGGATCATCCCCATCTTCACCCAGCTTCTATTAAGTGGGTACCCAAAATAGAGGGAAAATTTGGCGTTTGAGGGTAATCTAGAACAATTCAAAATTAGCCAACCGTTGTTCAAGAAGCTGTACAGTCTCTCCAACGTAATGAAACCCAGACCCTTGATGGGTGCTGGACTCTTTATTACATTATTTATGTCATTCAATGAATAAGAGTTAGGAGCCCACAAAAAATGGTATTTTCGGAAGCAGATTAGCGAATAATGTGAGAGAATCCTAAAGATGGAGTAAAGTTTAATTATTTTATTATATTATTGATTATCGCTTAAAAACCACATCACGATATTCTTCGAAGTATAGCTCTTAATATGCCACTTACTCCTTTCTCTCACACCCAACTGTGTTCAATCGTCCACACTCTTCAGGTTGTATAGTACTCGTTATGATGCAACTACACAGAGGGTTAGTCCCTACTCTACAGAATAGTGTTGCACAACTGCATTCGTTATTGTACTCATGTGCGTTGTTGAAGCTACTTCATTTCCTAGCTGAAGAACTAAGGTAGCTTTGAAGTATAATTATTAACTAACTAGTATTATTAGTATATATGCTTTTTCCAACTGTAATGAATGAAGCGACTCCTGGCTCATTTCTAGTTCAGTTCTAGACAGTTTCAAACTCTTAACAACAGTTTAAAGATTTATCCCCAACACATGTCTTCAAAAGAAAGCGGAATAAGCGGAGTAAATTCACAGTTAAGAGCAACCAACTTCAAGAGAGATTCACAACGTTAACTACAGGATGCAGGAAGTCTCGAAAATAGTTTTCCACTTCGCTTCACACCAACTTCCGACAGCCTGTAGTTGATGCTAACTTGCTCTGTTAACATCATATATCAGTTATTTATTAGGTCTATTGCTTCTTCAGCATTGTTGGTGGGGGGAATATGAATAAAGAATATCGAGAAGTTCAAGAACATTCTGGTGTTTCTGATATCCACAAAAAAAAACGAAATTCAAGTGGAGTCAAAGGCGCGGTTAAATGCAGGATATGCTTGTTTCTTTGTATCCTCTACATTACTAAGCCCGCATCTGTCGTCTCGAAATTTAAAAATTATAGTCTATAAAACTATTATTCTTGCAACGTTTCTTTACGGATATGAAGCGGGGCCGTTAACATTGAAGGATGAAAAACCTCTAAAGGAATTCGAAAATAAGATATTGAATAAAATATTCGGTCCGAAAAATTAAGAGACTACTTTATTAGCGAAGGAGATGACAACATACTTAATTGCAGGGCATGCACCCGGTTATTATTTTTAAAGTTACCTTAGAAACGACCGGATTCCTACAAAAATAATAAGCGCCTAGCCTATTGGTAAGATCTCGAGGAGTAGACCGAGGCGTAGGTAGATGGATTGCGTTAAGAGTGATCAGGTGAATTTGGGTTTTAGTGATCCGTGAACGGTTTGTAAGCAGAGATATGTGATATCGGCATGGTGCCTTAGAGTTCGTTCAGCCTTGTTAATATATTTTTATTTACTAAACCTGTCCAAGTTTATTATAACCACATTATTCCCATTGTGAGACTGAACACTTTATAAGAATTATATTGACGGATAATTATATGACTAAACAGCTGCGTCCGATAAGTAAAAAAGACGAAAATGATCGAAAAGGAATGAATATTTTAACCTAAACGCACGTACCCATCATAATTTTTTTTAGTCATTATCCTCTTTAAAATGCATGATTATCAGTTGAATATATAAGGTGAGAGATAAGGATGTAGCGTATCGATCAACAGGCTTCCCTAAATACCAGGGATATGGGACAGTGGGGCGTCATAACGTCATCAACATAAATAAAGGATGGATGAGAGTTCATAACGTAATAAATAAATAATGATAAAAATAAAATAAATATTTCATGAGAAATTGGCAAATTTTGTTAAGTTATAGAGCATTTTATAATTAATCTGTAATTCATTTTTATATCAAACTACACAATATACAACATATGTCTAATTAAATTAAAATAAACAGCATAAAATTCTATAAAAAATAATTTGACTATAAATATGTCACAGCAATTTTTTAGGCATAAGTTTTTTGATTTCGACTAATGTCATTCCTACAAAATATCAAGTTTAAACATGATACATCTCAAAACACGGCTTTATAAAACAAAAAAAATTTGGTATTGTAATTTTAGATATGTCGTTCCTGAATTAAAGAGCTTCAACCAATACAATTGCTACTAAAGGCTTGTCTCAAAATGCCAATTTTTGAGTGATTTCATTGTTCTTTGAAGAAGCGATACAATCAACCTCATTTCATTAATGATGTAATGAGATAAAATATTTCAACTATCCTCCGATGACATACAGAATAATCTCTCTTTTCCATACATAAAATAAGTATCAAGGAATAATGAAAAAAGAAATCTCGTGTATCAAATGAAGCAGATCTGAAATAAAGTTACCGGTACTTACTAGCAAAGTATTAAAGAATATGTGAAGCAAGTATGCCAAATGCTACAAAAATGATAATTAATAATTATTCGAAATAGTAATAATTAAACTGAATAGTTTAGATTGAGGATTAGAAACTAATGTTTTAAAAATTAAATACAATATAAAGTAATAATCTGGAAAACTTATAAGTAGTGAAAGTAAAAATTCTTTTTTTTTTTTTATCGGATTTATTAAGGTTTTAATTCAATACCAGGTAATTAAACTGTTAAATTAATGACGATATAATGAGGAAATAATCAGCTAAAATACAAGGTCAGTAGGAAAGGTTCAGGGCGAGGGTGACTTCGATGAAGGGGAAGGAAAGAGGGGAGACAATATTGATCTGCAGCAGCCTGTTTCAGGTTCCTGCCTCTATGAGAATTGATAATTGTTGAACAATAAATAATAATAATATTAATAGCAAAATATAATAAATATATTATACATAAATATAGTATTTAGTAAGGGTAGAGTGGTAGTAAGGTAGTAAGGGCGCATAGTCAAAATGATACACCTGGATATTGATAGGAATCTTTGAATAAGTAAATAATTCAACTTAAAATACATTAATTTATTAATTAAAAAAACAATAATTTATGTGATCACTAAACATCCTAGTAGTATGTTATTTGTGTATGAACACATAAAAATAAACAAGGATTCATTAATACAAATAAAACATATTTGTTTGAAAGTGGTCTTCACAAATGACACAGTCAATTTGGACACAGCAGAGATAGAAACACGGGAAGATAATGAAAGAGATATGGAGAAAAAGAAAAGAACAATTGAAATAGATGTACTCTATAGTGGCTCGATCGTAAAAAAAGAAAACAAAAGACATTTATTTTGGATTACCCATCTCACAGTGAAAATGATACACCTTTGTTATTCCCAATATTTGTTTTACTTAAACTATTTTTCATTAGTTAAACTCTTTTATTAGTAAAGAGTTAGGTTCTTTTCAAAGTCAGAGCCACAAAAACTAATGCATGTTCGAACTTTTTTCAATAATGGTTGTACACTGAACGTTTAAAGAACGTGAGTTGGCCATTCAGCATTTTAGTGATAAGAAATCTCTAAATATATTATTGAAGAAAAAAACACTTTAACTGTCCAGCATATGGTGGAGAGATTCAATAAGGAAAATCGCGTTTCTAGAAAAAAAGTGAGAATGCAAGAAAACTTTTTAATTCATAGGGAAGATACTAGGATCGTCAGAGAACTAAAACAAAATCCACGTTTAAATGCACTTTACAAAGTATTATTATATATGTAATATATAATATATGTAACATAAGTATGAACTAAATAACATTAACAACTAAATGGAAAATTTATAAATTAATAGTATTCAACAGTTAATAAGAAGTGTGGTGTATCATTTTGACTGTGAGTGATCTATCTATTCTTCTATCCTGGTACAATTAGGATAGAAATCTGAAACACAAGCCTTCTGTAGGCTCGTGTTCGCCATTTTCCTTTTCGAAAACGGCGTAACCAACGTTTTTTTATCCCGTTTAAAAAATCTTAAGGCTACCTGCCAGCCTCTGAACCCTCGATATTGAACATAATAGACTATAATAGATTTTCTTGTATTATCCTTAACAAGTAGATGTCTGAACCGGCCCTTTTATATTTAATCGGTCTATTAAACTATGAAATCTCCAATCCCATTTGGAGGTTCCTTATCTCGGACGATATTGATGAAGATGGACTGTCAATGAGCCGGAATGGATGGGTTGATCGCCGAGTCCATTATAGTTGAAGGAGGCAAGGCCAGCTGCCTGATGGAAGGGTCTTCGCCGTGAATGCCTCAACTTATCAAGCCCGCCTCTTATTAAGTTGATTGCTTCTATCTAATAACTTTATCTTCATCTTAATATTTATTTATTTATTACCCATTATGATTAAAACATTAATAAATCCATTCGGTCAAAAAGGAAGTTTAGTCAGGATCTGTGGACTGTTGGGCTTTTATATTCCTAATTGGCTGATAATTTTATGTGTAATGCTTGTCTACTTGGGTTATATATATATTTTTTGTGTTATTTATTAGATAGAAAATATTATATTGAACTTATAATTATAATCTTTCAAAAGAAATGAAAAATCACAAAGCACCTGGAGCAGGAAGCCTTCCAATAGAGCTTGTCAAATCAGGACCAATGTGCATGAAAGAAAAAATAGCTGAGTTGTTCACACGGTATATGAATCAACGTAAAATGGTTAACCGGTCACATAATGCCTATCCATAAAAAGGGAAAGAAGAGTGATTGTTCAAACTATCGTTCCTTATTGTATATATCTCACTTTATAACTCATCAACTTTATTTTTCCTCTAAAATAGCTTTCTCTGTCTCCAATATTCCTTCATGCGTTCACTGTCACAATTCTTCTGATCATCTGTCCAGTTTCGTTCCACCTTCTCTGGCATTTCTTTTTAGAAACAGTATAGCCTCTGCCATGTACTGAACGCAAGACCATTCTTGAAATGTATAGTTGTTTTTAAAAAAAATAGAATTGCATTGATCCATCGAATATTGAATTATTTATCTGATAGGAAGATTATATTGCAATTTTAATTATAATCCCTGATTCTTATGACAAATTTATGACACAACTAAGTTAAACTTATGACTAATTGCCTGATCAACGTTTAGACGGTCAGTCAGTTGATGCTTTAACTGACTCATAGCCCGGACAATCTGGAATAGATTGGATGAGTCAACTGGGCGACGAACTCATAGTCCATTGATACATTGCACGTTTTAGAAGGCTCACTGTACTCAAATCTATGTATACTACCATTGTTTGTATGATAAATATCGATTGATATTATATAAGATAAATTCAGGTAAATATTTATCAGGCATTTCGTTTGTTTGTTTACTTAACGCCACTTTTTGCTGATATGGCTAATCGGACGATGCTACAGTCGGAGTCCTAAATTTCGCGCATGTACCAAATTTAGCTGGACTGCAGGTCCAAGCCTGGAAACATTAAATTTTATTCTATAGATCTAAGAACAAGCTTTAATGGCACATTGACCCTCGCGTTTTAATATGTTTGGAAGCATGTTAACGCGAATGCTTATAATATATTCCGTAGCACCTCTCGATGTTACTTTGAGAGTCCTAAATTTTGCCACCCAGGTTTTATTAGGATAAGGAGATCCTTATTAAGATCCTCCTTAAAGATTTAAGGAGTAACTTAAACTGCACTGGTTCGGTACCACCTGTTACGCTCCCTCCAAAGGACGGCACAGCCAGGCAGGATTATCTCATCACTTAAAAAAATTCTTGAACCACCAGCCAGACTACGAAGTTGTGCATACAAGGTAGTAATGTTAACAACTACACCATAGGTTACTCCTTAGGCATTTCATTCTTCTTATGAGTAGAGCTTCATTACTGTTATTAAAATATTACTTTACATACAATAGGATAAGTATTAATTTCGCTTTAAAGAGGGTAGAAATACAGAGTGATCCCTTGTAATCCACACTAGTTCTTGGCTAAACACTATAAGGGTGAAAGCGAGAAAGATGGATATTCTGTTATTCTGTTATGTTGATTATTCTTTACCCCACACTGCGTCAGCGGTAAACGGGGCTAAAATGATTATGATGATGATTATTCTTTACTCGTGTTGCATTTACCAATGGCATCATCCGAACAAGTTTCTTCTCATCGCGAACAACGAAAGCTTAGTAAAAAAGACTGTCATGAAGATGGGAAGGTCTTGAAGAAGATTGAGAATCACACAATACGCCGAATTAAGGAATACATTCCACAAACATGGATTCGACAAGGCCTTTAAGACGGAAGCTGATGCAGTTGAGGTAATGGTACAGACTCTGCTAAGTATGATATTACACCGCATAACGTAATAGAGGATGATTGTGATGTTGTCATAGGCAAACTGTTGAAATACGAATCTGCATAAGCTTTTTTACTGAATTATTCGCTCTCCAGGTAAACAATCGCGCTTGCAATAAAGAAGCTGTTCATTTGTGTTGTTTTCAGTTTTTAAACACATCAGCATAGGAAATTTTTTTTTAATAAATATAACGTTCATACAAGTAATAGTCGTTGTCAAATTATAGTGCATAGAAAATATACTTATACACAGTATTTTGCCGTACGCGTACAACGACTGTTTTTCTACGAGATGCAGTAGCAAAACGACTGAGCACCTCAGAATAAGTTTCTATGAATATCCATTATATTCAATAGTGACTAAAAATGAGCAAACAATCCATTTACTAGAATCTTGTTTAAAAAAAAAAAAAATAAAAATACAAAACCTAATAGCTCTAAAATAATGGAAAATAACAAACCATTTAAAGTTTCGCTTATTAAACCAACATCAAGACATATTCCAAAATAAAACTTCAAGTCGATGAAGATCGAATCACAACGCATCTCACATAACAGTCCAAACAGACTTATCAAGCAGATATAACAACTTCATTTCATGATGTTTAATAAAAAAACTCAATGAATAATGAATATTTTTAATTGTCTTAGTAAGACGTTAACTCCTTTAAAACTTGAGGTTTTAGGTTTCTGGGTATAAAGAACTCAAATATTGAATAAAGTTTTTTTTGTTTGTTTTTTCCTGTTTTTTTTACAACTTAAGGAGTCATATCCACAATAACCAAAAGCCACTGCTCTATGTCCATCCAATCTACCTCACCGAGTCCTCTGGCTGTCATGCACTCCTCCACGTCCTCCATCCATTTTCTCTTTGGTCTTCCACGTTTTCTTCTTTCAGGTGATATATAGTTATGAATTTTCGTTGGCCAGCGGTTTTCGTTCCATCCGCATTTTGTGGCCATACCACTTTAACCTTTTAGTTCCGATCTGGTAAAGGGATCTTTTGACATCCAACCTTGTCTCTAATTGCTACGTTTGGGATTCGCTTGGTTCACGATATTCCACAGCTTCTTCTCCAGAAATCCGTTTCCATGGAATGCAAACTATTCTCCGCCTTTTTCGTGAGTGTCCAAACCTCTGATCAGAGTGGCTACGCTTTCCATGAAGGAATGGTAGATCATTTTTTTAGTTTCCAATCTTATTTCCTTACTCCATAGGGTGGAATTTATCGAACTTATTATTTTTTCCCCATGTTTATTTTTTGTTCAATGTCACCCTCACTACCTCCTCCATATCCGAGGTACTTGAACTGTTTGCAAGCATTGAGTGTCCAGTCATCGATTTCAAGAGGTAAATTTGGAGCGTTGAAAACCATATACTATGTTTTATTGTTACTGATTTTCAGCCCTGAGTTGTTGTAGTGAGAAAAATTATCAATTACCTTGTGAGAAAACTTACGTAATCTTTCTGGTATAATTTGAAATATAAGTTAATGCGAAAATTACCCTTAACATTTTAATGACGTAAATTAAATATTTACCTGACCCAGGACAAGATGGGTCGATAGGCCTTGACATCTGAACGGGTCTCGCAAGTAAGTTAATAACCAATATAGGTCAGGTAATATTTATTGATTGACAATATTTAACATTGATTGAGCAATATTGTTGTTTCAACATGTGTTGAAGTGTCATTCGGAAATTGTTTATATGCAGTCTTATATTTTTATCTCCATACACCCTGGGATGTTGCCCCTTGCAACCAACCCTTAATGTATTAAAATACTTATATATACAGACTAATCCATTATGAACCCTTCCCCTATGGAGAACTCCCAGAGGCTTGTGCTACCGACAGTGTACACGCTCCCCACACAAGACCACATTGTTTTTTTACATTGCCACACCCAGCAGATGTCCTTTGGTACTTGTTTGTCTTTTGGAACAACTGTTGCGAGACGTCTCTAAGACATTTATTAGAAAATTCCTTACATACGAAGCAGACTTACAATAGTTTTCAGGGTTGAAAGTTCCATTTGGTCAGTTATAATAAATGTGATGACAGTAGAACCATATAGTTCTTCAATATATGACTCAGCTTCTGTTAAAAATCAGTAGAGAGATCGTCCCTAGTTTCCCTCTTTTTCAAAAACACTAGGAGAGTTGTGACTACTGATTTCACTGGTTATATTATTGGACCTTTTTTTAGCTAAATATGTATAAAATATCATATAATATAAAAATATCAACAACAATCTGTACCATTAAAACCCATGAAGGGTTTAAGAGTTCAGTATGTGGTAGAGACTCTCCTGTTTCAAGGACAACGGTTGGGAAGTGATGTCCTAGATCACGCTCAGCTGCCATGTTTTTATCCAAATTTAGGTTTCCCACTTTATAGAGGCTTGATCGGGCCCAGGAGTCTCCAGATTTCACCGGTCCATCGATGACTTTTAACATATTAAAAAAATTACTTACCACAGCCCGAATTGAACCTAGGACCATCGGCTCGAGAACTCAGCGCTCTACCACCAAGCTACCCCGCTCCACAATAATTTTTTTACTTTTTATAATTTTAAATTAATAATTCTGTTAAACGTAAATATTTTTAAAATTAATTAAAACCTTTCTCATTCATCACTTTATTTGGAAGTAGGTAGTAACAAAAACGTTATGACACCCTGAGAAAGCCTGTTCCCGCTTTAGGAAATTGGACCGGAGCAAAAAGAATTCTCTAACAATGGGAAGTTCAAAGAGCTTTCAGATAAACTAACTTGTTTATAAACAATTGTTTTATTTCACTACGGGTCCAGTTTTAAATAACAATGATGAAAGTGGATGTTTATAAGCCAGCACTCTAGCCGGAAGCTGGCCAGTAAATAAATGTTAAATGGGTTTTAAGCATTTGCGTAAAGAACACTTTTAAAATAAATTCTTAGAAATAATGGGTGATATCGAGCTTTTGGGTTCGCTTAGCCTTTATTAGTGATTTATTGTTAGTCCATTAGGAATATGAAAAATTCTTAGAGGCGTACAGAGCCCATACTTCTTTCATTAGTTTGGTGTGGGCTTCCACTCGAGACCGTTTTGTTCCAGTCTTCTTTGATTTCTCCTTTTGGTCAATTAGTCACTTAAGAGTTTTGAATATACATATTACCTGGTTTGGGATATCCGTTGGTGTATGATGGTATATTTTTGTTTTATTTAATCATTCAATCGCCTTTTATTATTATATTTACTATTGTAATTTTGGATAATAACCAGTAATCGGAATCCCATGTTATTGAGCATTGCCTTTTCTTGTGTGGAACACCTCCTAAACCCAAATCTATCTAAATCAGGATATTTTGAATAATATATGATTGTAACTGCCACCTGAAATTTTTTAAAAATTTTTTAAAAAACTTTTTTACACTTTAAAAAACACTTTTTTACACTTTTTAAAAACACTTTTTTAAAAATTTATATTGACCATAACCTTCATAAACAATGGCTTAATGATAAATATGAATGTTGCTTAATCCCTGAATGTCAATGATTAATGGATATGTGACGAACTGCAGACCTTCGATAGATCAATAACGTTGTGTGAGATGCGAGACGGGGATATATCGATGCCTTAGTTCGCATATGTGTTAATTGCCGAAAACAACATTTTACAGGAGTCAGCTTTGATGATAATTTAACACAAGAAATACAGTTCAAGTTTAAGCACATAATCTAAACTTTTCCAAAACCTTCTAAATTCCCAATCAGGTGCTTTATAACCATTAAATAATTGATAGATATTTTCAACTTTATTGATTGATGAACTACTGTAAATATTCCTCACTCACAATGAAATCATTTTTTTATTTATTTTTTTTTTATTTCTGTTACCAGATGCTATCATGTATTTACTGTTTTTTTTCCATAAGCCTAGTTCTTTTTGTTGTAAATTTGTCTGTTTTTTTTATTTTAATTTTGCATCACTTTAATAAATAACACTAAACATACCTGTTTAGTTATTTACTTTCAGGATATTTTGTAAATAAGTTTTTACTCAGTTGTAAGCCTTTGGCCACATAAATATTTTCTTAATTACGCTCATCTCTGTTATTCTAAAGGGACATGGTCCCAGAATAAAATTATTTTTCTATTTCTATTTCTATTTCTATTAATATATTTTTGCAACCTTCAAAGCTTCTCTATTAATTTTATATTAATATATGATCTATGACTTCATGATCACAACGTTAAAATATTATTTATATTTATACAAAACCCATTTTTGAAAAAATTGCACTTAACACATTTGTGAACTAAGGCATCGATATTTTGTAAGTAGAGTTGAATCAGTATCAGTAAGAAAAGATTGCAGGTTCATGTGAGCTGATATCCTGTGGCCTCTTGTCTATATTTTTAAATTTAATTATACATGAAATAATTAATACAAGTTTTATTGTATTTCATTACGTATTTTAAACTTTTTGGGGAAATTTTTAAAGCATGAAGTTTCCTGTTTTTATCGCCGCGCTTTATCACAACTGTCTTATCACGGTATTTGGACTTTTCTCTTTTTTATCGCTTAAGATAGTAAATACCACAGAGGATTTAACGCAGCCATAGTTTATCACTAAGCATTGTTTATTAAAAAAAAAAAACTAAGTCACTATACGTATGAAGGGTCTGGGTTCAATTCATGGTATGTACTGTTTCTAGTACAACGGTTGTGCAGGGAGCTGACTTTGAAATTACGCATTACGCTCAATCTTCAGGTATTTCCTAATTTTATAGAGGCTATGCGAGCCCCAGGAGGGTCCGCTTATTGCACAGAGTCCATATAAGGCTACCTCAAGTTTCTTGGAGTAAGGAGATGAAGAGAACGAGCAAGGGACAGGAATGACTGGAATAGGCTCCTTGAGGAGGCAGGTATGTTGGTGTAGGGCGCGTGGCGCCTATCAGCAAGTAAGTAAGTATTATTTATTTTTTCTACTAAATTACATGCCTATATTGCGGACCAGGAAATTTCAACATCAATAATATCCACAAATATTTTTCTAGCAATGACCGAGTTATCGCAGTTATGACTTCCACTCTAGTGAGCATTATATAATAGAAAATCCATTCTGTCAATATCCGACGGGTCTTTGCCATTGACATTGACATCCTTTCCTCAATAAGATGAAATTGACCCGATTAAGTGAGTGGTTTCGCTATTTACCAATTAAAACAAGCTCTTTTGAGATATTTGTCTCAGATATTAGCCTAGTGCGTTTTGCTATTATCTATGTAAGTAATGGATTTTTATGTTTCATGCTTGATTTCTTTGGCGGTTTTTTTGTAAAAGTTTTAAAATAATTCTACTGGGTTAAGTTGATTGATGGGATTGGGGTAACTCAGTATGTAGAGGGCTCAGTTGCAGTACTGTAGGTCCTCTTTGGCTCAGCCGGCCTCTATACTATGAGTTCCCTTAATAGGGGTAAAACAAGGCGGTTGAGCCTGATCTCGGTCAAATTATCTCTCTTCACGACCCTTGTCTTAGAAACAGTACGGTCTCTACCATGTACATATTATGTGTGACACTTTTTAGAATGCTAGGGATAATTAAATACACCTGTGAAGGGTTACAGAGCACGTGTCTTCTGGTATCTCTGGTTACTCAATGTTCTCACAGGGTCTAAACTTGAAAAATTAGTAATGGCACAGATGTAGGCAGAATAGCAAAGGGGCTCACAAATTACGAAAAGGGGCCTATTTGTTGCTGAATATATATTTTTGTAACCTTAATCACCACAGAATAAATGTTATTTTATCTCGTGTAAAAGGATCTTTAACAACTCCCAGCCAGTAAGAAAAGGAGAAGTTTTTTTAATCAATAATGGTATAGTGTTAATGTACCTCAGTTGCAATCATCTCAGGATGGCATCCTGTATTATTATTTTAAAATCAAAGGATCTTAAATTTCCCTGAGGTCATTGTCTGGGCAAGTCAGGACAGCATATTTAACCTAAGCCCTTTCATGGGTTGTTGTGCTACAGTTTTTGTTTTTTTTTAAGTTGGATAAACTTATGTAGATAGCAGTGTACAATTATACTATTTTCTCGTTAACGAAACTCGAAGTCGGAGTTCACCTAACCTCATGGCAATTAATGAGAACGATCTGAACCTTGCTAATTATTTAATATTGCTGCCCACTCACTTGGAGTTATTGATCAACTAAATACCTTATCTTCAATAATTTGCGTTGCTCCCACTCCTTATTAGGAGAAGCGAGACTGATCCGATTTTGGTTTAGCCTTCGATTGGCTTTGGCAGGAGCTTTGACCTCACGACGCTTTGCATAGGCCAAGGTGCTCCTAAGCTTTTTGCCTTCGCATTAGGCTTATCTCTTCATTCCTTATTATACGTTCGTTGAAACTAATTACTTATGTGTTTAGCTAAATTTAAAGGCCTAAATCTTGAGGCATCAAATTAATCTTTTTTCTTTAACGTTAAAAAGTTTGAGTGGGAATGAAGATTGTCATGAAAATATTGATAAGAGATTTCGCCCCAAATTAACACATTAAGGTCATTTATAGATGATTTTGATCTATATTTGATTTCGAATTCTTAAAGAAATTAAAACTACATTCAAAAGTGGAAAAATTTCAAATCAAAACCTTTAGGACGATCACTCAAGAACTTACGCAACTTTGTTCAAATACATAAGTACATAATCTGCCCAATGTCAAGGTACACATAACGAGATATAAATGGTTTCCTAGCTAGCTTCAAGGTCGTTCATATATACTCCTCTATAAGTGGACTAGAAAAAAACAAAAAAAACATGCCAGGCAGGTTTTGTAGAAATTTGAAAATGAGCTGGACGAGAGATAATCTTGAATGTGTTGAAAGAAGACCAAAGAATTGCCACTAGATAAATATCATTCTCATATCTGTCATCTCCCGTTATTTTAAATCTTTATTTTGTAATGACATACCTTAGTTGTCATTAAAAAAAAAAATAATAATAATCTGTAACACAACAGTCCATGAAGGGATTTGGTTTCAGTACATGGTCGAGACTGTATTGTTTCTAAGATAACTTTCATGCAGTGTGTTGATTTGTCCGAAAACATGCTCAACCGTCTGGTTTTTCCCCAACTAAGGGAGGAATATTCGAGGATGGGTGAGCCCAAGGAGGGTCTGAAGCATGATCCTCACATGGCTATAAAAACATTAAATAATTTATCTGTCACAGCAGAATTTGAACGAGTAACCTTCAGCATTCTACCCATTCAGCTACTTCGCTCACTCTATGCTATTATGGTGAAAAATTATTCTTGATAGCGGGTTTCGTAGGTATTAAGTATTAATGCCATCTTTGCAAAGTTTCTTTATGCTATGGTAGGCTATAATCGTAGTGCACGTAATGCCTTTTTATAACCCATCTATCGATTCCTAACTTCAAGCACGACCTCAAATGTTGACTTAGGAAACGAACGAGCGGTCGACATGCGATCGAAACGGTCAGGGAATCACGTTTTGCAATTCAATACTGAACTGCATAATGTTAGTAAGGGGCGTTATGTCAAATTGGCACTTCTGCAGTAGTATTAAAACTGTTCTCTGTTTTTATGTTTGTTTTGTTTTTTCTTGAAAATATTATTAATTGAAAAATATAGGGTCACATGTTGTGTAGTGGTTAGCATAACAGCCTAACGGTTATGATTCCAAAGATCGCGGGTTGGCAGCTCGCCAATTGGTCTGTGTATTTTTTAAACGGATGTGAAAAATCCTTGGTTTTGCTTCGGAAGGGACGTAAAATGGCCTCTTTAAGTCGTAATTATACCTGGATAAAAAAAATTAGGGCTCCCACTGTAGCATCCATTTAGGCAATAGTAGCGTAAATGAATAAACAACTTATAAAATTGAAAAATTTAAGATTTTATTGATTAATAAAAAAAAATTATGTTTTGACCACAATATCTTCGTTTAATGTCAAGAGGAAGGAGTGTAGATAAAATCAAGGGCGTTGTTTTATCATAGATAGCGATGAACACTATTATGTTTACATAATTTTTGGACTTTAATGATATGCGCTTCCTGTTTCTCTATGAATTTTATTAGTTTAAAACTTACAAAATATCATTTATTTTGTTATCTTTCCTTCACTCCCCGAAAGAAAATATTTCCGCAGGCAGTCGCCTCGAGAGGCATGTGAAAAGAAGATGGCTTCGTCACATTCTAACTTAAATCTGTTATTTCAGTACTACCAGGGTGTGTGTGTTGTTTATTTACTTGCCATTATTTACCATTCATAATATTTACTTGGTGCATTCATTAATAATAAAAATGTATATATTCCACAATTTATCAGTCGCTTTATTAGTAATATCATTTTTAACCATATTTAATGGTTTTATTGAAAAAACATGTTTATTAAAAAAATTAATCAAACTATTTATCTGTATATTTTTTTTTACAGGTAAGTTGAGATGACACCTACGATTAAGTTCCAGAATAAAGATAAGTGCTGATTTGTTTACACTTACGTTGAGACTGTTATAATCATCTTTGCTCTTTTTACTGATTGGATAATGAGTGAATGACACATTAAAATCGAATATCTTTAATTCCAAATAAATAACTTATTAACTGATGGCCATTTTTTTTTTTTATAGCGGTTAGGATTTAAGTAGTCGAATTATACTTGGGAAAAAAAGAAATTATTGTAACCAATTCTTACTATTCCTTTTCTTCTCCTTTCTCGAAGTTTTAATAACTCATTTTAATTTCTTTTAATTTTTTTAAGTTGTAATTTCTAGACAAAGTAACTTATTAACACAAATTATTGCGTTCCTCCGACCTGAATGTATTCTAATATTCGTATTTATTTATGTTTGATTTCTTATAATTTTTTTTCTATTAAACTGGACTTCACTCTTCATAATTTATATATTAGGGAAAGAGAAAAAAAACATTTTCCAGTCAATGTATATTCCTGATTCTCACAATCATTCGAAACGTTTCGGCATCACGGAGTCATTTTCAATCTTTACAAAAATTTTTCTCTCTGCATCATTAAAAACTCTTTTACATATCTTTACATCAGTCATAAGTCTAAAATTCTTGAAAGTCATATTTTAAAAAAAAATTATTTATTGATATTTACAACTGTATTACAATAATACAACAAGTAAATAGGCTAAGTGATACATAATGACATGATAAGTAGAGAAACTACCCACTGGTATTACTCAAATCAAAGTAAAGTCATATTTATAATATAAGGAAGAAATAGTTGGGGGTGCAGTCAATAAAAACACCTTAATAAGTGGGCCGGTGATCGTCCTCGTCGCCACTTGGTATATTTGCCCTGAAGATGGCCTACATTGTAGGCCGAAACGTCGGCACAATAAATTACACTTATTAAGGTGTTTTATTGACTGCACCCCCAACTATTTCTTCCTTATATTAGAAGTTACAGTCAACCAATTCTTCTCTAATATAAAGTCATATTTAAATTGTTTTTCTCTAAAATTCTTGGGGATCATTTATCCTCCAAGGTTAAAATATTATGTTGATTAAATTATTGTATAATATTTGATCAAAATATAATTTTGACCATGGAGGATAAATGATTCCCAAGAATTTTAGAGAAAAAAATTTTAAATATGACTTTCAAGAATTTTAGACTTATGACTGATGTAAAGATATGTACAAGAGTTTTGCAGATGATTCAGAGAGAAAAAAAATTGTAAAGACTGGAAAATGTTTTTTTTCTCTTTCCCTAATATATAAATTACGTTTTATTTTTATCTGAAATTAAGTAGCCTTAAATAAATGGATAGACATATAATATATATAGGGAGCGGAATGGCTCAGTGGTAGAGCACTGAGTTGCCATGCCTAAAATCCTGGTTCAAATCGCGCTACAGGCAAGACTTCTATTTTTCCTGTTAACAGCCGGAGATGGATCATACAGGATCCAGGACACTCCTAGAACTCACCCAGCCTCTAAAAGTGGGTACCCAATAAAGGGGGAAAATTTGGCAATTGATCGTGATCTAGGACAAAGCACCTCCCTGCACAACCGTGGTCCATGAAACAGTGAAATTATAATATGTAGATTTTACTTCCCTCGGTTTTACTTCAGCCAGCCAAAAATTACCCTGTAGAGAATTTTGACCCATTGCCAAATGCAAGTAAATATTTGCCAATACTATTGAAGTATATTGATCACGAAACACCTGACCACTTTAATTTCCTCCGAGATAAGGCACTCATTTTGTAGAATGACAAAGAGATATTTCGCAATTATTTCTTCCTTCTCTTTCGGTGAAAAAAAATATTTTTTCTTTTAAGTCCATGTAAACTACCTTACAGAAAATTGGCCCGAGAACATTCCTAGGGTTACATATAGTACATTGGATCCTACATGTCCATGGACCCAGATAGTTTTTTTGGTATCTGTTCAGCAGGTCGTCCCTTCGAGTTGACTTTCAGCAAGTTTATTAGTTGTTTATTCGTTTTGTTTTTATGTATTCCAAAATGTTTTCATTAATTTTGCATTCTTTTCCCTTTTAATACTTTCCAAAAATATAAGTTATTGTGAGCTTTAGTATAGAAAAGAGAATGTAATAATGAGTTATGAGTAGATTTCAGTAATCATTTCACCAAGAAATGATAATATGAAGTTTCAACTAATATTTCGAAGTATAAATGATATAAGTTTATTGAAACATTCATTCCTAAATGAAATAATTAACGAAGTATACACAATTCCCATAATTACGTTCTATTTTCCATACCAAGACCTCATGATAAATTATATTTTTGGAAAGTATTAAAAGGGAAAAATGAAAAATTTTAAGTTGTTGTGACTCAACTGGAAGCGGCAACCTGCTGAATAATTACCTTTTTTTTCTTTTTCAAGTTGCCAAAATAATATTTAATGTATTACATTTTTACAAAAAATATAACTTAAAATACCTTACTTTATTACCTAAATTGCGATTTACCGAATTACAAAACGCCAGTTTAACAAGAATAAACTATTTCTATTGTTCATTCAAACTTGCTTATTTAGAATAAAACCAATTTTATTTAAAGAGAAAAGATATTCCCCCGGCCGGGATTCGAACCCCTCTGTCTCTCTGTGACAGTGCTCTAACCATTTGAGTCCACGTTCGTCCACCAGGTTCAAATCTCGGCAGGGAGCATATCTTTTCTCTTTAAATAAAAAGATTTAAAAATTAAAAACAATTAACAAAAAATTATAAAAAACTAATTTTAGTTTTATAAACTGTATTTCTTTGCTTTATATTTAATTTGTAAAACATTTCTGACTTTAGCCTTTTTGATTCAAATTAAAAGGCACATAAATTCTTACCCCAATAAATACCAACCAATATATACGTAATACAATGCTTACAACTTTACTATTAATGATAGTAAAGAATTAAATTTGTATAGTTACAGATATTAAATCATAAATAAATTTTAATGATAAATTGTATATGCGTGTGCATATTAATTGTGTCTTAGATTTAGAAAGAATTGCTATTTGATTTTTATGAACTTCAGCCATCTTAACATCTTGTTAAGATATTATATAATCTTAATTCTGTAAGTAATTAGCATATAATATATTTATTATTGTTTTATAAAAACTTTTATTTATATAAATTAAAAATTATTAATTTATACTTTGAATTGAGTTTCTTTGGTGAGTTTGTACTTAAGATTAACAATATATCTGTTAGTTAAAAAATAATATTATTTGGAAGGCCTTGATAAAAATGACGTTTTAAAATATTTTGAAAATAGATATTTGGTTTCATTATTTGAAATTTTCTATTGTCTATATATAAAAGATCGTTATCAGTAAACTCACTCCTATAAATATACTACAGTCATATCATTTTACAAAGGATATTGATGAGGAAAATATGCGTAATAGAGATTTATATGTCATACAGGAAAATACATTCCAGGAGAATAAAGCCTGAGGTAGGAATTTTGGTTCAATAAATTTCAACACTGTTATGACAATCATTACATAAACACGTATATATGTGCATATATATATATACAATTGTCTTTCATATGATCATGTTCATAATCTCATGTAAAATACATACCTTGTTGGGGCCACATCAAATTTATTTTTCATTATTATCTTTTCTCCCTTATTTCCTCAGATGAGGATATATCTGATACTTTTTTTTTTTTTTTTACTTGTTTCCCCCGGGGAGGGACCGTTTATTAATATTAGGACATGCTCCATACTTAAGTAAGCATATTACATGTGATTTTAATAATTACTATATTATGGGATTTATCGTAGATCTATGGAGGGTACCTAATATAAGTAATTTCAGTACATATTTTTAATTCTATCTAGACTGTTTAAAAACACACACACTAGATTCGACGTTTTATTTATTAATATATATATATATATATATATATATATATATATATATATATATATATATATATTAATAAAACGTCGAATCTAGTGTGTGTGTTTTTAAACAGTCTAGATAGAATTAAAAATATGTACTGAAATTACTTATATTAGGTACCCTCCATAGATCTACGATAAATCCCATTATATAGTAATTATTATATATATATATAAATAAAACGTCGAATCTAGTGTGTGTATATATTAACAATGTACATAAGGAAATGGAAAAAATATAGTATTTGTTTATTACTTGAATAATCTTATCTATTTTTAATCCTATGTTTCTTGGTCTTATTTCGTTCGTTTGCGATTCGTAATATGTGTTTAGTTAATTTATTTAAAGCCACTTTGTGTTACTGTGGCTAATTGGAAGATGTTGAAGTAAAGATGCTGTGCTATAGGTGCTGGGAATCGGATCAAGTTGTGACAGATAAACTATTTAATGTATTTAATTTAGTCCCCTAATTGACCCTGTGGTTATTGGAGCCCTTCCTCGAACAACCTTTAATTGGGGAAAAACTTGGCGGTTGATTGTGACATCGTCCAAATCACCTCTCTGAAAAAAAAACCTTTACCACTACAACCAGTGAAGGGTCTGGGGTTCAGTACATGGTAGAGACAGTATTGTTTCATGGACGACGGTTGTGCAGGGCGGTTATTTGTCCTAGATTCTCAACTCTCAGATTCTTCCCCCTATTTTGGGTACCCACTTTTAGAGGCTGGGTGAGCTCCAGGAGGATCTTCGATCCTATATGATCCATCTCTGGCTGCTAACAGACTAAATAAAAGTCTTGCCTGCAGCTGGATTTGAAACAGGATTTTCATAGCGGTTGACTTAGAAATGATACAGTCTCCATCATATCCTAGTACCAAGGCCTTTCATGGGTGGTATCAGCATTATCTGCATTCAAGACCTTAAATTATTAATTAACTTTACTATATACAGAAACCACTGTTCAATAAGGCTGAATTTAGGCTATCCAAATATTACACACGTCTAAATAAGTTTATATATACAACACATTCGTTATCGTCGGAAAAGAGACTGCATAAGTAATGTAATGTTTTAGAGACTGCGTGTTATTTGAAATGGATTTGTTAAATATTTAAACCATAACATTTACTATTTTTTTACAAACGTGTTTCATTTTCCTACTTAAATGCTTAATAATTCTTTAAAATTGCCTCATTAATAATCCCACTGAGATATAAATTCCTAACGATCCGACTCATTATGACGAAAGTCGAGTTAAAGAATTATTAGCAATCGTCCTTGCTGAATTCACAAACTGCCGATAGCTCCGGCCGACCTTCGCCTTGACGATGTGTGGACCCTTGATATCAAGAAGGAAGGAGACGTCCCCGATAAATTACTGCCACGGAATTAACTAACGTATCATTAACCGGAGATTACCGGGAATTAACTGGAGGATGTTGTCCACTGCGTTAATTGAACTTATCCATCAACGATATTAACGGAACCGGAACTGCCAAGGATCCTAAATGAAGGATCTTCATTCATTCATAACTCGAGTTATTTCTCTGAAAAAGTAATTGCTTTATAGCTTATATTTATTAATGGATATATTGCTCTTTTATGACAGAGTATTCGATTATTTTATTCAGGTTATATATACACACATGTTATACATGTAACTTGCACCACTATAGCTCGTAAAAGGTCTGGGGTTCAGTACATGTTTGAGACTGTACTGTTTCTTGGACAACGGTTGTGCAGGGAGATGGTTTTTCCCAGATCTCACTCAACCGCCTGAGTGTCCCCCCTTTTGGATACCCACATTACAGAGGTTGGGTGAGACCCAGGAGAGTCCTAGGTACCATAGGATCCATCTCTGGCTGTTAACAGTAACAGATTTAATAAAAGTCTTGCAAACTGGGAGATTCGAACCCAGGATATTGGGCATGTCAACTCAGTCTACCTCTGAGCCACTCCGCTCTCCATTTGCATATATATATACATTTCGTTTACCATATTTACTTGTCATCTTGTATTTAGTGCAGTTACTTATGCAAGGAACTACAGCCCCGATGAATAAGTGGCTAAGTCGACTTTTTTTCCGAAATGAGCACTTGCTCTTCCCTAAGCGAGATCGTGTGATTCTCGCACAGCACAAGTGTCTAAGTCAGGTATTTGACTTGAACTGGAGTTATTGCTTATGGAATGGCTCCATTTCACGCAAAACCTATAATAATGACACGATTCTTCTTCCCTCAGGACAATGAATTCACTCTTGACAAAATTCGACTTGACCACTTATTCACCGGGGCTTCAGAAATAAATTCGTATGTGTTAATCGTATCAGTTGCACCGTCTTATATTTTGCCATTATGTGGTGACGATACTTCTTATTTGTTATTGCGTTGGTGATCTTATATCTATAAAGTAATCAAGCACTTATATATTCATTGTTATATCTTTAAACCATTGCCTAAGAAGCTAAGTGTTTAACAGTGGTTTTCCTTATTTTGTAGATCTGTAATGATTCGTTTGTACAAAAGTACATTCGTTTGTTATGTTCATAAATACTACATTTTGTATCCATGTTTTCCAGGCAGCATTCTAATTAACTTTTAAATTGTTCGACAACAATAAATCTCACGCAAAAACATATAAGTTGTTGTTGTTTGTTCATTTAACGTCACTTTATGCTGCTAAGGCTAATCGGACGATGCTACTCGGGAGCTCTAAATTTTGCCTATCCAAGTTTAATTAGGATAGGGATTTTTAATGAGTACCTGACATCGTACAGGCTCGAGACCCCCGTTTAACGTCCCTTCCGAAGGACGGCGTAACTAAGGATTTTTTACTCCCTTAAAAAAATCCTAGGGCCACCTGTCGGGCTACGAACCCGCGATCTTGGGCTTAGTAGTTTGTTACGCTAACCACTAGACCACAGGTGACCTTAAAACATATAAGTTCATTTGAAAGGTAATTAAACAGTAATTAATAACAAGTTAGTCGTTTTTTTCTATCATAGTTTCTATTACACTAGTATAAAAACAAACTCTTTGAATGATTTTGTAGTTATTGTATATCAAAATTTGACCCTATAAAGTCGAATAAATTTCTTGCAGTTCTGCTTCAATTAGATATGAAAAAAAGTGTTTATTAATTTTAAAATCATAAGCCTAAAACATTAAACAGTATAAAAACCTAATAATATACTTTGTTTTTTTCATTTATTACCGACGAAAGGCTTCATAGCTAGGTGAGAAAAATGAAAACGTGTTACAGCGATGTTTAGAAGCAATGCCAAAGTAAATCCTATATTACTACAGCTTATGAAACTATTATTGGGTTCGATAGATGATAGATAATGCAAATCCTACTAACATTATAAATGCGAAAGTTTGTATGCTTGTCTCTCTTTCACGCCAAAACTACTGAACGGATTTGGATGAAACTCGTACAGTTATATAGTTTATACACCAGAATAACACATAGGCTACATCAAGGGCGGATTTAGTGGGGGCAAGGGGGCACGTCCCAACCCTGACAGTTTTTTTAGGTACAGTGGAGAATCCATTATAGTACATAATTAAAGGCTAATCAGGAACATAGCATCTTGAAATTTGCAGATTGGATCTTTGTATAATTTAAGAAAAAAATTTGGATAATTCCACCCCAAGGGTTTTCCCCTTAAGTTAATAGGGGCTCAAAGATTGTATGGACTGTAAAGTTTGTAAGACATTCAAGATTGAAGTTAGACATCTGAAATTTTGGATGTACGAGTAGCTTATAGCTCTTTTTTTTTTTTTTTCTGTTTTTAGATTAATTTATTGATATTTACTACCGTAATGCTATTACAACAAGTAAATTTGCTAATATGAACGAATGACATGTAAGCAAAAAACACTTGTGGAGAAACTACCCATCGATAGCACTCCAATAAAGTTCTATTGTAGAAGGTCTCGAGGGCATCTTCTTTTCAGACGCCTCGGAGGGTTATCAGGAATAGTATAGGAAGCAAGTTGAGAGACTAGCGGATTCAAGTGTGTAAGGAGCTTGTCATGGAAGGATAGGTATCTAGATTGGGCCAAATCAGCTACATATGGGTTATTAAGATCATAGCTTATAGTTAAAAAAAAAATTAAATTATTTATTTAAAATAATCTGTCACGAAACTTTATGTGGCAGACCAAATTCCACGCGAGCGAAGCCGCGGGCAATAGCTAGTACATATACATATATATTTACACATTTAGGTATATATAGACACCTAAATGTGTAAAATAAATAAATTGTTATATGCATTGTTTTCATACTGGAATTCATACATCCAGGAATTAGATTTTGCAGTGTTGAATATTGGGTTGTGTATGTTAAGATTTATTTTTCTAATGTACGACATTTTGTTTTCAATTAATTTGATTCTTATCAGTTCTTCTTTTCAGTAATACCAGTAAGTGGTAAATACTGAAAAGAGAACCTTCATGGGTTGTAGTACTACTGTTGTTTTTTTTTCAAGTGGAACATAATAGTATCCGACTGTAATACTGAAATATAAATTTCATTTTTGTCTGGCTTTGTGTTTTTTAAAATGAAACCATATTCGTATTAGGGAAGTAAATATATATTGCCGGTGGTAACGATTACGCTAAGATTTCTCCTACATAATTGACCCTCAAAACTTTATTTACTTAATTAACTTGAATAACAGTAAGGGAAGTTGTCGAAGGTGAAGTAAAATTATGCCCAAATAAGTCCCCTCGTCGAAATAACCGTCGGGGACCCATTAACTTTCCCTCCAATGGTTCTGGTTCTTATTGAAATAGCAAAGGTTGGATTTCAAGAAGCATTGGCATTCAGGACTTTAGCACTAACTTTCACTTTCACCTCAGCTAAGCGTAGCCCGAGTTGATTACTCCCAGATGACAGCAACTCCCAAATTATTTTCCTCTTGGCTTCTCCATTATCGCTAAGGGAACCCTGGGCACAACGCTTTTCCTTGAACTGTACGTGAGTGGACAGGGCATATGCAGATGATATGAAGTTTTGAAAACAATTAAAACTAAAATGTACAAAGATAACGCACTTAATGCTTTTTTGTTTCCACGATACGGTAGTGAGCGTCATAACTCAGCGATAGAACGCGGAGGATGCCGGAGGTCGTTGTTTCATATCCGGCTGCAACAGATAACTTTATATTCCCTTAACAGCCACAGAAAGGCATTGTGGTAAACCCTCCTGAGCTCAATCAGGCTCTAAAAAATGGGTACCCTTGATTGAAGGAAAAATTTGGCGGTTGGGCTTGATTTTGGCGATTGTGACAAATTACTAACAGCTGTTGTTCTAGAAACAATTCAAACTCAATTTGCCATATCAAAATATTTTAAATCTATATTTACAAAAATGAGAGTAGCATTAGATAAGAAAGAGTGGAAACGGATTGGGCAGGTTGCAAGAGTGAAATGAAATATGTTAGAGTGATATATGAAACAATCGAATTTAAAACATCAACTAAAGGTTGATTTTGTTCATACGTGAATAGGTATGGAAAAAAAAAGAAGAAAGTTTTTGTATTTGTTTATTATATTTTATGAACAAATAAAGGTTATTATTATTATTATTGACAAAAATGGAAAATGTCACCTAAACCTTTTTAAAACCAACTTCGTATTTCTTAATAAATCCTGGTTGTAATATAAAATTGATAGGAATTCTTATGCTTGGCCTAAACGTCTCGCATACTTAGGAGTTCCCGTGTATTATAAATCACCTTTTAATAATTAAGGCAATAAATATACACAGGGTATATGTACAAATATATGTATGAAATATTTATTTTATACTTAGATATTTTATAAATGAAGCTTCTTCTCTGAGGACCCAAAAGGCTAGCAATTCTAAACACTATTCGACGAATTGAGGATCAAAAGCTGATAATTCTTAAATTTCAAAAATTGACTTTTTCGGCTAATTTAGTGTATAACACGACTCTTTTCCATCTCATTCCTCGTGGTTTTAGTCCTGTATTGAATCTGAAGATTCGGAGGCACAAGACAATGAGAGTTATCCGATCCTGAACGCGTCATTTGTTCTATATTATCAGTGTTATTAAGAGTCCCTTCTTCACGGTTGGCTATCAGAACTATGGAACAGAGATGTAATGTTGCAGTTAAAATTAGCATAAATTAAGTTGTCAAAATCATCCGTTCAGAAGTTCATAATTTGACATCGCATTTAAGAAATCGGTGTGAAATTCTCATAAGCAATGTAATCGTGGGAATCATCAAGAAGAATTGTAATGTGCTCACCGGTTGTTTAACGGAACTTATTTAACTAAAATTGATGTGGGAACTTATGTTATTTTAGGGCATTCATCATTTTTTATTTGATACATTTTTTCCCCCGTGGAAATGGTATAACAAACAAATTATAACCTGCTTTGATCATTTCCTCTTTTTTTTGCAAATAGACTGTCTTGTGACGCTTGAATGATTATAAGGTGGCAAGTAGAATGAAACTTATGTTCCTTAAAATCCATTAATAATTATATTAATATCTCAAGGAAAAATCGCTCATCACCAACAGCTTTGAACTTCATATTTACAAATGCAAAAAGTAAATGAAATAAATAAATAAATACTTTAGGTATATTGGTTGATTTTAATTGTGAGAATCCACTAATTCAAGAGGTGATAAATCTTTCTATATATATACATATATACGTTAAATATTAGAGAAGAATTGGTTGACTGTAACTTCTAATATAAGGAAGAAATAGTTGGGGGTGCAGTCAATAAAAACACCTTAATAAGTGTAACTTATTTATTGTGTGCCGACCTATTTATTGTGTGTTTCGGCCTACAATGTAGGCCATCTTCAGGGCTAAGAGAGAGAAACAAACAGGAAAACATATAAAAAACGTTTCAGTAACAAGAATATGGTGACAAGAAATGTAGTAATGTGGTACAAGAGTGGAAATTAAAATAGTGACTAGATATGATGAAATAGTGAATAGATATGATAATTAAAGATAATGAATATAAAAGTAGTTACAGAATATATATTATGTATATATATATATATATATATAATGTACAGAAAGGATATCTTCTAAGGATTTAATCTTCTCATTTTGTATCTTTCCGTTTACCTCCTCATTTTCTTTCCCTGTATATTATGTTTACATTTTATCCTTTCTGTACATTTATTTTCTGTATTTTATATTCGTATTCTTTAATTCTTATATCTGTCACTATTTTAATTTTATTATATTCTGTAACCACTTTTATATTCATTATCTTTAATTATCATATCTATTCACTATTTCATCATATCTGGTCACTATTTTAATTTCCACTCTTGTACCACATTACTACATTACTTGTCACCATATTCTTGTTACTGCAACGTTTTTTAAATGTTTTTCTGTTTGTTTCTCTCTCTTAGCCCTGAAGATGGCCTACATTGTAGGCCGAAACGTCGACACACAATAAATAAGTTACACTTATTAAGGTGTTTTTATTGACTGAACCCCCAACTATTTCTTCCTTATATTATAAATAAATAGTGGATCGATAAGCTACCAGAGGACACCTGTGTTTAAAAAAACAAAACAGGCTCCAATATCCAATTTCGCGGGTTCGGAGCCTTGCAAGTGGCGTTGCGATTTTCTAATGGTATTGAAGGCTAACTCATTCCTGGGTCAAGTTCATCTAATAAAATCAAATAAAATTTTAGAAATAATAAAACTTATTTTCTTATTTTACGTTACATCAACTATAGATTGACTGTATGACTAGATCGTTGGTAGATGGTTATACTCATTGTAAAGCAAGACCCTTCGATTAGGTTAAGGGATTAGTTGAAGGTGTTTATTGACCAAATTAGCACCCTGCTCAACCGTTAGGCTTAGAAACAGAAAGAATGTACTGTTTTTATGGCAACGGTTGCACATGAAAGTGATTTGTCAATACGCATATTCACCCACCAGATTAATCCCTGAACCCTATTGAAGAGGAGAATAGCTGCTTTACCCAGCGTATGTATACTACGGAAGCGTCTATTGAGTTTATTAAACAGTACAGCCCTTACTCTAGAAACAGTACCTTTAAACAGTGCAGTCCGGTGTCCCCTCTGGCTAAGTGGTTACCATAAAACCTTCGATGTCCAAGGTTCGCAGCCAGGCAGGTGACCCTAGTATTTTTTTAAAAGGAGTAAAAATACCTTCGTTATGGCGTCCGGTGTCAGATACTCATTAAAATAAAAATTTAGTACTCCCACTGTTGCATCGTCCGATTGGCCATAGTTGTATAACGTGACATTAAATGAATAAACAAGAACCGTCCTTACCAAACAATGAACGCAAGACTCTTCTTAGATTATTGATTGTATATGCTTTTTATTTATAAATATATTTATTAATAAATAACTTGCTTGAATATAACCTGTGTGTGACAATATAACTAGTTGCAAGAATAACGGAACGGATTATCCACACCTACCGTTAAATATGAGCACGTTCGGCCCAGTTCCTTCGACAGGCTCTCGTACACTTCGGTTGCGCACGTCTGGTCCATGAAGTAAGGTTTCAAAAAATGTCAGGTATTTTTCTATAGCTTTCGATTTTTCCAAATCACAGAAATAGTATCTGATTTATTATTTATGTTCCTTTGAAAACGAATCTCAGGCTGTTTGTATAATCATTTAACTTCACTTTATGCTGATATGGCTGATCGGACGATAACACAATTGGAGTCCTAATCAATGCCTATTCAGGTATAATTAGGATAGCGATCTTCAATCAGTTGCTGGGATCGTACAAGTTCGGGACCATTATTTTATATCCCTTCCAAAAAGCGGGATAACCCAGGTTTTTTACCAACTAATAAAAAATTTTAGGGCCACTTGCCGGGCTGCGGATCCACGATCTTCTAGTTGTTTGTTATGATAAACACTACACCACGCACATGCCCCCCCTCCCCCAGACAGGTTCTTTTATACTGTGGAGAATCCATTACAGTACAGGCAAATATACTTATAGGCATATATACATACTTATAGGCAAATCATGTCTGAAAAGTAGATGGCCTCGTGGCCTTCTTAGTTGAAATTGTTATTGATTACTACCAATGATTAGTTTCTCTAATTGTCTTTATCCATGCTACTATGTATCATTCTAGCCATTTACTTGTTGCATTATGATAAATACTTATACTTCCCTGTATCTTCCCGTACCTTTCTATTGTAATCTTCCATACCTTAATGTTATTTAATCAGAGCAACCGTAATAGATTTTCCCAATGGATACTGAGCAATGCAACATTGTGTAACGGCTACGATTTCATAGTCACTTTCATCTGCACTCATTGGCCGTTACCCGGCGGTCAGATGTTTCACCCCGAAGATGTGGACTTGAGATGTGGCGGATCCGGAGGAATGGTATTGGGGGAATCCTTGGAAATTAAAAACCAAAAGAAAAGGCATAAATGTTATTCAATTTAATATTTCTTATTTTTTTATTTATTCATGCTCTTGAACTCACAAGCATCCTCTGTTCATCCCATGACTATGTTGCATAGGTATGTTGCTAGAATGCTTGAGGATAGATTCGATGGATAAGTAGATATAGAATAGCCTGAAAATAGAGCTTCAGTTCCATCAATTATCCGAATGTTCGCTTATCCGGACTGGCTTCCCATTAAGGAGGTTTTGACATTGCCAAACCTTGAAAATATGTTTAGGTGTGTTTCCTCTAAAATTTGATTTCCTCTAATTATTATTTAAAACTTTTTACTACACTTAAAATAATAAGATTTAATCGCCTTGAAGAGAAAGTCAAAATTCAAGCAAACTAATATAGAATTTTGTTTGTGTGATATTGATAAATCTTGCTATGCAGGTGCATATGTTTATTTTTGTTGATTTATCTAACTTGCTCACTACACAATAAAATAAAGACTTTGTTTATAAGAATATGCTGATTGTATTTTCATTTAAATACTTGTAAGGGAATTTCGGTCATTGGAACTTATTGCCTGAACCATACCCGATAACATTAATTCGCATTATCGACAGCAAAAAATCCTATCGTTCTTCCTTACACAGAAATTATCATTACATAAAAAATATTAACGTTAGTGTTAAATAATAGTACACGCTACAGTGGATAAGTTGGCGTTTTTGGAAATTGGAACTATTATTGTTTTTCTGTTAATTCTCTGAGGACCACTTCCACAGCAAAAGTTTCAGTTATTCAAACCATTATTAAGAAAACTGCGAAATTCCCAATTTAGGAAAACCAATTGGTATTAATAGATTTTTGCTTTTGTCGAACATCTGTTGTATACGTAACAGCAGCTGTTTCTAACGTCACTCGATACGCCACAGCTGTACAAGCTTTGGTATTTAATTAAATTTTTATTAATTATTTTTTTTCCAATGTTTTACTTCACATAACACTCTTAGTTCCCTAGGCACCCAGCCAATGGCGGTTATCTAAATGCGTGAAATGATTAAGTTCTAATTTCCAAAGAATACAATTTTTATTTTTGAGTTTATAATACATACGTAGTTCTTTCAGATGCTTGGGGATGATGCATATATATTTTATTTATAAATTTTGGGAGTACTGTGATCAAGGAGCTATTTAGCAAGAATTTCTGATTTTTGGGCTTCAAATTTCCTTATCGGAAATTCCTAAACCACTTTAACCCATATAATACAACCAGTCTCTATAAAGTGGGCCCCTAAAACAGGAGAAAAACCTGGACAACCGTTGTCTTAGAAACATTGCATAACCCAAGACCATTCATAGGTTTTAATGGTACAGGATCTTTTCTGTATTTTACTGATGCCTAATTGTTTTTTCGTCGACATTACATCGACATTATCTAGTCCAACTGAATGTCAAACAAATGTGAAAGCGTCACAAACCTCAAGAAAGTAAATCAGATTTCGTTTTCAGTGAAGGAACGAAAGGAAATTTTTCGATGGAATGATTTACCGCAAACCGCGCTTACAAATAAATAAATATTAAACAGATCGTCATTTCTCGCGTAATAATTTCTAATTTTTCGCAAATAGATTATGTAGGTATTAACACTTGGATGGAATAATAAAAATATAGCAAGTGAAACAAAAATGTTTTCATTTATTTTTCATTATTACCATCGATTAATTTTATATTTTCACTGAATTTTTCATATCAATATTTAATTAAATTTTTTTTTAAATTCAATCATTTTTAATTATTTACTAATTTTCTATTGTAAAAGTAAGGATATGAGGAACGGTTTATTTCAGCTGAGCTCCTATGCTGAAAGTTACGGTTTCAAAATTGGCTGTGGCAGGATAAATATTTATTAGTTATTATCTATTAGTTACGGATATTATATACTGTGTAATCTGCAGATCCATCTGGGGCTATCCAATCTCTATAATGTAGGTATCCTTCCAAGAAACAGTACAGTCTCTACCACGTTATGAATCCAAGGCCCTGCATGAATTGTAGAGGTACAGTTTTTAAGTAAGGAATTCTTATTAACAGTTTTTTTCTTACTTTTCTTTATGTTCTATTCTTTCACATCTATTTTTATTATACTGCTTGAAAATCTCATTTTATTCAACCTTAACTCTTTAAAAAAAAAAAAAACACTTTTTTTAAAGAAAAAAAACTTTGAATTGGTTGTTCTTGCAGCTATCATTGTAATATATTTTATAATATTTAAATAAATATAGTATTAAGTATTAATTATTCGGTATATATTTTTTCAAAGAAGCATGATTAAATTTATGTTTTGAATTATTTAGTCTCCCTCATACATTTTTAAGTTGTGAAGTTCGGCCAACAAACATTTTAATACATCTATAATTTATTTTTATTAATTGTTATTTTGATGGTGATTATATTTAAATATTTTTCCCTAGAGTTCGAATCCCGGTCAGGATCTTTTCTCTTCAAAACAAAAATATTTTAATGTATCATTTATTATTTAAATAAATATTGTCTTTAGAATAAAATTATTCGGCGAATCTTTTCCCTATGGCGCATGATTAGTTTTATATTTTGAATTATTTGGTGTCCATTCCTTTCCCTTGTATTTTAAAAAATATGTGTTTAATTCTTTGCCACTTTTTTCTTACGTTAACTATATTCATATTTGATGGTAGAAGTTATTCTTGTTGTTTGTTTGTTATTAGTTTGTTAGTTGTTTGTTTGTCCCATTACTATTTCTAACATCGGGTGGTATTTTGACCTGTTTTAGTATTTTTTTATAGGAGCAGCATTCCTCAAATATATGTCTGATTCAAAGATTTTTATTACACCTAGGGCATATCGGGGTGCATCCCTTGTGCATGGGTAAGCCGGGTGTGTCCTATTCTAAGCCGAGCAATAACCACCTCTTCATGGAGTTTACTACGATTGGCCAAGGCTTTACTTCTCTTTTTATATATTTCAACTTACTGACTGGACTTTCATCCCACATTGCTTGCCATCTTTTATCTATACATTATTTAAGGGGGTGAGCAAGTTCTTGGGCGGTCAGAATAGCTGTGCCTCTACCTGGGAGGGTTAGAGCTGCTCGGGCAGCTTTGTCAGCCAACTCATTCCCGACAATACTCACAATTCCCGGGCCCAGATGAAGAATATTTTTTTGCTTGTGTGGTTTAGCATTATTAGATATTTGTCAATGCGTTGGACTATGGGATTGTGGGAGTACATATTGTCAATCCCTGGAGGACGCTAATTGAATCGGAAATTATTACTATATTGTCGGTTTGTATATTTGTCATGGAGAAATTTAGAGCAGGTTATTATTAGTTTTAATCATTCTTATCTTACCCAGTTGTCTCTCTCACATATAATTACATATTACCTAAGTGGAGGGATGAGTCAACCCGCCGGGGAAAAGAGACATATATGAATTCATTTTAAGGCGATGAAGACTTCGCTTTGTACATTATAAGTACTTTCTCTTATAGAATCGATAACAGGAATCTATTTTTCCTAATACGGATAGTCTCTGCTAAGCCGGTAATGTAATGAGATAAGTGCAGCAGTGTTGCTGAGTAATAGAGCGCTGAAGTTCCTGGGTTCAAATCCCCCTTAATGACAGATTTTCGTTTAATCTGTTGGGAGCCGGAGATGGTTCCTATGGGATTTGTGAACCTCCTGGAGCTCACTCAGCTCCTTTAACGTGGTACCCAAAATTAGGGTTAAAATCTACCTGCACAACCGTTGTCGAAGAAACAAAATAGTCCCTACTAGTACTGAACCCAACAACCTTCACGGGTTATAGAGAAAACATTTTTTGTTTAGATCCACCCCTACCTCACATTCCATCTCTTCCTTTTAAACCTTCCGTGTTTTGGAACTTTAAACCCACCGACATAACATCTGCTCGACGCCAGGTGTTCCGGAGGACCATCCACCTGCTATCATCTTCTTCTCAACTACCACGAACATCCTCAGTCCTTTATTCTTCAGCGGCCGAAGAAACAACAGGTCGTCCTTGGCCGGGCAATCACAGTGCAGGTGCTCCGTTTTGTTGAGCTCTATAATTGGGCCATTAGTCTGCCGTAAAAAAAAAAAAAAATAAACAAACTATGAAATAATTATTTGAAACCTTTCTCAGAAAGCTTAGGATTCTATTCGATTTCCTACGCATTTAAAGCTAGTAATATTTCCCTACCCCGGAGGTAAAGGACACCACGTCACGTTTTTATATTGTTTTAATTGTTCAGGAGAGCTAATCTTCTATAACATTGAACTATTAAATTGTTTTTATCGTGACTTACAGGAACAGCTTAAAGAAAATTGTTCACATTATTATTGACATTTATAAGTAATCGGAAGTATTGACTATAGTATTTATTTATGAAAATTTACTCAAAATAATACATTACCCATCTTATACCCTTTACCTCCGGGTCACAGCTATAAAAAAAATATCTTCATTTTAACGGTAAATCATAAACAATGATTAAAGTAAACTATAATTGTTTTGATTACGTAGTTATTCATAAGTAAAATTATTATTTATTTAAGCATTTTTCGTTACCAAAATTAAAATCCTTTGTACATTACCTTTCTTGCTATTAATGAATCCCGTCCATTTCCTTCCGGCTATTTCTTTTGAATTATGGTTATATTAGAAAACCACTATCAGATTAGGTCATAATAAATAAATAACTTTTATTTATACCGTAAATAATAATAACAATTAAAGGGGAACGAATAAATGATTAAAATAAAATAATATTGGGATAGCGAATAAAATGGAAAGGAAATAAATAACAAGAACAAATAAAATACTTATAAATAAATAATTAATTGGACAGAAATAAATAATTAGATAATTGTAATAATAGGAAGTAAAAGCTAGGGTAGTTCGCAATGCGTGGCCCTGTTCATGGACTAATGAATATTCTAAAGCCATTATTGTTGCTGTTTTTTTCCTCTATTCCAAAAATTCCTTTGCCTTGAATTGCAATCGTAACCAAATATTGTTAGTAAAAATAAATGATTCATCCGTTTCTTTTCCCTGTATTATAATATTTTTCTCTAAAAATTAAAAAGAAATACCACTTTACAATATAATACTGAAAAAAGTAAGATTTTTTGTAATTAGTCATATATTTAAATATTCATACAATATCTGAGGATAGCATTTATTTTGTGACTATAGTATAGAAAAGAATATAATAGAAAAGTAACTTTATTCTGGGCCTAAGTCCATTCAGAATAACAGATATGGACAGAAAAAGAAACATAATATTTATCCGGCTAGATAAATGGTACAAATCAGAAACCGTGTAAAAAGTGACAAAAACAATTTAAAAAGAGATATTTAAACAAAAATAATAATAAGTAAATAAACAGTACAAATCTTGACAAGATATTAAGCAATTAAAGAGAATAGATAAATCCATAGCTTTTGTTAAATGCATGCAATAATTTCTTTACATGATTTACAGCATCTTAAAAAACAAAATTAAAATAAATAAATAACACAGTGAATTATTCTATACATTACAATCTAAGCAAACGACTAACCTGCTTAGAGAGCATCTTTTTGGGAAGCTAGGAAGTGTTGGAAAAGCAAGGATTTAAATGACGATAGTGAGGGACTTTGACGGATATTAGGAGGGATTGAGTTCCACAGTGTGGTGGAGCGGGCGAGAAAGGAACGTTCGAATGCTTTAGTTCTGTGGGAATGTATATAGAGATCGGAAAGGCGGCATCTTGTTTTATGGTGTTGAACTGAGGTTTTGGATTGGAGGAGACTGTAAATATATGAAGGGTGTTGAGAGTAAATGAATTGGTATAAGAATGAACAGAGGAAATATTGCCTTCGGAAGGAAGGGAAGAGCCTCTTTAACTCATCAAAAAAGTGGGACAAGCGCGATCTCCTCGGAGTACCTAGCACAAATCTTAGGGAGCAATTCATTATTCTCTTCAATCTATCTTCAAGAATTTAGAAAGGCATCCACATGCCACGCTACAATATTCAAAGTGGGTGAAGATGAGAGAAGATACGAGAAGCTTACGGGAAGATTGTGTAAGGAGATGACGAGAACGATGGAATAACTTCAGTGAACTAATTGACCGTCGGGATATCTGGGCGATGTGGGATTTCCAAGAAAGGTTTTGGTCGATGGTTATGCCTAGGTTTTTTACAGAGGAGGTGAACGTGATAGGATGATCGTTTAGGATTAATGTTGGGAGGGTGTGGATGGATATAAGGAAGTATATATATAGAAATAAATATTATTACCCCTCAAAAAATATAAGGTTAACAAAAAAGATTAAGAAAAAATTTGTTCGTTAACCGAATTTATTTACGTTTTTTAAGTTCAGCCAAATTCTTAAAGTTATTTTTGCTAACCCTCTTCATAAAGTATTGACCCCTTTAACAAAATATGACTGATCTCTTTTTTAATTCCCTGTATTTGCTTAATAGATTAATTAGTTATTTTCTGTAATAGATTATAATAATTAATGATAATGTAATTATTGTATATAAATCAGTGTTTTTACTGAATATTATGTACAAACAACAACGTTTCTGGACACCTGCATTCAACACAAGTTCCTTTGTGGAGAGATTACTTCAAGAAAGCTTGGCAAACCACTAGCCCGTGCTTCCCTTCCTACTATTCAGGAGTTTTAGAAACCTTGACGAACAATGATTGGAATTTTTCGGTATCTTGGCAATAGATTGTTCCTTCAATAAGATGAGTGATAAATAAATTAGTAAGTAAATAACATAAAATAATCTAAATGAATAAACGTAAATATAAATAGAAGTGGTAAATAAATATCATACTGAAGTAAGAACAAAAATTCATAGATAATATTGTATGCGGCTGATATATTTTTCATACAAAATATATTTCTATAATTTCAGTACTATCATGAAATTAAACTTAATTACACATGTAATTGCTATTATACAACTATAATTAGTAAATGACCGAATAGACCAAGATACGCCTTCTCATTAAATGGTCATTTGCGATTAAATTGTTTAAATTATTTAATTGGTTCCTTGTCGTCATAAATTTGGCTGTGCAATTATCCATTTAGAAAACAATGAAAATAGATTCTGAAAGTATAACCGCCAAAATTATAGGCATCCTTATTATGTCTTTATTAATTAATTACCAGAATGGTAAATTCTTATGTATTTATATATTATTGATTGTTAGATTATTAATGACTAAAAACTATAATCAATTATAATATCAGGCTGTTATGATTATGATAATAAGTAATTAATTAGTAATACGTCATTTAGGTGAAAATCGCCTTTGCTATACAACTATATTCAATATTTATGTTTCTAAAACCGTGTAAGTAATAAATATAATTTAAAAAAAAAATGTTAACTAATGAGAAAATATCCAAGAATATCTAGTGTGGGCGACACGTGTATTCCTTGTTCAAATATAAAACTATATCGGTGGTTTGAAAAAATACTGCAGAATCAAATAAAATTCTCTGTCTACAACATCAAGATTACTTATTATATGTTGCTAAGCATTGCGACAAATATATAATAAATTTAATTTATAAATTTTATTGTACTTCCATTTTTATTTTTCTCTCTTATAGTTTTAAATATCAAACATCCACGTTTTCATTTCATTATTTTTACAGGTATTCGATAGATTTTTTTGTGGCTCAATGTCAAAGCGCTGAGTTGCCGTGCCGAAGGTCACGGGTTCAAATCCGGCTCTGGTAAATCATTTATTTAATCTGTTAACAGCTCGGGATGGGCCCTATGGTTTCTGAAGACCCTCCTGAGGACCGATGAATCTCTATAAAGTGGGTATCCTTAATTAGGAAAAACCCTGGTTGGTGGTCGAAGGTGATATAGGATAAATCACCTCCCTGCATAACCGTTGTCCCTGATGTTTGTACTGTTGTACAGTCTCTACCACTTATGAACCCAAGACCCTACATGGGTCACAGTGGTATAGGATTTTTTTTTCATATAGATGTATATATTGTTTTTTAAACTTGTAACTGTCTTGGGTATCAGCCAAATCATCAAAATGTATTCATGTTGTTACAGCTTAATGAATAATTTCTACGGTCTTTTATGCAATACGTCTAATCGTCCAGGTAAATAAGCTGTCCAGGAAATACTCCTGGAAAAGGAAGGTGCCTGGTTAAGGAAGTGCAAACAATGGCCTTAACAACACAGCCATTTCTCCAAATGAGATGGGAAGATGAGAGGAGAGATTTCTTCCACGAACAATGGGTTCATGACCGGCTACGTCTGGGTTTTTTCTACAGGACCTGTTGCATTCACACTTGAAACTACAGTCAAGTGTCAGAATGTCTTCGTGGAAGTACATTCCTCTGTAATCACCAATTTTTTTTCATTTTTAATCAAGTTATCGAGCCAACTGTGAGATGACTCGAGTTTATGTTATAACATCAGGCTAATTAACATTGTTTATGAAATAAATAAATAAACCTTTACTACTATAATCCATGATGTATTGAGTACATGGTAGGGACTGTACTATTTTTAAGTTAACGGTTGTGGAATGGAGTGATTTGACCGAGATCAACCTGAAATCATCAATTGTTTCCCCAATTTAGGAGTAATTTATTTAGGGTACCTTCTGGTAGAGAAGCTCCAAAGATAGGTTGATGCAGTTTTGATGCGCGGTAAAAAGATATTTTTACCCATTTCTTTCATGGTCAAACTCACCAACGTAAAACCATTGACTAGTGCGATATGGGCGACAGAGAGGCTAACATAGAAGCCTATATATATATATATATATATATATATATATATATATATGCATATATCTTTTGTCTTATATACAGATTTAATCCTTAATCCTATCCTGAAATGAAAGTGACCGAGTTTAGCTACTAACAATAACTTTCAGTTTTAGATAACAACTTGTACAAATAAACAAATTGTATTATTTCTAAAGAATAATATAATTGCTGCCTCTAATTTGAATTTTACTCTCGTTTTATATATTACACTTATAGTACCGACTTTTTTTTAAGGGTATTTTTAAGAACGTTGATATTTCAGCAATTAGCAGTGACGACAGTTTTTATAGTTAATTGCTCATAATAACAATAAAAAAGTTTTATAATTAAGTTTAATGATACTCAAATTTAAAGCTTGAAATTGATTTTTTCCCCATAGATTCTTATTCTTATTATTATTTTTTTTAACCATTGCCAACTCAGTATTTATAAGAATTGAGGTTTTTTTTTATGTACGGTATTTTTCCAAAAACCTAACAAAATCTTCTACTCTAAGGGTATTTTTATGAGGCAATATGGCGTTAACTCCTTCAATTGACTATTCGAGAACTACTATTCATTGTTTAGATCAAGATATGATTAGTCAAACAATTTATAAGTTTAACAGGAGCCTAGAAGACACAGACTGGAGGTCTGCCAGTGAAATCTGGCAATTCTCAAAAATAGATGCCATTCTTATAAGCCATTGTACATTTCATTTGGTGGCACATTATTTTTAAACTAATGTCACTTTTTTTTCTTAGTTTCAGGTTTCTTACCAATACTTAGATAATTTTAGGATGTTGTAGGAAGATTTTAATTGAGGTAGCTCTGAGGGTTAAGATACTACTTCTCTCCTCCAGGTCGTGGCTTCGAGGGCGGTTGTGGAAGACAATTATTTAATATTATATAAGATATGGATCGAACCTGAAGTATCCTCCTGGGAACGATTCATTCAGTAAAAATGAAAAAAGATACAATGAGTATCTGGAGAAAAAACTGGTGGTTGAACGTGGTCTAGACCCAAGAGCTACCTGCACGATCATTGGCTTAGAAACAGTACGATCCTATATCTCCTTATATAGACCCTTCACGGGTTGTAGGGATACAAGATTATTATCAATTTAACGTTATTTTAATCCATTTATCACTTGTTTCTTCTGGTTTTTACCGTGTAGTCAAATTCTTTGTCGACGTTTTGCTGGCCATATTGCAAGTTTCCTCAGGGTTTAATCTGAGACTCAGTACACAACTCTAATCAAGCGAAACGTTGAAAAAGAATTTCTCTATAAGGTCGAAACCAGAAAAAACACCTGATGCAAAATAAAAATTATAAACCGTGGTAATTTAATGATATAACAATCGGAAAGAAAACAACAAATGCATCTATAGTAGGGGCAATGGATGATCAAATTTGGTTTATCTATACATTCTTTAAGGGGGCAAGCAAGTTCTTGGGCGGTTAAAATAGCTGTGCCTCTACCTGGGAGGGTTAGAGCTGCTCGAGCAGCTTTGTCAGCCAACTCATTCCCGACAATACCCACATGTATTATTTTATATACTATAATCTCTAGTGTGGAAAATTTGTATATATTTTTGTGGTAATTAAGAATCAATAAAAAATTTACAGGGGAAATTTAAAATTCTTGAGATACCTCAGTGTGTAGAATGTTTGGTTCCTAAGCTGAAGGTTTTGAATTCAAATTGGCTGAGACATATTATTTTTTTTTAATTGTTAACATCCACATATTGGCCCTAAGAGATCTACTGACCTTCCTGGGGCTCATACAGCCTTTCCAAAGTGGTTAGCCTTAATAAAGGGAAAAATCCGGCGGATTAGCTTGATCTCGGATTTATCAATACCGTTCACAACGGTTGTCTTATATTATAGAAATAGTACAATCTCTACTATGAAACCAAGACCCTTCTGGGGGACCTAAGACCTATGAAGGGGCGAATTTTAAAATTCTTTGTAATAGTATACCCCTTTTCCTTAAAAAAGATATTTATCTATACACAAAAAAACTTAAATAGTGAATAAGCAGAATTTTGAACAAATGACACGCCAAATAAAATAAAGAAGTTAATTCTATACATAAAACATGTTGGAATTCTTAGTATAAGCTTTCTATCATCATTCCTTACATTTTTATGCTAT
Source organism: Arma custos (assembly GCA_037127475.1). Classification (NCBI taxonomy): domain Eukaryota; kingdom Metazoa; phylum Arthropoda; class Insecta; order Hemiptera; family Pentatomidae; genus Arma; species Arma custos. Next base: position 45,839,781 of record CM073762.1, on the reverse strand, counting down.
TATAAATCACGAAAAATACTTAAAATAAATTATTTTAACCTAAATTTATCGTAAACAAACAATTTTAGGCGCAGAACAAGACAATTCCGCAACGCATATCAGAATATTTGTTACGAAGGGCCTCTAAGTCAATGCTGCAGATCGTGTACTAAAATATCTGTCCTTCGTCAGCTCCGGTCAATCTACTCTAATATGAATTCAAAGTTTAATTAGTTCCGGAATAGCTGATACAATAATGGACTCTTAATAAGAGAAATGGCCGCGAAATATTAATGAATGATAAAGGTAAACGGTTTCCGAATTCTGTCTGCTAAAATGAATATCTTCCACCCTATAATAAGCAGAAGGTCTGATAACGAAGTTTAATCAGTTCGAAAAGAAATCTATTGTTTACCGTATTTCGTAATGCCGGCTCTTAATTGGCCTTCAAAATAATTACTTCACATTGTCTGCACTTAGTTTGTTCCATGATTCAGACCTATCGAACACAACGATTGTTTGTACTCCTTGGACTGCAAAATTTATTTATTGATTCCTTTTATATTCTAATCGCGTGATACGATCGAATTTCGCTCCTTGAAACTTGACGATTATCGATCGGGGTTAAGAAACCTCATTAAGAATTGAATTTTATACATTTCTAAAGAGCTTCGAAGTTGTCTTTGAATCGCTGATAACAGTTCTGAGGAACTGGACTGTGACCATTAACCGGAAGTCACCGCCATACTCAGTGCCTGAGTCATTCCACCCTACCTCCTCGACTTCCTTCATTTCCTGTTGAATCTTGCTCTTTAAAACATAAGGTTTAAAAACCTCTACCTAATATATATATATATATAATGAAAAAACTTGTACCACTACAACCCATGGAGGGTCCAAGGGGGTACAAGGGGTAGCTCAGTGCGTAGAGCGCTGAGTCGCTGTGCTGAACGCTCAAATATGACTGTGACAGATAAATTATCCAATCTGCTAACGGGTGGATACTGTGAGATCGGCAGGCCTTTCGGGGGCTAACACAGCCTCCTTAAAGTAGGTACCCATAATAGCCAGTTAATCGTGAACACCAACCTTGACCTTCTTACAACAGTTACCTTGTATAGTTTTTGAAGCTAAGATCATTCGCTGATTGTCGTGGTGGTATAAACCATCATTCGATTACAGGGTAATACCATGACTCATTTGTTAATTGAAAAGGACTAATTTATTTATATATTATCTTAAACATATACTTTTTTTAGTATAGGATTTGTAAGTACATCTGAACTCGTAGGCTACAGTTCTTAATAGACATTCATTAGGGGAGTCCGAAAAAAACAAAAAAACTTCAAGATGACTCCACCAATTCATGAAAAAAGGTTAGGGTCCTCCAATAAACAATGAAATCCGACCTACTAAAAGAATTAAAATTGGGGTCATAAAATAAAATTTTGGTTTTTTTTTTACTTTACATCATTTTTTAAAACTTACAAGCCATAAAATCTTAAAGTAATAAGTACAATTTATATATAGTAAACATTTGAATTTTTCTACAGTTTTACTGTCTGGGGGAATCAAAGGAATCAAACTTTAGAGACCTAAAAAATATTGACAAAGAGGACTGCTTGTCATTCCTCTATCACCTCCTTACAAAGTCAGAGCCATTGGACTTTATCTTTGCATCTTGATTCAGGAATGGTTGAAAGAGATACGTGGATAGGATCTGTACTACAGAAGAAGACTGGGATGTAGATTCTATTCCAGGAGATCCAAAGGTAGTAAACCCTTGGTGAGTCACTCAGACTAGGAATGGGCTTCAATCTGTAGATATCAGGCAACTATCTACAGATCGGAGACAACTTACTTCTAACTACAATAGTTCTATCTGAATATAATCTATTATTTGATTTATTGTTTTCAAATAATTTTGTAAAGAAAATAACCATTCAAATATTTCTCATAAAGATTTTCAGATCTCTGTAATAATCAATAAAAATAAACTATAAAAAGAAAGATAAGATAACAATTTAGAAAACCTCTGAGTTCAATAAAGTAATTGTTTATTTTTCATTTAATAAAAAAAAAATTATTTAAATTAAATTAATAAATTATTGATAAAAACAAACTGAAAGGAATGATAAAAAAAAATAACAAATTAAATCAATTTAATTTAATAGGTAATCAACTTTAATAGGAAATCCGATTAATTATCAGATTAATTTTTTTTTTCTCAAAAATTACAAGACTACATCAACTAAGATACAGAGGCCTAAATTATAGGTATGTACAAAATATACGAGGTAAAAATTAATTAATTCGCATAACATGGATGTAATTTATAAAATAAGTAAAATATTTAATAAACTTTTAAAGTTAATTGATAAACAAAGCTAAATAAAACTCATTAAACAACAAACTAACATTTATTCAAAATATTAATTTTATCTTGAAAGAATAGTTGACCTTGATAAAATATGTGGAAGAAAGTGGTCCGGGTAGAGCTCAATTTTACTACCTTCCTGGCACTTGGTTGTTAATATTATGCACTATTGCATTTTAACCTTTATAATTACCATGCTGTTCAATTTTCATTTTTATCATCTTTTAATTTTCAATTGCCTGTATTCACCGTACTTTTGTTTATTAATATTTGCTATGTTTATTATATTTTTTGTACCACTTTTTAATTCTTATCGTCTGTATTTTACATAGAGCCGTGAAGAAGACCTTCAGAGTAGGTCAAAACGTTGGCTACTTTATAAACTTTTCTTCAATTCTAAGAGAAATTCATTGACCTCTACCCAGACCACTTTCTTCCACGTATTAATTTTATCACAATTATACATTATAATACAGCATTTACAAATGTTCTATAAATAAAAATGAATTGTATTTTAAGTTAAAAAATAATTGTAATCTTGACAGTAGTTGATTTTGAAATATTCAAAATATTATTTTAAAAAAAAATCACGGATTCTGAGAAAAAATCTCTTTTTATATTCCAGTTTTAAGTTGTCATCTTAATATTTTCTTTCCTATATTTTTATCTACAAACTTTTTATTATTTTCAAGTTCTTATTTTATTAAAAAGTATTCCCTAATTTTCATCAAATTCAGTTTGCTAATGGCAAGGAAAATTTTGTGTTTTGATTCTTAAAATTAGCTATTAACTGAAAATAACCACTTGTATTATTTGTTAAAAATCTGCTAAGCTAAATTGTTGCAATGTTGTTATTATTTACATAAAGTTCTTAGTATTAAAGCTTTTATTGTAGGTAAAGATACTATCAGTCACTACAGACAAATATTTAGTCACAGATAAAACAAGATCATCCACTACTATTCTAAAACTTAAAATTTAATATACTTTAATTTTTTTTGATTTATCATTGTTAGATGATATAAATTATAAGGATAAATATTTTAAACATTTATTATTTATTTGTTTTTTGCTAACAAAATTTTTATCTTGTATAAATTGCACGTTTATTTTGTTTTTTTATCTCCCTGCAGCTTAGTTTTATTTATGATTATTTATGTATTTTTTTAAAAATTGATTTACTTTAATTTATTCTTATTTTTTATTCAGTTTGTTTCGATATATTTTTTCAGTTTGTTTGGATATATTTTAATTATATGTAATTATGAACAATTGAAGCCAATGGAGCTGGTCCATAAGCACAAAATGTAGTAAATATTGTGGATGTACAGTTTAAAAGTTTTTTTTTTTAATAAGAAAAATAACTTTCTTGACCTTAATCATTTAAATTTTTAATTATAGAGATTAATAGTAATATTAATAATAGAGAAAGAGAATAATATTAATTATAGAGATATCTCCAAAACATGTTTTCATCAGCCATACTTCCTTTAACATATGAAGTTCAGTATAGGATATAAAATCAAATTAAATTCATGACCCTGGGATCAGCTACAATTAATCATTGGTTTGGCATGCTGGAAGGTCCTGTATGTATTTGATTACATTTAGTTAGGTTTAGCATATTCTTTCAAGGTTTAACCTCTGCCAAAAATGTTTACTGGACAGTAAACATTTTTATAGAGACATCTCTATAATTATTTATTAAATGTGTATCCCATTAATTTTTTTTTTATAAACCTTGGGCTTACTAAATTAAAATATGTTTATTAATGGAATGATTTTTTGTAATTACTTTTCTTGTTATTCATAATCAGTATGTATAATTCTCTTCAAAGTCTTAGTAAGACTTTAATTGTTTTTATAAAAATTGAAACAATCCAAGAAAGATATTGTTTACAAATGTTTGAATAAATAAATTGCCTTTTTCAAATTCTTTGTAAATGCCAACTGTACTGTATGCTCTATTTTAAACAGAGGATTTCATCTGAGATTCATGACTTTAGTAAATAACTTCTGGACAGAATAATATATAAAAAAGTATAGTCTTGTACTAGCTTGTTAAAAATTAAAAGTGTTTTGTTATTATTATTTACAATTGTAATATCAATTTAACCAATAAAAATTATAAAAAACTCAAAAAGATAAATAAATTATAAATTAGAATACAATATGAAAAATCCCAAAAAGCAAAGCCCTAAGCCCCTAAAATACTGGAAATACTAACCAGTCACTTTTTTTTCAATTCAGGCATCATTACGACAAGCGCCAGAAAAAAAATCAAATCAAAGAAGATATAGCACTGCACATCTCACACCAACAGTATAAACAGTCAGTAACCTTGCTTCAAGATGTTCCTTAAACAACTCCTTAATTAATTTATTTTTTATAATTAATTTAATGTCATCCATATTTGTTTTATTTTACTCAGGTAAAATTTCTATTATATGTTACAGATAGCCTCAGTCCTGGTACTCACCCAGCTGTCGACAGAATTGGCCGAACCAGATGCGAATGGTGGAGGTACAGTCAGTATCTTGCTTGGTCTTGATGTTGATGACTTCTGGCAATCCTCATCAAGCAATGGGATGCAAGGTAAATTAAAAAAGTCATTCTCATTTCTAAATACAGTATTCAAGTGATTTTTAATTAAACAGAGTCAGATAATTTAAGAGATAATTCCATATATTAAGTTCTAATTCCAAGTTCAATGAGGCATAAATAAAAGTGTAAACATATAATTGTTCTTTTTTTAGAAATAAATTTTATTAATTAAATGCTTGAATGAGTTTAATCTTATTTACAGAATATTTTAAAGTTCTGAACCATTTATATATTTTTTTGTCCCTGATCTCACAAGAATCATCCGGTGCAATATCAACAATCTGTACTTAGTTAACTTTTATTCTACTAAAACTTCATGAGAACGAGGTTCTAATTTGTGTAATGTAGTTTCTTAAAATTATATCAAAGGCAATCGATATGATTGAAGTGTTTTATTTTTTATTTGTTTTATTTCATTTTTAAATTTTTTGTTTAACTACGACTTCCTGTCCTCCTGTATCGTTTGATAGCATCCCTCTGATTCCTATAAAACAGGCACTTAGGACTACACTTTGACAAACACTTAAATTGGAATCCTCATACTAGACTGAAACAACAATAAACAGCTCGCCTTTTCAGGCTACTTCAACATTTACTAGACAAACGCTCTAAGCAATTAATTACAAAAGACTCATATACATGGCAATCATTAGACCCAACTGGACTTACAAAGTAGAGCTTTGGGGCTCCACTAAGCCATCGAATCCCTCGTGTATTCAATTCTTACAATCCAAAATCCTTCGTAAAATCCTCAATGATCCTTACTTTGTTGTTACTTTCAACTCAAACTCACTAGTTTCAAACCTAGCAACCTCTTCAATCCCTGATAATCCTCCAAGACAACTGAAAAGAAGGTGGCCTCATGACCTTCTAAGTTGAACTTTTTATTTGAATACTACCACTGGGTAGTTTCTCTACTTGTCTTTATTCATGCCAATATGTACCATTCATCCTGTTTACTTGTTGTATTAGTATAATACAAATACATTTACTTGTTATTTTATTACATAAAATTAAGTAAATTTCATTGGATAAAATAAAAAAATAAAATAAAAATTATTGTTTATATTTACTTTTGAAATAACTTAAATATAAAATGCATTGGTGCTTTAAAAGTACTAGACTTTTTATTTTTTAAAACATAAACTGCATTTTTTAAATGTTTTATTCTTTTTTTATATAACTACCTACGTAAAAATAATATTTAGCATCAACTATAATATGTATATTATTTTTTCAGGTTTGGAAGTCCTCATAGCATTCCTTCTTTTCTCATTTGTTTATGCAACAGCTAGTGCCATATTAATTTGGGGTAGTATTGTTGTAAGTATATTACTGATAATTATATTTTTAAATATTTATTAATTTTTTCCTCTTGCATATTAGTCCTTTTCAGGAGAAGTTTATTTACAAAATGTACATAATCCATATGAAATAGCATGCTTCGGTTGTTCCATTTGCATTTTTTAGTCATTTTAAAGCTGAGTAATCGTTTGAATGCAAAATTGGAAATGTTTTTTATTCATAGGAAAAAATAAAGAATGAATATACAGATATGTAAAAAATTACAACCCATATCAAATGGAGGGTTCTTTATGTAGAGATTTATGTTTTATTGTTTGAACTCTCTTTTTTCCTTCTTAAATACAATATACATAAATAATAAATACATATGTTTTAGTTAATTAACATTTTTTTTTAAACATTCCAAACAAATACATATTTAACTTATAAAACCTAACACACAATCAATCAATAAAACTACAATGACACATTTTATACAATCAAATATTTATAATTAATGAAAATAATCAGTCGATCCAAGCTTGTCCATGAGAGATTAGCTTATATATTTTGTATTCACTCGGATAGAAGACATTTTAACCATGAAACTATCTTAAGTAGAATTCCGACCTTTATATGGGTGGCTGTTTCTGAAAAGTGGGTCTTCAATCTCATATTTGATTAGCTTGTCTCCAATGCCAAAAAATTGTGGGGTAAATGAATTTTACAAAAATAAGTAAAACTTATTTATTTTGTGACAAAGTTTCGGCCAAATTTTTAGACCATGTGAAAAAACAAAATGATTTTTTTGAAAAAAACAAAACAGAATCTTTATTCATTTAAGTTTTTGATTTTTACTCAACTGTTATTTGTTTAAAAATATATATGTTTATTATTATTATAAACACTTAATTTTCTTTTATTGTTTTTTAGGAAGTGAGTTGTTTTGCTTACCCATGGCTGCTCTGTGAAGCTATTAGTTTTGTGACCCAAATCATAACTATATATCTTCATAGCTTGAAATCTTTTCAAAGAACAAATAGATGGATACTTCTTTTGTCTGCCTTTAACCTAGGTTAGTATTTTATTTTTACTAAAAAAAAAATTTTTTTTACTGAGTTATTTGTTTTCTATTAATCATTATCTATTAATTATTTCCAATTACTTAATCTAAAAAGATAATTTTTTTGTTTCAGTGATATCTATATATTTCTGGGTCGTTGTGTTCTGCGCAGCACGATCTTGGGCCAAGCAAAAGCGAGAAGAACGTGAGAACGCCTCCACTTCAACACTATCAAGCGGGAATGAAACGATTAACGATGAAAATTACACAACGCAATCGCCTCAGAAAGGCGTACAAGTCTAGTCCTTACAGGATAGTCTTTTCTAATGATGTTTTCAAATCAGTATTTTCTGATATATTTTTATATTATAAAGCCTTCCCAGTACTTTTACAAAATTGATTATTTCTAATTTATTTATATTGTATAAGTAAATAGTCACTATAAATGAAGTGATTTTATTTTCATTTTTTGATTTTATAGCAATGAATTATAGATGATGATATTAACTTCTTTGTTAGTCAAATTTTTTGTAAAATTTGAAAGAAAATTTGTATATCCATTTTGCACTGGATAAAAAATGTGTTTGGGAATAATTTTCATGTGTACGGTTTCCCAAAATGTAATTATTATAAAATTAACATTTTTTTTCTCTTATCTCTTGAGATTTAATTATATTATTTTCTAGTTATAGTAAGTTGTTTATAACAGTTCCTATTTTCGAAATTTTATGTATTTGAGAAGCAATTGCAAAATAATTTTAATTTATTTTGTTTCATATGCACTATTTATTTATTTAAGTTTTGTATAACTATTAATACCATATTCGATGTCTATATAATTTAATAATAATTTCGGAACATGAAAAATAGTTTCGTTCTAAACAGAAAATAAAAGTGATCTTAACTTTATCTGGATTAAAAATGTTCATGGTTTTAAGTTGGCAATACTGCATATTTTTATACTTTAAAGTAAGTACTATTTTCAAATGTGTCCCCGAATCTGTATAAATCATGATTATATGTTATACTTATGATTATAACATGTAATGGTTTTGATACGTTAATATTTCAAATATCTTAAACATTCAATTTTGAACACTGAAGACCCCATGCAACACTTTAATTAATAAAGACAAAAATGATGTTTGATTATTCATGAACTTTATAATTTCTTTACTCTTAGCTGTATTACCTATTATATTCAATAATCTATTTCAGTTTTTCTGATTTTATATGCATTGTTGTTAGTTATATATGTGGCTTCTGATAGAACTTTTAGTGACTTTTACATGCAAACAAGTTTGTGGTGTATATATTGCAACTTTATCAAGCTTTTTTGAGTTATTCTAGCTCAAAGTTCATTAAAACCTGAACGAATTTTCATTATCATATTTTTTGCATTGGAAAAAAAAAAGATCTTGAGGATCTGAAAGGAATTGATTGATCATAAAGATGTTAATTACTGTGTTGATTAGTTAAACAATAATTCATAATTGTTGTAGTTATAATTTTTAAAATATATTTTTCAGTTATTGAAACGGCTTTGATGAAAATAATAGTATCTTATTTACTACAGTCCTGGAATGACTGTTATTACAAGTTTATTTACTTTGCATCATTCATGTAATATATCTTTACAAAATATATTAATACCGTTGTTATATAACTGCTTAAAAATAATACTTAATACAATTAACAAAATTTCATTAATTTCTATCAACAGTATTCTTAAACATTTTCTATTTACATAGATCATAGATGAACATTTAACTATTTAATATAAACTTGGTCCGTTTTCAAAAATTAAAATTCCTCTGTTAATATACGTTTTAAGATAGATACAAATCAGATTATCTGATTAATTACAATTATTGTCATTAGAATTAAATATTAAATAAATGGTCATTTCATTTTTTTTAAGTTTTGTGTATCTTTATTTTTTAGAATTATTGGTTCTAATACTTATTCCTGAAAATAAATTTACTGAGCTTACAGTTATATGGAACAGTATTGCTGAACAATGCTATTTCCGGATCAAAAAATTGAATCAAAATATTTGTTTTGTTTGATTTAAATAAATATAAAAGTAAGGCTATTTTCAATACCCCGATTTGATTATTCTTCCTTATTTATTATATTATTATTAAATGAACTCTGTATCTCTTTTCAAACAGAATGTGAGGCTTAGCTAAAATTTAGCCAATTGTATAGAAAGTCAGAGTAAGGATGTTTTTTATAAAAAGGTTACCGTTCCTTTTACATGCGGCTATTACGAGGTAGACCTCAAATGCTGTATGTACCTATTGTAAATTATTAAATATTACTAGAAGGCAATGTTGTAAATATGTTCTTAGTTGTTAGAGTATTCTATGTAACACTGTAAATATTGTAGAATAAAATCATTGTGATACGATGTCTCTCTATGGAAAGAGACAATGATGGACTGATTTATCGTGCGTAATGGATTGTAAGAAAATTTTCTGGTTTGTGCTATAAAAAAAAAAAACGGTTATGATTTGCTTTGAAGGAGTTGTTCGTATATAGTTATATTAAATTAACAAATTTACTTCTTTCAGCTCACTAGTCAAATGTATTTATCAATGTTTTTATCATTTTCACAAATATAAATTTTCATCAGTTAAAATGTTGACATGTGTATTGTTGGAATTTATGATGCTGTGTATATTTTTATTAGAATACATTTTTTTATAGTTTATCAACATTTTTCATCCATTTTTGTGGATTAAACCAATACTCTAATGATGTATTTCCTAATTTTGTTATATGAATTTAAAAAGAAACAAAGTTTAATATGTTTCTAATATTTTATAATTGAATAAAGTGTATTAATTATATTGACAATTAATAAACCTTTTAAAACCTACATAAGACCTTAAATGAAATTTACAAATTATTACCCAGCTTGTTCAACAAAAATTATAAATGTTAAGTAGAAATAAATTATGTATACTGCAATAGAAATTTCTCCTCCTAATATTTATTTTTTTTACATCACATCAAATGGTAAATTTATGGGATAACATTAATGAACCTTGAATATAATGTTTTTTGAATGTTTGAATCTTTAGTAATGTAATTATTTTGTATTGCAAATATGCCAGTTGGTTTATATTATACTATTAAACTTTTTATTTTTTAATTAAACTTTTCTTTTATTTAAAAGCTTAGATTTTTAAAGGATCCTATCATTCTTTATCTTGTGATTTTATTAAAATATTCTAAAATGCTGGAAAGAAATGTTCATCCCCTAATTATTTTATGTAAAATTAAGAGATTCAAAAATTACTTTATGGAGGCTTTGGATGGCTAATTCTGAAATATTGTAGATAACTGATCTTTATTTTAATTAAAAATAAGCCTATGCCTTTATCCCACAAGTTCTACTGCAATTACTATTTTAAATACATTCAAGAAAGTGGTACTTAAAAGATATTGATAACTTTTATGGTAAGAAGTTTATTACTTATGAAAGTATTTACATTTTTAATGGATTAAAAAAATAAAATAAAATGTGAACCACAACTACGAGGGGTGTCCGTAAAATAAGTTTCCCTATTTTTTTAAAAGTGAAAAAAATGTTTTATTACCATTATATATTACATCATTAGAAATCTTGAACATTAAACTATTTTTCTACGTAGTCCCCGTTGACATCGATGCACTTCTGCATCCGTGTCACCATTTTTTTTATGCCCTGGTCATAGAGGTCCGCCGCCGTGCTGTTGAAGAACTTCATGACCTCTTCTTTCAATTCCTCTCTTGTCCCAAAATTCGTTCCGCTTAGGGGTTTTTTCAGGCTTGGGAACAGATGGTAATCACTTGGGGCCAGATGGGGCTGTAGGATGGGTGTTGGATGATTTCTGTGCGCCCTTCTTTAAACTCTTTGCACCATTTGCGCACCATCTGGACACTCATGCATGTTTCACCATACACTTCCGTAAGTTGGGAATGAATTTCGGTCGCCGAATTGCCTTTAGCACACAAAAAACGGATCACGGATCGTATCTCACACTTGGCGGGGGAAGCGATTGGGAGCTCCATCTTTTATGGCTGTCAAGGCCGAACTGATGGTGGCAGCGAGTTGACCGGGATTGGGATGTGGAGGGGGGAGTCCAAGGGACACGCTGGTGCCGTCTGAGGGACCTGCTGCAACTTGCACGGCCGTGCCACAACAGGGAAACTTATTTTACGGACACCCCTCGTATAACTGTTACAGCATTCCTTTGTCTCAATATATATATATATATATACATGAACTTAATGCAATAAAGAATATAGAGACGGAGTCTACAACCATTCATATGCCAGACCCTTCATCAGCAGATTATGATACTTTCGACAAACAATTAGAAGTCATATGGCATAATCTTTCCAGAATGATAATTCTAAGAAAAACTTGCCATCGTGGAATATTAGAAACTTATGAACATCTAAAAAGAGAAATATATTTTCCAAACATGAAAGACAAAATAACTGAACTTATAAGCCTTAGCGATATTTGTAAAACAAGTATGATAAGAGACCTATTAAAGCTAAATTTCAAGTAACTAACACACCTGAAAGACCTTTTCAAGAAATAATGATAGATTTGTTCTTTTACAATAAATATATTACATTTACAGGCATAGATACTTTTTTAAAATGTTTATATGCACAAATTATTAATTCTAAAAACGCTTTGACGATTTGTCAATCTTTAGAAAAATACTGTATGCTATATCCTCCACCTAAACGAATAATTTACTATCAAGGGAAAGAATTCGACAACATGTTGATCAAACAATTTTGTAAATCGCTACAAATTGAAATTCATTATACAAGTACTAATCATTCCAACTCACTCGGTATACTTAATAAATGTCATGCCACACTAACTGAAATCTTAAGACTTAACGCTAGTTCAAATAAACAATATAAATTTGATAGAATTGTACAAACAAGTGTAATTGCTTACAATAATTCACTTAATCAAAATCTTAAACTAACGCCTAATGAAATTACATTTGGTAAATTTCAAAATAATTACAAAACCGAAGACATACAAGAAATTTATATACATGATTATTTTACTCACTAAAATTAATTACAAAAAATGGTACACGATAAAATAACTAATGAAAAGAAAAAAAACGAACAGATAAACTTAACGAAAATAGGGAAGAACCACCAGATTTGCTTGAAGGCATTATTTATGTAAAAAATCCTAAAGTTAAAAGTAAAAATAAAAATCTATATAATAAATTAAAAATTAACAATCAACATGTTAATAATATAAAACATCCTAATAAAAAGAAGAAATCTCATTTTCGTGTTTCAGATGAAGAATCTAATCATTCTTCTACTACTCTTTATACAATGTAATTTATTAAAAATACTTTTACTAAATAATTTACTAAAAATAGAAGACTTGACACAATCCCCAGGTATTTTTCTTAATACGGTAAATAACATTAAAATTATTGATACTTATTATGAAATATACCATTATTATAGGACAGACTTACTTTCAAATGAAGTTAATAATCTTTATACATTATTAAAACAATTTAATGAAACTGATATTTATGATATTTTATTAAATAACATACAAACTTTAGAAAATTAATTAAGAATTTTAAAATATACTAAAAAAAATATCCATAGAACAAAATGAGGATTGATAAATGAACTCGGTTCAGATATATCATGGCTAACAGGGAACATAGATGCCGACGATAAAACATACTATGACAACATGATTCAAAAGACACTGAGTAACACAATTCAAAACAATATTAATGAGGAAAACATAATTGATATGAATAAACAATTGATTAATAAATATGAAAAAGATCTGAAAACTATTAATAACAATTATAACAAGATTCAAGATTATATTAATGAACTAAATAGAGAAGACAAAGCTTATTTTTTTTATATGCATACACAGTTATTAGAACAAAAATTAAATGCACTATTTCTTTCAATGAAATTCTGTAAATCAGGAATAATCCATACTAATTTAATGATTGATGTTATAAATAACATCCCCTCTAATGTTACTTCAATTTCTAGAAACATCGAAATAAATTCTATGGAAAAATTCTAAAATCTATTGTTCTTATTATAATTCTACATTTCATGTATTTATACGTTTGCCTACTCATGAGCAATCTTACGATGGATTTTTAATAATTCCAGTACAAATGTACATTAATGATACTTTTAAACGATTAGAATTAGATCAACAACTAGTTATAAAGAAAAATGATAATTATTATTGTGCAGATTGCATGTTTAATAATGAATGTTATTGTAAAAATATAAAAGAAACATCAAATAAATGTATTTTTAATATTATTAATAATTCTAGTTTTACTTATTGTACTTATGTAAATACTAATACTAATATTATATTTAATGATTTTATAAATATGTATATTACTTATAATATTTCTAAACTTAATAATTATTACCATGATTCTATATTTTTACCACAAGTAGCACTTGTTACTATTAGCAATAATGATTGTATTTCTAATTTAAATAAAACTTATATTCATAATCTATATTTTAAATTTAAGCCTTTGTATAAATCTTTTAAGTTAGAGCTAATGCAAAATGTAAATATTTCCTTACCCACCTTTATTAAAACTTCTTATATTCCTTTTATTTCCAATGAATAGTTTTATACAGTGGGTCAAAAAAGTATTGGCACACCCTCACTTTCCTGAATTATGGATAGAAAAAGCCTGATATAACTATCACAACAATTTTATTAAATGTATAAATATAAAGTATAAGTAAATTAACAGAAATATTTCTTAAAACAAATCATTTATTTAATTAACATGGAAAATAACAAAAATGATAAGTCAAAAAATTATTGGCACACCCTTCTGCTTTTGCGCTATGCAAAAATCTTAACATTTTGTTATTAACCCTTTTGCTTCTATAATAGCCTGCAGTCTTGATAGCATTAATGAGACAAGATTTTGGGTGCTTTCCGGTCTGATCTTAACCCACTCCTCGGCTAAAACTCATCTGTGGTCATGTTTTGATGAAATTTTATTCTTTCTCACTTTCAAGTCGAGTAAATACCAGAAATGTCAGATTGGATTTATATCTGGGGGCTGCGGTGGTGTTTTAAGATGTCTTCTAACATTTTACAGCATCCATTTTTTTCTTTTAATGGCGGTATGCTTAGGGTCGTTATCTAGCTGGAACACGAATGTATCCTGAATTCCCAATTTTTCAGCACTGCTCTTCAAGTTATGCCGCAAAATATTGACATACTTTTCAGCATTCATAATCCCCTCAATGAAAATCAAATTTCCAATCCCATTCGAAGAGATACAGTCTAAACTAGGACACTTCCACCACCGTGTTTCACTGTCGTCCGATATTTTGCAGCTGAAACTTGGTGTTTGGTTTCCTCCACTCTTATTTGCGACCATCAGATCCGGAAATACTAAATTTACTCTCATCAAAGAAAATTATTGTTTTCCAAAATTCAATTGACTTATTTATGTGGATTTTGGCAAACTCAAGTCTTTTAATGCGATTTACCTCACTGATAAATGATTTTTTCGTTGAACTCTCCCATAATAATTAAAACTGTGTATTACATTTCTAACCGTCTGGAGGTAGAAGGTTGTGTTGGAAGTTGTTGCCACCTCTGTTGCTTTGCAGGGGGCCGAGAATGTTGGATTATGTTTAACGATTCTTCTATTTTCTATAATATTTTATTCTATTTCTCTTACAGAAAACTTTTGAGGTCGCTCAGAATGCACTTTATTTAAAACTGAACCTGTGCTAAAACTCATCCCTACTTTTTCGCCAATTTGACAGTAACTTAGTCTGCAAGAATGTAATTTCACTACCTGATTTCTGGTTTGCACTCTGTGCTCTTTGATTTTTGTCATTTTCAATGCACCAATTCGGGTAAGAAATGAATCTAGACTGAGGAATTATTTGTTTGTAAATAACAGGGACTGAATACAAAAATATTTTAGGGATTAAATGAGATGTTTTTCTATAAATGTTGACAATAGACAACTGTGCCAATACTTTTTTGACCGTCGATTTTCCTACTTTTTTTTCTTAATGATTGTAAAATTAATAGTCTAGCTTTTAATTGCCTTCAAAAAAATTGATTTGAGTTCTATTTTTACTATAAAATTGAAAATAATTTACATTATCACCGAAAAAATGAAAAAAATTAGGGTGTGCCAATACTTTTTTGACCCACTGTAGCTTAATCAGTGTAATCTTTATTGTACTCTGTATTTGTGTTTATTATTATTATTGGCATAAAAAGAAAATTGTAATAACTCCCACAACACCTGAAATGATTGTATCTTACTCTAATGTACAGTTGTAAATACTTATGAAGTACAGTACCCACCCTGGTCATATATACAGTTAAAGAAAAATAACAAGCAAGCACGTCTCTACAACAAATCTTAATAGAGACATGTTGTTAGAGCATTTAAACTTTTAATAGAAAATATAATGGTAAGTTCAAAGAAAATAATTTTAAAATCCTTAGAGAAGAGAGGAGAAGCTACAACACAAATATAGTTTAAAGAATTTTATTTTATTAATAACTAACAAATCAATATAACTAAATACAAATAAAACAACTGCAACACAAAACAATTAATACCAAACTATAAGAATAAATTTATATTACACAATTATTTAAAATAATAATCAGTCTTGAGACATGGAAATAAACTATTATTTACATATAAAATAAAATAGATAGAAATGCAATTTATTTAATCAACTTCTTCGATGGTGGGCCCTGATGAAGCTTGGCCTGCCTGCTGTCCACAAGAAGAACCTGAGCCACCATTGGACATCTTCGTCATGTAGGAGACGCACTCCTTTTGAAGTTCCTGCAGTTTGTCCTGATATTCTTCTTTATCTGCAAGGGTGTTGTTGTCTAGCCACCTCATGGTTTCATCGCACCTGCCCCTGACTTTGTTCTTGTCTTGTTCGCTCAGTTTATCTCCTGCCTCGTCTACTGCTTGCTTCACAGAGAAGACATAGCTCTCCAGTTGGTTCCTAGCAGCTATCCTCTCCCTCTGGGCGTCATCTTCTGCTTTGTACCTTTCGGCCTCGTTTACCATCCTCTCTACTTCCTCTTTTGAGAGTCGGCCTTTGTTGTTCTCTATCCTGATGTTCTTAGATTTTCCAGTACTGTTCTCCTTGGCTGAGACGTTGAGAATACCATTTGCATCCAGGTCAAATGTGACTTCGATTTGTGGAACTCCACGGGGTGCGGGAGGGATCCCTGTCAGGTCGAATGTGCCTAAGAGATTGTTGTCCTTGGTCATCGCTCTTTCACCTTCAAAAACTTGAATGGTGACTGCGGGCTGGTTGTCGGAATAGGTGGTAAATGTCTGAGCCTGCTTGCAAGGTATCCTGCTGTTTCTCTCTATTATCTTCGCCATAACTCCACCAGCAGTTTCAATTCCTAGGGAGAGTGGTGCCACATCGACCAAGAGAACATCTTGGATCTGAGAGCTCTGATCGCCGCTTAGGATAGCTGCTTGGACAGCAGCCCCATAAGCGACTGCCTCATCTGGATTAATTGACAAATTTAGCGACTTGCCATTGAAAAAGTTCTGAAGAAGGCTCTGGATCTTTGGAATGCGGGTAGATCCTCCCACAAGTACAACATCATGGATGGAGCCTTTGTCCAGCTTTGCATCCTGTAATGCCTTCTCTACAGGTTGTAATGTCGACCTGAAGAGATCAGCGCAGAGCTCTTCGAACCTTGCTCTCGTCACCTTGGTGTAAAAATCGATACCTTCGTACAGGGCATCTATTTCGATGTTGGCTTCCGTGCTAGAAGACAGAGTTCTCTTGGCCCTTTCCGCAGCCGTCCTCAACCTCCTCAATGCTCTCGGGCTGCTCTTCAAATCTTTCTTGTACTTCCTCTTGAATTCTTCTGCCAAGTGATTGACTAGCCTATTGTCAAAGTCTTCTCCTCCCAGGTGAGTGTCTCCTGCAGTGGACTTGACTTCGAACAGGGAGCCCTCGTCTATTGTGAGAATTGAGACATCAAAAGTGCCACCTCCAAGGTCGAAGATCAAAACGTTCCTCTCACCCTTAAGATTCTTGTCCAATCCGTAGGCGAGGGCGGCAGCCGTAGGCTCGTTGATAATCCTCAGGACGTTCAAACCGGCTATGGCCCCAGCGTCCTTTGTCGCTTGCCTCTGAGAGTCGTTGAAGTAAGCTGGAACTGTGATAACTGCGTCTTTCACTTTGGTTCCCAGGTATGATTCGGCAGTCTCCTTCATCTTTGTCAAGACCATGGAGCTTACCTCTTCCGGAGCGAAACGTTTCATTTCGCCTTTGTATTCCACCTGGATTTTTGGTTTGGAGAAATCGTTGACAACTTTGAAAGGCCACAGTTTTAAATCATCTTGAATTTTGGGATCGTCGTATTTCCTGCCAATCAACCTCTTCGCATCAAAAACTGTATTTTGTGGATTCATGGCTACCTGATTTTTTGCCGCGTCCCCGATGAGCCGCTCAGTGTCCGTGAAGGCGACATAGCTCGGTGTCGTCCTGTTGCCTTGGTCGTTTGCGATGATCTCCACTTTTCCGTGCTGCCAAACGCCGACGCACGAATAAGTTGTACCAAGATCGATTCCAATAGCGGGCATTTTACTCACACAACTCAACTATGACACTAGATAGAATAAATAGGATCGAGCGTATAATCGCGCTCACAAGTAATCGTATCGTTTTTCAATCAATATACTGCCGGACAGCTCCACTGCCGATGTTTACATATATAGCCCGCCAACCGTTCCAGGCCAGTCGAGACCGTTCCCTCGAATCTGATTGGTCGAAACTTCAGCTAATAATGAATCGTCTAGAACTTTCTCCAACCGCCCAGAATTAGAAACAAGCTCTGTTTTTCCTTTACTATAGATTTTTTCATTTTATTATCATTTAAAAATGGGTTTCATCTAATAATTATAAGCTGTTTTATAAACTCTGCAATGCTTAATTGGTTTACTTTCCTCCTACTAACACATTTCTTTACAGAGTTTACTTCAACAAAATATTCAACTTTTCTTATAAAGTTCCTTTTCATATTTATAATGTCCGAGTTTAGATTCAAATATTATGGTTAAAGGCGTTTTCATACACCTTTCGATTTTCTCCACAATATTTTTCCAAACTAAATATTGTTCAAGAAGTCATAACTAGTTTAAATTATCGTTTTGTTTTCTAATAATACTACAAACTATTTTTAAAATTTAAAATTTGAAATATATTTAAGTCAGAAGTACTTAAATAATACAGTGTGAAATGTCGATTCTTCAAATATTTTCGTCCTAAAATGTTCGATACGTAAAATTTATATTTTAAATCTTACTTGATACTTGTAAATTGTTTACTAGCAATAGATTTCTTATAAGAAGATACCAAATTTCCAAGACACTGATGATTATTGAAATTATTATTTATTTTAGATCCATTACATTTAATGAATTAAGATGATATAAAAAAAATATTTATCATTAAAGCCTAACAATAATTTATTTTCTATTCATTATAAACTTTATATAATTTATTTCAACTCACTAGGAGAAATTGAAAAGTAAATAAATGTATTTTAAGTCAAGGTCTATGATTATAATCATATCATTAATTAGAGATTAAGAAAAATTTAAAAGCATTTTTCGAAGTACTACGGAGATTAAAAAATAAGTTTGCATTTTTCAAAACTGTTTATTAAATTTTCAATTCGGCATTGTTGAATTTTAATTTTCACTTTATTAATAATTCTGTTAGTAAAATTTGATAAGTCGTTGTTTAATGAAAAAAAAATGCAAATTAAATATTGCACTTATTTTTAAAAAATATATTTTTATGTCATGCTTTTTTTTTTTTTGTAAGATACCAATCAAATAATTAATAAAAAATTGGAATAAAAAAAGTAGTAAAAATAGGGAATATAACATGACGTGAGATGATGAAAGTAAAGAACATTCTAGAACCTACTCGAATCCCACTTTTAAAACGGGGTCTTTACAGGGAAATATTTTTAGTTATAATTTTTACAACTGCATCTGCATATTATTATTTCTGTTTTTAAATAATTTCCGATATTTTCTAAACAATATAAAATTAAAATATTATATATAAGCCATTCTATGAATAAAAAGCAGTATTGATTCATCAAAAAAAAAAAAAAATTTAACACCAATGTTTTCATTTCACAGGTTAATTTGGAATAAAAAAAAATGTCATAACAATTTTTATGTTTAAACTTGTAACCAGCTCGACTCATACCAATTTTTTGAAGAAAAAAATTATGAGGTAAAGAGGTAAATATATTTTGTAAATAATAAAATTAAAAAAGAAGTTTTATTTATATGTAGCAAAAGTTTTTATACAAAATCATATTAAATATATATGTATTATTATATTCCTTTTGTTAGTATATTTTTTAAATTAATATTTCGAATACAGAATTTTGTTTTTTAGTAACATTTTGCGTCGTCAGTCAGAGTCAACTTCAATGTTGCAAATAGATGATATATTCTTTTGTTCATCAGACAATATAGGTTTAAGATAGATATTTTAGTGATCATATTTAGATTCCACAGATGTGAATCGAGCTGAGCCTATAAATATTGACAGTTTTTCAGTTTACTAGGCGATGGTTAATTAAATTAAATATAAAAATTAGAGTATTTATTTAAAATGCAAAGTTTAAAGTTTACCATTTTATTTAAATGAATGCAAATCAAAACTGATATTCATCTAAAATTAATACAACGAAATTTAAATTGAAAAAATGAAGTTGTGTGATAACAAAAAATAACAACACGAAATTAAAGATGTAATTCAGATACGATTAAAGGAGACAAATGGTAATTGTTTTCTGAGCTCAACGTTACTGTCTTCTGTCCCAAAATTTAAAAACTATTTTTATTTCAATTGTCCTTAAGTGATGTGAAACGTGGAAGGTATCTTTGAAGGAATAGCACAACTTAAAGTATTCGAAAATACAGAGTTGGGTAGAATATTCGGTCCAAAAAAAGATGGATTGGGAAATTTGAGAGGAATTGCAGAGCCTATACCCTGTTAATAGAATTGAATTTACAGCATCACGAAGTTTGAGATGGACTTCTTAAGTTATGCTCAGTAAAGTACGAAAGGCTAAAGTTTTAATGAGTGTTGATCCCACTGGTTAAGTCCGAGGGGTAGACTCAACTTAAGCGCTAGGATTGCGTAAATTTTCGGTAGCTTTGGTATTGGAGGCGATGGTATCGGTAAACAACGATTGGTCGCATCGGCATCAAATTCGCAGGTTAGCTGGGCCTTTGAATATTGTTATTATTTTAATGTTTGACCAAAATCGTTAATTAATGTAGAGTAAAAAGTATATAATCAAATTTAAAAATTTCCAAAGAAAAGCCCTTAAATCTCCAAACTAAAACAGAAATGGAAAATTATTAAATTAGAAGACAGATCATTTTCAATTTCTGTTTTAGTTTGGAGACTTAAAGGCTTTTAGTTGAAAATTTTCCATGGTCCTAACATTTATGTAAGGTCTCTTTTTACTTTTCAACATTAATATAATCAAATTTGTTAAGTGGGATTTCTAGAATAACCCCTGATAAATAAAGGCTCACTCAGAGCTTTAAAAACGTTTATTTTTTTTGTAAACTCAGATTAGATTATTTTCAGATCGCAATACTTTCCCTAACTATTTATTTCACACATTTTAAGAAAAAATTCATGTAGATCAGATTTTATGCTTAGGACTCCATCTTGACAAACGTTTAACTTGGAGCCCTCAAATGAGACTGAAAGAACAAGGAACAACTGCCATTTCAGGCTACTTTAACAATTACTAGACAAATGCACTAAGTTCCTAATTAATGAGAATCTTTAGAAGACTATATCCTTCATAAAATCCTCAACTTTGTTGCGAATAAAGACTTACCCAATGACCTTAAAGTTCCATTAAATGATGGTTTGACTCCAACCTGATACCGATCCTTTCATCAGATGTGGCTGTATGGAAAATACCAATGCCACCCCAATTGGGGGGGAAAAAAATCCTTTCATGCCAAACTTTGTTCCCACTCAAACCCACTAGTTTCAACCCTCTTTAGTTCCTAATAACTCTCTGAGGCATCTGAAAAAAAGGCGGCCTTTTGACCTTTTAAGTTGAATTTTTAATTTAATTACTACCAGTGGGTAGTTTCACTACTTGTCTTTATTCATGCCAATATGTACCATTCATCCTATTTACTTGTTGTATTAGCATAATACAGTTGTCAAATTCAACAAAAAGAATAAAATAAAAATTTTTGTTTATATTTACTTTTGTATCTCGGACTCCATCTGGAAAAACGTCTCACTTGGAATCCTCATACGAGACTGAAAAGACAAGAAATTACTCGACGTTTTCGCCAACTTCAACATTTACTGGACAAACGCTCTAAGCTCCCAATTAATTACAAAAGACTCATTTACATGACTGTTATCAGACCTATTTGGACATATGGAGTTGAGCTTTGGGGCTCTCCATTCAATTCATCTCGTATTCAATCCTTACAATCCAAAATCCTTCGTAAAATCCTCAATGCTCCTTATTATGTCACAAACAAACTCATCCATCATGATCTTAATATCTCATATGTTGCTGATTTGGCCCAAACTAGATACCTATCCTTCCATGACAAGCTCCATACACTCTTGAATCCGCTAGTCTCTCAACTTGCTTTCCATACTATTCCTGATAGTATCTCTGAAGCGTCTGAAAAGAAGATGTCCTCGAGACCTTCTACTATAGAACTTTATTGGAGTGCTACCGATGGATAGTTTCTCCACAAGTGTTTTTTTTTTTCATGTCATTTGTTCATATTAGCAAATTTACTTGTAATACTATTACAATTGTAAATATCAATAAATTAATCTAAAATATATATATATATACATATATATATATACATTTACTTTTGAAATAACTTAATATAAAATGCATTGGGGCTTTAAAAGTACTAGACTTTTTATTTTTTAAAAGATGAACTGCATTTTTTAAATGTTTTATTTTTGTTTATAACTGCCTACATAAAAATAATATTTAGCATTAACTATTATATGTATATTATTTTTTTCAGGTCTGGAAGTCCTCATAACATTCCTTATTTTCTCATTTGTTTATGCAACAGCCATATTAATTTGGGGTAGTATTGTTGTAAGTATATTACTGATAATTATATTTTTAAATATTATTTCCATTTATTTATTTTTTTCCTCTTGCATATCAGTCCTTTTCAAGAAATGTTTATTTACAAAATGTTCATATTCCATAGAAATAGCATGATTCAGTTGTTCCATTTGCATTTTTAGTCATTTTAAAGCATAGTAATTACCACCAGCGGTTAATTTCTCTACCTGTCTTCATTTCATGCCACTGCATATCATCCATTCGATTTGCTTAGTCTATATTAAAATATAGTTGAAAATTTCAAGTAGTAAGTTTTTTTTTAAAAACTTAGCCGCCTTAAAGATTAGTAGAAATAGTTTATATTTTTTAAATGATTTAAAAAATCCCTCAGGAGTAATCAATATAAATTAACAATAACTAAATATATATATATATATATATATATATATATATATATATATATATGTATATATATATATATATTTTTTTTTAACTTGTATGTAATCTAAAATACAAAAAAATTAAATTTAATAGTAAATTGTTTTTATGTTTGTGATAAATAGGTATTTGATAAAATTTATGATTAAATAACTATTTATCCTTTTTACTTGTTCACACATTAAGTATTAAGAAACAAAATTTAGTTTTAATAAAAATATAAAAAGTATGTTTTTATTCAAATTATATTAGGAAATGTATTAGATTTCCAAGTAAATCATAGATATATGAATAGAAAAAAGAAATAGAAGGATTTTTACAGAGTGACACGGGCTGTCACATCACCTGCCTAGACTTGAATAAGGTATCAAAGAAATGTCTCTCTTACTTCATAAATTAGTAATATACTGCTTTGGCTCAGAGACCATAAGCAGCATAACCATCTATTCAGGGCAGAAATGTTAAAATTATGTATCATATTGTATTTTTTTGTAGGATTTTCATTCAAAAATATTAAATCACATGAATTTCTGATTTCAAGGTTTTTCAAAAACAAAAATATTGGTTCAGTAACAGTGGTTGCTTGTTCCGAGAAAGGTAGGAAGATGTGTTAAAATTGTATTTTAAACTAAAAATCGATCAGAGAAAAATAAAATAATAATAATAGTGTAAGTAGTACATGAATTGACAATATATGAATAACTAACAGCAGAAAGGCAACTAATCCAACTTTTGAGATTTTGTTTATAAAAGTTTTAACTTTTACAAGAGAGAGAACTCATTGCTTAATACAAAAAGTACACTCGCTCGCTAATAGCACAGTCTTGAAAATCCCTTTAATACTTTATTTACTGCAGATAGAAAACTAGTGCACAAAAAAAGTATTTTTTTGTGTCTGTTGTAAAATTTAGATAAGTGACTAATAGCCTTTCTGCAGAGTTTCATAAGTAGTAGGATCAATTAAAAAATTAATTTGTTCATAAATCAACATAAATAAAGGGGACAAATCTTGATCATAATAAAGATAAAAGACTATCAGTTTTATGTTTTACTAATTTATTTAGATTAGATAAAAAATATATAATTAATTATGTTATGAAATATTATATACTTCACCATTGGTTACTCTATTGCAGATTTAATTCAAGAACCTTTGAAAATAAGCTCAATATATAACAGCGAAATTTTGATAGGCTTGAAAAGCAATAAGAGTAGCTTGTATCCAACCTTTGATTCCAAACATTATCAAACTGGTGTCTATTTTAATTTTTCCTGTGATTTCTCAAGAGAGGTCTTCAAAAAGGCCAGTATTTGAAACCATCATTAATTGTTTTCATATTTTTGTTTGATTATAATTCATTTTAGTATTCGATACTTAGATGTCGAGTGATAAACTACTCAACATGAGTTTTGGCATTTTATTATCGTCTGATGACTACAATGGAACAATCGAATTTCTGGAATATTCGACAATTTCATTCGATTCAGATGTAACAATCATTGTCGGCGATTATTTGTATGATCTGTACAGAACTCACTTTTCAAAACCCATTATCTCCAATCTGGCCGGAACACATAACAATGAGACGATAACCTATGTCAAACAGGAAAAAAGGAAAGATTTGAACGGAATCACAATAAATACAGGGGTTGTGGTATGTAATGATATGTTATTTAATCAAGAACTAACTTGAGTTATTTCATAAGATATTTTGGTGATGTAATTGAATTAGACTGTTATCATCTTTAAATTTTTAATATTTAAAGCTTTCATTTTTTTTTTAATTTAACCGGAAAATTTTATAAGTGGACTGGAGGTTTTCCTTTGAACATTACACCAGAAGGTATAGAAAAGATGCTTGATTTCAATTATTTACCAGAAGAAGAATTCTTATCTAGATATGGGTTTGCAATTCATAAAATTCTTGAGGATGCTTACAACTTCAGGTATAATTGATTATGTAGAACTTATATTAAGTAATTGTAAAAAGCCAGTCACAGAGTTATTATTTTTCAAATTAAACAGGATGCATAATGTTCACAATGTGGTGACGAGAGCAAGGTAGCTATGGAGTGACTTCCTCCTGAATATTTAGTCAATGCCTATCTATATGTATATAAATATATATATATATATATATATATATATATATATATATATATATATATATATATATATATATATATATATATATATATAGATTGGCATTGACTAAATACTATATATATAGATTGGCATTGACTAAATACTATTTATATATATATTGGACCATAGAAACCAAACCCATAGGCAACAACGACGAGCTATCATTACCTAGACGTATAAAGTACTACAATTTACTGTTTTGTCAAGTTATTTGAACTACCATTTACTGAATATTTGGAGAGAAAAAAACTATACCACTACAACCCTTGAATTGAAGAGTCTTGGGTTCAGTATGTTGTAGAGTTTATATTGTTTCTAAGATAACTGTTGGGCAGGGAAATGATTTGTCCATGTGATTTGCCTACTGATCCCACAAACCAAGACAGATCAAGTAATTTATCAACACATTTCAAACCCAGGACCTTCGGGATAGCAACTCAGCACTCATCACACTGAGATACCCCACTCCCTTCTGAATATGGAAGGAAATGGAAATTGTTAACAAACACAATTCAAGCAATGCATACACAAACTGAATAATTGTTATTTTAAATAATACACTGTTGTTTCAAAACTATTTCAGTAACTATTATTAAATGTAAATGTTTGAACAGTTGAAATGATTTGGATAATCCCTGGTCTTATAAATTGCCATGCTTGTATTGCCTTCTAAGAATCACAAGAAATAAATCAGGAAGGTTACTAGATAAAACCTTGTTGAAAATTATTTAATATTTGACCACTACAACACTATGGTTAAACCATCTTTTTTTCTTTATTATTTTGTTCTGAAGACAATATAAGACCATGAAAATCTTTCCAATAATAATAATTTAAATAACATTTGCTCATTATTATCTTATTATGATGAAGTATTAAAAAAAATCATCCCCCCTCTATTTGGTTTCCTCAATTAATTTAAGTCATATAATTTTTAATAACTTAAAATATTACACCATTTTTGTTTGTACTGTGTTTTTCATCAATAGGATGAACATAAGCATTTACGATGACTGGGGATATTTTGATGAAAAATTAAAAATTTGGGGCAAAGGAATGTTTCGTGGTATGTTATCAGAAGAAATCGATTTAGGAACTTCAATAAGTAGAATCTTTGGAAGAAGAATGGATGTTTCATTTTTTTTCCCACCATTTATAAATCTCAGGTAGATAGATTATATACATATATATTATTATATATGCATTATATACAATGCATTATGTAAGTTACTGCTTAGAATATATTTCTTTTTTAAAATTTATTTATTGTACTTTACAACTGAATTATAACACTACAAGTAAATATAATGAATTATTCATAATGGCATGGGTAAAGGCAAGTAGAGAAATTACCCAGTGGTTGTATTCAGAGAATATAACTATTTCTTAAAAATTATTTGCCGTTATTATAGGAATATAATAATCCTAATTTTCTATAATTCTACCAAAAAGTTTAATTACATAATAATACTAATTATAACTGATTACAGAACGTGCTTCATTTTCAAGCATCCATCAAGGCTCGGCGAGTTTACAGCGCTGGTGAAACCGCTAACTCTCGGTTCTTGGCTTTGTATTCTGTCAACCATTGCTATATCAGGCTTCATCCTTTGGTTTATAAAATCATTCGATATGGTTGACATACCACCGAATGAACATGACCTTGGTGCAAGTTTACTCTCATCATTGGGCACCCTTTGCCAACAAGGCAACTTTAAAATTTTGAACTTAATTTGTCTACCTTATCCAACATAGGATCATTAATATTCAATTAATATATTTCAGGTCTTTTAAGAGATTCTCAAAGATTACCAGTGAGAGTATTATTCATATTTCTGTTAATAGCAAGTTTGGTTATTTATATGTTTTATGGCGCCGCAGTGGTTGGATTTCTGCTCTTGCCATCTCCAAAGACTATTGATACAGTAGAAAAGCTGATTAACAGTCCTATCATACCATATGCGGAAAATCTTAATTATCACAAAATTCATTTTTGGGTAATATACAAATGTATTTCTTGTTATTAATGCTTTATATTTGTGACAGTTATTGTCAAAATACTAGTTTACTTTATAGAGTGGAATATATTTCTTATGACAAATCGAAATTGACATATCGATTTGAGAATCAAACCATAATAGAAGTAGACTTATGTTCATACAGTGGCTCACAGTTAAAATGATACACCTTAATATTTATAGAAATCTTTGATTAAATAAATAGTTCAACTTAAATTACATTTAAAAAAATAATTTATCGTAATCACTAAACATCCTAGTCATATTTTCTTTGTGTTTAAACATAAAGAATTATGTTTAATGAGAACATAATTTAAATATATATATATGTATAAACAGAAAGAAAATATTATTAGTTAAATTTTACATTTTAACAAAAAGTAAAAGTGTGGGTTTCGTCTCATGCAAGAGACCAACATATAAATTTTGATTTAATTTGGATTTAATACCACTTTAACTGTGTTGAAGAATTTCTAGTTCTGCTTCCTGTAATCATTTAAGTTTTTTTTTGTGTACAGAGGGTATCAATATCATTATGAGCCACTGTATTTAAATATACGCAAACAGGTACCATTTAGGACTCAAGGTAACCTTTTTTACTTTAATTTATTTTAGGGCAATGTTAGTGAAAAGGCAGCAAAAGCATATGAGGCAATAAAAGAGGTGAAAACAGATAAAGAACGATGGATTGAATTAATGGAAGGGATTCAGAAAGTGAAGGAGGGAAGAGCTGCAATGTACGCCCAGGATAATAACTTGTACAGAGCCATTGAAGATTCATTTAGCAACTCAGATATTTGTGCTTTAGCTGAAATTGAAATCCTATTGGTATGGGTTTCGACAGTAATAAGAAAAAAATCGCCTTATAAAGAACTTCTATATCAGGGGTAGCTATTTAAAAAATCATCAATTTTTATTTCAAAAACAAAACTAATTATGTCTTGTATGATTTTATGCTAATATTATTTTATATATATGTAGCCCGGAGGTAAAGGAGACCATATCATATTTTTTGTATTTATTCATGAGAGCCAATTTTTCATAACATTGAACTGTTAAAATTTGTTTCTTGTTTACTTATAGAAAAAGATTAAAGAAAATTCTTTACATTGTTATTCTCATGGATGTCATTGGAATCATTGGATGTATCAATCATAGTGTCCTTTGTCTCCGGGCCATAAATATTCTGACTCTCTTTGATATTTTGTAATGTAAAAAATACTCGAATTCTTTACATAAAAATTGTCCAAGTTTTGCAATTTAATTTTTTTTAAATTTCAAAATTAAAATAAAAAATATTTTAAATCAATCGTTTTAAAATATTTAAATCAATTATTTAAAAGAGGGCATACTTTAATAAATTTACTTATTTTTTTAAATAATGTTTATAGTAATTATAAATACTATGGTATCCAGTAGCTATGTTTTACTTCAAAATAAATTAATCATTTTATTTCTATCCATAATTATTAAATAATTTTTCAGCATGATCCTTATGCGCGAGAATGGTTTATTAAACAGAGAAAAGAAAAACTGGCAAGCTCAGCGCCCTACTTGCTTCGTCCAAAACGAGAGCCCAACCGTCAGCCTTGAAGCAACGGTCATTGCTCACATTATCTACACACTAGGCTTACTGCTGTCACTAGTCTTACTCGCCTTGGAAATATACATAGATAAAATTAAGAAACATCCATTCAAAAACAGAAGAACTGAATAGTCATTAACGAGATAAAATAAAAACATATGCTCTCCATATCTCCTTAAAATAATTAGTTTGTACAAATTAGACTAATATTAAATTATCATTTGTGTACCAGTAGATGTAATAAATAAACATTAATTTTAGTAAAGTATCGATAATGATTACACATTTATAGATTTTAGTTTTATTTCTGTTACTTTATTTTTTAAGAAAGGATATTTGGCTTTATTACCAACAAAACTAAAATTTTATTTAATTATTTTCTAAGATGAAAGATAATAAATACATTACAATTGAAGTTATAGAGTCAAATGATTACTTTTTTTTTTTAGCATCATCATATTCCAATCAATTATTTTACTCACTAATACTTCGCACTTCTTTAGCATTTTAAAACTGTGTCCCAGCCAAGTCATGTTGCTTCGATCTGAACCAGTGATAGTCAGAAGGAGTAATGTCTGGCGATTATCTTGGCTGCGGCAGAATTTCCTGTTCTATCTGCAACAGTGTATACTTCACAACTCTTACAACATGCAACTGAGCAGTGTCATGCAAGAGAATGACTTTGTACCTGCTAGTTCCTATTGCTAGAAAATACATAAGTCAATGTGTTAAAATGACGTCAGTAGAGACAGTTTCATTTAGCTTTAGCAGCTCATAAAACAATACACCTTGCAAATAATATGAGTCGCCTTATTCAAAGCAATACATTATGTCCACAGTGTCCCAGTGTCCCTGGACCAATCCATGAATTTTCAGTCTTGAAATTGTTATCACATTTTCATTGCAAGTCACGATATGCCGCATAAAATAATTCTTTTTTGTGTGAAAAGCAATGGTCCTTTGCATAGATCCAATAGATGTCACAGATCTAAATACTTGTACAAAACGAATTAATTTTGCTTGACAAAACGATATAAGACAATGAACATTGTTAAAGTATTTAAGCTTGGAACACTGATTCATATAATAGAAATATAATTGTCTAAAGCACACATATATACATATATATCTATATATATATAAGTTATCAGGACAAATAGACA
This sequence comes from Arma custos, assembly GCA_037127475.1. Taxonomy (NCBI): domain Eukaryota; kingdom Metazoa; phylum Arthropoda; class Insecta; order Hemiptera; family Pentatomidae; genus Arma; species Arma custos. Next base: position 45,809,904 of record CM073762.1, on the reverse strand, counting down.
GTAAACATAAATAGTATGTAAGTTTAGGATTAAGGATTGTTATTATAAGTTGTAAACATTATAGAGTATATATATGAGAGGTACGAGAAATAAAGTTTAGTTGTTATCTTGAACTTGTGTCGTTACTATGCCCAAAACCCTATTTTTTTCAGTGAGTGTTTCAGTCTAATCATAACTTATATATATATATACAGCGTACTAAAGATGTAACGTTGCGTGAAATACGCAGAGAAGAGTTTGTTAAGAATAAATCAGTCTACCAAAAACTGATTAGAAAGTCAAAAACCGAAACTTGGAAAAATTATGTGGAAAATATTTCCCCTTGGGCTTGGCCTTATAAGTGGGCTGCAAACAAACTGAAAACCGAGCCTATCTTACAAACCATTCTAAATGAAAAAGGAGAGTATACGACGAACACAACTGATACTCTGACAGAGATAATCAATAAGATAATTAAGGATGACTTGACCGATTCTGACACAGTAGAACACAAGGAAGCGAGAATTGATTCCCTTAATCCACCTTTTAATGACAAAGACTTTAACCTGACTGACGAAGAAATATTGAATGCGATCAATAAAACGAAAACTAAAAAAGCGCCTGGAATTGATAGAATAAACGCAAACATTTTAAAAAAGGTTGCTGAATTCTTCCCACGTTTAATGTGCGGAATTTACAAAACATTTTTTGATAGGTGCGAATTTCCCGCTAATTGGAAAGTCGGTAGGCTAGTACTGATTCCGAAGGCGGACCGGCAGACACTTAGACCTCTCAGTATGCTACCATTAATGGCTAAAGTTTTAAAGTTTTAAGTAAAAGATAGGTTGATGTTTCATCTTAACTCAAACCATGTTCTCAACAGTCATCAATATGCTTTTCGACCCCAGTCTGGTACTGATGACGCTCTACAAACACTAACTCAACACATTACTGATACGCTCCGACAGAATAGTAATCTACTTGTAGTCAGTTTGGATATTAAATCTGCTTTTGACAGCGCCTGGTGGCCTGCTATACTGTGCAATTTGAAGAAATATAACTGTCCAGTAAATTTGTATCGAATTATACAAAATTATTTTCAAAGCCGACATTTAACTATACAGACTAACTACTGTTGCGTTGACAAAAAAATAACAATAGGGACACCTCAAGGATCTTGCTTGTCTCCTATCTTGTGGAACGTGTTGATGAACATGATTTTTGATACTGACTTACCAAACTCAGCGACAATTTTAGCATATGCTGACGATGTTCTACTACTTGTCAAACGACGCCAGTTTGATGAATTACAGACTATAACAAATTTAGCACTTATAAGACTTGCACAGTGGGCTGGACGGAACAAATTGCAATTCAACCCTGATAAAACTAAATTTATAATATTTACTCGAAGAAGGAATTCACCTCAATTAAACATAAAACTCAACAGGACCCTACTGACTAAACAGGATACACTTCAATACCTTGGTGTACTTTTTGATCGAAAACTAAATTGGAATCGACATATAGACAACATATATAACAAAACACTGCAGACTATAAATCGTATGTCAATTGCTGCAAGAGTTACTTGGGGTTTGAAGTCAAATGTTCTTAAAATTATATATGAAGCAGCTTTACTTCCCAAAATAATTTATGCAGTTCATGTATGGCATACAGGCATAGATCGTAAAATAAATGTGACCAAACTCCAAAGGCTTCAGAGATTGATCGCAATTAAAATTTGCAAAGGCTATAGAACACTTTCGTTTGAAGCAGCATACCATTCTTGCTGGTATAGTTCCACTCACGTTGAAAATAGAAGAAGCTGTTTCATTATTTAATTTTAAAAAATGCCGGAAAAATATTTTAAATCTGACCTACAATGAAGCAGAAAATAAAACCGACTGTTGTAGTTGGTTACATCCAGCTCACTATTCACTCATAAAATCACAGACTAATACTTCAATTACTAACTGCAGTCACATATACGCAGACGGAAGCAAAGATGACGACAACGTGGGATGTGCATGGTTTGGAGAAAATAATTCTGGCTTCGTTATCGAAAAACTGTACAAATTGAGCTCCTGGTGCTCAAACAACCAAGCCGAGAAATACGCTGTTCTAAAGGCTATAGAATTTTTATACGAACATCCGTCAGAGACTTACACGCACATTAAAATACACACTGACAACAAGAACATCATTCATTCCATTAAAAACGCTGACATACACGACCCTTTAACAGAAAACATTAGGTTAATTTTGATAAAATTGACGGAGATAGGAAAGAGGGTAAAGATAGAATGGGTTAAAGCACATGCAGGGGATGAGGGCAACGAAAGAGCAGACCGTTTAGCCAAAGAGGCAGCCAACAGCGAGCTCTTGCCCTCTTACAGTAAGTTCCCAATATCTTACCTCAAGAAACAGCTGACAGAAAAAACAATTAAAAAATGGAACACTACATGGACTTCATCGACAAAATCACCCAGCCTACACAGATACATTCCTCGCATAACACTCGAAAATTACCAACAATTACACAGTTCAGACTTCAAATTAACACAATTTTTAACAGAACATGGAAACACAAAACAGTATTTGAAAAGATTTAACATTATAAGAACAGACGCATGTGATGATGATGGACAGACCCACACTTTCAGACACATACCATATGACTGTTCACGATACGACCGACAAAGAATTAAATTGATAAAAAACATAATACTCAAACGAGGGACTTGGCCTGAGACAGAACATTTAATTTTTTCTAAATTTAAAACTGACTTGTTATCATTTATAAAAGACATAAATTTTGATCAGCTCTAGGACATAAGAAGGGCAATTCACCAGATACCTGGTTTTTCATTTTTAATTGTAACGGTTAGGAGAATAAATATATGTGTATACATTTTTATTAAGTACTGTCGCTAATCATAATGTAAACTCATGAATTGATTTTTTTTTTTTAGTTACATCATTTATATCATAAAACCTTTCATTTTTGTTTATTTGTATATTTATTAAATTTATTTATTTTTCATTACATAATTTAGGATTACAAGTTTAATTTTAATTTTATTCTCAGAAATTATCAATTTAGTCAAACTAAAATTTTGAATTTCTTGTATTGTTAAATTTTACTAAAATGTATTCTGTAATTATGATACCAAATTGATCTGTAATTATTAACATCACATGTAATGACATGTAATATGCTTACTTAAGTATGGAGCATGTCCTAATATTAATAAACGGTCCCTCCATGGGGTTACCATGGGGGGAACAAATATAAAAAAAAAAAAAAAAAAAATATATATATATATTTATATATATATATATACACATATACATATATATATATATATATATATATATATATATATATATATATATATATATATACATATAAATTACTGTATATAAACCTTATTGCTGTGCTTAAAATATTATTTTTATTGAATTTTTTTTTTCTTAATTTTATTTTATAAAATCTGTAAACTTTTAAATCACATGTAATGACATTTAATATGCTAAGTTAAACATGGTGCAAGTCCTAACATTGATAATTAATAACATTGGTATTAATAAATTAAAAAATATGAACTTCAATAGAGCTGTGTATAATTTTAATTAGTTTTTTTATATAAAACTTCTAATCTAAAATATTAACAGGACAATAAAATACAGTATTAAATAATATAAAATATAGTAATTAAAATGATAATATCATAGCATAGATTTTGTCCATTTTATGGTACGTCATATTTAATTATTCATTGAAATGAGGGATATTTGTTTGTCCACATGATGCTATGGTTTTCAGTATCATGTCACAAAATCAGAGGGAATAGATAAAGAGTATTTGACTGGGAATCATTTACGATTCTCTCAGATTTGTTTTTCTGTCATTTCGACATTTAATTGGTCGAGATGGGACAGCAGATAATCTACCTTGTACTAATTATAATTATTTCCCTTAAAACTGGTCATTTATTTCATATTTCCGAATTTGTAACAGATTATTTCATTCAGCATAACATTTGTGGAGTAAATATATTAGTGTGCAACCAGTCAGGTAACTGTAATAATATTCATTATAAAGGTAAATATTCTTAAAAAAATAAATAACATGGTTTTTTTGTTAGATGCTATAACTATACACAAGAAATTTTTACAAAGGAAAGCACCACTGGGCTCACTTGTTCATGCTTTAAACCTTGAAAACAATGATAAACTTTCCAGAAATTTTATGGATGCAGGAGATTTAAATACTTTAGGTTTATTGGTTGATTTTAATTGTGAGAATCCACTAATTCAAGAGGTGATAAATCTTTCTATATATATACATATATAAGTTAAATATTAGAGAAGAATTGGTTGACTGTAACTTCAAATGTAAGGAAGAAATCGTTGGGGGTGCAGTCAATAAAAACACCTTAATAAGTGTAACTATTTATTGTGTACTGACGTTTCGGTACAATGTAGGCCATCTTCAGGGCTAGGAGAGAGAAACAAACAGAAAAACATATAAAAAAAACGTTGCAGTAACAAGAATATGGTGACAAGTAATGTGGAAATTATAATAGTGACTAGATATGATGAAATCGTGAATAGATATGATAATTAAAGATAATGAATATAAAAGTGGTTACAGAATGTAATAAAATTAAAATAGTGACAGATAATAATAAAATTATAGATGATGAACAGAAATTAAAAAGGTGACAGATATAATAATTAAAGAATACGAACTTAAAATACAGAAAAAAAATGTACAGAAAGGATAAAGTGTAAACATAATATAAAGGGAAAGAAAAATGAGGAGGTAAACGGAAAGATACAAAATGAGAAGATAAACTATAGAAAAAGGGGTGGAATATGAAGGATTTAGAAAAAACTAGTTTAAGATTGATATAAAAGGTATGATACTAGACTTCTAGAGGTTACATAAGTAAAATGTAATAATACAAGAATATGTAGAAAGAAAAGATTGATAAATTTGAAAAATTAAAAATAATGTTTGTAATATGAACTCTAAAGTATGAAAAGAAAATAGAAAATATAAGTAAGGGAAGTTAAGTTTTCTTTCCCTTTATATTATGTTTAAACTTTATCCTTTCTGTACATTTTTTTTCTGTATTTTATATTCGTATTCTTTAATTTTTATATCTGTCACCTTTTTAATTTCTGTTCATCATCTATAATTTTATTATTATCTGTCACTATTTTAATTTTATTATATTCTGTAACCACTTTTATATTCATTATCTTTAATTATCATATCTATTCATGATTTCATCATATCTAGTCACTATTTTAATTTCTACATTACTTGTCACCATATTTTTGTTACTGCAACGTTTTTTTATATGTTTTTCTGTTTGTTTCTCTCTCCTAGCCCTGAAGATGGCCTACATTGTAGGCCGAAACGTCGGCACACAATAAATAGTTACACTTATTAAGGTGTTTTTATTGACTGCACCCCCAACGATTTCTTCCTTACATATAAGTTAAATAGTTTAATTAAATATTTATCAAAGTTGGAATAGCTGAGAACAGTTATTTTTTCTTTTTTGTGTTTTTTAACGGATTTTTTTTTCATTTCATAACCCACAAATTATGATGATCATAATCCCCAAAAAAATCTTTTAAGGCAAGCTTCTAATTTGGTGGAGGCAAATGCATAAAATAAAATACTAATAAATATTTCAGAGATAAACATTACTAAAAATATAGGATTAACAAATATTAAAAAAATTAAATAACTTTATATATTATATATATATATATATATATAATGTTTTGGTTCTCGAGTTTCAGTCCTTCTTTAAACTTCTTAAACTTCTGTTATTTTCCATAACAGTCAAGATAAGTAGAAACCAATGTATATATTTTAAAATTTTAAATATCTTGGGGAAATAATAAGCTTGCCTGAAAAGGAAAGCATGGAATACAGAACTAAAAATTTGGAGAATTTCTGCTACTTAATGAGTAGTGTTTATAATAGAAAATTCCTCTCCAAAAAGGCCAAAATCAGGCCCTACAATAACTAGTGATATTGTACGGGGCCGGGACTATGTGCTTTCCCGGTTTAGATAAACTATTTAAAATAGAGAGAAGGATTCTTAGGAGTACCCATGGCCCCATATTAATACCAGGAGGATACCGGCTGAAATCTAACAAACAAATTTAGAGTGAAATATGCGACTTGAAAACAGAAATGAGGGTTAGAAGACTCAGATTTTATGGTCACATGATGAGTATGAATGAGGAAAGACTTAACAAAAAAATGTTCACCAAAATTATATGCTACAAATTCAAACAAGGATACACAGAAAAAATAAAACAAGAAACATAGAAAAACGGGATTACACTAGATTTACTAGAAAACAGAACAGAATACCAAAAATTCCTAAAAAATTCGGTACTAGTGGCAGACAGAAAACAATTTCCATCCAAGACCTGGAAGAAAGAAAAAAAAACCTTCAGTGAAACCATGAAGCAAAGATGGGCTGAGAAAAAACTGAAAAAAAAAGCTGCATCTTAGTCACAAAGTCCTACAGTGCTGTTTCGCATCAAATAATAATAATATATCATCATCACATGGTCTGTATAGGACCTTGGCCTCCTCTATATGTAGTTTTAGTATATTAAAAATTCAAATTTGTAAATTATATTTCCTTTCAGGTGCTCTCTGAGCTGGTTAATAACTGCTGCTACCAAGTATTGTTTTGGAATACATTGAATATCACTGAAATATTTATAAATGATTCCGTACCTTTTGGAACCCAATTAATTTCAGCTATAGCTGATGAGAACACTGTAACTTTATATGACATTACAGTTACAACTCACATTACCAATTTAGGCTACTGGGAAAACGGTAGTCTGTTTATGGAAAATTCTCAGTTCAACAAGCTTGAATTGCGGAACCAAGTTCTTCATGGCATTATATCGGTAATTGATAGTAATCAGCATATTATATAGTTCTCAATAATTTTTAAATTAATTCCCTATTTTGATTTTTTTCTTATACCGATCACTTAGTCGTAGAACAAAATAAATTAAGAAATGCAATTGAAAGCATCGTAAATAAAATAATTTGTTTTTAACTTATAACAGAAACAACAATCAATAATTAAATTAACTGGAACAACAAGTAATAATTTATCAAAATGAAATATTAGATATACAATATAGTCGGGAGGTAATACCCGCTCAACTGGCAGCCGTCCTGCTCTAGTTCCAATTGTATAGTTATTGGAATCACTCTAACTCCCATTGTTGCATAATTGTTATATTGTATATTTACTTATAAATTTATTAAAAATTGGAAATTTTTTTTATATTTTAGAAAGATCAATTCTTATTTAACAACTTTTCTGGTTTATCTAGTTTATTTATTTTTTCCATAGCCCCTATGTATGAATATTTATTTTTGATACAAGTTTTTGTACACTTATTATCAAAATACATTATATAATCATTATCAAAATACATTTATTTGTACACTTGTTATCAATACATTATTTGTATTTTTTTATTTCTCCTTTTACTGTAGCATGCATTTTATATATATAGTGCTATATATATATGTATATATAGTACATTTTTTTACATACATACATAGTACATAGCTTTTCATTCTTCATTTTTTTATTATTAAAATTACTATGCTATTATCATTTATAAAAAAACAACAACACTAGAACCGTGGGTCTGGGCTCAAGTACATGGTAGAGACTGTACTGTTTCAAGAACAACGATTGTACAGGGAGGTGATTTGTTCTAGATCACGCTCAACCGCCAGATTTTACCCTCTTATTTTGGGTACCCACTTTTTAAAGGCTGGGTGAGCCCCATAAAGGTCCTAGATCCCTTATGATCCATCTCCAGCTGCTAACAGACTAAATAAATGTCTTACCAGCAGCGGGATTTGAACCAGAATTTTCAGCATGGCAACTCAGTGCTCTATCACAGAGCCTATCCGCTCCCTTATCATCATTTATAAACAATTGTTTAAAATAAAAAATTAAAATAATTCATTTTTCGGGAAGATATAATACACATAAACAGTGGTCATGCTCTTTTTTATACAATAAAGAGATTTTATTACTTTCACCAACTGATTTTGTTTTGTTGCTCCTATGTACTTTAGTATATATACCAAAAATTTAGTTTACAGATGAAAATATCAAAAATAACCCAGTTAAAAAGTTTAAGAACGAGGAAATTTTTGATTCAGAACTCAGCACATTGACCAATTTTTGTATGAGCATTTATAGAAGTTTACGAGTAATGTATGGTCTGCAGTAAGTAAAATATAAATAATTAATAAAGCTTTAAATTGTCAAATCGCAAAATCAAAACTTTAAAAACTGTTGGCAGTTGGGAATTAACTTTTATTTCGAATCCGAAGGAGCTGAAGAATTACTCAGATATTTTTTTAAATGTTAGCACTGACTCTTTTGATTTTATAATTACTTCTGAAAACCACTTTAAAACAATAAGAAATGGAGTAATAAGATTACCTTCAATTAAAACTATCAGGTGAGATAAAACACTTTTATTTTTTAAATTACATTTATCTCTGTCTCTTGACACTGTCTAATTTTCTTTAGTAAATAGTTTTTTTTTAAATAATCAGCATAAAATTAATATTTTTAATGAATCACTTTGAGTTTTTTTGCCAAACTTAATCATTTTTTATGAGATAACCAAATTTTGTAAGTATAATGCAATTAAATAAAGAAAATATTTATCACAAATAATAAGTTATTAAACTATAATATTAAATAAAACTTATTTATTTTATAAGAGTAATAAATTATCAAATCTATGTTGATTTTAGGCAATGTTTTATATTTAGACATCCACCGGTGTATTCCTACAAGACTTTCTTTTTTAAACCTTTCTCGTTAGGACTCTGGATATGTCTCGGCATCTTTCTAACAATATCAGCAGTATTGTTACATTTAATGTGCTTGATTAAAATTGAGGATACTGATCATAATGAATTGGGTATTTTTGGTAATACACTTTACTGTTTAGGGGCACTTATTAATCAAGGTGAGTAAAGAAAATTTAATGAAATAAGAAAATGTAAACTTTCATGTTTCTAAAGTCACATAAAGACAATTTGTCACTTTTATGTTTGTGAGACATTATATTAGATAAGGACAGTTAAACTTGGTTTTTAAGGTAAAGCTAGCAAGCGAATTCTGCTATAAATCACTCTAACATTAAAATTAATGCAAATTATCATTAATTGGGTTATGAAAATTTTTAAAACTAAAGGATTAATTATTTATTATAGGTTTATCTGTTCCATCAAGAAGGAGTTCAAAGCGTATAATCCAATTTAATATTCTTCAGCTAAGCCTTTTTATTTCAAATTTTTATTCTGCTGTTATTCTGAATTATTTATTATACCCAACACATTCAACAATCAAAGGATTAGATGATATTATAAATCAAGGATTTGATATTGGTTATGAAGACACTATCTATAATAACGACACTTTATCAGTAAGAAAAAATTTAACTAATTTATTTTTAATTCCATCACTTGAGGTTTTAGGAATGATTGTGTATACATTACTAAAAGATCAATTATTTCATCTATCATTTTTTGAATAATATAATATTTACATGATATCGATGTAGTTAAAAATAAAATCTTGTTAAGTAAAAGACAAAAATAAATAAATTTGTAACAAACTGAATTAAGTTAAAATAATTAATAAAATAAATTAAATGTTAACTGTTAAGGCTCTCGTCTGTGATCGACCATGCTTAATAAGCAATTCACCGACTCAGTTCTGGCAGGATATTTGTCAGCATTCATCACATTAACCCAAAATTAATCGAACATTTAATTAAATTACATTTTATTCAAGAATGTTTTGTCAATTTTGTCCAAAGTAGCAGCATCTAACAGATCCAGGGGTAAAAGTGTTTTCCTTGCTCGAATTAGCCGTTAAATACCTGTTCGTTTTCCCCCTTAAGTCAGAGTTGAGAACTGGTACTGCCGGTGAGCAGGGTCGTGGTGCGACCTGAAGGAAGATGAGCTGTTAAGGTAGGAATCTCTATTTTTCTGTAGTTTGACTCGATTTGGGGTATAGCCAGATGGTAGCTCAGTTGATGATAGAGCCAATTAAATATTTTTAAAAAAGGCTTTAGTGGTTTCTTCTGGTTTCGAAAGTGTAGCTGAATTTTCTGCCAAGGTTTCGTCAGACATGCTACTGGCTTCCTCAAGGCTTTGTTGAGACTGAAGATTTTCAGCTAACCGGCAGCGTTATATAGCTATGAACTAAGCTATAGAGCGGCTGCTATATAACACCACGTTTTAGCGGAACATCTTCAGTCTCAAAAAAGCCTTGAGGAAGCCAGCAGCATGTCTGGTGAAACGTTGATGGAAAATTCAGCTATACGGTCTAAACCAGAATTAACCACTGAAGCCCTTTGTAAAAATAGTGGCTGTGGAAACTTGAAAGAGTATTTAATTAAATATTTTATTTTTCTTTGGCATATTTCGATCACGAAGTAGATGGGATAGTGAATCTTATTTTAATCGTTATTGTTTTTATTAGTCCTAATTTAGTTAATAGTGAACCTTATTTTATATTAGCATTATTATTGTTATCAGTAATTATTGTGTTGATAGTGAATCTTATTTTAAATTATAGTTGTTATTTTTATTAGTTATTATTTTGTTGAGTGGGAATTTCGGTTTAAATTTGTAATTATTATTTTATTAATGTCTTTAGGATTAATCTTATTAATAATAGCTGAGTGTAATTTTTATTTTAATATAGTATAAATTAATTTTTACACAAGGATGTTTTGGGATCATATCTTTACCAAGTTTCCCTGTGTCCTCGACTATACCATGTCCTCACCCAGCCCTTTTTAGTTATCCACAAAGTCTAAGAGAGAAGCAGCAGGTAACAAATTGTTTAATTATTTAGCCTTATTAGCTAGCTTGCTACAAAATAGGTTGCATTAAGATTTGGTCAGTCCATTTTAATCTAAAGAACTTGTATGGCAACTTAATTTATTTAAGATTATAAGTTACTTAACTTATATGACAAATTAAAAAAAAAAATCCAATGAAACTGTAACAAAAAATCATAATAATCACTAAGATGCTTTAACTTGACTCATTACATTAATGTCTTAATTCTTTAAATTAGGTGAATTCATCAGATGTTTTCCAATATGGTTTTGGGAATGTGATTGCTTCTTACAATATTACAACTGGAATAGAGAAAATCAGAAAATCCAGATTTTCATTCTTATCTATTGACTCTAACATTTACAAGAAGGCTTCTGAAAACTTAAAGGATACAGAAATATGTGAACTTTCTTCTATCCCACTAAAAACTACCTATGATGCATCAATGTATTTAAGAAAGAACTCTCCTTATAAAGAAAATTTTCAAAAAGGGTAAGCCATAATTTTTAGTTTGTTACTTTTATTTACTTGTTCGATCATGCAAATATATAGATCTATTGGTAATAATAAAATAATTTCATTGAGAACTATAATTATGAGTTGGGTGTTGAACATCTTGGTGGTGGGGTGCTGTCTCATGTTTGGGCTGTTGATTGTTGGGATATATTGCACCTTTTTCTTCGAGATGTGATTCACATAACCTTTTTTTGTTTTGGTGTCTTGATAATGCCTGAATAGGCAAAACGTCGACTGGTAAGTGGGTGTATTACTGAAGAAATTTGAAACATGAGGCTTTGCATTATTGTAATAAATAATAGTGTTTCTTTTTGAGTTTTTGGCTCTATTTTATTGTTGAGAACTACAGTTTTATTTCTCAAGCAATATATTTATTTTCTGCTATGAGGGTATATCTAATATTTGCATCCTGTATATCTTTATAGATAAATAAAGATATATTTATTTTGCTGAGCATTGTTGTTATTTACAACCTAGATTATCTTTATTTTGAAGAGAAAAGATTTACCCCTGCTGAGATTTGAATCCGGGTCTCTCCGTGACAGCACTCTACCAATTGAACTACCAGAGTCATCTTCAAGTCGGTACAAATCTGTTCTCTTATCTGATCCCATGCCCCCGTGCTCTCGCAATTTTTGTGATGTATATACGAGGACGAATGTCCTTTGAACATTACTTTTAATTTTAGGATCTTGTTGACTTACATCATATACTATTTATAATTTTTTGTTAATTGTTTTAAATTTAAATATTTTTATTTTGAAGAGAAAGGCTGGAAGGTGACTCCGGTAGCTCAATTGGTAGAGTGTTGTCATGTTGAGACAGACGACCCCGAGAGACGGGTTCGAATCCCGGGCGAGGCAAATCTTTTTTTTTTTTTTTTTTTTTTTTTTTTTTTTCAGTGGACATTAGGTGCACCGCGACCATGACTGATCTATTGTGCGCCCCGTCTATATGCGATTTTTTAAAATCTTAGATTAGTCGAACCCACAAATTTCAGTATGCTTGCTGGGTTGATAGTTTCGTGCTGCCTGGGATCGGTGACTCTATCCAGACCAAAGGTTTCAAATCTTAGGTCGGCAAACCTATCACATAGGCAGACAATGTGGTAGGGTGATTCGTCCGCTGCGTGACAAAAGCGGCAAGAGGGGACATCCGCCAGTCCCAGCCTAAACATGTGGGCGTTGAGCCTGCTATGCCCTGTAATCACCGCTATGATTGTCTTTAATGCTTCCCTGCCCAGCTCCAGAGCAGCTTTGCTCAACTTCTCATTGAAGCTGTCAAGGAATAATTTAGAGTGCCTTAAGCCACCTAGTCCGCACCAATGCTGGTTCATTCTTCGAAGGTAGATGTCCTTTATTCTGCGCTTTGCATAGCTGAGTCCGATGCCGCAAACCGGTTCAGGACTGCACGGTACTCTATCCGATCCTAGTCTAGCCAGCCTATCAGCCTCTTCATTGCCAGGGATACCATGGTGTCCAGGAACCCACTCAATGCTAACCCTGTTACTCTCAGCCAGTTTGTTAAGAGCTGCATAGCAGTCCCACACAATCCGTGAGTTGGTACTGTGTCCACTTATCGCACCTATGGCAGCTTGGCTGTCAGTGAAGAAAGTAATCCTTCTACCTGACATCCGCTCATCCAGCAGTGTCTGTGCACAGTAATTAATGGCCAGTACTTCAGATTGAAATACTGAGGAGTACCTCCCCAGGGAGATCCAAGTTCCTTCCCTGGGTTTGTCCCTCCTCCAGAACCCTGCTCCCGCACCAGAAGCCGTAAGAGAACCATCCGTATAGCAATTGATGCCGTTGCAGGGCCTGTGCCTTTTCGTTGTGTCAATATTGACCATATACTTAGGCGACATCACGGTGCCAACCTGAAGATCAGACCGCATTGCTAAGATGCAATCTGCCTCAATTTTAGTGAACAGTTCCCTCGAGCCACACAAATCACATACCCCAGGGATTATGTTCTGTTTGAGCAGCCTGTACATGGAGATCAAGGCCTGGTACTCAAGCTCCAGCACCAATGGCCTGAGCCCAAGCACCACCTCCATTGTAGCAGTAGGAGTCATCCTCATCGCACCCGTCATCATTAGACAGGCCAATCTCTGTAGCTTCTCCATCTTAAGTCTGGATCCACTTTTACCTGCGCCTTGCCACCACACCAGGGCTGCATAAGTCACAATGGGTCTAATGGCCGTGACATACAGCCAATAGATCATTTTCGGCTTCAAGCCCCATGACTTTCCCACTGCCCTTTTGCAAGCCCACAGGCATCTAATGGCTTTGTTTGTCGTGTTATCCACGTGTTGTCTCCATCTCAGTTTATCGTCCAGCGTCAGCCCAAGATATTTAACCGCGCTGTTCCAACATAACTGGATCCCATTGAGCATTGGCAGTCTTATGACCACCTTGCGCTTTCTTGTAAAGGCCAGAACGTTTATCTTACGCGGGTTGATGCTCAGACCATTATCCAGGCACCAGCGCGCTAGAATATTCGTCACTGTCTTAAGCAGGTCAGAGATAACACAGTGATGTCTGCCTCCTACAAGGATGGCTACATCATCCGCGTACCCCTGTGCATAGAAGCCTGCTCCATTGATTGCTGACAGAAGTGAGTCCGCCACCAAACACCAGAGCAGTGGTGAAAGTACACCTCCCTGCGGGCAGCCTCCTCTGGGCTTGATCCACAGTTTGGTGGTACCTAGTTCAGATGTAAGAGCTCTCTGCTCCAGCATGGAATTAATCCACCTGCAGACAACAGGCTCGATCTCTTTGCTCCTCAGCGCCCTACTTATGGTGCTGTAAGGTGTTCTGTCAAAGGCACCTTCTATATCTACAAAGATGCCTACTGTAGTTTCGCCCTGTTTCATGGATCTCTCCAATCTTGTAACCAGGTTAAAAAGAGCAACCTCACAGGATTTCCCTGCTTGGTATGCGAATTGAAGCGGGTGTATTGGATTTGCTACCAACGCACTGTTCCTGATGTATCTATCTAAGATCTTTTCTAGCGTCTTCATCAAGAATGATGACAGACTAATTGGTCTGAATGCTTTGGGGTCATCATATGACTCCTTGCCAGGTTTTGAGAGGTAACATAGTCTGGACGTTCTCCACTTCTGAGGAATATATCCAAATGCTAGGCTTCCTCTCAAAAGTTCGAGCAGGTAAGTCCTGATTGCCGTAAATCCCTGTTTCAACAGGACCGGCAAGACACCATCAGGGCCCCCCGATTTATAGGGCTCGAATGAGTCAATAGCCCATTTGAGGGAGCTCATGTTTATGATCTCCCTAGCCTTTGCCAGATGTACACCACCCGTTCCTAAGATGTGTTCATCCGGCGCTACCTCACTCGCCAAATGGGATTCGCACCCCGGAAAGTGACAATCAGCCAACTCCCTCAGGGTTTCCTCCTCATTCCGCGTGTATCCACTCCTTGTCCTGAGCGTTCCCAAGACTGTATGTCCCACATCCCTGGACATTATCTTTTTGATGCGACAGGCAGCAGGAATATTGTCCACATCGCTGCAGTACTTCCTCCATGCCTGTCTTTTAGCCTTCCTTACCTGTTTGTGGTACTCAGTGAGAGACGCTCTATAGGTCTCCCACTTACCCGTTCTTTTAGCAGCATTGAATAGCTTCCTGGTGCCATTCCTTAGCTTATTCAAGTTGTCATTCCACCAGGAGGTTTTCCTGTTGGAGCTGACACAGCACACACGATTACTGCTGGCATAGGCATCCATAATGGCTTTTGTCAAAGCATCATTAAGGGATTCCAGCTGCCATGTGTTCTTGATGCCCTTAGGGCAGCTTTTAAGGTTCTCCTCCAGACTGCTGCTGAAGAACCCCCAGTCCGTGCGCCTGGGGTTTCTGTACAGTAAGGTCTGGGGATCACTAACGCAGAGGTCAAATAGGATATATTTATGATCTGAGCATGTCTCCTCTCCAGAGACATGCCAGTGTTTAATGTAGGTACTTACCTCGTTAGATGCTATTGTTATGTCTATCACCTCTGACCTCAACCTATTACAGAAGGTTGACCTATTCCCCCTGTTTAATATATCAAGACCAGACCTTATGATAGACTCAAATATGCACTCACCTCTTTGGTTATTCTTGGAGCTTCCCCAGGCTTCATGATGCGCATTGGCGTCCAGGGCCGCCAATAAGTTGGTAACCCCTTCTTCCAGCATCCTCTCTACATGCTGCAAGGGGTTAGCTTCCTCGTAGGGCAGATATGCAGCTACTATAGTGATGTCTGCCCTCATCACCTCCCCAGAGGGGGAAAGCACTGCTGCTGCACGATCTCTGGAACAAAATTGCCAGAGGGGCAGCATTTTAAATTTGTTCTTGTGTAGGATGCAGGCCCTTGGCCGGTCCGACCCCGCAATCAAGCTGTAGCCAGGCCAACCAAGCCCCGCAATCCTACCATTTAGGAGATAAGGCTCTTGTATTAAAATAATATCAATATCCTTACCTCTAACATACTGCTGTAGCACACCACAAGCCGCTACGCAGTGATGCAGATTAATCTGCAGCAGCTTCATGCCTATTCTTGCTCAGAGCCCGATGAACCCGCCAACAATGCGAGCTCATCGACCTCATCAGGAGTGACTTCAGCTTCCGGAACCTGCACAAGGGGTTCCCTGGCTGAGCCACTAACGCTGCCCGACTGCGGCTGGTCCTCCTCGACTCCACCTAGAGGAATCTCAAAGTACCTCGCAGTCTTGTCATCCCTCCTCTTCACATCCTTGGGCTCGGCCGGCTTATTCTTCAGCACCCTCAGTGTTACTCGATGCAGGCTGAAATGAACCTGCATTCCGCACCTCCTGAGGCTGCCGAGACTTGTCTCAGGAATCCTGAATATGGCATAAAAGCCATTATCCAGGGCCTTAACATGATGCACCTGCCAGCCGAGCACACCATCGATGTCTCCATTCTGTACCTTCAACCTCCTGAGGATGACCTCATTAGAGACCACCCGATCAGAAGGGAAGAAGGCCCCCACCTTCACCTGCTGGGTCAGTATACTGATGCTTCCCACGCGAAGGGATAAACCCCTCTCCAGAAAAACATCAGTCATGACCCCCGCAAGCCACTCCTGCGTAGGTTGATTGGCGCAGGCAACGACGCAGCCACCCATTCTATAGCTAACGCCACCGAACTGCGGCCGCACCGTACTGCCCACCTCAATCTCGTCCAACCGGTCCAGAATCCTGGTTTTAACAACATCACAGTCAGCCGGGGTCAGCCTATCCTCCGGATAGTTACTGGGCACCACTGCCACCAGCACATCCTTGGCTGCTCCCGAGTATGACTTGATGTTGGTCCCAGCATCCTTTGGCTTCTTGGCTGCTGGAGCCGTGCTGCCAGTCGATGTTCTGGGCCTCTTCTCAGCAGTGGCGGTCCTCTCCCCAGCCCGCACATACGGTGCTCCTGTACTGGTGGTCGGCTTCGATGAGAAACCCGACCCACCAGCAGTGCTCCTTGGAACAGGCGCAGACCCAGAGCCCGTCACAGTATGCCTCTGCAACACACCAGCACGTGCACCTGACCTGTCAGCCGGTTTCCTAGGAAACCCTGCCTCCCTGCCAGGTGCCGCCCTCCGGTGTACATCAGCCACGACAGGCCCACCCGACTTTGGAACCCCTTTCCGAGCCGCCGACTTGGCTGCCGGTTCCTCAGGGAACCTTGCAGTTTCATCGGCAATCTCATGAAACGGCTCCGCAGTCGAGGCGCCAGCCGCGCCCCTGTCCAAGAGGTCCTTAGCCCTTTTAGCGCGTCTACGCCTGTTCCTCCTCTGCGTGACACTAAGGAAAGGACCTGATGCACCTTCCTCACCCTCGGGACTTCCAGGTGCCTGTAGGTTAGTTAAACCTATATTATGGAGGTCCACCCCCGGGAACCCGGAGGGGGCCGCCGCAACTCCAGTATGTGCTGCGACAGCCTCCCCCGCCCCCGTGATGACCCTCAATCCTTGAGACTCCATAGTCAGTGCCTGCAACTGGGCTCCGACAGAGGAGTCGTCTATCGAATCCATTGCTGAATTCGATAGCAGTGAAGTGTCTAAGGAAGATTGCTCTTCCTCAGATAAAGGTGTTTTATTGATTTCAAAAGTTGGGTTCATTTTGTTCCCACGAGTAAGGGGGATCTAAATACACTGCAGGTACTGCCCCCTCTCCCTGCAGCGGGCTAAATACAATGGGGTGCGCCAGGTGCCCCAAGTGGGTCGATTTAAGACAGTGTATGTTTATACACCCCCTGCCATCCAGCCACAGCTCGAGCTCCCTACACTTGGCTTGGGTGTCTAAAGAGGTCCTCCAAAGGACCCCGCCTCTGTCGTTCGCGAGTCCACACGACCAGTTTAGTCGTGTGGTCTCCCCAGGGGGCACCACTAGGAGGTGACAGTAGGCGTTGATAGGGATAAGGAGGACTGGGGTGTGCAAGCAGTGAGTAGGGCACTATAGCTTGCACATTCCACAAGGAGTGAGGGAGGCTCCCGCACCAGCCTCCCGCTCCAGTCCCCCCGTTGCCCTACCCATTAACCCCCCAGGCAAATCTTTTCTCTTTAAAATAAAAATATTTCAAAATTAAAACAATTAACAACAAAATATTAAAAAAAAACTAGATTATCCTTCTTCTCATTTTCTGATTTTTTTTTTCAGAATATTGCTTTTAAAAGAAGCTGGAATAATAAATCACGAGGATGAAATCTGGAATAAAAGAATACAGAAATGTTCAGGCATGGTGAAATATGTAGAAATAGGACTACAAGAGACTTCAATAGCTTTTGAAATATTTTTATTTGGTTCTATATGTTCTGCCATCATCTTTATCTTGGAATTCATTATTGCAAAATTTAAGTCTTGGTCAGTACCACAAAGAAAGCAGACTATTAAAGAAATTAGCAATATTTAAACATTGATTTAATTTTGAGAGAAAAAATGTCTCTGTGATCTGCTGTTTATTTAGGTTCCAGCATAAGTATAGAAAATGGTTTAAAAAAAAATACTTACCTGTTGTTTAAATTTTAAAAATAAGAGATAAAAATATATCCCTATTTTTAACTTTATATATTTTTTTTATTATTCTTTCTATATTTTTTTATGATTCATGTATTAAAAAAATAAAATAATAAACCACTTGTGTTTGTATTATGTAGTATTGTTAAGACTATTACTATATTACCACCCAAAATAATTGCTGGCTGCTTCAATTTTGTAAGATTAAAGAATAAGAAATACAATATTATCTTTAATGAACAAAGCATTTTGTATAATATGTAAATAAAATCTTACTTGTAGTGTTATAACTATGAACCACGGAAAAGTGAGTATTTTTTTATAGGCCTTATGTATTAAGACATTTCAGTAAAGCAATGTGACAATATGACAACCACAGATAAATATTTCAAGAACAGTTTAGGAACATTTTATACCATGTTCTAATAATTAAAATTTATAACATTGGGCAGACTATTTAAGTTGCTTTCACTACTTAAATGAGTAAAAGCGATTAGCTTGGCCCAAATTAAAGCAATTTAAAAAATTATAACTCGTGTAATTTGGAGTCGTTTGGAAACAGTGGTGCATGAATAGATGTAAACGATGAGGAGGAAGAGATGGTGTTGAGCAAAGGCCTGGTTTATTCTTTTAAATTGGCTTTAGAATGCTCTAGCACATTAAGGATAATAAACAAGACTGTTCACTCTCAAAAGTTTCGAACTGGTAAATAATATAAATATTTAGTTTTATCCTCGCATTATATTTATAGATTTGTAGTTTTTCACTGGTGTTAACATTAGAGCAGTACTATTACCTTAATTCTGACTAGATAAAATCTTCCCATTTTCTAGATCTACATTCCTTTACCTACAAGTTTCCTTCCTTTACCTATAAATAAAATTTTAACCTTCCTACAACCAGTTTTCCTGAGATCACAATGAAGAATCAGTTAGTCTAGTTAAGCTTCAGTCTCTTTTAACTGTTAGTTTAGCTTTAAATTAATAATTGAGAAAATTTGGAATGTTCTGTAGTTCTGTAGTATGCTGTAACATAAGATACCTTCATCACCTGTGGTGTAATGGTTAGCAAAAGAACCTTCTACGCCCACGGCCACAGATTCGCAGCCTGGTAGTTGGCTCTAGGATTTCATAAAAGGGAGTAAAAAATCCTTGGTTATTTTGTCCTTCGGAACGGACATAAGGAAGCCTCAGGTCCTCATTAAAGAACCCTATCCAAATTATACCTGGATAGGAAAAATTTAGGTCTCCCACTTTAGTATCATCCGATTAGCCATAACATAAAGGGAATAAACAAGCTTCGTGACCAATTAACAAGACTAGCATTTTGGCTTTACAGTTATACTATTTGAATTGAGATAAAATGATCTTCTCACCTACATTTATATGAGTATCTTTGTCGCTATCTTAGGGTACCTGTTCCGTAGGTTGTCACTTCAGTTGAGTTTTAACTGTTTATTCGTTTCATTTTTAATATTTTCCAAATATACAAATTTTCCTGAGCTTTATTTTGGAAAATAGAATTAAATTATGAGTAATGAGTAATGAGTAAATTTCGGTGATCATTTCATCAAGCTCTGGTCAAAGCGGATAACTCAACTGGCGCAGAAGTTCAAAGAAGAATATTGACCGCTAATAAGTGTTACTTTGCGATGGCAAAAATTTTAAGAAGTCATCTGATATCAAGAAGAGCCAAGGTGATGCTTTACAAGACAATTATCATTCCTGTTTAACTCAAGGGTCGAAAACCTGGCCTCTGTTCAGGTCAGATGCCAACAGATTATTGTTCTTCGAAAGAAAAATATTAAGTAGGATGTTTGGAGCAGTAAGAGTTGGTGATCAATTTAGACTCAGGCAGAATATAAGAATAGATGTGGTTCAGCATATAACAATACCTAGGCTTGAATGGGCTGTACATGTGGCGTTGACGGAAAAAGGTGGAGGGCCATGATTAAGATTGGCAGACGAGGTTGAGAAGGATGCGGGTAGCATTGAGGAGAACTTGGCCATTCATTTCAAGCTAATATGTGAAAAAATGTATGTATTAGAATGCCTCTTGGAAATCTTAAATACTAAAATCTGGTTGCTATTAAATAATTTTATTCCGAAACCACTTTGAAGAATTTCGAGGTATAAATTTCTTATAGGATAGAACATTGGTACAAAAATGGATTGTGGTAATAATGAGCTTATATCGTGCAATTAAAATAATTTTAAAGTGAAATTGATGTAGTTTATTTATTGATTAGTTTATTTATGTGTGTCGTGCATGTCATTTTTTTATAAAAGTCTACCTAAAACTTTAAACCATATTTTTTTTATATATATCATCATTAGTTGTGTGATATTTTCATATATATTATTTTAAAAAATTAATTAGTAAATGCTAATTGTTTTCTAAATTCGTATTATTTATTTTAATTGAAAATGGCGCATAGTTCAGTCAAATTATAAGACTGTTTTAGCTTTTATTCAAATAAAGATGAAAAGGTTGTGATTTAAATATGTAGAAAGTATGGTTAACAATTATAATAGTGTGTGACATTTTTAAATTTTGTAGGAAGGTTTAAATGTATAAGTTTGATTGCGAAAACCAAAGTTTCAAAATGGTATTTGAATAATTTTATAAAAGATATACTGTGGCAATTTAAGAAAGTATATAAAAGATTATTTTTCTATGCGTTAGTTGTGAAAAAGGTATGTTACAGTTACTAATTTTGTAAAATGTAGCTAATATAAATTAAATTTTAAAATTGTTTGACTTAAGAAAAATATGTACAATTCCTAGTATGTTCTATTATTTCAGTTATGAAGATAAAGATCAAAGCTCTGAAACTGTTTTATCTTTTCACAGTAAGTTTGCCATACAGGAAGTTTAATTGTCATAATTTTATATTTTTTTGTATCATTAGGTACTGTTTAATACATTATTACATCAAATATTCTGAAGTAAGTGTTTTTAATGTTTTTTTATGATTTTGTCTTTCCTTTTTATTACAAATGTCAAATAGTTTTGCATGTCAAATCATAAGACTGCTGCTTTTAACTTTTATTGTAGTAAGTTCCTTCTAGCGGATTTCTCGTAGTTTATTATTGCGTTAGTAATTCTATTAACTACCTTATTTCATATCTAGAATTTTATAGGGTTTGATTTCCTATATATAATGATACCATATCTTTATTTTACTTTATATAATATTTATTTATCACGTTATCAACTTTAATTGATGATCTGGTTATTTTGTTAACTCTGATGTTTTAAGCTGTGTTTTTATTCCCATATCGATTAATAAAATAAAGATTTAGATGTACTCTTTCTTATTTGATTATCATTTTTGTTAAGCCTATTGTTTCAAATTTCTAATGTCTGTTTCCATCCAAGTTTACAGACCAATTAGACCATTGCTGGGTTATCTATGGAATTCTGGGAATTGGAATGTCTTCAGGATTCTTTTAGATGACAATTTATATAATTATAACTCCTAGTTTATTCTTGATTGAATCAGTGTACGAAAAAGGTTACTTTTATTATATATTTTATTATGCTTGTAATTATTTATTTTTTTTTTTATCTTTTTTACATCCTTTGCCTCTTCACCAATATGGGTTTTTCTAATAATTTTAAGATTTTATTGTGAGTGAAATGGTTTTATTAATTAAGTTGGCCGAGAACTAGACAAGGCATTTGTTAATTTTCAAATTAAATTTATTGTGTTTTTTGCTACATTATGGTTTATAATTGTTTTAAGGTCTTTATTAAACATTTTAAGATTTTATTCAATATGAAATGGTTATATGTATAAAATTTGCCCCGAACATAACCAGGGTATTTGTCAATTTCCACATTACTTGCTATCTAATTTTTTTTTTCTCTTTGCTACTGGTATAAATCATTTATGTTATCCTAATAATTGTTTCTTAAGTATGCTATTAACACTTCTTTTTAGCTTCGCCTGTTTGTAATAGAATATTTCAATTAGATTTTCAGCCACTTCAAAACATCAAATTAAATTGAAACTTTTCACAGTCAGCAAGAACCAATAACAATACAATCACTTTATAAGTTTGTCTCAATTAGGACAATATTGAGTAATGAGAACAAAAATTAATTTCACTGTAAAAAAACGTGGGGTTCTTTTCAAGATATTTTCCCCACAACTTTTACTAATACCAGCCACAAAATATTTACAATTAACCTCAAGCATCCCATACGTTTTTAGGATAATATGAATTTTTTGTTCAGGATTCTATTCTTATTTTAACCTTATTGAAGCTTATTTTCTACTTTTTATTTTTTTTTCCTATTTAAGTGTGTTTTTTAAACTATTTTTCATTTTCTCCTTTTTAGTTGGGCTAGCTACAAAAACGGGCATCAGTTGCGCAAGTTGCCTTTCAGTAAATTCACCACATGGTTTAACTGTTCATTCGTTTCACGTTTAATATTCTTGAAAATAAAAATAATCGTGTGTTTTAGTTTGGAAAAGAGAATTTGATCATAGGAAATGATTATCGAACTATACACATCTCCCATAATTACATTCTCTTTTGGAAAATATTAAAAATTAAGCGAATAGACAGTCAAAACTTGTGATTTAACTCGAAGCGACAACCTGTGGAATAATTACCGAGAAGATAATGTAATTATGGGTAATGAGTAAATTTCGGTGATCATTTCATGAAGAAACAAAAGTTTCAACTTACATTTCGTAGTATGGATGATATGTGTTTGTTGAAACGTTCATTTCATGTGAAATTATTACCGAAATTTAATCATTATCCGTAATTATATTTTCTTTTCCGAATTCAAGCTCTTGATAACTCGTATTTTGGGAAAATATTAAAAGGGAAACGAATGAAAAGTTAAAACTTGTGACTTAGTTCAAGGGATTACCTGCGACATAATTACCCTTAAGAAAATGTGATTATGGGAAATGTGTTTAATTCGGTAATGATTCTATTTAAAAATGAACGTTTCAACAGACATACATCATCTGAGGCGTGGAGATGCAAAAAGTGATAAATTCATATTTTATCATTTTTAATGTTTTTCACAAATTTAGCGTCCTCTATGCTGTGGTACGTGATACACCATTCAAACATGTCAAAGCCAAACTAATTATTCTAACAATAATTTACTAATTTTTTGTTTTTATTATTAATTTTGGTATTAACTTACTAACAAATAAATAATCATTTCATAATAACCTAAATTATGCATATCTTTGTGATTCCTGAAAAAAATTTTAAATTTGGATTTATCCCCTTTTGCATCTCAACGCCTCATCTATGCTTCGAAATGTTAGTAGAAACTACTGTTTCTTGATGAAATGATTACCGAAATATGCATATTTTCCGTAATTATCTTTTCCATACTAAAACTCAACTTGTATTTTTGGAAAATATTAAAAATGCAACGAATAATAAGCAGTTAAAACTTCTGTGGCTTAACTCGAAGCGACAACCTGCCGAACAGTTACCTTGTTTTACTATAAATGTGTGTTTGTTTTTTAAACTATTATTTATTATGTAATAAATAAAGTAATAAAGAGAAGAAGTGTTAGCCAGAGGGTGGGGTGAGAGGCCCTTACCCTTGAACCTGGACGGGGCGAGGACATTCCATCCATGGCCCGCTTCATATATCTTCCTTCTACTGCCCCCGATTACTCCCTATTCTTTTTTCTTCCTTTATTAAAAACAAATAAAAAAAAAAAAAGAAGAAACATATGTTTTCATTAACGATGCGTCGGTTGTTATTTAACCGAGCAAATACTTTGTTAATTTTCCCGTTGAGATCTTTATTTGATTTCTTTCGACTCACGTGTTTGATTTTATTAGGCATATAAATAAATAAATAAAAGGATCATAATTTATTGCGTGCCTTCATTGATTTATTGTCAAACTGTTGTAATTAATTATTAATTTCAAATATTTTTATTTTGAAGAGAAAAGATTTGTCCTGCCAGGTATTAGAACCCGGGTCGTCGTATACATCGCAAAAATTGCAAAAACTCGGGGCTATCGGATCGGTAAAGAGAATGGATTTGTCTGAATTGGATACGACCCCTGGTAGTTCAGTGGTTAGAGCACAGCACTAGAGATGCAGACGACCAGAGTTCGAATTCCGGCCAGGGCAAATCTTTTCTCTTCAAAATAAAAATATTCAGCACCAAAAGAACAATGAATAAAAATAAATTATAAATATAAAATTGGCGTAAGTCGTACGTAACTATTAAAGTAATTTTCGATGAGCATTCTTCCCCGTGTATACATCACAAAGAGTGCGAGAAAACGGGGATAACGGATCGGTGAAGAGAATGGATTTGTCTGACTTGGATACGACCCCCTGGTAGCTCAATGGTTAGAGCACTGTTCTAGAGGTGCAGACGACCCGGGTTCGAATCACGGACTGGACAAATTTTTTCTCTTCAAAATAAAAATATTCACCATCAAAAGAACAATAAATAAAAATAACCGTTAATTATTCCTATTATGTTAGTATAAACTCTTACAAATTTATACTATATCAATACTATTTGCTTATACTCACTACATATGTTTTTATCTACAGCCCCGGTGAATAAGTGGTTAAGTATAAATTTCTCCAAAACGAATTTCTTGTACGTAAGTAAGCGGAATCGAGTTATTTTCGAAGTGAATAAGGGGCTAAGTAAGGTATTGCATTGAAAAGGAGTTATTGCTTATATTAAAACTATCACGCTCAACCACCAGGTTTTTCCCCCAAATTAAGGGCACCTACTGACATACGAGGCTGGATTGGGCGAGAACCAGGAGGGTCTCGAAACCCCACAGCCTCCATCTCCGGCTTTTAAGAGTTTAAACTAATTATCTGTCATTGGCAGATTTGAACTAGGAACCTTTGACATGGCAATTGAGTGCTCTATTAAGATCAAGACGATTTTTTGAATAAATTATATATTATTTAATATTGATATACTTTTTGGTTTAGAAACACCTATTTTTTTAATTATTTTTTTCTTTGTCCTGATCATGGCTTCATACTGACTAGTAAATACCAACCCATAAAACCCCACAGGAATAATTAGGGATTATTATTCCTAAGGACAGTGAACTCGAGGGAAAATTACTCGCAGTTTTATTTTATCTCTCAACATAAATATTTTACGAGCTGATATTTTTCGGTGGTTAGCAATTTTCCCCGTAATTTAGTCTTTGTACTAAAGTAATTTTCTTTTAAATATCAATATTAAAACTCTCATTCATAACAGTACGAGAATTAGTGACATAAAAAAAACGCTGTACCACTACAATGAAGGGTCTTCGGTTCAGTAAGTGTCAGAGACTGTCCTGTTTCAAGAACAGCGGTTGTGCAGGAAGGTGATTTGTCCTTGATCACCCTCAACCTCCAGGTTTGGGTCCCATTTAAGTAGACGCTTAGGGATCTACAATAGGGTCTCCAGATCCCACGGATCCATACCCAGCAATTAGAATATTAAATAAATTATCTGCCTCAGCGGATTTGAACCCGAGAACTTTCGTCCTTGCAACTTGTCGCTCTACCACTGAGCTACTGCGCTCCGTATTATAATTCACAGTAAATAACCTTCGCCACCTCTTTCTATTAAACTTACATTTATTATTTATTTATTTGTTTATTTTTATTAAATTAAAGAATAAGAGTTGACCGAATAACGCGTTATGATTCGGTACTTTGATTAAACTTAGACTTAAAACTACCCCATCGCAACCCATGAAGGGTCTTGTGTTTAATATACGTCAGGGACTGTTTTGTTTCAAGGACAGCGGTTGTGCTGGGAGATGTTTTCTCCAAGATCACTCTCGATCGCCGGGTTTTTTCCCCAATTAAAGATATCCACGTTATAGGGGCTTGGGGAGCCCTAGGGGGTACCTAGCTTAAATAAATTATCTGTCACAGCCGGATTTGAAGCCGGGACCTTCTGCGCAGTTCTGAGGGTAACTCACTGAGGTAACCCTGCTCCTAAAATGGAATAAGGAAATGAAAAGCGACAACCTGCAGAACTGATACCATAATTTTTACTACTTGATTTTCTGAGGCTAGGATCAATCGAACTCTAACCACCGGGAGATGCCTTCGTAATTCAGAACGAAGAGGAAGCTGAATCATGGCTCCGACGGAAGAGTTATTAATTGGGACCGCACGGTTGAGAACAAGATGATGCAGCCTGAGTAGGTAATAAGGGAAAGGTGAGCGACGAACCGGCAACCTGAGCAACATCAACCGAAAATTATACGGCCGCAGTTTGATACCATCTACACCTCTGCGTCATCTGGCCTTCGCCGATGTGCATATCTCGAAGGGAACTAGCTCCCACCTCATCTCTGGGACTATAGGATGTCTTTAATCCTGCTGCTATGTGAACAACAGGATGTCTATAGGAATATTTCGAAAAATGTTTAGTCATAGGAGTAAAAGTATCTGGAAAGCAAAAATGTTACTGATTTTATTTCTAAAACACCAATTTGCTAGTTGGTTATTATTGTCTACTTTCCTTGATTGAAATTTGAATATCAGGACATTGCAAGGAATACTGCAAGGTACAACTCTGTTAACTTTTTTGTATTACGCATAATCACAATATCAAACTGAAATTACATATCAATATTAACAATATTGAACATCTTGAATAAAATTACAGCGGTTATGTGCTGAATTACTTTCTTTTAAATTTGTGCTAAGGGTTAATCTTCCTTCAAGGTTATGCCATATTATCTGGATTTGTCCAATTAGTTACATTATATCTGTGTCACCTGTGCATAGTGAGCCAAGTCGAATTTTGGAAATTTCAAGCTATCTACTTAGAATCGTAATTTTTTTCTCTTTCCTTGTGTCTAACATGCTGTGTTCCGTCCATTGCTATGAAGGACATTCCTTTGTGAATCGTGGGCTGATACTCCAATCTTGAACTTAAAATAAGTTCAGAAAAATTACGATTCTAAGTAGATAGCTTGAAATTCACAAAATTCGACTTAGCCCACTATGCACAGGTGCCACAGATATAAGTTATTAATCCTGTTGCAACACTGAATCAGTGAAACAGCAGGAAAAGGCCTCACCAAGTTAGTGTGACGTTAGAAATTTAAATTTAAAAATGAACAGATGCTTGCAGTTAAATTATTAGACCACATTTTTACCATATAAATTTTCAATATCATTGTTGCTAACCAAGTTATCGTTCGCATGGTGATTATCTGTTAGTACTTTTATGTCTCCAACACTCTCAGTCTTAAAAAAAAAAAGGGTAGAATGACATTTTTTTAATTAAAAAAGAAATCGCTAAAAAGAATCACTTTAATTACCATGATTGGTAGGTCTATAATTGGTGGAATATGATATATTATTTAATGACCCATTTATTAATTATTAATGTGCTGTCTTGACCCACTCTGTACCAGGAACTATTGACAGATTGCCTCAGCAAGTAAAAATCCAATTACTAGTGATATAATTTGTACCGATTTTGACTTTCATTATTCGAAATAATCATTGGACTACTTAAATAATTCGAGACATACATAAAAACATAGATATTTATATTAAAACCTATAAAAAAATGTAAAAATCAGGTCATCTCTAGGTACTTTGATATGCTGATAACTATCGATAGGTAATTCTTATGGTTACTCAGTTTTTAGGAAAATATCTTTGGTTATATTTTTTCTTCTCTTACAAAAGTCATCGATTGTTTGATTGATATTAAAACTATTCGGCGATGCTGACACAACCCTTGAGGACTTTTTTTGCTGTAGGATACCCGTGGGAAAGGAAGCAGTGTCTTCGGGGTCCAGTGATGAACGACCTCCATGAATATGGAAGCGATCGTCAGCAAGTATGAGTGAATCCAGGATTATTAATGGACAATATACAGTTGTCATCGAGTCGATGTACTGGGCCGTTCGTAAAATAACTTTATGAGATCAAAACATTTTCACCCTTACCCTCATAGTCTATTTATTTTTCCCAACTTGTTATGAAATTTTCAAACCCAGGACTGAAATGTTCGGGATTTTGCGATGAAATAAAGTCTGAAAAAGCGTTTTTGACTTGAAGACCATTTTCAAAAATTTTGTCCTAAAGAAGGTGGACAAATTTCTGAACCAATGGAAATCTGTTGGAGATAAGTCTGGCGAATAAGGTGGGTGTGGGAGGTCATTTTTTCACTGTATATTGTGAAATATATGGTTTGGCATTTTCGTATAAGAGAATAGGTCCCTTGGATTTATCAATTTTTTATATAATTTTTTGTTGTTTTATGCCAATATCCCTGCAGTAGATGTAGATACGATAGATTCTTTTGTAGCTAGAAAGGTTAAATGAACTAATAATTTATTTATGAGTTAATCAGTGTCACCTGCTGAAAATGTCTCAAACCAACTGCAAATGGTCCGTTTGTTACAACTTTCCCCGCACGCGGAGATAATGTTTCTTCCAGTTTGGGCTAACGAGTATCCAAATTTGAAAGTCCACTATTTCCTGTTTGAGTTTTAGAAATAATAAACGGACACTTCATATGAAATGAGCCGACAACAATGTAAAAATAATTACAATAAAATTACAAAAAAAAATAAAAAAAAAAAAAAAATAATTACAGTTCAGAAGACCAAATGTGGACTAAATATTTTACTTTTCCAATTTATTTTTTGTTTGTTTATACCTGGAGAACGGAATCTGCTTAGGGCTTGTACACAGATGGATCACTTAAATTTTCCTATACCTATCCAATCTTTATCTCTGTAATACGAGTTCTTCTAAATAATTGCACAAGAGTGCATTGTCCATATTCCAAAGATACATGGCCGGTATACGGCAAATTGTATGTTAGCGTGCCATATTAATATTTCTAAAGTGACATAGGACCTATATTTTTGGAAAAACGGGAAAGACTATTAGTGAGCTTGGAATAGCATTAGGACGCTTAGAGTGACACTAGTGCCTTCTAGTAGAGAAGCTCTGAAGCTATCCTGATACAGTTTAGATGAGTGCTAAAAATAAATTCAACCATTTATTTCATAGTCATAGTTCACCACCACAACGATTATCGAGTTGTGTCTCTATAATAAAGTAAGAACCATCATCCAGTCAACGATTCATTAATTTATTAAATTTTAATACGATTCGACTCTTAAAGTAATTTTCAAAATAACTATAGTTATTTTTTATTATTAAAAAAATTGTCAATTTTTTTTATTTTATGCATCAAAACCACAACGTACATACATATAAAAGTTACAAATATATTTTCTCCAATAAACATTGCTGTAAAAATTAATTTAATATTTTTTTTAATGTAGGGAGTAGGGTTGGGCGATAGTCGATAGTTAGCACTATCGATAGGCTGATACTATCGGCTGAAAACTATCGAATGATAGTTATTTTTCGATAGCTGCTTCCTTTTTTCCAGACCTATTCAATAACAAATTTCAACTAATTTAATTAAATTCAATAACCTACCTACTATTTGAAATTCGCAGGATTATAAGTTATAAGATTATATCATAAAGATGAGAAAAAAAAAACTAATTTATTTGAATTTTAAAAAAGTATTTACAATTTCACAATAACAATGAACAAATCAAATCTTCAGAAAAGAAAAATAACGAAATAGTTAATTTCAAGAGCCAAGTGTGTTCCTAGAGCCACATATTTCTCGAAAGAAAAACCAGCATTTCTAATTGAACATTTAACAATAAAAAGATCCCTAATTAAAGAGGAAGCTAAGGCTATAAAAACCTAGAAGAGCCAATGCTCAACACCGCGATTTTGATTTGTTTGGACAAGTGTGAGACTACGTGTACTACCCAACATAATTAGTAATTTTTGAGAATTAAATAATGACACGCCCGGTGCGGTATCAAAGTTATATAGAGAGAACCCTTGAGCTCTAGGAATTCTGAGTTCAATTTCAAAAAATCTCGATCTGGACAGAGACAGATCAGCATAATTCCTTAAGTTTCAAAACTTCAGGGTAAAAAAGATCCAACGATAGTCGACACTATCGATAGTGACCATAGATAGGCATGACCTATCGATATATTGATAGTAACTATCGACTATCGCCCAACCCTAGTAGGGAGTATTTATTCTCTATATTAAAAAAATATATTAAATTAATTTTTACAATGTATTTTGGAGAAAATTGACTTGTAACTTTTATAGTTATGTACGTTGTGGTGTTGATGCATAAAACAAAATAAATTATAAAAATTAAAAATGACTTTTAGAGTCGAAACGTATTAAAATTTAATAAATTGATAAATCGTTGACTGTATGGTGGATTTCTTCTTACTCTTATAATGATAGTATTTAGTCCAGTAAAATATATCAAATTGAAGTTGTGTCACTTTAAAAGTACTTGAGCGTGTGTTCATGATTTTACTGATACTTGTAAATTTGTATGGTAATCTGCTTTCGACGGATCGTCATTTGGAATGGTTTTGAATACACAGTAAACCACCATGTAAATTTTACATACACGGACACAATTACATGACCAAGATAACATATTTAAGTGGGACGACACTGCTAGGCTATGGTACACTGGACGTATAAGGCTTTAAGTTCCAGACACGTACTTTAAACTCGGAATGTGATTCAGAACGCGTACCTGTCCATCCCCGGGAGTAAAAACTCGGAGGTGTAAAGAAGACTAATTCTTTGTATTGTGAGCGTGGCAGTGTGGTCGGAATACATATCACTTCGCAGGCGGCACCCCTCAATTAGAACCTAAGCTGTGTCTATAAATATTTATTGGGCTGTTGGAATGGCAGGTTCCTGTTGCGGAGGACTCATCCTTACCAGGGGAGTATTGATCATTTTAATTCGCTTACTGATTAACATGGGGTAATTTATTTAATCTGATAATAGGACTTCGTGGGATCTTCAGACCCTCCTGGGGCACACCCAGCCTCTTCTGTAAAGTGGGCACCCTCAATTGGAGGAAAAATTCTGTGGTTAAGCGTGATCTACAAACCACCTATTTACACAACCGTTGTCCAATAAACAGTAATGTCTCTATCACGCACTGAACCCAAGATCCTTCATGGGCTGTATAGATTTTTTTTTTCCTGTTCGTAACATGAATTATTTTTGGAATTATTATTGCCAAGAATACTACAAGGCACTGCACTATTAACTGTTATGTATTTCCAGGACAAAAAGGGATTTTGGTGATGTATTGATGGGTGGAATGTTGGGTATTTGCTCTGAATTCATGATTTTAATCTGAAAATGTTCATGTCTTTTGAATAGTGTGATTGGAAATACATCAAGGAGCACTTACTTATCCTGGGTATCTGAAAATGTTTTACTGAACCGCCAAGTTCTGCTCATTATTTCCAAATAGGTCGTTGTATAGTTTAACAGATTAGTCTTTTATTTAAGCCATAAAGATAAGTGAAGTGATCTGTTAACCAGAAGATGTGATAGTTGTTTTCAGCCTTTGTTTATTTTTAATTTATTATTTAATGACATGCGGACAGATTTTTTTCTTATAGTGTTTGAATTTTATTTATATTGAAACGTAAAACCTCAAATTTCATTGAAGGAGGGTTGAGTTTTTATAAATATATTGTTTTTGCCTTGGTGCATAACGGTTGAGTTTTTATAGATATATTGTTTTTGCCTTGGTCGCGTAACAAAGGTTCATTAATATAAATAATCAACAAATAAAGAAAATAACATTTGTTTCTAACAAATAGTTGCTTACTATTTTAGAATAGTAGTTATTATTTTTGAACTCAACCCGGACTATTATCTAATCCATGATATTTATAAAGACAATTAATAGTTGTTCATAAATTAAACTTATATCCTTAATTGCTTAATCCAAAATCGAGATTAACAAGCAGCACTGTCCAGTTTTCATTAAGATTCAGATCAATTGACTATCAGGTTAAAGTTAAAAACCGCAGTAGTAAATGGCCATTTAGATAGATATTACAGGGATATATTATTTATCGGATGGGAAAAATACAGAGGTACGTGTTGGGCGACTAGAGCCCTCCCTAAACACAGACTTAGCCACACGATCGTAAACGTCTGTCAGAACAATCGGACTCGACTCTTCCCACGCTATCAGGTCGACGCTCCTCCGACTCGGAAATCGATTATCTTCCAGCTCATGAGAAAGTAGATATAGTATTCACTATGTCAGCTTTATGTTTTTCTAAATAGGATTAAACTATTTAATGACTTTCCTTACCTCTTACTGATAAGCAATAAAGAGTAAACTTTAACAGAATAACGATCTTATGATTCGTTGCTGTTATTTATCTTAAACTTAAACCTACACCCCTACAACCCATGGAGAGTCTTATTCATTATGTGGTACAGGTAGAGACTGTACTGATTCAAGGACAACGGTTATCAAGGGAAGTAATTTGTCCAAAATCACGCTCAACCTCCAGATTTTTCATTAATTAAGTGTACCCACTTTATAGGTCTTGGGTAAGATATTTTTTTATTTAACTATAGATTTACTTGGATTGAATACAAAACGCACTTCACTTGGAATTCCCTAAAAGTAATGAATCAAAGCATTATGTTTAAGAGTCCGTAATCAATTACTTTTCTCCTCTCGGCTCGTTCCTTAGAAACGACTTGTTTCAGAAAAACGTTCTTCAGAATATTAACCACTTTATAGAGACTAAGTGAATCACAGCAGTGTCTCCAAATCCCAAAAGGGCTCATACTCAGATGTTAACAGAATGAATAAATTATCTATCACTGCCGAATTTGAACAAGAAACCTTCGGCACGGCAACCCAGCGCTCTATCACTAAGCTAACCAGTCTCTGATGTTGTAATTACTTTTGTCATTCAGTTAAACGTGTCACTCATCCTTGAAAATATCTTAGAGATAAGATCAATGTAGGAAAGATCGAATTTCCAACGTTTTTCCATCACAGAACTAGTTTTGTGATGGAATAAAGCAAAAATTTCACCAATACGGAAGTTGTTCTAATTTCCAAAAAATTGAAAATCTGTTCAAAATAAGTATGGAGAATAAGGTGGGTGTTGTACACATTTGTAACTGAGTTCGTTTTTTTTTTTTCATTTCCCGTCATGAAACAAGAGATCTAGAGATATAAGAGTCCTAACGGTTTTTTGTGATAAGTTTTTAGTTGCGTTATATCAATATCTCTGCAGTACGATGTGGATCTGATGATTTTACCTCTGGTTAGAATAGAGAAATGGATTATTTATTCAGTTAGCCTGTATCCTCAGCTGAAAAATTCTTATACCATGGTCCGTGGTCCAATAGCCCTTTCGTTACAAAACCCTCCCCGGAACGCCCTGGTAATGTGTCTTGCTGCTTGGGCTGCCAGGTTACCTAAATTTAAACTCATATTTGATGGCATACTAATCAATTTTCATTCAACTGTATTTATAATAAGTAAATACCTTAAAAACACATAGGATTAATAACAGCTCATTAAAATCTGTAAACATCAATCAAACATCAAACATCAAACAAGTTTCAATTCATTCCTCTTCGAATTTTAGATACAGTAGAGCGTCGATTAACCGGACTGTTTCGGAAAAATGTCAAAAAATAAACATTTTAGCGAGTTGAATATTAAACAAGGATTTTCAAGACTTATTGATTTGTTGTATAATTTTACACAACAAAAAAATTTCTGTTTCTGCCAGTTAAAAGATTGAAACCTTAATTAACACGCTTTTATTATAAATATGTAATGATCTAATAAACTGTTGTTGGAATATTTGATAATCTTCTTTGCAAATCTATAGCTGAAAACTTTAACCAAAGTTTACCAGTTGAAGAATTCGTTGATGTGTTGACAAAGCTACCTGGATGCCAAGAATGTGACTGATTGACTTTCCTTGGATGCAAACGATAAAGGCTTTCAATTTTCAAGTGAAGAGGAAACATTATCGAGCTTAACTGCAGAAGAAGCCAAGGATGATGAAGAAAGCGAATAGCCTGGGGTAGATGAAACGAAAGGACCTTCACACAGCGATGCCTGTGTAGCACTTGAAACAGCAATTAAATGGCCAGAACAACAAGAAGGAATTCCACAGTCAAAAATATTGCTACTACGGAGTTTGAGGGATAAGGCTGCACAGAAAAGATTTAAAAAACTAAAACAACGTAAAATGGATAGCTATTTGCTTTAAATAAAATATGTATAAATGTATATACTGATTCTTTTTTTATTTGTATTTTTAAAATATAATAACATTCTTACAAATGTCTTATAACAATGAAAAAATATATTGTTTGTATTCCGTGTTTTTATTGTTTCCTACTTCCAATTTTATTTTGTGCATAACTGCGTCGATTATCCGAAAAAATTCAGTATCCGGAATAGGCCTGACCTTGATAAGTCCGGATAATCGACGCTCTGCTGTACAAATAAAAGTGGACATTTAAAGAAAACACTTAATAGTAAAATACCATGCATGTAATATATAAGGGCATATCTTGTATGTTTGTAATATATAAGGATATACCTTCTATGTATATATATAAGGAGGGCATATGGTAAATAAGAGGGACATTGGGTAGCCGAGAGGTGGATTTACGACAGGCGGGGAGGAATAGCTCCAAGGGATCAGATAACACTAGCTTCAGGATTCGGTTTCAGAGCTCTCCTTTAGTTTAAGGCCGCCTTATTATAGTAAGGCCTATACTTCTAAACACTCCTCTGTTTTCGTCTCATTGGTCTACATAATTAGTTATATACCATAATGTTATATAAAGGTCAACCGTTTAATTAAGTTATCAGATAGGGTTGATGACCTAAGGATTTGTGTATAATTGGGAGCTCATAACTCCTATGTTGGGATATTGTTTCCGTGTTATAAGCTATATAACTGATTGTTTGTTTGTTCATTTAACGTCACTTTATGCTGCTATGGCTAATCGGACGATGCTACAGTGGGAGCTCTAAATTTTGCCTACCCAGGTTTAATTAGGATAGGGATTTTTAACGAGTACCTGACATCGTACAGGCTCGGGACCCCCGTTTAACGTCCCTTCCGAAGGACGGCGTAACTAAGGATTTTTTACTCCCTTAAAAAAATCCTAGGGCTACCTACCGGGCTACGAACCCGCGATCTTGGGCTTAGTAATTTGTTACGCTAACCACTAGACCACAGGTGACCTTAGCTATATAACTTAATATCTTCTTTTGTATATTTCTTTTGTATACAAACAAATTCTAAAATATTGTACAATAGATATTAAGCGATAGATAGAGAGCGAGAAATACAGGAGATGGTAAGACAGAGTATGGATGGTCGACTATAAGAGAATAGTCACTATTTTTTTTCAATGTAAAACCTAAGGTCACATGTGGTCTAGTGGTTAGCGTAACAAACTACTAAACCCAAGATCGCGGGTTTGTGGCCCGGCAGGTGGCCCTAGGATTTTTTTAAGGGAGTAAAAAATCCTTAGTTACGCCGTCCTTCGGAAGGTACGTTAAACGGGGGTCCCGCGCCTGTACGGTGTCAGGTACTCGTTAAAAATCCCTATCCTAATTAAACCTGGATAGACAAAATTTAGAGCTCCCACTGTAGCACCCATTGTCCGATTAGCCATAGCAGCATAAAGTGACGTTAAATGAATAAACAAACAATGTAATACCACCATTCAATATACTCAATCTGCTCTATATCTTTGCAACAGGGGTTCTATTATCTGCCTGAGCCTGCGATTAGGGACAAAACTACATAATACAAGAGACGATTTAGAATCAACTACATGTAATGTACATATTATCTCATATTTATGGAGTAGAAATTCCAAGCGGAGGCCAGCAGAGTAGGGAGCAAGCCAGCAGCCATAAGAAATATGCAAGACATCTGACGTGCCATTCACAGATGAATTACCGGTAAGAATTCAGTAATTAACATTATATTTTATCGTCATTATAGTGTATATAATGAATTTTATTTTCATGATCAATATACCAATCCAATATACAGTCCACAATATCAGGGGGTGAATGTACCATATACCACGGTATACATGGTACCGCACACCATAAGAAGAGATGGCATTTTCCCACTTTGAACTGCTATATTAATTGATAATTTACGATGTCATTCCATAGTTAATATTCAATCTAGTTAGTTCATACCAGAAAGTCTCTTTGTATATTTAGTTATATTTTTATATTTCACAATGAATATAATTCTTCTTACTATTCAAATCTATAGACGAAAAAAATACATGTTGAATAATATTATTTGACCTTGTATATATGAGGTCTGGATAGAGGTCGAGAAAATTCTCTTATACAGGGAGAACATTTTATTGGTAAGCCAACGTTTCGACCGAGCCTAGTGTCAACCTCCGTCGAAACTAGCCCCGAAGAATACCTGCAATGTGGGTCGAAACATTGGCTTACCATTAAAATGTTCTCCGAATTTTGTTGATCTCTACCCGGACCATTTTCTTCCCCAGAAGAATACCAGTGTATTTTAATATCAGAATGTTCCTAAAACAAGGAAACTATCCATGAAATACCAGTTACTGACTAACCAGTCGACGTTCGACTGATTCAGACATCATCAGGAAATGCTTCATTCAAAAAATTCAGGCATCATCAGTATTTCCTGATGGATTGGCAAAACGTTCTAAATATTCGGGGGGAGGGGATGCAGTCTATTAATCTTACCAAAAATAAATATGACTTATTGTATTATTGTAATATTGTGTCTGCGTTTCGGCCAAACTTTTTAGGCTATCGTAAAGACTGAGAATAACAAAACAGTGCAGTACCAAAGAAAATACAGCAGGTTTTGTAAACAGAAATCATGGGAGTAACAAGAAATAAATACAATGAACAAAAGTTTAATAATGAAATAATTGATGAGAAATGACAAGAGTGAAAAGTATGTTAATTTATTTAATTTACCGTATCTGAAGGACAAAATGCTTTTAGTTGCAATCTTATGAAGTGACATAATTATCAATAAAAGAACGCACATATACCTCTGAAATCTCAGATATTTATCTTATTCAAATATTGATGCACATCAGCGACACATATGCAAAGTATCGAAAGTAAAAACACCACTTTTCAAAAGAGTGATTCAAGGTTCATTCGAAATCAGTGCGTATCGTAATATTTTGCTAATTTTTTTTTTTTTATTGTTATTTTTTCCTTTATAATGGATCATTTATCCATGCAGAACAGAACTTAATATATTTACAGTCTCGGTAAATAAGTGTTATATCTCTAAAACAAGTTTCTTGTATTGAAGGAAGCGGATTCGTGCCATTCTCGTAGTGCATAGGTGACGGAGTCAGAATTGGCTTGAAATGGAGTTATTGCTGACATTATGAATCCATTTCAAGCGACATCTGTGATACTGGCACGATTCTGCTTCTCTGAATACTATGATCCCTCTCTCTTGACTTGACCACTTATTCACTGGGGTTTAATATAAACCCTGTTTCATGGCCAGGTGTCAAAATATTCACTTTGCACAATCATTTGTTTTATTTTCCCCCTTTTTCCGATTACCAAGAGTATGCTTTGTTTCATCAGACGTTACATTAACTTCTGATGAAACAAAATATGTAAAGTAAACTACTGTTAATTTCCATTCAAGTCCAATAACGTTCGACGATTATGCAATTTCGCCCTCATATCAATTACATATAGCTTTCATATAATGTAGCAATGGATCCTATACGTTAATTAAATATCCCTTTTACATTCCAAAGAACCAAAGAAGCTACTGAGAAACAATGAGTAGCCAGTTCACAGAGAGCATGAGGAGATGGAAGCCATTAGGAGGAATATCTTGTGACAAGGCGAAGGAGCACTTAGGATGATGATGGCTGTGGAGAGGGAACGGGCCTCGAAGTTGGGATTGAGTTATAGATCCCTTCTGTCCTTTATATCTCTTCGATTTTTTTGCTTTTAAACTGTCACCCGGGCTTTGGAACTTTTTGTAATGCCGGGTTTCGGAGATCTACCCAACCCCTGCTTCAGGAATGCTTCACGATTTATGTCCGATTGGCAACAGTCGAGGGGGCCTGTAGCATAACCGATATGGGAAACAGAAAAATTATTGCATTATAAGCTGACACATTCCTTGTTAGGCTGTTTCGTAATTTAAAATATCACAGACACAACCCAAACAGCACCCTGTACAGAACAAGGAGTCTAAATTAATTTCACGACTTTATAACTAAAGCGGTATAAAATTAATACAAAGTAATTTGTTCCAGGACCCCAGGAGGAGTCACCTGTTGTGCACCAGCAAGGATAAACAGCCTTCTAAGCCTAAGATCGCCGGTTCGCAGGCTGACAGGTTGCCTTAGAATTTTTTAAAGGGAGTAAAAAATCCTTAGCTATGCCGTCCTTCCAAAAGGGCGTAAAATGAGGATCCCGAGCATGTGCAGTGTTAGACATTGTACTCTTAATGAACACTATCCTAATTAAACGTATTATTATTTTACTTTTAAAACAAAATAAAGTAAAATAATTTATTTGAATTAATCGGAGGAGGGGGGGGGGGGCTGCCACCAGTGACAAGTACCTATGATCTTAAAATTTAAGTGGTACATGTTCAGGAAATCATTTTTCAGTAACCGAACACCTTGCAATTTTATTTTATTTCCTTTTTTTATTGTTATTTTTCCATTTCAACTTGATTATTTATACAAGCAGAACAGAATTTGTAAATGTATTTACAGCCTCCTAATAAGTGATTAATTTTAATCATAAGCCTTAGGATTTTTTAGTGGAAATAAAAAAATTATTGGTTATGTCGTCCTTTAAAACTGACATAAAATGGTGGGTCTCGATCCTATGCGGTGTGGGATATTCGTTTAACATCCCTAACCTTATTATATCGGGTTTTATAAAATTTAGGACTCCCACTGCAGCATAGCCTGATTACCCATAGCATCATAAACTGATGAACCTTGAACCTTGCTGTGTACTCATACAATTTAAAACAAGAATCCTTTGTTAAACTTATAAAAAAAAAGTATGCAAGAAATGTTAATATGCATGTTTGTAAAAAAGGAAACAAATAATTACTAACAAGTCGTGGAGCCAGTGAATAGTAGATCCAAAAAGTTACAAGGACATTGGAATGATTCGAAATAGAAAATTGCATCGCTCATTGAAAATTTAAATTAAAAACAGTAAAAGATGAAATAAATCCTGGTGCAAGCCTTCTTGTTTATGCAAATTTATGAGATGATAGTTATTTCTAAGTCCTTCCATCCATGAATATCTAACTTAAGCTGGAAGATCCAGAGAAAGAGAAACAGACATTGCATTGGATGATTTATTGGAAGAGCTGCAGATGGTGGCTTTTCTGAAGTTAATGGAATATGCTGAAGTCGGCGTAAATTAAGTAGATATGATACTGCTTTATCTTATGTTCCATTCCAAGGTAAAGTTATAGGTGACATTTATCCACCTTGCCTTTCTTCTACCATCTTTTTTAAATACAGGACAATACCACTACAGTTGATTTTATTTTATGACAATCTGTAAAGCCTTTATTTTGAGGTTCATGCTCATTATAGTCTGCCGAAATTCTGTTCTTGTTTTATATTTACTCTCCGAATGGATCCGGTACTGTGGTGTAGTTTTTGTACTTTGTCTCAATGGCCCTAGATACATAGAAATATGCCAATATAGGAAAGAAATTGTGTCTGTTGACAGTTGATCCACCTTTGTCTCCTATTAATGAAGGCTGCATTTAAGAAATTTCCTAGAGAAGACATTCCCCTCATTTAATATCGATAAAATAATTTTTGTTAGCTATACTCTTAAATATTTAAAACTATTCAACTATTATCTTCCATTTACACGGAAGATCCACAAGTTATGATTCCTAAGCTTTCCTTAATTGCCTGGTGGGAAGAAACCTGGAATATCCAAGTGTCAAAAGCATTTGACCAAGCAAGAAGGA
Source organism: Arma custos (assembly GCA_037127475.1). NCBI lineage: Eukaryota > Metazoa > Arthropoda > Insecta > Hemiptera > Pentatomidae > Arma > Arma custos. Next base: position 45,769,490 of record CM073762.1, on the reverse strand, counting down.
AGACGCAACTAAGCCTTTGAAGGAGTTTCAATGGATTAGACCGAGCTTCGGCAGACTTTTTTTTAAATATTTTTTTAAAAATAATTTATTGATATTTACGACTGTAATTATATTACATCAAGTAAATCTGCTGTAGGAACAAAGGACATGAAAAAAAAAAAACAATTGTGGAGAAAATATCCATTGATAGCAGTACAATAAAGTTCTATAGTAGAAGGTCTCGAGGCGATGTTCTTTTCAGACGCCTCGGAGGGTTATCAGGAATATTATGGGAAGCAAGTTGAGAGACAAGCGGATTCAAGTGTGTATGGAGCTTTTCATGGAAGGATAGGTATCAGTAGTATGAAAAGGGGGCTTTGAACCTGTCAAAACATGTTTGAACATGATCAAAATGCTCGTCTAGAAGCCCCCTACATAAACGTGCAGGTTCAAACCTGTCGGTACATGCACCAACAGGTTGATATTCTCTCCCTCTCTCCCTCCCTCCCTCCCTCTCTCCCTCCCTCCCTCACACCCTCTCTCTCTCCCACCCTCTCTCCCTCCCTCCCTCTATTCCTCTCTCCCTCTCTCTCTCGCCCTCTCACCCTCTTTCCCTCTCACCCTCTCTCTCTCCCTCCCTCTCTCTCTCCCCCCCCCTCTATCCCACCCTCTCTCTCTCCCTCCCTCCCTCCCTCTATCCCTCTCTCTCTCCCTCCCTCCCTCCCTCTATCCCTCTCTCCCTCCCTCCCTACCCATACGGTTTTTGTGGGAAAGTGGATTTCCTCCCATAACCATACCTCCTCTAAACTTTCCGAACATGCCATTTCTTTAAACCACACCTTTGATTTTGAAAAAACGTCTATCCTAGCTACAGCTCATAACCATGACAAACGCATCCTCTCTGAAACTATCCACATAAATTTAGATTCCTCCTCTATCAATCTTAAGTCTGACTCTCATCACCTTTCCTCTACCTACTCCCAAATTTTTAATTTACTCAAAAGACCTTAAATTCCGTTACTTCGTCATTTATGTTTCTTTTGTTATCACTCGATTTACATCTCTTTCTTTGTTTCAATTTTTTATTTATTTTATTTATATTAATTTCATCCATCTACTCACTTTCCCCATCTTTTCCTATTCTCCAGCATGGTTACCTTCTATAGTTAACTTTTGGCCACTAGATTTCGCTCCTATCTCTTCCCCCGGTCTTAACGTTCTTGTGCTGGAATCCGATAAATTCCCGTTACTCCGACATTGATGTTTTCTTTTTTATCACTCTATCGACATTTCTTTCATTGTTTTAATTTTATTTATATTAATTGTATCCTTTTTCCTATACTCCAGTATAGTTACCTTCTATAGTTAACTTTTCGGCCACTAGATACCGCTCCTATCTCTTCCCCCTTTCTTAACGGTCATAGCTCAGTACGCTCCAGCCGCTATATGTAACGGCCACGCTTCCCAACATTCGGTATGTTTCCTCTTCTTTATATCGTCTTTATATTTTATTTTAAACTTTTCTCTTTATCCTTTCTCCAATTTTAATTTTCCTATTTTTGCCCCCTTATCATTTTGGCATCCATCATATGTTGGTAATCATGTGTTCATATTTTTAAACACCTATTTTATTTTTCTAATTCATTAATCCCATCTAATTTTTTTCATACATACATTGTAAACTATTGTTACTGTACTAGCGTTTTCACCTAATTTAACTTTTCATATTCTATTCCTATCAACTATATTTTCAATACAGTCTTTGTACACTGGTGTTATTGTACAATAGTTTTTCTATTATTCACATTTGTTATTGTACATATAGTTCCATACTTTTCTGTAACTTGGTAACATCATCAAGTCCGTTATCATACATTTTATACCTTTATTTTACTAGTTTTTCTGTATTCTTCATATTCCAACCTTTCTTTATATGTTAATATCCTCATTTTTGTTTTTTTTTTGTTTAACTCCTCCTTTTGATTTTCCTTTATATTATTAATTTGTACTGTACTATCCATACTGTACATTTATTTTCTATTTTTTATTTTATATGCGTTATTTATTATTTATCATTTCTGCTCATTTTCTTTAATTTTATTAAATCTGTTTTACTTTATTATATCTGCCATTATTTTCATTTTCTTTTCATTATCAATATCTTTGTTATATCTGTCTTTATCTTAATTTTATTATATTCTATCACATTTTCTATAATTATATCTGTCACTATTTCAATAATTTTGTTATATTTGTCTTTATCTTAATTTTATTATATCTGCCACTAGTTTAATGCCTTTTCATTATCATTAATTTTTAAATCTGTCTATATCTTTATTTTATTATAATCTGGCTCCTTTTTAATATTCTTTATCTTCTATTTTCATATCTGCCACTTTGCATTTTTCTACATTATTTGTCACTATTATTGTTACTGTACAACTTTTATGGTTTTACATTTTTTGTTCTGTTTGTTTCTCTGTTAGCCCTGAAGATGACCTACACTGTAGGTCGAAACGTCGGCACATAATATAAGTACTTCACTTATTCGGTGTTCTTATTGACTGCACCCCCCAACTATCTCCTTTACATATATTGTTCATACATTTAGCAAATTATAGTGATATATTTTTTGAGTATGTCGCTTTATATGTTTATCCTGTTAATTTTGTGTTTTTAAATCCATTCCCTAAAACACACCCTTCCCCACGCTTACTTATTTAAATTAATTATGATTAATGCTGATTTGGAAGGTATTTTTATCAATCAACTGACTGGAACTTGCTCAGGAGGTTTCAATTACAATAATATCAATCAGAGGATCAACTTTCCACGCTACTTACTTTACAACTCCCATCTCTAGATTCTGAAAAACAAGAAAACGAAGAAAAAATTCTCTTCCTAGTTCACTCGAAGTGAAATTATTCAAATATAATTAATTTAAAATGAGGTTTACGATTGAGAAAAAAGTTTATTCTGACACTTTTTATTTTGTACTTAAAGGATTAAATATATGTTTAGCATATATTATAAATAAATTTACTAAATATTCCACGAAAATTAATGTAGTATAAACTTTAAACTATAGTGCCATTTTATTCTTTTTTAATTTATAAATTGTACAACATGTTCCTTTTACTGGCTCTATTTTAAAACCCGAAATAAACCTAAGTTTTATGCTGAATAAATTTTTGTTCAGTGAATATCTCATATTTTTTTAATAGTATTTTCATTAACCGCATAAGGTTGAACTTAAAAATTCTTGTTATAAATTTCAATAATTTTATGGATAAATTTCTATAATTAACATTTTGTGAATATTCTTCATAATCATTAAAGCTGTTTAAAATGTGTTAAATGCATATTACAAACACCAAAAAGGCATTACTAGAGATAATAAGATAATTCATATTCTATACGCTTTTAGCCCTTAAAGCGACCGAACTTTAATGAAGAATTACCGTTTAACCTATGGAATATGTTATAAAAAGGTATATGCTACTCACTGTTGATAGCTGGGGCTGAGGAAGCACAAGAAACAAACAAAGAGAGGCAGAGGAGCAGCTCCAAAGGGGGCATCCTGGCTAGTGCCTACTCCAGGATTATTTTGCACATCCAAGATTTCTATCCTTCCCCGCCCTTCAGCTAGCTATTTCATCTTACTATTCTCAACTGTTTATAATGTGTTTTAACGACTACCTAAAACAATAGTCAGAGCTGAAATATTCCTCATCGATTGATAGATTAAAAAATGAAAATTGTTTGAATATTTTTTTGGAAAGAAAAAATAATTTACATATATATACAGAGAAGATCATCCATACATCATAAAGAGAGAGACAGAAAATGAAACCCATCTCGCCTTCATCGTCAAGAAACAAAACAAGTCAAGTATCAAGCCCTTAAACAAAATTTTTTGAAATATGTCCTTTTATCAAAAATGTATTGAGAAAAAAAATGGGGGCGCACATAATAATGCGTATTTACCCGAATACTTGAATTTAGTTTTAGAAGTTGAAAGTTTGAATCTATAAAAAAATCTATTTGATATTCACCGCAATATATATATCCTGTTTGGAATTTAATGATAAAAATGATGACAGTCAACAATCAATTAAGCTCATTTTATTTTTTTCACTCTCAATCAATACCAATTTAGTGTTATTATTGTTTATTGATAGATAATGTTTTTCCTAAAATCTATCGCTTCCCAATTGAATGTTATATATCTACTAGCTTTTGCCCGCTGCTTCGCTCGCTCTACCTTGACGTGGTGGGAGAGCTTAACGTACAATCTTAAGGATCACACAATATATAAGATTGTACTAACCAAGCGAGATGCTACTAAATTATTACATTTACAAGAATAATATGTTATAAAAAGGTTGGTGCATGTAGACAGACAGGTTTGAACCTGCACGTTTATATAGCTGGTCAAAGTCCACAAAAACCGTATGTTATCCACCTGTTGGTGAATGTAGACGGACAGGTTTGAACCTGCACGTTTATATAGCTGGTCAAAGTCCACAAAAATCGTATGTTATCCACCTGTTGGTGAATGTAGACGGACAGGTTTGAACCTGCACGTTTATATAGCTGGTCAAAGTCCACAAAAACCGTATGTTATCCACCTGTTGGTGCATGTAGACGGACAGGTTTGAACCTGCACGTTTATATAGCTGGTCAAAGTCCACAAAAATCGTATGTTATCCACCTGTTGGTGAATGTAGACGGACAGGTTTGAACCTGCACGTTTATATAGCTGGTCAAAGTCCACAAAAACCGTATGTTATCCACCTGTTGGTGCATGTAGACGGTTGGTGCAGGTAGACGGGGACAGCTTTGAACCTGCACGTTTATGTTGTGAATCATATTAAAATATTGATATTGCGCAATCTCATTAAATATGTGGAGGGGATAGAATGACCAATAGAAACGCAGGATTTAAAAATATAACACGAGTCCTACTTAATGTTTAATCAGTTCAACGTCAGCGAGCATCCGAGGAAGACTATTACCTAAGGTAAATAAAACCGCTATGCACATTTTTTAATTTTATTTTTGGATGAATATTGATTTATCAGAATTTCACAGATGAAACTCTTCTATGAAACTCGTAAGGGCTCTCAATCAAATCAAAACTCGAAGATGCATTGGAAAGATTTCCGATTTGAATGTAGGATTCGCTTACGAGGTGAAGGGATTGGCCAAAATCCAAATCAAATACGGCGATGTCATTGTTGCGGATCTCGAATACTTCGGACCTACATACGTACATAGAAAATTCTTCTTCGATGAGCGTTTTTCTTCCGAAACGTTACAACGAGATAATTACAGATGAAGTGCTGACGTCATACGACAAAATGCCACGAAAAATATCACTTGTAGACAAAGGCTCCTATGAAATTGAATTTATTTAATCTTAATACTTTGTAAATAATATAAATAAAGAAAACTATATTCATAAAACTTGTAGTTTTTCTTACCCACATTTTTCAAGAAGACAGTAATTATACATACAGTATTGTTTACTAATTTCAAAATCCACAAAAACCGTATGGGTAGGGAGGGAGAGAGAGAGGGATAGAGGGAGGGAGGGAGGGAGAGAGAGAGGGATAGAGGGAGGGAGGGAGAGAGAGAGGGATAGAGGGAGGGAGGGAGGGAGAGAGAGAGGGAGGGATAGAGGGAGGGAGAGAGAGAGGGATGGAGAGAGAGAGAGGGTGAGAGGGAAAGAGGGAGAGAGGGAGAGAGGGTGTGAGAGAGAGGGAGAGAGGAATAGAGGGAGGGAGAGAGAGTGGGTGTGAGGGAGGGAGGGAGAGAGGGAGGGAGGGAGGGAGAGAGGGCAAGAGGGAAGGAGAGAGGGAGAGAATATCAACCTGTTGGTGCATGTACCGACAGGTTTGAACCTGCACGTTTATGTAGACGAGCATTTTGATCATGTTCAAACATGTTTTGACTGGTTCAAACATGTTTCGACAGGTTTGAACATGTTCAAAATGCTGGTCTAGAAGCCCCCTTTTCCTACTACTGGTATCTAGTTTGGGCTAAATTAGCAACATATGGGATACTAAGATCATGATGGATGAGTTTGTTTGTGACATAATAAGGAGCATTGAGGATTTTATGAAGGATTTTGGATTGTAAGGATTGGATACGAGATGAATTGGATGGTTTAGTAGAGCCCCAAAGCTCAACTCCGTATGTCCAAATAGGTCTGATACATGTCGTGTAAATGAGTCATTTGTAATTAATTGGGAGCTTAAAGTGTTTGTCCAGTAAATGTTGAATTAGTTTTCAGTCTTGTATGAGAATGTTGCCTCAGTCTTCACCTTATCACATATATCGTATAGATCGCAAAATACTTATGACTTTTTAGTACAAAAAAGTTACTAAGCTAAAGTAAATATTGTACTTATAAATATTGGGAAGCACTTAAAGAGGTATACAATTTTATTTTAAGAATCTCTGTTATAAGTTCTGCATGCCTAACTATTACTTAAAGATTATTACCGTAATCAATCTCCCTCTCCCAAATAATATTTCTTTCAAGATTAATACACATAATAAGATGTGTGGAGGAAATTTAATAGACCTGTGGCTATTAAAGGCCACAGAGCTGAACCAAATTGAGTCTGGTAGCGCTATCATAATTTTTGATCACCCAGCGCGTTAAATACTGTGAAATACCATCTGAAGAAGTAAAGGGAAGAGGAGAGAAATTGTTTTCTGTAGGTCGGAAACAATTTGGAAAGGCAGAACGTCGTGACATATGAGCGGACGTTTTCGTGGCGGCTAGTAGCGAGATGGCCCGGGGCTGGCCGTTCCCACGCCGCTGACTCTTAGCTCATATTTCTCGACAATTAGTAGCTCGTGTGGAGGAGGCTCGGACCATGGGTACTCCATTCGTCGAACCCGGGTACTCTAAGGTCCGGAACCCAAGCAGCGGGAGCCGGGTTCCACAAGAAGAGAGAGAGATGTAGTCACTATATATCTCTCTCTTCTTCCCCTCCCACCCGCGCCACCCGTGTTACACCTCTACTCCTCGAACTGAAAACATGCTCCCGGTCTTGGATAAGGCTCAGATAAAAAAGAGTTATGAGGAGATATCGGGGCGACAAAAAAGTTCCCAAAATTCCTGAGGAACCAGCTGGTTCAGGTAGGAGGCCATTCAAATATTCCTCTATCCTACTACACCTTATAACTTTACTGTAAAACCAAATTTTGTCAATTAATATATCTGGGATAGGCCTATAATTGTTCCTACCACACAAATTGTTTTCAACGAACTATTTAAATAAAACACAAGAAAACCATAGCATTTCATGGGAAATAGCGGTACTGGAATTTTTTGTTTAAATTTATTTAATCAGTTCGCTGTATACAGTGTGTGTTGTAGTAACAATTATTGTTTTTTCTAATTTTATTTATTTACAAAATTGGGAGAGACTTTTACGGATAGAGCTGAGTTAACTATCTCCCTGATCTCATTGTCGATGATTCCATTCTCATCCAGGTGTGCTCCTAGATATTATGTACCTTTAAATTAAGTATCAACAACATAATCATATACTGTGTATATATTAATCATGTTTACAAGTTATTATAAGGTAATTTCTATTACCAACTAGACAAGAAACTCATTTTGGAGAAAATTAGACTTTACCCCTTGTTCACCAGGGATGTAGATTTATATATATATATATATATATATATATATATATATATATATATATATATATATATATTATATCAATGATATTCGATTTGGGTTTTTTATCAGTAATAGGAAAATCTGAGCTTTTCATTTGAGTTAAATTTCTTGTTTTCAGAAAAATATGGATATGGGTATTTTTATCTACAAACTTTTGATTTACACTACATACTTAGTTACCATGCATTTTGATTACATATGTATATTTATTTTGAAACCTCATTTACAGGTCAAATTAACATAATATTTAACAATTTCTGAACGTTTATCAAACCACTCGCATATCCAACACAGATAAAATTACACAGATCACCTTCCTAATTACTTATAGAACGTGATGTAAGAAGTACACCTTACAAAGGAGAACAAAGTTTTGAAGAGAACGATTCTAAAAATTTGCAAACACCATCTTATATGAAGATTTAAAGGAATGTAAACTCTTACTTTTTGGCTTCATTTTGGAGAAAATTCTCGATGCGAGCTAAGCTTGTTCACTGATGATGTTGGTATGCATAGTAAATCGTTTCAGACACCAACTCATGACCCATGAAACTCTTTAAACCTTTAAAGAGTTGAGGGAACTATGCAGCACGAAGTAGGAACTAAGAGCTGGAAGATTAGCAGAACCTGGCGAAGAGGCGGCTCCTTAAAGGATAAAAAATCACGGGAGCCCGAGGGAGGAGGCGATGATGGCTGTGGTCGTTACCACGCTCATGGTTCATGGTTATGCCGCTTTAGCCTTCTTCTCATCAACTGTACGCATTGGTTCAGTCAATATTTCAGGGAACTTCGCAATTTAAGTATTTCTAATCTAAGGGGAAGGGAATGGTTCTGGTGGTAATAAAATAATGGTTATAAAATATTTATTAGAAACGTACGTTCCGACTCCGCAGGTCTTCTTTAAGACCAAAAAAGTATCTTGGTCAGTCCATTAGTTTCAGCTGTATTTATAAAAATAGAATAGAAAAGTAACTTTATTCTGGGACTAAGTCCCTTTAGAACAACAAGCATGAACTGAAAAAGAAATTTAAAGCACCTCTGACCAAAAGGCATCGTAAAACAATTCATAAGGTATTTAAAAAAGTGGCAAAAAGGTAAATATATTTTTAAAAAATACATTTCGTCACTTTAATTTTTTTTACTATTACAATTTTAAATATTTTTGTCTATCCAGCCTTGCAGAAGACCTGCAACGTGGGTCGAAACGTCGGTTAGTTGTTTTGTTTTTTTAACCCCGCCAGGACCTTTTTGTAATAATTATTCAAGATAATTGTAATACATGTTTTAGTTATTAAGACTTACAATTACTATGAGGTTATGATTAGAAAATATTTAGCTTAATTTTTAGCTATCTGGCAGTGTGTAGTTAAACACTTTTTCGCTATATAAACCTTAGAAGTGCTACGAAGCCGAAAAGAAACTCTAACTATCTAATTTTAGATATTTTATTTGAAAAGAAAAGATATGACCAGGACTGAGACTCGAACCCGGGTCTCCCACCTGTCCGTGGTGGTGCTTTAACCATCTCAGCCATCCTGGTTCGCTTCTCGGTCAGTCATATACATCGCAAATTGTGGGAACACGGAGATATAGGATCATTGAAAGGAAGGGATATGACTGACCGAGAAGCGAATCAGGATGGCTGAGATGGTTAAACCCGGAGTCGAGTCCCGGTCTTGTTCATATCTTGTTTTTCATATAAAATATTTAATAAATATTTTTGGATAGAAGAACATAGAACCTTTGGGTTAGCTAGGATATTTGATATTGTCATTTTAAATCACCGTTGAATGAACTTATATTATATTACATGATGAACAGACCAGGTCGGAGACACTTATAAGATCACCAACCTCATAACACATAACTAGAAATACAGAATATATATCTCTGTAAAAATAGAAAAAATACAAACTGAATTAACTTAAATGGTTATTTGAACTGATGGAGTGTTGAAATTTCCGTTATATCATATAAAACAATTTATTTTTATAGCTTCAAGAAATTTTATCGACAAGTATGCGTTAATTCTTAAAAATGTATCTAGTTTAAGCAAAAACAATTATTGTTTTATGAAACCGCGTTAATATCACATACTATTCTTGTATGTGACGCTAAGATATTCTGAGAAACGTTTTTCTCATTTATGATACAAGTCGTTTCTAAAGAACGGTTTTACCAAGAGGAAAAATGCAATAGACAACGCTGCTTGAAATACGCAAAGAATCAATAGCTTTAGGGATTTCCCATCGAAGTGAGTCGTGAATTTTAATGTTTAACAAAAATTAAATTAAAAAAAAAGGATCTAGGTAACCTTCTGGGGGTCATTCACCTTCAATAAAGTGGGTACCCCTTATTTGAGAAAAAAACTGGCAGTTGAGTTTGATCTCGGACTTGTCAAGTTTATTCATAACCGGAAGAGAGAATTGGGTATGATTGATGGGGACAGATAATTCATGAATAATATTGACAGGAATAAACATATAAATTAACACCATATTTTGTATTGATATAAATTCAATATTATATATATTTAAATAACATCCCATACTTTTATTATCTTGATATATTTTATGTCATACTTTGCAATCATTTATTACTTACACATGTTTACTTATATAATTTCTATTAGTAAAGTACAATTTTACATTTGTGCCTTCCCTTTACATTCATTTTGTATTTTACTGTTCATTTTTCTTTTTTATCATTGCTTGGCATTACCACCTTTTGTACTCTAATGATGTAATCTTGTATTCATATGTCCCCTTAATATATATCTATTCCTAATTTCATTACCTTTCAATTTCTGATTTTAGTATATGCTTTCTCGGTATTTCAATGTTTTTTATAGTTATTTTTGTTCTGATTCTTCTATCATAGCCCTGAAGAAACCCTCCCCTTACAACGTTGACCGAAACGTTGGCACTTACAATGAATAAGATTGTCTTATTTAATGGGTTTTTTTACTGCACCCCCATACTATCTAACTCTCACTGGTACTTGTGCCTTAACGCAGCCCTGGTTACTTTTGCCGAAGCAGTAACATTTTTTAACAGCTACATTTCTAACAGCTGATTTGTTCTATGTTTCTTCTTGCTTGCTGAGTTTTGATTATTGCTGCTGTATTGTTCGTTATTTGTTGTTTATTGTTTGTTTGCTAGTTTGTTATATATTTTTTGTTGTTATTATTTTAGTTATTTATTTAATTAGTGTAAAATGCGTATTTGGGATTTGCCGACAATAGAAAAACAAGCTATTATTTTTTTGCAGGAGCGAAATATTTTACTAAAACAAAAAAAATGTAGCAATTCCCATGAAATGAAATTGTATTGTGGTGAACGTTTCTTTTGGAAATGCAATAAAAATCTTGATATTGAAGTGTGTTTCGACGCATTTTCCATCTAAATGCGATTAACAAATTTTTTTCAATAAACTATTGTGATTTTTCATAACTTATTTGTTTTAATTATTGTTATTAATCATATGATTTTTTACTATTTGTATTTTTAATTGTTCATTGTCCATTCTTGTTTAATTAATTGTTCATCATATATTACATTTTTAAATATTTTTTTAAAAATAATTTTTCATTGTTGTGATTTTTCATTACTTTTATTTCATAATTGTTCATTATTATTATTATATTCCATTTTTCATTAAATTCTTTTGATTTCCAATTGTTGATAATTTTTTAACTCCAATAAATACAAGGTAACTGTTAGAAATGTAACAGTAACAAAATGTAACTGCTCGCTCATGCGAACAAGTCGGCTAAAGTAACCAGGGCTGCGTTAAGACACAAATACCCTCTCACTTTATTCATAACCGTTGATCTGCAAGCACTACAGTCTCAACCATGTACTGACCCCAATACTTCAAGGGTTATAGCGGTACGGGTCATATTTTGTTAAATATGGCATAGATATATCTGCAATCACTTAAAAAAAAAACAAGTCTGAAATACACATCAAATAATAACAAATAAAAATGTCATTTTTTGTAATGTTGTGTATTTAACTCATGTCTGACTTAAAGACTGTAAATTAAATATATTTTTAAATACCGTCTAAAAAGCCAAAAAAAATCTTGACGGGTGTGGTTCGGATAATCAAAAGTTCGGATGATCGAAATTCACTTTAAAAAACTTAGCTACTTCTTCAATTCAATGACTTCTGAAAAGAAGATGTCCTCATAACCTTCTAAGATGGTGGTAAAGAATCAACCAGGTGGTAGTGTCTCTACTTGCCTTTATTTCATTCCATTATTTATCCTTCATTATATTTATTTGATATATTATTATTGTACAGCCATAACTCAGGACCATCAACTGGTGCCCTGAAGGAAGAAGCAGAAGAGACCGACCAAAAATTTCGTGGATGGACCAAGTTCAGGAGGACATGGCAGAATATGGACTTAATGAAGAAGATGCGCTTGACAGGAAGAGCTGGAAAAGTTTGAAAACCTCAACTCCCAATAATAAAAAAATTGTACAGCCATAAACTTCTTTAAATTTCAATAAGTAATGTTTTAAAAAAGTACTTAATACTTATAAAGGTTGTGACACAAAGGAAGTTTTTCGGTTTATTTATTATATCACTATATGCAACTATTAAAAACTTATTTTCTAAGAATGGTTATGTCGAACCTTCCTTCTATCTTTTCCTCAATGTCAGTTGGGATATTTAAACCTTCGGATAATCGATATTGTTTCTCGAGTTATCAATTCACATTTTGTTTTACAGTGCTTGCTTTTAAAGATTTTAGATTTAATTAAAAAAAAAAAAGGTAAATTATAAACACCCTGGAACCTGAAAGGAACCGCAAGAAATAGCTTTCTTCTTGCTTCTTGAAGTCAATGCTCCGATCGAGGACGAAGAATGGTGAATGTGGTTTCATGTCTTTCCATCTCTTCCTAACAATCTTTGCGGTTCTCAATCTCACACCTTTCGTATCCTCTCACCGTCAGGGGTAAATAAAATAAACGCTTAAACATAGACGGGAGGATATATAACAATACCGTAATTTATAATTCAATACATTATTAAACGTGAAGAAAAATGGTTCGGGTGGAGGTTAAACAATTTCTCTTAAGTTGGTAGAAATGTTTATTAAAGAGCCACCGTTTCGAGCCACATTGCAGTTTTTCTTCTGGGCTGTCGAGAGGGGGCTGGAGCGGGGGAGCTGTGAATTCGTCACTTACACGTAACTAACTGAAAGACGGAGGTGTTTTAGTTTCAAAACACACACACACATATATATATATATATATATATTGCCCTGAAGATGGCTTAAATCTTAAGCCGAAGCGTAGGCACAATAAAGTAAGATTTTCTTATTTTGTGTAATCTTTGACTGCACCCCCTTACCATTCCATCTATTTGTAATTGATGTCCGTTTTTTAGTTTGCTCAATTATATTGAAAGTTGTATACTTTTAAAAATATAAAAGACATAATTACGGCTTTTCTGATCCATATGGACAGTTTTCTTTGTCCTCTTTGTCTACTATCACTATCTTTAATATCTTATTTTGAATTATGTAGCGTTACCTATTGTCCAAGGTATCTTCCACCTCCTGGAGGGACAGACTACGAGGTGGGAGGCGCAGAAGAATGCGGAGGGAAGGTGGTAGGGATCTCAGACCGGATCCAGACTTGCCAACAGGAATGACTCACGCCCGTGAATCATTGCCAGAATTTTCGACCGAGGCGAAAATCTTCCCTTCTCATGGCATTTACCGCTTATTCAACCTTTTTTGTATGATTTTATCTCCTCTCCTGGTACCAGATATAGTTGTCCCATGCTCGGCCCTCTTTGTCTCCCCTTGTCGGCTGTCTTTCGTTAAGATTTTATCTGAATCCTCCGCTTCTTCAGGAGAGAGTGTTAATCAGGAACAAGGAGGAGAACTGGCTAATTTATTTAATTCTACCAACTCCTGTTTCTACCTCGCTTTTTGGCTCTTTCGTTTATTTTTATATGAATTTTATTTTTGTTACCATGCCAAAGAGTCTACCATTAATTCTGCTTTTGCCAGGTTCTCCTGTATGTACGTATGTATGTAACTGAAAGTTTGACTGGATTTTCGGTCGCTTGAGAACATCGAATTAAATTGAAACTTTACAATCTTCTCGAGTACCGATGAAATACAATAATTGGTAATTACTCCGTAGGTTATCGCTTCGAATTTGGTTACAACAAGTTTTATCTGTTTATCGATTCGTTTTTAATATTTTCCTAAAATGCAAGTTACCCTAAGCTTTAGTGTGGAAAAGATAATGAAACTTTGGATACTTCTCAAGGACCGATGACAATACGATAATTTATAAAGTTTGTCTCACGGTAGTGGCTTGTGTCGTAAATGGCTTTATCTTTGAGGTAAGCATAAGACAACTGGGGAAATTCGTATAATAAAAAATTGGATCAAGAATGTTATGTGGTATCTGCTCCTCTGAAGAATTGATATAAAAAAAGACAAATAGGAATAGGTTGTTTTATTCATTGCCTGGTAGATCCATACTCGAATCTTCCAAAACCGGTCCTAATACGAGTATTATTTTTCTGAATTGCAAATGACACAACCGATGAGGCGTGCTGCATAGGAATTGGTCGAAAATTAAGAGAAAAATCCCTGCCAAACTTGAATTAAAAAAAAACCTGTACCAGTGTGGCCCATGAATGGTATTGGATTCATTATATAGTAGAGCATAGGCGGATACAAGTGGGGCACGGGGACACGTGCCCCCCTCCCAGACCGTTTTTTGTGTAGTGTGGAGAATGCATTATAGAACATATTTATAGGCAAATCATGTGATGATAGCTGTTAAAATATATGAATAAAATAACAGAAATAACATGAGTGAAAATATTGTTTAGATATTTTAATAAACCTTTGAAACCTTTGAAATACTACAAGTTTATTGTTGATCACCGGGGTTTCAGATACATGTGGTGTACTATGGACTGTAAGAGCAATGGGCGAGAAACATTAATTAAACAAAAAAATGAAAATTTCTTAACTATTAAACAACATTAAAAAATGATATGATTAATCTATGGCTACCAAAAAACAGTGAGTCCTTTCCGGGTTCGATGGCTGGTCCAGGAACGATAGTGACAAAGACTTCTTAGCAAGTGAGTCATCACCGTGATGATGGTAACACGAAGAGGAAGTAGTTTAGGAAGGGTATTTTTCTACTTAAAGAAATTTTCATGAAGGAAACACCATTTCCTTAATAAAAAAAATTCATTAATAAAATTAGGTCATAAAATAAAATAATTCTGGTATCTTCTTTCACTTAACCCATAAATATTTGGCAGAAATTACTTAATTTTTTAATAGAAACTGGATATTAACAAGTTAATATATCAAGAAGTTCCGTGTAAGATTCATTCAAAATTAGTCAATAATAGATTAAAAAAACCTGTACCATTACAACCCATGGAGAGTCTTGGGTTCAGTTCATGGCAAACTGTGCTGTTTTTTGGACAACGTTTCAGCAGGGAAGTTAAGTTATTTGTCCTAGACCACACTCAACCGCCAGATTTTTCAACCTTATATTAGGTACACACTTTATAGAGGCTGAGTGAGTCCTTGGAGAGTTCTCGATCCCATATCAGATTAAATAAAGCAAGGTATCTCAGCTCAAGCATAGATAAAGTTTATAGTATAGATAAATCTATTTGTAAAAAAATGATGTTTCATTGAAAATCGGATCCGAAATTTATTTTCATGATGTACATTTTTATTCCTAATCAATTTTTTTAAAAATAAAGTTAATCACTATAAACGAAAGATCCTCTTAGTAACGTTTGTATAATTAACTCATGTTGATTTTTTTTTAAATATTAACTAATACTAATTTAATGTAACCGGTACAGAAAATAAAATAAAAAAATATGTTATTTATTTTTTGTGACTTAAAGATAGATTTATAGTATTTTTCTTATCAATTATATTGCATCGGAACTTGAAAACAATAAATAATAAATATTGATATTAAAAACGCTTCAAAATTTCACAAGATAATTTAATATTCCCAGATACATACTATATACATATTTCAAAAATATCAGGTCAATCCATACACACGACTAATGAGTTGTAGCAATTCTTTTATAAATCCCTGTCCTGTAATGAATCCAATAACTTTTTTATGGTTTTAAGTGGTACAGTTTTTTTTTTTTTTTTTTTAATTCGGCTACAGGGAACGTTACGTGAATGTAACGTTCCGGTTTACTCAGGAGTTGATCCAAAGTGAAACACTTCCAAAAGGAGCAGATCACAATGTCATAAAGAATAGAATAGAATAGAAAACAAACTCTATTCTGGGACCAAGTCCCTTTAGAATAACAATCAGGAACAAACAAAAATAAACATGATATACATCTGGCCAGAAGGCTACATAATAATACGAATCATGAAGTAATTAAAGGTGACAAAAACATAATAAAAATAGAAATGAAATAACTAAAAAGTACGAAACTTGACAGGATTTTAACTAATTGTCAAAAATAAATATATTAATACCAACAAAATAATTATAAACAAAAATTAATAAAATAGTTAATAACAAAATTACTAAATAAAATTAATGAATGGGATAGCATGCAATAATGTATTTACATAGACTATATCTTCTTTGGGGAAAATAAACAAAACACGTAGGCAACGAAATCGTTTATGAAAGGAGAGATTGAGTTCCACACAGTGGTGAAGCGGGCGAGGAAGGAACGCTCGAATGCCTTGGTTCTGTGGGAACGAGTGTAAAAATCGGAAAGGCGGGATCTTGTCTTGTGATGCTGGGCAGAGGATTTGATTTGGAGGAAACTGTAGATACGTGAAAAGGGTGTTGCGAGTTAAAGAATTGGTATAGAAAAACACTAAGAAAATATTGTCCACTCCCATTCGTAGACAAAAGAGCCACTTTAACTCATCATAGTGATGTGACACCCGACATTGCCTCGAAGTACCAAGGACAAATCTTATTGCGCAGTCCATTATTCGCTTTAAACGGCCCTCGAGTATTTTCGAAAGGCCCCCGTATACCTCACTTCAGTAGTCAAAGTGGGGAAAGATGAGGGATGATACGAGAAATTTACGGGTAGATTGTGTAAGGAGATGCCAAGATCAATGGAATAATTTCAGGGAACTAATTGATCGTCAGGATATTTGGGTGATATGTGGTTTCCAGGAAATGTTTTGGTCAATAGTAATGCCTAGGTTTTGACAGAGGAATTGAAACTGCTGAGGTGGTCGTTTAGGATTAATGTAGGAAGGGGGGGGGGGTAGCTGTAAGGAGGGAATTGGAACCTAGAGCAATGGCCTGGGTTTTCATTGCATTCAATTCCAGTTTGTTCAGCTTTGCCCAGACACTGATCCTATCTAGGGCTTGCTGAATACTGGCGAACGCAAATAATAGTTCAGAAGGGGAAAAGGATAAATAGAAAGTCGAATATGTGCCTTGTACACTTCAAATCTTTGTTGTGCTTGTCCCAAGATTACGAATCTGTCAGTATTCGAAGACAATGTAAACAGCAAGTAGGCATAATGGACGCGTAATTAGAATGACACAGATTCTCATTTTTCCTCTCCGAATGTTTTTCCTCAGATTTCCTCGAGGGAAAAAAGGAGTGGAGGGAGCCTTAGGTTCAGTAAATGATAGTAACTGTATTGTTTAAAGGATGACTGTTGTGCAGGAAGGCGATTTGTCTAAAATCACGCTCAGCCGCTAGGTCTTACACCAATTAAGGGTAGCGACTTTATATATAGCTTGAAGGGTCTATAGATCCCACAGTGTCCATCCGTGGAAATTAATGGATTAAACAGTTTATCCACCACTGTCGTAACTCGGAACCTTCAACATTGAAACTCAGCAGTCCACACACTGCGCTACCGTCTTCCCCATGATCCATCGTATTATCCTCAATTTATAACTGAGGAGGCTAAGTAGACATATGGCACTAAATATAACATTTTTAAAAGTTCGATAAGCTCAACTAAAACTGGTCAGAGTTCGAATAATTGTTATGTGGGTTAATTGAAAGATGAGGGTACAATCGATTAGAAATAATTTTAAAAATGGGTTTTACGTATCGTGAAATGTAAAAACTCAAAAGATAAGGTTTTTTCTGATTTTTTTTTTTTTAATCAGGCCATGGCACACTTTTATAAATCAGCTTACCTTTTCCTCTTTATAAAGTGCCAAGTTATATGTGGATTAATGCTCTAATCAATCGCTATTTTGAGATGAAAAAGGACTTGAATAATTAGGATACTCCTACAATGACCAAATAATAAGGACATCAATTTAGTAGTCTCGGAGTAAAACAGCTTACATTGTATAAAGTTGGCGTAAATTTGTATCTAGATATATTATTTGTGCTGGTGGATAAGAATTTTTTTTCTTGTTCAATTCGGATCTACACTACAGTAATTTTATCTGAAAAAATAAGATGAACAAGAAGAAATAACGGGGAAAAATAATATTATAATATTGAAGAACTGAAATAAAAACCTTTTCATATTTTTCGTTTGTTTAGTCGAGCAAATATTCTAGTACAGCGGTTCCCAAACTGCTAAATTAAATTTAACATTAAATTAAATTTAAGTAGTCTTTCTAAAATTCTAAATTAACCATGATGTTTAGAAAATTGACCACTTTGATATAATGGACAAACCTTCATTTTGGTTAAAATATTTCATAGTGTATCACGGGAAGCTCTTCGTTTATATTTGCCTTTTTCAAGCACCTATTTGTGGAAAAATAAAGTATCGGAATAAACTTGATGTTGCTAGTGACTTGCGTTGTGCACTTACTAAAACTCAGCCACGAATAGGCATACTAGTAAGAAAAATGGAAGCCCAACCATCTCACTAACCAACCTAATCTATTTTTCTCTTATTAATAATTTTAGTATTTTATGAAAACTGATATTGTTGTATGTACCTTATGGAAGTGTCAATAAATGTTTTGTTTTCAATGTAAAACTTATTTGTTTTTGTTTTGTTCCTAGGCCCACAAAATTTATTGTTAAGAGGGGGCGCGAGAAACTTTCATTTCAACAAACGGGGCGTGGTACAAAAAAGTTTGAGAACCTCTGTTCTAGTAGGATACTTGGCCGACTTATTTCTCACGGTAATATTTCTGCTCTGAACCTAAAGTTTACTTGCCTAACTAGCGAAGTAAGTGAAAAAGACAAACTTTAAATTTGGAGTTATCGGTTTTTGATACCGAGCGCATCATTTGCCCTACAACATCTGGTACATATTAGTCCTACTTTTGGAAGAAAAATAGTTTTACCTATGTTTATTATAGTACCTTGAAATAGATAAGGTTTTCCGGTAGTTTTCATCCTTGGGAGTGTGCCATTCAACACCTACAACTCCAACATCAAGAAGCCTGATGAAGAAACAAGACGCAATTACATGAGACGAGGCACCTTCTTCAGCTCCCGATGATCTTTTAGTCTGGCCGAGAAAGATTTCTAATAGCGGAGAGGGAATAGCGCCAGCTTGAGCGAGGAGACAAAAAGTGAAGACGCGTTGAGGAATCTGCTCCGACCTAAATACAGGATCGGGATGCTGCTCTGTCATCTCATGAAGGAATGAACACCACCTCTGAGCTACGAGAGGCTGCAGGTTCTCCGGTAGTTCATCGAGGATGGAGGGAATTGAGTTAATTTATGTATTTCTATGAGGAAGACAATGGTCCGGGTGGATGTAAAAAAAAATTCTCTTAAATAGGCACAACTGGAACTGGAAATCTAAAGTTTCGACCTATATTACAGGTTTTCTTCAGGACTAAATCTACAAAATACAGACAAATTAAAATTAAACATTGTAACAATTATATATTGTAAATATTAAAAATACATATAGGGGCCTAGGTATCTGAGTGATATTCTAAAGGATACATAAATAAAATAGATAATAAAAATGTTGTTGGAAAATATTTAGTTTAATGTTTAGCTTTAAATAATAATTATATGTCATGTTATTCTATATTTTTCAACATTTTTATTTGTGTACCTTTTAAAATATTTTATTAACAATTTTTCATCATTAACATTCCCATTATTTCTTTGTGTATTTCAGCATTCTTATTAGATTAATTTGTACTACCTTCTTTATTAATTAGATGATAATACTCTATAATAATTCCCTTTATTTTATGTATTTATCTAAAGGCCCACCATATTTATGTGGGTCGAAGCATGGCTTTCCAATAAACAGTTCTTCTAATTAAGAGAACTTTTCGACCATTTCCCGGACTATTTTCTTCCTCATATATATATATATATATATATATATATATATATATATATATATATATATATATATAACTTAAGAGCTTCGGCACATAAAACATAAAAAAAAAGAGAAGTTTGGGAGAATAATAGTCAGAATAATAATAATAACCCGCATGAAGTCTAGTTAAACACTGCTTTATTCAAGTTACAATCCTCTATTTATACTATTTACAATGTTGACATTCACTGTTTAGGATTAGTGTCTATACTGGTATATGTCCTATCTTAACTTATATATATATATATATATAAAGTCAACTAATATTATTCAAGTTATATATTTCTAATTAAGTTCGATATCACTTATAATTGCTGTGGCGGAATAGTACCCATGAAATGGTAAGCTATTGGCGTTGAAAGGCGTTAAACACTTACATACATCATAAACGCACATGGTTTGCTTTATCACTTTTGTTTTATATTGTATATGAATAACAAAATCATTATCACATTTATAAATACGCATACATTCAAACTGAAGAAGTTTTATATGCAACTTTATATAATGCTATTATGCACCCTTGTCACCTTGTGCCTTCTCTAAATTTTAGGCTAGTTCTATTTTATTTATTGTTGAAAAATAATGCATCCTCAAAAATATGTTCAACTGTAAATATATCATTAAAACATTGGCTATTTAAAGTTCGGAACTTGGGCTGCATATTAAAGAGTACTGACAGTAATCCTGTTGCTATAAGTTGAACTAAAATTTTCCTTAAAACATCTACATAATAAAAAATAGTTTAACTATTTTCAAGAAAAGATCAGAATTGTGATGGCAGTTTTTTTAATAATATGTAAACAATGAGCCGAGAGTGGGTGTAGGATGTAGATAATGCTATTAATGTTTTTATAATTTACTAAGATTCCACTATTTTCCCCAATACTGTGCCTCCATCAACTATACCTCGTGTAAATAGATGTTTAAATCAGCAGCAGCAGTGATGCTTGATATATTACAGACAAAAACGTGTTAACTTTGACTTTATGCTGGAAGATATACAATAGAAGCACATGACCATGCCCAATCTTCTCTTCTCAAGTGCATGCCCAATCTTATCCTTACCTGAATGGAATATGCTGTATACATTTTTACATTTCAAACGTGTAATTTTCTAATTTAATAAAGAATTGGAACATATACGGCGTTCAGGCTCAAAGGCAGAGAAGTACGAAATTTCATATGTTAACTTTTCACTTTTTTCGCTTGTTCAGTCAAGCAATGTTTTATGCTACGGAAACTTCAGATTCACAACCGGACTAAAACTATGAGAAATGAGGTGGCAAAGTGTGTTAGACCAATTTGATTGAATAAACTACCGAAAAATGTGGACAAACCCAACTTTGAAATTTACAGTTATACACTTATTATCCTGGCCGTCTCATATTAGATAGATATTTCACCATTACGCTGGAGGGTGCTCCTATTATATAAAGTTTTTTAAATACCTTTACTGGTAAGAGGATTCGGCTTTACGTTCATATGAACATTTTGGCATTTATAAATAAAAGCATAGAGTCTTTAAATAATTCATAGATAATAAAGGGCCTGTCGGTGTGAGATGTACTGTGTTCCGGTTCGGATTTATGGGAGCTGTTTAAAACATCAACTGTTCTCTCATAGGCCGTGGTTCTGTATTTATACATTTAAATTAAAGTTTAGTGCATAATTGTTTTCTACGCCGATAGTTAGTGCTCTTTTGATCTATCCTCGCAAGAGTCGTGTCAGGTCGAGCGTATGTAAATGGGCGCCGTAAAGAAGTCAGAGAGACACAGGGCATTGTGCGCGGTACAAAATGGCGGTGGCGGCCATTTGTCTTTTGTTGAACCATTATTAATAAGAGAGAGAGAAGTAGAAATAAAAGACAGATAGTGAATAGCATTAGTCCTTCTTATTTTATTGCATATCTGTTAGCCGATGCGAATGTCTCGTTCCCCGTCACGATCCAACAATAGAGTTCGCTCCGGAGATAGCTCTCCCTGTCCATTGTGTCAGCTCTCGCAATGGTTTTTGTTTTTCTTCTGATGTCCTCGTCTATCGAGTCGATACTAGGTCCAGAAGTCTTTTGCAGTACTTTGTTCTATACTAAGTAACTTTCAGCTTCACATGTATAATAATCCACTATGCCCTAGGTCTTTCATAGCCTGACACGTGCCTTTAGCATTTTTTAAAAGGAGTAAAAGTTCCTCGGTTATTACTGCCTTTCGGAAAGGACGTATAATACCAACATTGAGCCATTGCGGGGCCATATACTCGTTAAGATCCCTATCCTAATTATGCCAGGATAGGAAAAAATTAGGACACTCACTGTAGCATCGTCCGATTGGTCATAATAGCATAAAGTCACGTCAAATAAATTAACAAACAAGTACCTTTCATTTTTCCGAACTTCAAAACGTCTTTATTTTTTTTTTTTTTTTTTTTATATTAACACTTTATTGAAATATTACAATCTGCCACTTGTGGGCAATAAGTAATAGTGCTGTGTAGCTTACAGTCATTCTATAACAAAACAATAATATAAACAAAATAAAATAAATAAATATATACATGCGGAAAAATATATACATGCGGTAACAGAAAGAAATTAATGCGGAAATGATAATAAAATAAAGTAAAAAATAAAAAAAATAAAAAAAAAATAAATAAATAATAATAATACTAATAATAAAAAAAAATAAAATAAAATGTACACATTCTTTTATTAATTCTTAATCTCCAACTCAGAATCAGACAATAGCACCTCCATCACAAGCTTTGTCCTAGAAACGGTACACTTTTTATTTAAAGTGGAAACTTAATTAAACGCATTTAGCGACTATTAGTAGGGGGGAAACTATTGGGTTCGCGTCGGAAATACAAGCGACATGTCCGTGACGTAATATGCGAGATTTGTGGCGTGTAGTGGACTATTTATGAGTTATACGATTAGTTTTAATCAACTGTTGTTCAAAGGTTAGAATTACATTGATATAAGAATAATAATATTTAACTTAAATTTAATTTAATAGTTCTGCGATTCATAATAATAATATGGTATTATAATTTATTTTATTTTTCTTATGATATAATTTTTTAAATATTTTATTTGAAAACATGATAATAATAACTTGAAATATCAATTACTGGTTGATCTGTTCGTTTCTCCAAAAACTATTTTATTTATCGTAGCTAAATGTCTTATTTATGAAATGATTGAAAGTATAATAATAAATAATAATAATAATAATAAATTGAAACATAATAATAATAACTTGAAATATCAATTACTGGTTGATCTGTTCGTTTCCCCAAAAATTTTATTTATCGTAGCTAAATGTCTTATTTATGAAATGATTGAAAATATAAATGATCTAGGCCAAGATCGCGGGTTCGTTGGCCTTAGGATTTTTTAAAGGAAGTAAAAAATCTTTGGTTATGCCGTCCTTCACTGGGATGTTAAACGAGAGTCCTGACCCTGTAAGATGTCAGGTACTCGTTAAAAATTCCTATCTTAATTAAACCTGGATAGGCAATATTTAGAGCTCCTACTGTAGCATCGTCCAATTAGGAATAGCAGCATTAAGTGACGTTAAATAAACAAACAAATGGTCCAAGTATTGTCGAATTTCATCATATGCTCTGATTAATAAATGAACTACTTGAAAATGTATATAATTGTTGTTCGAAGTGTCAATATATGTGAAAACCACACTGATGATAATAAATTATCACTGACTTAAATGTTAAATAATAATGTTAAATGATTCAGACTATAATTGAATTAGAAAGTCTTTAGTCGGCAGTCCTCATTACTGTCTATTTATTTTATTAAATTTATGTATATTGGTTACATATAAGAATGAGCAATAGAAAATTATTTTATTATTATTATTATTATGAGGGAGAAATTGGTGAGTGGTCGCCTGTAATTGAGTGTTGATATCTTCAACTCCTTGTATCGTTCTTCCTCAAGCCTAATGCGGAGTAATTCAGATGCCGAAGACTTTATAACCAATGCTTTACAGATGCAGCATAAAAGCACAACCACCTTCCAAAAAAAAAACAAGTAATCAATTAAAAACTTCATCCAGCCTTTCATTTTAAGTGCACGCCTTAAATCCTTTGTCATTACGATACTATCAAAGAGGCAGGGAGACGTCAGACGTAAAAAGAAGCTGTCATTCCGGACGGGCAAACAAATGCTAATCACCTGAGATGGGCCAATTAAAAAGGTATTAAGGGCTATTAATGCCCTGGAGCGACCTTCTCACTAACTGGCTCCCTCAGCAACCTACTCACCGTCCAAGCTTCGACTAAATCAAACACATTCAACAGGTTAGGACCTGCTAACAGTTTTCCTTTCTTTATTTACGATGTCTGGATCTAATAAAATATCGGGCAGAAGAACTACTTCTGTCTGTTTGACAATTTACAAATCTTATATTATATTTTTAATCTTTTAAAAGATTGTTATTGTTGTTTGCCAATGTAATACGGTCTACATGATGCATGTATAAAAAACTATTATATGTGGTATTATATGTGGTAGAGATTGTACTGTTTCTTTGAGAATGGTTTTGCAGGGAGGTTGAGTGGGAGCTCTAAATTTTGCCTACCCAAGGATTTTAAAGGAACCTAAGGTCATCTGCCGGGATGCGAACCCGCGATCTTGGGCTTAATAGGTTTTTATGTTACCACTAGACCACTAGTCGCGCCGTTGCAGGGAGCTGATTTGTCCTAGATCATGCTCAACCGTCAGTTCCCCATACTACTTTGGATACCCAGTTTAAAGCTTGGTGACCCCCAGGAGGATCTGCCGAACCCATTGAGTCCATATATGACTGTAAACAGATATAAAATATATCTGACACAGCCTGATTTGAGCTGTGAAGTTTCTTTGCATAGCGAGAGATTTTAGGAAAAAACGATCTATATGGGTGTACTCACTCTTCGAATCATTTTGTCTTATTTTTATGGAAACAATTTGGGGTTATAAAAGAAACAGACCAATTTGTAGACAAAACAGGGATTCAAAAGACTTAAATAACTAGAACTACCTAGAAATAACAAACAGTTAGGTTTGTAACAAAGAAGGATTCCTCGTGCCAGTCTACATGGCCCAAAGATTGGTTACGCCACTAAAGGTGTCTTTGGGTAAGTATGCCTACAAAGGATACGCGGTGGTCGGAACATTTTCGTAATCCAGAACCTTCTGGAGATCCTGAAGACCACGTAAAAATAGTTGTGTAACCGCTTCTAGCGGAGACAATTTTTACTTTTTTACTTTTTGGTCACCATCAGTTGTGGCTACCAGATTTATTACATAACAAAATATCTGCCTCTAATGATTATCTATACTCTCAGATAAGACTGACTCCTATTCATGTATTCCTGTGAGGATATCAAAAGCTAGAAACGAGGGGAATGATTCAATAAACAGTTTGAAGATAAAGAATCATGAAGTGACTAAACAGATAAAACACCTTCGGTGCCAATTAGGATAAGACCTATCTTCTTAATTACACATGTGATAGTTAGTAACAGATTTTTATAAATACATCGTCTATTCATGCATTAAGGTTTGATAATTTTTGATCGTCTATAATTGATCAAAATTGGATTAATTGGTGAAGAAATGATTGATTGGGTATAAATCGAGCAATGTGGAAAATGGTTCGGAGTTACAGCCAATAAATTTTACACAAATAAGTACTACTAAAAATTAATACTATTGCAGATAAGTACTGTTGTAAGTTGCTCTTAATAGTCAACATCTCTCTGCTCTGACGATGTCCTAAAAACTAGGCTGAAGCTTTTAAACAAATAAAATAAGCTGTTTTTATTTGTATAAGGTTTAATGAATTCACCCCTCAATCCTGCTCATTCATCGCATCGTGACATTAATTAATCAGAATCTTCTGGCTCTGTTTGAGCGATTCTGGGGAAGTTGTCAACCAAGTAAAATCGTGTACCAATCCACAACCATATCCCTACTTCATTCTGATAGTACTGGGACATTTATTCCTCCTTCAGTCGTGGAACTTGATGATCCTCTTAGGCCGTTCTCCACTACATTGCTTATTCATTCCAAAGTTTATATGAGTATATTGATATTAACAAGCATTAAAAGATTGTATTACTTCCATATTTTACTCTGGAGTCGACGTTCTATTCCCTTATGGCTAGTACATAGGCGATGGTAGAGATTTTGTTCCTCTCGGATTCTTTTCAAATATAATGATTATGGAAGAAAGTATAATTCGAAAGTCCTCATACTTGAATTCAAGATATGTTCCCAGTTACCATTTGTACTACCTTCACCATGGGATCCAAATACATTTTGCCATTTGCAATAATCGCAACTTGGTTTTCTCAGTTAGGTTATTCATTTAACGTCACTTTATTGTGCTATGGCTAACCGGACGATGATATAGCGAGAGTCATAATTTTTTCCTATCCAAGTATAATTACTATAGGGATCTTTAATGAGTACCTGACATAACGAATATTGACTGGGGCCGACATTTTATATCCCCTCCGAAGGGCTGTATAATCATGGATTTACTTATTACTCTCTTTAGAAAATCCAAAAGCTACCTGCTTATAGAATAAAGGTGACCCCAGGGAATCATTAATTATTGATGTTAATTTATTTATTTTTATTCATTAAAATGCACAATACGCAATAATTATTACTTATGCTGTATTTTAACTTTTCCTATTGTATTTCAAAATTTTCTGGCTACAGGTTATTATCAGGTTTGTTCCTTATATTCCATGAAATGCCACAATGAATGATATTGTATTTAGCTCATGAAAGAAAACCCGCTGGCATTCTGAGAATGCCCATCACCAAATTGCTCGTAGTTTAGCAAGCACTTTAGATAACAATATTTATTTAGTGATAAGTTATGTTTTTAATGTTAAAGTTCCTCTGAAGTGGTACAACAACCTTCAACATGTTTACGATCAATTCCATTAATGTATTGAGAAAAACTAAATTTTGAAGCTCTGAAAACAACAACCCAATTTCTCTAGTTGTTAAAAACGTGTTTTATTTAAACTAGCATTGTTTTCTTGATTTTTGATGATCACTTTTTATCAAATCATAAGTTAAATGAAATCGGTGCTGAGACTGTTTAAATCCACAACTCAAAGATCTTTAAGAGAAATGTCTGTTGACATAATGATGGCTTTAGACGGCAGGATACAACAGGGTATATAATGAAGAATAGAATTGGTCAGGGAGTGCAGTCAATAATAACACTAAAATAAGGTTAACTGATTTTATTAATAGCGCCGACGTTTCGGCCTACTTCAGGGCAAAGAAAAAAAAATTCTTCTATATTTATACTTTAACATTATATTTTGTATTAATTTTTATACATATTTATATAACATTCTAATAGTAAATTATCATACATTTTATATTATTACCTGTAATTTAACTAGGTTTTCCATATTTTTAAAAATCAGGTTTTTAATGGTTGAAGGTTTTTAATTCAGGAACGAAATATCTAAAGTTCCGTTTACAATTTTTTTTTTAACAAAGTCATATTTTGAGTTGTATCATGTTTGAAGTTTTATGGGAATAATGACATAAGTTATACTTATACGAAAGTTTACTTTAAAAAAAAAATAATGGCCAATAAAAGAATTTCAATACCATCATTATTATAGGAGTGCTTTGCTTTACCCATATCCAATTTTTTAAAAATTATTTCGCAGGTTGTAGTTTCGAGGCAACGAACGTTTCAATGTTTTCCCTTATAATGTTATATAAAAATACAAGTTACCGCGAGCTTTACTATGGAAAAGAGAATATGTATAATTATGGGTCCAGAAATTAACGTATTAACAATAAACGAGTTTTTTTTTTTAACTCACTTAAATGTTTTTAAATACTTCAATCGAAAAATTAGGTTTTTTGTGTTGACACTGTCCTTTTGGATATATATAGATAATTTATTTAAAATATATTCTTAAACATTATAGATGCTAATAAATCATCAAACATCAATATAATATTTTAGTAATAATATATTGAATAATTATGAATCTGGATTAAGTTATTGTATCAGTTACGCAGGTTGTCCCTCCGACTTGAATCAGAAGTTTCAGCTTTTCATTCCTTTCATTTTTAAAATTTTTCAAAAATAAAAATAATTGTGAGCTTTAGTTTAAAAAGAAAAGAGTGTAATTATAGGAAATTTATGAATATCAGTAATAATTTCATCATCTATGTTTCGATTTGTTAGTTGAAACGTTTTCCATTTTTAGATATGTACCATTATATTTATTTTTCACATTGTATCTTACTTTTTACCTTCTCATTTTTTTTACTCTTTGTATTTCTTTACATTATCACCTGTCTGTACACATATTCTTTCATTTTGTTATTCATATATCTGTGGCACCTGTGCATAGTGGGCTAAGTCGAATTTTGTGAATTTCAAGCTATCTACTTAGAATCGTACTTTTTTTCTCTTTCCTTGTGTCTAACACGCTAAGTGTTCCGTCCATTGCAATGAAGGATATTCCTTTGTGAATCGTGGGCTGATACCCCAATCTTGAACTCAGAAAAATTATGATTCTAAGTAGATAGCTTGAAATTCACAAAATTCGACCTAGCCCACTATGCACAGGTGCCACAGATATATCCGTTATAATATATCCATCGCTATATTTCTTTACTTTTCTATAACCTCTATATGTTATTATATTCTTTCTTGGTACTGCAATGTTTTTTTTTATTGTTATTTTCTGTTTTTCTTTCTTAGCCCTGAAGATGGCCTACAACGTTGACCGAAACGTCGGCACTATTAAAAAATAAGTTGACAAATTCAATCATTCATTATTATCTTTCAGTCAACGATTTTCTTCTCGAATATTGTACATAATTATATAGGTAACACCACCTCGACATTAGCGGACCGTTTTGCTCATACTGAAAGTGTCTCATCTATTTTCATATAACTACTCTTATACGCTTCGGGTATATTTTATAAATGTATATTTATATTATATGTATTATATGTATATTTATATTCAGGTAAGTATCGGATCTTTTCCATTATGTTATTGATCTACTTTCTTATCAGAAAATTAAAAAAAAAAAAAACGTCAGCATGTCTGCGTTCAACCCTATAATCATTCATTTCTCTAGAACATCAAGTACTTTTAAATAAATGTTACGGAATAAGTATTTTTAAATATCCTGTCCTGTTAAATTCTTACTTGATATTAAAAAAGAAAAAACTTTTTTATCTCGACTTTGAATATAGTTCTTCAGATAAGGACTGAAAATAACTTATAAGAGTATTCTTTAAAGTCAATATATCTGCTTTAAATGCTATTTTCCTTATTTCGAAGAGGGTCAGTAATTTTCCAATCAATTTTAGGTAAAAGAATAGATTTGTAAGGGGAAAAACCGATGTAAGTACAATTTTGATGATTTCATTATCGTATTAAAAAAAATACGATTCTAATTCTGGTCACATTTAAAAAAATATATTTTTACGTGTAAATAAAGTAAAAGGGTAATATAAACAGATTATTTGAGTGGGGTCTGATTATTTTTTTCTTTATGTTTTGATCACGGTATTGATGAATAATAACATTTGATACCTTCTAATGCAAGATTGATAACTATTAGTGTTATCTAAACATTTTATTTTAATATGTATAATATTTTAGTACTAGTATGTTTAAGGGCCTGCTGGCATCAGCGCGCTCAGGTGTCACTTACCTCAACTATTTGGACCTTGTCAGGTTATGTATCAATTTGAAATAGGCATTGCCTTTCATTATGATACAACAGATTATAGGAAATGAAATAAATGAGGAACATGTAGACAAATTGAAACTATAAATAATAAAACATTTATTACAAGGAGTATTCATTAAATAACAATTTTTAACTAAAATATGATCATTTTTTTCATTTTTAAAATAAAAACATTTAAAAATGAAAAAAATGATCATATTTTAGTTAAAAATTGTTATTTAATGAATACAATATAAATATCTAAAATATTATGTTCTGATAAACAATGAAAGATTTATTACAAACAATGCTCATTAAAAAGAGCTAGTAAATAGACTTTCATCAATTTCTACATACATCCCTGGGCCTCCAATAGTTGTTAAACTTCTTTCTATTTTATAAGCACAAACCTCTCTCATATAGTTACAATAATCAATTACTGAACCATGAGACATGTTGTCAGCGGTCAGTTCCTCCGACCAGCAATATATAAAGTGTACAATAGTCTCCAAAAGTAATGAACTATTCCTCAGCCACGTATTTACTCGAATACCGAGGGTCTTGTTGCATCCTTTTTTCTGGCATCTCCATCTAATTTTATTCCCCACTTGCAGTTTCATATAATGTCCATTAACACAACGCATTTTCTGGGGAATGACATTCCGCTCCTGAAGAAACCTAACAGCTGTTTCTTCATCGTACGCCTTGCGAAAAATCTTCAAATTCCAACTCATATTTAAAGGAAATAATCAAAAAGAGATTCGAGTTGAAGTTGACATAAACAATAACAAAACAAAGAAAGGTTACTATAACAGTAGGAGATGGTTAAGAAAAGTGACACCAGAGCGCGCTGATGCCAGCAGACTCTTAAATATACTAGTACCAATATTTTATTTTATTTAATATATAAAATTTTATTCCTTGATTTACAGGAATATAATAGTTTTGAACAGAATAATCCTTTCTGAGCATAGCTCTAGGCCATTATCTTTTTAATCTTCTCGTAGGAAGTTCAGGTAACAATGGGCAGGAAAGAGAAAGAGGAGGATTTTGGTGATGTGTTTACGAGCAGAATATTTGGTATTTTGTGTTTATACATGATTTTACAGCGGGAATGTTCCTGTCATTGTGTATAGTGTGATGCGAAATAACTAAGGTGCCAAAAATTATCAGAACACCTTGAAGATACAAAGCTTTTTTTTATAGATAAGAACAACTCATTACTTTTAGCGCCCAAGTGTATATTGTTAAAATTTGAAGTGTCCCTTTTGAAATGTCAATACTAAAAGTTTAAATTTACGGTATGTACCTGTATTTTGAATACCCTCCATAAACCTCTTAGTGACAAAAGGTTAAGACCCTATAGGAAACCCTTGTAAACCTTCAGGCCAACCTAAACTGGGCTCAACTACAGAATTTTCCTTTGTGATTTAATGAATCATGCTTTAGTCGCGTTGTTCATTTATTTTTATATAAGCCAGAAAACACATTAAAAATATTAACTTTGATATAATTTCCGTAGGTTGTCGCTTTGAGCTGAGTTCCGACTAACTTTTAACCTTTAATTATTTTAATATATTTTAGAGTTTTACTATGGAAAACGTTCCAACTAACATTTCGAAACATAGATGATGAAATTATTACTGATATACATAAATTTCCCATAATTAAACTCTTTTCTTTTTAAACTAAAGCTCACGATTATTTTTATTTTTGGAAAATTTTAAAAATGATACGAATGAAAAGCTGAAACTTCTGATTCAATTCGAAGGGACAACCTGCGTAACCGATACCATAACTGTTAATGCAAATTCATAATTATTTAATATATTATTACTAAAATATTATATTTATGCTTAATGATTTATTAGCATCTATATTGTTTAAGAGTATATTTTAAATAAATTATCTATACATATCCAAAAGGACAGTGTCAACACAAAAAATCTAATTTTCCGATTGAAGTATTTAAAAACATTTAAGTGAGTTAAAAAAAAAAAAACTCGTTTATTGTTAATACTTTAATTTCTAGACCCATAATTATACATATTCTCTTTTCCATAGTAAAGCTCGCGGTAACTTGGATTTTTATATAATATTATAAGGGAAAACATTGAAACGTTCGTTGTCTCGAAACTACAACCTGCGAAATAATTTTTAAAAAATTGGATATTGGTAAAACAAAGCATTCCTATTATAACGATGGCATTGAAATTCTTTTATTAGCCATTAATTTTTTTTAAATTAAACTTTCTGGAGTATAACTTATGTCATTATTCCCATAAAACTTCAAACATGATACAACTCAAAATATGACTTTGTTAAAAAAAAAATTGTAAACGGAACTTTAGATATTTCGTTCCTGAATTAAAAACCTTCAACCATTACAATTGCTACTTAATGCTTAAATAAAAATACCAATTTTTCAGTTCTGTCGTTCTTTAAATGGAGCGATTTGTTATGTAAACTACAGTTAATTAAATATAGATATAAGAAAGGAAGAATAGTTTGAAATAATGAAAACAGTGTGAGTGTAAGAGATAAAACAGTGTGTAATTTACAGTAAATAAACGTTACATAAGAAATTTATTATATATGTGGAGAATAAGTTTTAAAATACAGCAGATGGCGAGGTATCGCAGACATTTAGAGAAAGCTTGGTCGCAGACTTATTGCCCATGACCTGTTCAGGAGCTCACATTCCCCGGCAGTTAGTCGTCTTTCCTTCCTCATACTAAACTTTCATTTAATATGTATATATATATATATATATATATATATATATATATATATATAATGGGGTGTATAAAAAAATGACCGTTTTTTTAACTAAATTTCTATGATTTAATTATATGGCGACTAACAGTATCTTTTGACACATCACACTCCCTGGCAAGTTCGCGAGTACTTGTGGACGGGTTTGACTCAACAGCTTCCTTCAGAACCTCATCAATATCCATTAATGGTTACCCGGAGCCCCTCTTCCTTTCCAACGTCGTATATACACTGCTAAATTTTTTAAACCAACGCTGGTCAAGGGCACCTCCCCCTTCATATTTAATAATTTCACGAGCTGCTTCAGCGGCTGTGAAATTTTTTTTCCAGTAATGTCTTAAAATTACGAGAATTTCGTAGGATACTGTCATGTTTCTTCTTTGAAATAAATAACTGAACTGAGGTTTTTTTTGAAGAATCAAGTGTTAGTAAACCAGCTTAGGGAAAGCTCTAAAGGGATTATTATTAATGTTGGTTAATAATAAATAGCATTAAAATATTTACAGACTTTTGAACTCAGGAATTTGATAAAACGGTCAATTTTTTTTTTTTATATATCCTGTTATTTCTATGCAAATTAAGATATTTTAGTTAAAACTTCAGTAGCAACTGTATGGAAATTTACAAGTGCATTATAACAATACAACAAGTAAATGGCAGGAATGATACATAATGGCATGGATACAGACAAGTAGAGAAACTTCCCAGTGGTAGATCATCAACTATAATAAAAAACATAATTTAAAAAATCTTGATTTGTTTTCATTAGGGCTTAAAAAAAGCATCATGAATCCATAATATGAACACGATGATAAATTGCAAGTAAAGATGATCCATGATGTTCAAACCTCTATACATTTTTTTAAGGGAAAAATAACGACAAACTAAATTAACAATCAGGAAAAGCATTTAGCTCCAGATATTTGTTTTTTTATCTAAGATTTTGTATGTTCTTAATTATATATTTAAGTTAATATTTATAGTTATACGGTTTTTAAATTAGTAATGATTTGTTGATGCTATTCAGTATTTGTGCTTTGTTATCCTCGCATGTGGGAGGTTAAATTTTAAATTTCCTATTTTAGATTTAATTCCGGATACATAGCATTATTTTTGTACTTTGATCAAATAATAAATTATTGTGCGATTTTAAATGTACACATCTTATAGGTAAATTTAACTAAGACGAAATGATTAGAGAAATAATTTTTTAACTACCTCTGCATCTAAGGAGAAATTTTCTATGACAAAAATTCTTAAAAAATCTAACGATAGTTTAACTAATATAATAATAATAACGATAGGTGTAATTGAATTAATAATATAAGCCTGCTTTACGTGCACAATAATAATAATAATAACATTAAAACTATATAAAATAAAATATAATTCATTTACAATAAGGAATTCATTAAATTAAATCTTTTATAAAAGTAATTGTTTGACGTTACCCTAAGATCGCATACTTAAATTTCTCGATAATACAAATAAAATATGTATAATTTATAATTATATAAAAATATATAATTTTGTTTATATTTATATTTGTTTATTTCTCTCAAGTGCAGAAATAGAGAGAATATAAAGCATTGAAAAGTACCTAGGTACTACAGGTTATGACCTGACTGCAATAAACCTTCAGGTATCATTCAGGGTCTCCAGTTGTAAAATTTGAAGAAGGTATTTCAAAAGTAAAGTACTTTGGCAAAGGACTTTCGATTGCTTTCTGGAGAAAGCTTTTGGAGACAAAGAACTCTGTTTTATTGCGTAATTGTTCAAGAATTGTACAATAATTTATTTAACTATATTTATTGTCATATTTATTTACATGTTGACTTATAACAACAATTAATCGTTTCAATCCAACGAAACCAATCCTAATTAACAATATTTTAGAGTCAACAATATTAATTAACACCCTCCTATTTACATTACACTACGTGGTCTGTTATAAAAATTCAGAATTCCCGGTTCGATCGAAATAGTTTTTCAAATAAAGGAAAACCGACTTCGAAGTATTATATTAAAAAAAGAAACTGTGTCAGCAATTAGTTTGCTATTGGATACAAAATCCTTCTCAGAATAACATAAGAGGGAGGAAAAACCATAAACATATGCCTTTTCCTTCTAATAGTATATAGCATATAATATTAAGATCAGAAATGCTGCATGATACTGCAATCGTCGAATATAGATAAGTATTTGTACATCACTTTCTCAAATGTCTAATATTAGTAGTCATTTCTTCATTTAACGTCACTTTATGCTGCTATGGCTAATCGGACAAAACCACATTGGGTGCTCTAAATTTTACCTATCCAGGGTTTAATTAACCACCACCGAAGGACGGAGTAACTGAGGATTTTTTACTCCCTTTAAAAAATCATAAGGCCACCTGCCGGGTTTCGAACCCGCGATCTTGGGCTTAGTAGATTGTTAATTCGCTAACCACTAGACCACACGTCGCCCCTTCCTATTTTTGGTAAATGTACATATATTAAACATACACGTAGTTATATATTATTTTATTTTCTAGGGTTGCAACTATTGCTAGGTGGTTGTCACCGGTGGTGTAATGGTTAGTAAAAGAACCTTTTGTGCACAAGTTCGCGGGTTCATAGCGGTAAATACCCGATTAGCGAGTGTAGCATGAATTGACGTAAAATAAACATAGTAAACATTTATATAAACATAGAAACATTATATAGAAGACATAACAGTTAGATTCATCATAAGTATATTATGGAGCTTTAAAAATTACCTATATTTCATCACTGATATATTTTTAACTAATTAACTTTAGCATTATTAATAATAACATAATGGAATGTGGTAATGTCGAAGTAAGAACTGGACTAACATGACGATACTGTTGGCATTAGTCGATTATCTGAGAACATTTCCTCTCAGATGAAGGTTTCATTTATGAACCTTATATAAAAATAAATGAAAACAGATTATCAAGTCAGGTCGATCCCAATAGCAATCGATTCTATTCAAGATTGTTTTGTTTTTTTCATTTAACGTAACTTTTTGCTACAATGTCTAATCGGAAGATGCTGCATTGAGAACCCAAAATTTTAACTATGCAGCTGCAATTAGGATAGGTAACTTTAACGAGTACTTGACATCGCAAAGGCTCGGGACCCCTGTTTTACTTTTCTTCCGAAGGACGGTATGACCAAGATTTTCACTTATTTAAAAATCCTAGGGTCACCTCCCGGGCGCAAACACGCGGTCTTGGGCACAGTAAGTTGCTAACCACTACACCACAGGTCACCGAGCCCATGGCAAAAACGTTTTGTGTCGTAACTTATTGAAAGTTGAAGGAAGTAACCATAGGACCATAAATGGTGTTAATAACATAGGAATATCTGAATGGAATGCGTCATAGCAGATATTCCGTTTTATTTTTCCTCTTGTTATGACTGATGACTATTTATTCTTCTTAGAAGACGGACGTCGCATGATGTTTAGACTGGGCAATCCACTCCAGAGTCGGCCCACTATCTCCCGGCTGATAGCGGAGCACGAGTCGCCCACCTCAGCATCCCGTGTCAAGCCGATAGTGTGCTCCTGGACTAAATAAACAATAACACTCAGCAAGTACCTTACTTCAGCTTCATTCATTTCAAAACTATTTATAGCTTACTTTTATAACTAAACAGAGTTAATAAGCAACAAAGCAAGTCATTCAAACAGTTATCAAGAGGAAATCTGTTATTTGGAGAATTCTCCAGATGGTAATTGCCGCATTACGTATACAAACTAATTTAAAAGTATGCCACAATTTCGGTTTTTCCAGTTTCGTTAGAACAAAATTTTAGGCTGAATTCATTCTTCAAAGGCTTCTTCGGGTTTAAATCGTGTCGTCAAATTCTTCAACAACGTTCCACTATACATGAGTTAGCTAGAGAAATAATAATAAATTAATTAATTCCTCAATAATCTGAGAATCAGATACTACTCCTTACCTTGTTGGCATGTACAATGAAGTTAAACCAAAACAATAACCATATAATGAACTTGGTAATGATGGTAAACCAAAGGCTCAATATTGAGACCAACAATCTCTGTTTACTGACTTCCTTCTAAGGTCAATCGCCCAAAATCAAATACCTAAGAATTCCCTTACGGAATTCTAAGTATCGGCCTATTCCTCTGACCACCAGTCGGCACAGCACTTGGATGCAGCACAAATGAATTCGTTAGTTAATTAGCACGACTTTCCAAGCCTACTGATGATTTCAATTATACCCAAATAGGTTTCATAACAGTCATGTGTTGATTGGGTCGTAACGGATGAAATGTCAGTTTTGTTTGTTAGATTTAAATTATTTGTGCACAAACAATTATGTTATTTATACCGTTTGAAAGATAATTGAATCATTTTTGATAAACAGTCTTACTTTTCCTTTTGAAGTTTTAAAAATAAATAAGAATTAAATTATGTCTTCCGCGGAAATTCGTATAATTTTTCTGTACGAATTTAAACTTGGCCATAGCAACACAGAAGCGTTCCGAAACATTAATATTGTGAATGAAAGAACAATCTTGTATTCAAGAACAATCGGCCTTCCAAGACTTCGCTTCTTCCTTGACACCTAATTTCTACAGAGCGGGGATGGAAATGTTTGTTTCACGTTGGGAGAAGTTTATTGAAAGTGAAGGATCTTATTTTGATTAATAAAATTATTGTTTAATAATTTTTTTGATAATGATTTAAATGTACACCTTCACTGACATTTTATGTTACAACCCAATATAAAAGTTTTGTAACTAATTGGGATTTTAGATGGTTTGTCTTATAAATGTTGAAGATTAATAATTTTACGACATTCAGATGAAATATAACTCTCGACTGATGTATTAAAATATAGAACGTGAATTAAAAATTGAAGAAACCATTCAAATTATGATTTCTGACTGTATCATAAAAAGTTTTTATCACGAATTTTTAAATATGATAGCAATTGTCAGTTATCAGGAGCACCTGACATACCTGTTATCAGTTGATAGCATTCGACGGGTCTTGCTTTCTGATAAAAAATTAACAAAAAAAACACTGAAAACATGACTACGGAATATTTAAATGCCCGACTAACATAATTTTATGGCAATATCCTTCTTTTTTTTTTGTGAGTTTCGCTTTCGCGTAAAATTACACATGGCTATGTTCAACGAGAGGATTGGTTATAAAATAGAAGTATAAACGGTCACAAATGATTAAATAACGACCATGCTCATGAAGGATGCTAAACTCCGAGGGACAAAGAAGAGGATAATTAAGGAGACTGAAAAGGACGAACAAAGGGAACAATAGGAATACCTCGTCCATTCAGAGCTCAGGTGGCCCGGTACAATGAGGGGTCGCCGGCGATGAGGATCATTGGGTCTTCGGGACACCCATCTCTTCTTATAGATCATAGCAGAGGAGTCACTCGATGAATAGTCGAGGATATTGCAAATGTGGGCAAGAACTTCACATGAATAAAGAAACTGGAGGGAAGTTCAAGGTATTGATAGATCACAAAATCAATTTAAGGTTGTTGGTGAACCTTGAAAGAAACAAATATAGCAGCTATCATATCTACAGCCCTGGTTAATAAGTGGTTAAGTCGGATTTTGTCCAGGGAGAGTTTACTGCTTTCAGATAACCGGAATCGTATCGTTCTTGTTGTTTTTGGCTTGAAATGAAGTTGTAATATAAACAATAATACCTTTTCAAGCCAATGCCTTACTTAGCCCCTTATTCACTATGAAAATAACTCGATTCCGCTTACTTAAGTACAAGAAACTCATTTTGGAGAAAATTAGACTTAACCACTTATTCACCGGGGCTGTAGATAATGGATAATGAACCAGTCTTCTTTGGGTGTACTCAAGCATTATCAAATCATAAAAGAACAATAAAACGTATATGAATGATAAAATATCGCATCATCAGTTCGAAAATGATCCTCAGCTTGAGCTAGCTCGTCGCTCCAAGAACACATATTAGGGAACATTTACTATATGAATAGTAAAACTGAATAATCAATGGATCAACAGAAAAAAAAACGAACTGATGAACATAAACCGTTACGTGTTGAATATTAGTTGGCCTTGTATATATAAGGAAGAAAATTCTTTTGTATAGGGAGAACGTTTCTTTGGTAAGCTAACGTTTCGTCCCACATTTTTTTCTCTTCAGGGCTAGATGATGGGCAGAGGGTTGACAATGGACTGGAGTTCAAGAAAAAGAGAATTTTCTCGACCTCCATCCGGATCGTTATCTTCCTCATAAAACGTTACGATGATCTAGAAAGCATTACAGATCATTAATAACATAAAGCTAAAAGAAAATTCAAAGTAAAAATTCTCAGATAATATTCCCTGCAGCAGAGAAATGTTATACTCGAAACAGCAGATTGGTAACTACAGATAAATTAAACACTTTTCCATGGTGATGAACTTTTATCAATCGGTAATCCCTCAGAGCTCTTGCAGAAAGAACTAGAAAGATTGAGAAAGGTCTGTGAACGCTACAACCAGAACCATCCTTTGTAGCGAAAAGCCACATTTTCTTAAAAGTGTGTCGTAGTCGTTGAAGGATCTAGACACTGCTGATCTGAAACGAGAATTACATAAACATTTACCAGCCCGTAGAGGAATAGTATAGTCTTTGGATAAAGTAATTGTAGGTGAACTATCTATCGAACTATGCGTACTCCGTATACTATGGAATCTATAGGTTCCATTAGAAATCTATGTTGACATATAGGGCCCTGTCTTAGGCGATATAAACAACCCTTGTTAATGAGGAATAATAATTACTGGAATGCTTATAAAAGTCTCTTTCAAATATTGAAACAGGAGACGATCTCTCAGATCCTATATCCTATAACCTATATCCTAGGATGATAAACTAGAATAGAGGGTATTTAAATATCCTAAATGAGAATAAAGAAGTTTCTAAGCAGAGATTGGTGGTACCGGCATCGATCCTTCGGGTTCGCTAGGCCTAACTATGACGTCATTACCTACCCTTAAAGTTTAAATTAATTTTAAGTTTTAAAAAAATGATTAAATTAGTTGAATATTCGACTTCACTAGAGTATAGCAGAACCATACCTTCTGCAGGCTAGAAACTATTATCTACAACAGTAACTTGATAAAAAAATCATACGATGCATACATTATTCTTAAAGAATGGTTTACAATGTTATAAAAGAATATTTACAATGGTACAAGATACTTTTTTTATATTTAAATTTAAATATTTTATATTTATTATTTTTCAATAACAAGTTCAAAAATGAAGTTTTTCAGAAAAACTATTCATGGACTAAAATGCCTGTAAAATGAGAATAACCTAAATAGTTTCAGATAATGCACAGACTTTATGTGTGTGTGTGTGTGTGCTCATAATATGTGCAGCCAGGCGCATTTCTGGACGTAGCACAAGCTTTCGACCGGGTATGGCATGCCGGTTTGCTGTTCAAGCTCAAAACTAAGTTACCTCAATCCTTATTCCTAGTCCTTCGATCCTACCTCTCTGATCGCTACTTCCAAGTGCGCTGTGGTAACGAATACTCCAATCTTTACCCAATTCAAGCTGGAGTCCCCCAGGGCAGCGTCCTGGGCTCTATCCTATACATATTGTACACCGCTGATATCCCAACTACTCCTGAAACCTTCCTTGCAACGTTCGCAGATGACACAGCCATCCTATCATCTCATCCAGATCCTGAAATGGCTTCCTCGAACCTCCAAAGGAACCTTTCACTCATTGAAATTTGGTGTAACCAATGGCGGATCAAAGTCAACGAGGAAAAATGCAAACACATGACTTTTACACTTCGCCGGGGAACATGTCCTTCTGCCCAATTCAACGAAACCATCCTGCCTATTTCCGACACAGTACGATACCTTGGCTTCTTCCTAGACAAAAGGCTTACATGGAATCCTCATACCAGTCTCAAAAGACAAGAACTTAACAGACGTTTCAGCCAACTATACAGATTACTATGTAGGGCCTCCCATCTTTCAATAGACAATAAACTACTAATATACAAGACGATCATCAAACCTATCTGGGCCTATGGACTGGAACTGTGGGGGACCGCAAAAAAATCGAATATCAGACGCATTCAATCCTTTCAATCCAAAGTCCTGAGAACTATTGTCAACGCTCCTTATTATGTCTCCAACAAAACCCTCCATAACGATCTCAACATTCCTTTTGTCCTCGACCTCATCCCTACAAAATTCTCAAACTTTCACCAAAACCTTGTCTGTCATCCCAATCCCCTAGCTCAGTCATTATCCAGTTCCACACATCCAAACAATCCACCCCGCCGCCTAAACCGGCAATGGCCCCGAGACGTGTTATAATAATGTTATTTGGAGTACTGGAACTGGCCAGATTCTCCACTCACGACCTGTGTGTGTGTGAAGCGCCCTCAACCAGCTTTTATTGGAGTTTATTCCAGTGACGCGGCTGGAAAAAGGGGCAAGGGCCTTCTGAACTTCTGCTTTGCCCTCATTCCTGGGGAAGAAGCTTAGTTCGGGGACCCAGGCAAATTGTAAATAGGGTTTGAATGTGTACATTATTCCGTTTATTTTATTTTTATTATTTTTATTTAGACTTTATTTTATTATCATTTTTGCTTTAATTTCCTATTATTTTATATATGTTGCGTATGTATATATTTATTACATTCACTTATTTTATTTTGTTTATACCACTTTTTTGTTTTGTTATGGAATGATTGTAGCTACATAGCACCATTACTTATTGCCCACAGGTGGCAGATTGTAATGTCTAAATAAAGTGTTTTAATTAAAAAATCAAAATCAATATGTGCAGCGGTGAATTATTAATTTTTATTAGACAAACAAAGTGCCATAAACCACTGGCTATGTGAAACTAGTATTTAAAATTTAATCTGTTAATGCCAGATCTAATTTGCTAATTGGTCTTTTATAGCTCATATATAATACATTGTCATATATATATGACTAGCTTTTGCCCGCGGCTTCGCTCGCATAGAATTTGGACTACCGCATAAAGATTCTTGACAGTGCTTTTTAACAATAATTTAAAATAATAAATAATTTAATTATTTAAATAATTTAATTTTTTTCACTATAGGTTACTCGTACAAAATTTCAGATGTCTAACTTCAAAACTGACGGATTCCATAGAACCTTTGAACCCTTATTATAATAAGCGTGGAATTATACAAACTTCTTTCTTAAATCACACAAAGGACCTATCTGCAAATTTCAAGATGCTAAATTCCTGATTTGCCTTTGATTATGTACTATAATGGATTCTCCACAGTACCTCTAAAACTGTCGGGGGTGGGGAGGGGAACGTGCCCCCGTGCGCCCCCCTAAATCAGCGCTTGCTATAGCCCATGTGTTATTCTGATGTATAACCTATATTAATGTAAAGTTTCATCCAAATCCGTTCAGTTGTTTTTGCGTGAAAGAGAGACAAACATACAAACTTTCACATTTATAATATTAGAAAGATGAATGAATAAATAATTAAATTAAAGGTTACAAAAAGAAATTGTTTTCTGGGATAATTTCTTTATAATATTACTTATTATTTTTAAATTATGAAAAATGGTCGTACATAAAAGATATTTCTGGTAAAATTGTTTTTTCTTACGGTAATTTTATTTTATTTAACTTTTGTAGGATTATTTTATATAGTCCAATGAATTTTACAACACATGAGTTTAACTATAACTACAATACAATATTCTATATTTTTACTTAATATATAAATTAGTCGATAAAAAAGATTATTATAGGGAACAATTAGACGTGTAATTAATTTTAATTTTAATATTACTGGCAATGGTTAAAGATTTTTTGTTATAAAGCTTAAATTTTATTATTCAAAGTTATTAATATTAATAACGATGAAATAAACAAATTATTGTTACCTAAGGTAGATTGATTCCATACTGTTGATATCATTTGTGAATTGAGTAGTGATTTTGAGTACATCTGTAATGAACCAACAGCTAAGTAAGGTATTTTTTATTTATAAGTTATTCCACATAATATATATTTGTTTAGTTATGCAATAAAGAATATAATATAATTAGTAAGAGAACACATTTTAACAGCTAACAGATGTCTAAAAATTCGTTTAGAGGTTAGGTTAGTAACAATTGACAGGAAGGCTGAATTTATAACATTTTGAGGATCATAATATCGAACATATGGAAAACAAAATAAAATCAACTTAAATTTGCTATAAACAATAATACTTGATAATTAATATAAATAGCCTATTTTACCACTTATGTTTATTGTTTTTTTTGTTTAAGTTAAAAATATCGTCA
The DNA here is from genome assembly GCA_037127475.1 of Arma custos. Classification (NCBI taxonomy): domain Eukaryota; kingdom Metazoa; phylum Arthropoda; class Insecta; order Hemiptera; family Pentatomidae; genus Arma; species Arma custos. The sequence continues at coordinate 45,726,619 of CM073762.1, read as the reverse complement.
TTCTGATAAAGTTAGTGAGGTTATGTTAAAACTCTATGTCATTAACATTAAAAAATCTATAATGTTAACTATTAATCGTAATGTTAATAAGGTTTCAAATAACTACGTGATTTATAAACTCTGTTATGGTTTTAATGGAAATCGTGCTTAGTCAGCAATAAATGTTTTAAATTATTGTTAATCATTATTCAAAAAAAGATCTAAACATAATATTAGCTAGATTAGTTATATACTAATTTATATTGAATTTTCGTTGCATATATCTGCAGCCTCGGTAAATAAGTGGTTAAGTCGAAATTCGTTCAAAATAAGATTCTGCTTCTCTCAATACAGTTTAATAATAATAATGTCTTTATTTATTCTGGGACAAGTCCCTATAGAATAACAATACAGGTATTGTAAGCTATTATGTCTTAGAGTGTAAAATAATTACATTTAATTATTTATTAGAAGTAAGTTAGTAAGTGAGAAAGAATAAAAAAAATTAACAAAAAAAAGTGAATTACCTACAATAACAATATTTTAAGAACAGATTAGAAGAAAAGAAAGAAAAAAAAATTAAAATAAGTTAACAATAATTATATAACAGAAACGAATTGTGGTTGCATATATATCAACTTTATGCCAAGAAAAAAAAAATGAAGAAAAATTAAACAATATTATCAGAAATTTACATTTCATCCCTTTTTTTCTTTTTTAATATCTATCCAAATGATATTAATAATAATGAATACTAATAATAATGTCTTTATTTATTCTGGGACCCTATAGTATTACAATACTGGTATTTTAAGCTATTGTAAGTTTCCTCTTTCTGGAAAAAATTAGACCAAACTACTTATTCACCGGTGCTGCAGATATAATATTAAATAAGACAGAATGCTTCAAATTAACCAAGAATCAACCTCAGATTTGGAAAAAAACAATTATGAATATTTTAGTGAAAAAAGGTAATTTTTATAGAAATAATATTATCTATTTTTTAATTTATAAAAATTCACAATTTCGATAGTTAAATTATAATAAAAATAAACTTAAATTGTTCAGCCCCCTTGCATACTGAACTAGAAACGTCGATTGGATCTGGTAACGCAAAATTATAAAAAATAATTTTTTTGGTTACCACATAGCACTAGCAAACAACCTCTAATTAGAGGGTAAATCACCTTCCTGCACAGGTAGTACAGGCTCTCGGCGTATTGCTTGGGCTCAGTAGGTGGAGAGTACTGCCCCGGGTTCGAATCTGGCCGCGGCAGATGAATTATTTAATCTGCTAACAGCTGCGGATGGACCCTGAGATCTAATCCTGATCAGCCAGACTCTAAAAAGTGGGTAACCTTAATTGGGGGTAAACCTGGTGGTTGTGAGTGATCTTGGACAAATCACCTCCCCCCTTACACAACAGTCGTAGAAACAGCACATTCTCTACCGTGAACAGAACCTAAGATCCTCCAAGTGTTACAGGTTTTGTTTTGTTTAGGAGCTCTCATGTCTCATGAATACCCATGAACGCTACTATATTGGAATATCTGTATTTATAACTACTGTCATATATTTCTGAATTATGTAAGGGTTATCGCAGTGAACTTAAGTCTTCCTATGGAAACCCGGAGTTCGTGGCGCATCACCATCGTGGCCAAGGGACAGACGGACTATAAAACAAGTATTGTCCTCGGTGAAAGGCTTTGGGCAAACCCCTACCATCGCAAACAGGTTTCCACCGAGTCCCTCTACGGAATCCTTCTTAGTTAGCTCATACCGAGTCTGCAACCACTTCGAGGGTCATTGCCACTTCAGAAAAAAAAATTAAAAAAGCCTCCCGACAGAAGTGAAAACTCAAAACCCTGGAATAACTGTGTTCTCTTTTGAATTTCTAAATCAATTAAGGTCCGAATTATGTAAATTTCATAATTAGAATCATTAACATTAGTCTGATTTTCACACCTATTGACACTGCAAATAATAATTAAATACATTTTCAAGTATTTTATTTATTATTCAATGTATAGGTCATTATTCCGCAGGTTGCCGGTGTTATCCATTCCTTCGTTTCCTTTTTGATATTCGATTATATTTCAATATCCAAAAAGGAAATAATCCTGAGTTTTAGAATGAAGAGTGTAATTATGGGAGATAAGAAAATTTCGGTAATTAAGTATTTCATCAATAGATGAACATTCTAAAAAAAGTTTCCCTTTTAATATTTTCCAAAAATACAAGTTATCGTGAGCTTTAGTATGGAGAATGTAACTTTGGGAAATGTGTATACCTAAAATATTTTTGACAATTGAATCTTTGGCATAGAAAAGGTAATTAAACAAAAAAATTGTATCGACAACTAAAAATTAAAGTTTCAATTGGACAATAGTAACTACCACCGTTCATAGAACCTAAACTCCCAGTTTTGACTAACTCCTCTTTCTATGCTGATGTTATGAATAATTATTTCCTTTACAATAAAAAAAAAAGGAACAATTATTTGGTATCAGTTCCGCAGGTTGCCGCTTCGAGTTAAGTCACAACAAGTTTTAACTTATCATTTGTTTACCTTTTAATAATTTCCAAAAATACAAGTTATAATGAGATTTATTATAGGATATATAATGTAATTATAGTAAATAATATGTAGTTCGGTAATCATTTCATCAAGAAATGAACGTTTCGACCAACATATACCATCTATACTTCGAAATGTTAGTTGAAACTTTTATTTCTTGATGAGATGATTACCGAAATCTACTTACTAAACATAATTACTCCCTGTTTTCCTTACTAAAGCTAACGAAAACTTGTATTTTTGGAAAATATAAAATATAGTTTTAACTATTCATTTATTTAATTTTTAATATTCTCGACTCCGTCATAAACCAATGACTTCCTGCTCTCCTGTATCGTTTAATAACATCCCACTGATTCCTGTAAAACAGGTTCGGTACTTAGGACTATACCTTGACCAACGCTTAACTTGGAATCCTCATACTAGACTGAAACGACAAGAAACAGCTCACCGTTTCAGGCTACTTCAACATTTACTAGACAAACGCTCTAAGCTCCCAGTTAATTACATAAGACTCAATAAATGATAATCATTAGACCTATTTGGACTTTAGGAGTAGAGCTTTGGGGCTCCACTAAGCCATCGAATTCCTCTCGTATCCAATCCCTACAATCCAAAATCCTTCGTATAATCCTCAGTACTCCTTACTTTGTTACGAACAAAGTAATTCATAATGACCTTAATGTCCCGTTTATTGCTGATTTGGCCCGAATCCAATATCAATCTTTTCACGACAAACTTCATTTCCACTCAAACCCACTAGTTTCAAACCTCGCAACCTCTTCAATTTCTGATAATCCTCTGAGGCGTCTGAAAAGAAGATGGCCTCGTGACCTTTGAAGCTGAACTTTTTACTTGAGTACTACCGCTGGGTAGTTTCTCTACTTGCCTTTGTCTCTGGACATGATTTATCTTTCATTATATTTACTTTAAGTATTCTGTATACAGTTGTAAATTTCAATAAATATATTTATTTTTTTTAATTCTCGAAAGTAAAAATAGCGTTAGTGTAAAGGGGAACTATGAGAAATGTGTGTACTTCGGTAATCAATTCACCAAGAAATAAACGTTTCAACAAAAATTTCGAAGAATAGATGATGATGTAACCTAAACAGTATGTGTAAGTCGGTTCATTCGTGTATATAAAGTCAGTAATACATACTACATACGGTAATGAGATGAAATTATTGTTATTTTTAAGAATAAAAAAAGGAAACGATTGAAAAGTTGATTCGAAGTGGCAACCTGTGGAATTGATATCATAGCTCGTGATAATTGTATTTCTGGAGAATATTTAAAAATAAATGAATAAACATTTAAAACTTGTAGCCCAACTTGAAGCGACAACCTGTTGAACAGATACCTCTGAAGTTAAATTAAATACCACTTAAGCTAACATTTAAGTTAAATGCTCAATCTTATGCCGGATATTGTTATTAAAATATAATTATGTGCTTTAATGCTACTTTAGATAGGTGACTAAAAGTCTTGAGATGTTTGAACGCCAATAAATTCATTGGAAAATAAACTCGATGAAATTAATAATTCTACTGACTAGGTCTATTCGTTATTCACGAGTATCTCAATCATATTAGTTGATTAATTGTAAGAACACGTGTAATCAGACTTACATCGACCATTTTTCAATTAAAAGATTTTTTAAATTCCCTCTCAAGCCAACCTAGCCCAGGGCAGGGTCAATTGCTGTCAATTAGTACCAACAGTCAGTAATTGCACTTCCCACGATCTATAATGTAAATGGTAGCCTCAATTTTCATAACGTAAAATAAATTAAATAATATAAGTAATTATTATTAAAAACAAAATTGCGTTAATGTGGGTTTAAAATTTTGTTTTCTCCATTTTCTCTAATACTGATCAAACGATTTTGAATAAAATCTCATTAGAAATTGCAAAAACAATCAAAATCGATCAGTTTCTACCTTCATCAGTTTCACCGTACTTAGTTACAGAATTTTCAAAATTTTACATTAAACCCATTTTTTATTTAATAGTAGCAATGACAAATGGTTGTTTCGAATAAACAGCATTAAAAGTACTTTATACAACCATTTGTCATTGCTACTATTAAATAAAAAATGGGCAAATTCAATATTACTAAAGGAGATAAAGAGTAATTTGAAAAATTAATAAACGAAAAAAAAAGAAGAGAAATAATTTTCCCACATAAAAGAAAAAAATCCGAAAATAAGAGTAGTAAGTTATATGAATAAATATAGAAAGCTAAAGGTTCCGGAAAAAATATTAAATAAATAAAACAACAAATTAAAATATTATGTAAAAGATGAATTTAATAATTTAGCTAATAATTTTACTTCTATTTGTTGAATGGAAACTAAATGGCTTTCACATTGAAAATAAAAGTCAATATTTATAATATTTTGAAATTTTATTTCATCTGAGCTGTTATTTTATGACTGCAAAAGATGTCAAAATTATGTTCGAACATATATACTTTTTAAATAAAGTAATTTTATAATAATTCCCAGAAAAATTTAGCTATTTTTTGGTTTTAAGAACATGCTCATCTCTACTGCTGGTCTCAATTAAGTTGGACTTTTAAAATTATGAATATAAATTGATAGAATCAGAAAAGTGCCTTTTAAACTAATTGCACCCCTACTTCCATTGCTATTTGAATTTTTGAAATATAGTGAAAATACAACTTTTAATGAAATTAAGTTTTAATGAAAACATTATTTTTACGATTTACCTATTTAATTATTTTCTCATTATGGTTATATGTATTTAAAAATGATTTTACATTGATTTTTTTATTTCCTTATTCATTGTTAGTTTTGCTAAGAATTAAATTGTAACTGCCGACGTTTCGACCTACGTTGTAGGCCATCTTCAGGGATGATAGAAGGCAGAGCCACTCGGGGGCCACTGAGTGGCTCTGCCTTCTATCAGCCCCGAAGGTGGCCTAGAACGTAGGTCGAACCGTCGCCACTAACAATAAATAAGTTTATCTTATTTAGTGGGTTTTTTTCTGCACCCCCAGATTATCTATATCCCACATGAAATATAATATGTTTAATGTACACCGTTATATTCTTCGGGGCACAGATAGTTTCATTAATATTGTAACTATTATATGTATATAATTTTAATATACCCTTTTTTAAATGGCTATGCCTTCATAATTTATTAAACTCAATTTAGTACTAACCAACTTTATCTAAATCCATGGGTAATGCGTTTTCTCAAATCATAGCTTAAGTAAACATCAAATTGAGATATCGTTGAAACAATCATCTCGTTTTATTATTATAAATATTTAATAAAAATCTATTGTTCATTTGTTGATTTTTTTGGGGAAGAATCATATTTCCCCTTGAAAGCGAACCAGGGTTTTTCCCTGGAAGGAACCCAGCCTGATACGCCTATATATGCGCACTATGTATTCCTTAATAGTCAGTTAGTTTGAAACTTGGTTCATTATTAGAGCTAGGAATATACAAAGGTATGTTTGTTTAATATTACCGAGGTAATATTAGCATTATTAGTATTATCAGTATTGTAGGTTCATAATATTGACATTGCTTAAGGATTACCGATTTATTATATATAATATGCACGGAAATTTTTTCACATGGCATTAAATGTTCTAATTATTGGGAGATTTTTTCAATGTGTATTTTATTTAAATATAGAATTCCAAATAACTTCGTGATTAATTCCGTATTTTTTTCTAAAACTAATTATAATTAAAATATTTAATTAAAATTGAGTTAAGTATTACTTAACTTTTTTAAATATATTTATTTGTTAATTAACGTATCATCCACAGAAACGATTTGACGAATTTGAAAATAAAAGTCAATATTTATAACATTTTGAAATTTTATTTCATTTGAGCTTTTTTTTTTTTTAATTTGACGAAAACTATTGATTCCTAGGTCTGCTTGCGCATGGAATTAAATAGCAGTCAGAATATGAAAAGATGACTTGAAAAGAGTTAAAATGTTTTTCTTTGGCCATATTAGAAAAAAAGATAAAAAGGTTTAGTCTTTGGTGTTTTTATTTCCTATTCTTTTCTTTTTGTGTTAACTAATAAAATAAATAAAATTAAAACGAAGTATGTAGAAACTCATATTTATATTATTGTTATACTATTAACTTTTTAAATAAGCAAGGAAAGGGGAAAATTATCCACAGTTGTTATTTAAAATAATAAATGAATTTAAATAACAATTACGCTTAGAGATTGAATTTAAATTGAGCATTAAAACATTCCAAATATGGTAGTTAAATTATGGGAACGATTACTGTAAGATAATAAATAAATTAAATTTTGCTTTTTTAATTAAAACAATTTTTTTATCAAATTATGGAGGAATACACGGTTAATGTTTTATTGATATCCGATACAAAACTGAAGCAAATAAAGTTTCAATTGTATAATGATTTTACATACAAAAAATCATATAAAATGTATAAATTAACATGTTGAAATTGACTCGCCTTAAATATTTTTTTCGGCAAGTCAGACAGTAACCATTAGAACATATAGATATGGCATATTTTTTCAAAGACAAATAATTAAAAATTAATCACACTATTATTTTGGTTTAGTGTTCACTTCTTATTGTTTATAATTTGGATCGCTGTTTACCTCAATTTCTTTACTATGATAACTTTTAAAAATGTTTGAACCAAATTCACACTTAATAAAAACATAACGTTCTTGCAGTCTTCATGTCCTTACTATATCCTTAAATTTATATAGGAAAAAAATTAATAGTTTTGTTAATAATATTGAAGTAACATTATATAATTTTTTCCTGCATCGTCATGTGGTTGTTGGTTGAGTCTTTCTAAATGAGTCATTTTGTAGCGGAATTTCCTTTAACACCTGAGGCTAATTGTAAAGGAAATTACAGGAATACCTACATTTTCGAGGGTCTAAAAAAGGTAGTTATCCCGGAGGAAAACTGAGTAGCTATTAAATAGAATAGCAGGTGTAAAGTTAAGAAAAAATAGTAAGTTAGGAAAAAATAATATGCGTATTGAAATTAGGCGTTGATATGTCAGAAAAATTTATACAAGGGCTTAAAGATGTATGATGAATGTATTTCATGGTATCTATTATCTTGAATTTTTAATAATAATAATAATAATAATATCTTAAACATAGGTTCATATCAACATAGGTTCAAACATGTTCATATCAATAAATTAGTATAACGTCCTTTCCCCTCAATAAAAAATAAATATTAATGCATTTGAAAATTTTAAAAGTAATATCTGGGGCAAATAACTTTTAATGTATTAAATAAGTATACAAAGAAAATTAAAAAAAAAATATTTTTTATTTATTATTAAATGGAAACATTTGAACCGTAGGATGGTGCATTCACTATTATTATAAAACTGTTTATGTATTATATATTATATTATAGATATATATTAAATTATTTAAAAAATTAAATAAAAGCAACTTAAGTCTTAAATCTTATACTTCAACCCCATCGAAATTTAAATACATTTATTTTAAATACTTTTCTCTTCAAAATAAAAATATTTAAAATTATAACAATTAATAAAAAATAAAATAAAATAAATTATAATTAAATACATTAAATGTAATTAAATTTTAATGTAGTAAAACATCCATAACTAAAAATTGTATTCACTTGTATTAAAATTTACTCGTAAAAATATGTTCACTTATTTTTCTTAATATAAAATAATTAAACCATATACAACAGAAATGATTACCTCTAATCACCACCAGGATAAGTGTATATATATATATATATATATATATATATATATATATATATATATATATATAAATGTTAAGACCGTGGAAAAATTCCAACGAAAAGCCCTTAAGTCTCTAAAACTAAAACAGAAATTGAACATCATTTTTTATCTTTCCCTTTTCTATATATATATATATATATATATATATATATATATATATATATATATTATACCATTATAAACTATCTAGTTAGTGATAAGCTTCGATCAGTTAATCATTTTAGCTTTTTATCTTTAGCCTACTCAGCAGTCAAAGAGGAAGCAACATAAAACCTTGAGATCATAAAACTCTAGCTGATAGGTTAATTATTAAATAAATATTGGAATGTTCAAAATATATCAATTGAAGTAAATAAGTTAGAAAAATCGAGATTTTTTTGTTATTAGTGATCTCAATTTGTTATATTAAACATATTAATAACTCTATACCACTCCTTTATTTTTATTTATTTTTTTTTGGATAAAAATAAATTTTGTTGTTAATTTTTGGAGCACTAAAGGAACTTGATCAAATGTATAATAATTAAAGAATTAAAAGCTCTTATATTCGGTTAAATACATTGAAAACATAATAAATCATGCATGTAATTATGAAAGTAATTGCATTTTTGTAGATATTATTATTAATAGTTTTGTAAAATATGGAAAATTTCTTTCCGATCATAATAAAAATTTGCAATATACAGGTTCCCATTGCAATTACATTTTATTAAAGAAGTACAACAAAGTCCATTGTTCTTTGCGGTTTATACATTTTTAAAAAATAATCTGTATAATATTTTATATTTTGAGATATTCATTCGATTTATCGTTCAGTTAAAAATTATTTTTACAAGCTATCCTATGAAAATTAAAAATCAAAATAACATAAAAGCATATTGCACTGAAATTCATAATTTAAAATTATTTTTTCGACATTTGATATTTTGTAATATTCATTCGATTAAATGTTCAGTTAAAAATATTTTTTAAAAGATATGGTATGAAAACTAAAAATCAAAATAATACAGTACCAAATTGCACTGAAATTAGATTTTTCATAATAAAATATTTAGTACAATAAAACAAATTAACAATACAATATTGTTTTAAACAAAGATAAGGCAAAATTGCTCATAAAAAAAGTCGACCCTGCCAGGATTCGAACCTGGAATCTTCTGATCCGTAGTCAGACGCGTTATCCGTTGCGCCACAGGGCCATGCTTAATCAAGTGACAAGTATTATTAAAAGTTTAGATTATTTAAAAATATCCTTATATTTTTTTATATTAATTTAGTATTTATTCACTGATATAATTGATTAAAAATAACTGGAATCAATTAAAACTTTATTTGCCAGTTAAGTGAATTTATGCTTTCATTTATAAACTGTTTAATATAAAAAAAAAATTGAATTGCTACTAGGCTTGTAAATAGTATGTATAAGATTAATAAAAAGGTATCAGTTCCGTAGGTTATCGCTTCGAGTTGAGACACAATAAATTATAACTATTCATTCGTTTTCTTTTTAATATTCTAGAAAATAAAAATAAATTTGTGATTTATTATGAAAAGTAAGAGTTTTATTAGTTAAGGAAATTGAAGAAAACGTTTCAAAAAACTTATCGAAGTATAGATTATGATTTATTGTAAACCGTAAGTTTAAGTCAGTTCTTTAATATTATTACAGTCCAGAAATAGTAGCTATATAAAGCTAGTAGTTATTTAATTATTTTTATTTTTGAGAATAAAGGAAATGAATGAAAAAGGTAAAACTTGTAACTTGACTCGAAGTGACAACCTGCGGAACTGACATCAAAATATCAGATGAGTAGCTTTTAAGCTTATATTTATATAAGCTTCTAAGATAAGAAAATAGGTTTACTTAATGTTTAGGTATATGAATAAGCTGTAGAAGTAGGTGACTTGAGGTGGGCCTCACTGGTGGGGGGGGGGCCATGAGAGCGGTCAGGGTGGGGAGATCTCTGCCCTCTGCGCATGCTCAGCCTGCTCTCCCCTTCCAGTGAGCTGTGCTACTAACAGTCCGTCAGTGCAGGTTTGGCTGAGAGAGTGTTTGTGTGTGTTCTAGTGGCTCCAGCATGTTTGACGTGTTCGGCTCCCTCAAGGGGCTCCTCCGGATAGACACAGTATGCATCGACAACAACGTGTTCCGGCTACACTACAAGGCCACCGTCATTATCCTCGTGGCTTTCTCACTGTTGGTCACTTCGAGGCAATACATCGGAGACCCCATCGACTGCATCGTCGATGACATCCCTCTCAGTGTTATGGACACCTATTGTTGGATTTATTCGACTTTCACGATTCCGAACCGACTCACAGGCACCGTGGGGAAAGACGTCGTTCAACCGGGAGTAGCAGGGCATGTCGAAGGTGAGGATGAAGTTAAATATCATAAATATTACCAGTGGGTGTGCTTCGTATTGTTCTTTCAAGCGATACTCTTCTATGTGCCCCGTTACCTGTGGAAAACCTGGGAAGGTGGAAGGATCAAGATGTTGGTACTCGACCTCAACTGCCCCGTCATCAATGAAGAATGCAAAGCCGACAGGAAGAAACTTCTGGTCGACTATTTCACCTCTAATCTCCACACCCAGAATTTTTACGCTATAAGATTCTTCATTTGCGAAGCACTCAACTTCATCAATGTCTTGGTACAGATTTATTTCATGGACTTCTTCCTTGATGGAGAATTCTCCACGTATGGGTCAGATGTCGTCAGGTTCACCGAAATGGAACCGGAAGAAAGAGAAGATCCTATGTCGAGAGTTTTTCCCAAAGTTACCAAATGTACCTTCCACAAATATGGTCCATCAGGATCCGTGCAGAAATTCGACGGCTTGTGCGTTCTCCCGTTGAACATCGTCAACGAAAAGATCTATGTCTTCTTGTGGTTTTGGTTTATCATCCTCACAATCCTTTCAGCATTGGCCCTTGTCTACCGCGTGGCCGTGGTCTGTGGACCCCAACTTCGCCTCTACTTGCTCCGTGCCAGGTCCAGGCTGTCCCCTCAGGGCCAGATAGAGACAATCGCCAAAAACTGCCATCTTGGGGACTGGTTCGTCCTCTACCAATTGGGTAAGAATATTGACCCTCTTGTATTTAAAGAACTGATAGCAGATTTGGCGAAGAAGTTTGAAGGTAAAGAGTCAGTTTAAAATTTGTTTGGTTTATTGTATTATTGTAATACTAGTGCCTTAACTATGCCCTCCCGAGTAGGGCTCTGTCCAAACTTTAAGCTCTTGAAATAATGTGTTCAATAATGTGCATTAATTTCATTTATGTTAATTGACAACATCCTTCTTTTGGGGGCTTCAGGCACTTTTGTGATTTTGCTTAATATTATATTTTGTTAATTTTTATCAAATGAAGTTATACTCCTCCATAATTGCACTGCCAAAGCTATATGTCTTTCATTCATAAAGCTAGGAAGTAGCATATTATGAGAGCTAACGCACACATTTTAATTACAATTTTTGAAGACAATAATATACATTCCAAATCGAAACAATTGTCAATATTTAAGTGTCCAAATCGTAAAATAATGCTCATGTTACTTTTAAAAGACTGTATTAATCTTTAACTGCTTCCTTATTGTTTATAAAATTAATTTTTTATTACTTGTAAAGATTTTATGATTTGTAGAAGTTTGTATAATGTATCAATTCTATATTTAAAATTAAGGTGCAGACATTTTTTTTTATTTGGAAAAGAAAATATATTAGCTCAATGATTTGTGTTTAATTTAATTTTACAAAAATTGCTCTATATTATTTATTTATGTTTTCCATCTGTAGAGTGATAATTATTTATTTTTGGTTTCGAGTCGGTCCTGTATATTTTTTTTTTTTTTACAAGGTAAAGTAGAAATTGTTGAAAATAAAAATAAATTCATTTATATAAATCTTACCTTGTAAACTAAATTGTGTTTTAGCAAGTTAGTTTTGTTTAATGCTTTTGCATTAAAGTGGTATATATTTTGGCAAAGTACCCTTACTGAGGGCGAATGTGAGTGTGTGTAGAAGTGAATGTAATTTTTTAATTAGACTTATTAAAAATGTGATCATAGTTATTATATATAAGTTAAATATATATATATATTAATTTTGAACTAATATATATATAATTCTTTAAAAATATATATATGTTTGTCAGTTATGATTGATCAATTGTAAAGAGAGTTTCTAGGTTAAATTATTCGTAAAATTTGTGTATGTCCCGCTTTAGTCTTCGTGATATTTTCAAATGTTTGATTTGATCAGGTTATCAATGTATATACATACATATATATTACATTTTTTTTAGTATATATATTCATATATATATTTAAGCAATAAGCAAAGAAAGATAATAAACTAAACTTTAAATTTTGTATATATTTATTATGTAAGTGTGCCTTGTTTTAGTTATATATATTTCAAATCAATAATTGCCATATCAAAATACTCCATGGGACCAATTAATCCATTCCCAATGAACTCAATTGTATTTTTTTACATTTCTAGTTTTAATTATTGTGAAGCTTCATTTCCGGCAAGGTTCAAAGTTTGTATAGAAATAAATTTTGGCTTTATTGCGAAGCTATTTTTTGTAAATTATATTATATAAATAAAAGAATATTGCTTTGTAACATAGATTTTTCTTTCTTTCTTTTTGCCCATTGATTTTACAGTCTAAATTTAAATGTTTGTATATAAGTGTGATGGTATTTTAATGTTCATCGATTAAATAAAAGGTAACTAATGTGCATCAAAGAGTTGTTTATTTATAGTTTAGACATGTGGGATGAATTAAACCTTTAGTTAGGTTTGGTTTGTTTACTGAAATATGCCCGTAGCTATGTTAGTTTTAACAGAAAACAAATGGGTCATTTAGCATGACACAAAAATTGGACCCATTTGTTTTTCTTTGCCATACTAGTTGGTGGTATTATATTTACAAATTCACACACTACACTTTCCAAACAGAAAGCTTTTACAACAAAATTAATATCGGTTTGGATCAGATATAGTTACAATCAATAAAAATGAATTGACTTATGAGTTTAATTGTTTTTTTAAATGGAAATATGAGTTGTCTTTTAAGTAGATCTTTATATTCTTTAAGATCATGATGTATATATTTGGGAGAACTTCTAGTCAAATTTTGTAAGGGTGTAACTTTTACTAAAAATTGCTTGAAAATATATTCATAATTGATAATGCATAACAAGGATTTGTGTAATCCCATTTATTATTTTTCAATTTATTCCTGTAAAATGTATTTTACAAACACAAAAATGTTTAATAATACTTAAGAATATACTGAAAGCTAATTTAGACCGATAAACTTGAAAGTGAAATAATAATAATAACATAGCTTTTATTCACAAAAATCTATGTGCTGACAGTTTCATATGATAAATACGCTGCATGTATAAATAATTTTTGGGACATAATAGACAACACCATATCGTTAAAAATTTAATCTTTCACCTAAAGTTGATGCAATACAAAATACTATTTGACACTTCTTGAAATAGGAAGAGGAATACAAATAATTTATTTCACATAACTATAAATAAGCTTACCAAAAGAATGTGTATATTTTTTCAGATGATAATTACTTTGTATGTTTAAACAACTTTTGGAACAGAATAGGTAGACAGTTAAAATTTCTTAAAATATTTAAGAATATTCAATTATTATGCAAGAGATATAAACAAACAAAAACAATAATTACACAATTCAAGATGGTTACATCAGGAACAACAAACAAATACAAAAAAATGTTAACTCGTATAATTAAATGATAATATTGAAAATTATAAAGTATGTTTGGGTGAAGGTTAAATAATTGTTCCAGTTGTAAAGGTTGGGGTTGTGATGATAAGAGATGTCAACAGAGATAAAATTATATTTATCAATGTTTCTTACTGTTTGTTATTATTATTCAGGACTTTTATATCTGCGAATGATTTCTATGTGTGAATAAACAATCACTTTACTTTGTGTTGAAGCTTATTTTTGGGTTTAAACTGCCAGTTTAATACTAACATGGATCTTGGGGCCATTTTTGCTTTAGGTATTGTTTTAACCTATAACTATTGTTAGAGTTGTAACCTATGGTTTTATATACTATAGTAGTGTAATTGCTGTAGTATGCCAGTTACTTTTTATTGTTAAAAACTAACTGTTTAGTTAGTTATTAAAATTACCAGTTACTTTTCAATTTATAAAAATGCACATTGTAAATTTTCCTTCATTTATTAAAAGGAGTATCACTGTTTTTAGTTTTGAATTAAGAAATATGGCTCCATCAAACAAGTTTTTAAAGACCTGTATAAAGTGGCGGTTATTAAAAATTAAAAACGGTTATTTTCAACTAGTTCCTTTTTAACCAATAAAAATAACTGGCTCACCTAAAGCAAAAAATAAACATATCGTATGTTTGATTATGATTTTTCGTTAAAATTAAGGAGAAAATTATTATACTCATTAACACTTGTTGTATTTTGAATTAGAAGTGCATTCCAGTAGTGAATATTCAGTAACGGGTGAACGCTCCGCTAGCGTACAACAGGTGAGAGAGCTCGGCGGCCATCTTGCCAGTGCCACCTGAATCGCCAGGTCCCTTCGAGAGATGCAGCCTTCTACCTGGCTTTTACCTTTTACTGAACAACCATCACTTCTGGAACTCAACGCTTTCATGTGCGGTTTATGTTATATTTTTATTTTTCCTTTAAACCGCATTGTTTAAAATAATTGGAGGATTTATAACTGGATCCAACCTGTTATACTCAGAATTCCAAAGATGCGATCACTTAAGGAAGGTGTGTTTTCGAGATCATTTATTAAAAAAATTAATAACAACCTGCAATAAAAAAAATAAATCGAACGATTTATGTATGTATATAATTGTAATGTTTTAGGTATCAGTTCCAGAGATTGTCGCTTATTGTTAAATTTAAAGTTTTAACTTTTCATTTTTAATATTCTAGAAATTAACAAATAATCGTGAGTTTGAGTATGAAAAAAAGAGTTTAATTACAGGAAATGTGTATATTTCAGTAATCATTTCATCAAGAAATCAATGTAACAACAAAAACTTTGAAATTTAGTTGATGATTTCATCTAAACAGTGTTTACAAGTCGTTTCTTTTATCTATAGTCAGTAATAAATTTATTTTTATTTTCCAGAATATTCAAAATGTAACGAATGAAAAATTAAAACTTGTAACTTAACTCGAAGCGACAACCTGCGGAACTGGTATACAAATTCGTAATATTTTATAGGATAAATTATTTATAAATTAATTTAGTGTATTTACATAACATTTGCTTATCTATTAAAGAAATCTTGGGGTATATACTTGGAAAAGGTAATTTTACAAGAGCAAAAAACAGTTTTGACAACTTAAAATGTAAGTTTCAACAGGAAAATGGTAATTACCGTCATAATTACTGTATCATATTAATTAATCATAATTACTTCATGAGTAAAAGTTCATAAGTAATTAATTCTTTTTTAATTTAAACAACTGGAAAATTATTTTTTTTCACTTAATACTTATAACCATGCCAACGCCTTCATTGTGATTATTTATCTAGATAAATATCCTGCTGAGTTTTCAAACAGGAATTGCATTAGCCATAACAGTTCTTTTGTCAACTAAATAATTGTTGAAATATAAACACACGCTTCCAGTTTGGCGTAAATTAAGTTTACTGTTAGGGGTAAAATATTCCAATACACTCAAAACTACAAGAGACAACTGTGTTCCAGGTAGTAAAAATACTTTTGAAGGTATACAAAAGGTTTTGGAACAGGTAAGTTTCGAACTGTCATGCCTTCCCTTTAAAATCCTTGAGTCCTACAATTTAGTTAACAAAGGAATATTCCCCTTAAGATATTTGGTTGCCTTTTACTAATTATATTATTTAATACATTACAAGTTTTATATTATTTCTAATTGAAACGTATTCTAGGAATAGTGAAAACTATCAAAAAGAAAATGATAAGTATGTAACAGTTGGACATTAATCGTTTACTGACCATTGTTCCCATTTGGGAACATAGATTTCAGAATTTTTTAACAATATTTCTGCTTTACCAAATGCATTATCAATTTAATTACAATTATATAATACATTAAATTGTATGAAAATATTTTTTTCTTTTTAAAAAGAGTGTCCGAAATCGACTCCACAAATTTTTAAAATCGTAGTTTTTGTAGCAATCGGTCAATTTTTCTCATTTTCCCGTTGTTTTTAAAAACTATGATTATGAATCCATTAATTTTTATATATTATTAGGAATGTATCACAAACAATTTAAAACTAAATTTATCACAATAAGTTGATTTCGTAAATTGACTTAAATATTGATTAGACCCCTCAACACGCCACTGTTCCCAATTGGGAACATAAAAAAAAATGTACAAAAACAATTTTTTTTTTGTAATGATCGATGAAATGTTTAAATATAAAATTAAGAAAGGGAATACTAAGAAAAAAAATTAAAAAATTCAATGGGAAACAAGTTTGGTCTTCAAAGGGTTAAAATACAGCTATATAATTCTTTATGTCACGGTTACATAAATTAATAATAAGATATGAATTACATCTAACAATTGATTTGCTTAAAAATATTTTTTTAATGATAAATAATATTATGGCCGAAGTGTCCAAGATAACAATTCTGGAAATTTCTTTATCACGCCATTATTCTTACATACTGTTAAATTTATCTACCAGACTATAGAGAAACATATTCTAAATGCGGAATATAAAAAAAAAATGTTATAAATTTGGAATGCCATGATAGTGTTTATTTAGCTGTATTGAATGGCTGAGAAAAATTGAGTTAAAAAATTTGGCATCAATAACTTGATTATAGTCGTTTAAATTATTATGATGCGTTTTATTATTATATTATTAGTTTATATTATGAGCGAAAATATATATTCTAGATGAATAGGATTGTTTATTTACTTACTTCTGTAAAGATATAACAGTTAAAATATATTATTACATTAGTCATAATTAAATTGATTTAAAAAATAATAATTAATATAACTATTGGTACAGCATGTAATTTTTGTGAATTGTAGCAAATTATATAAGAAATAAATATTTAAAAAAATCTTTAAACTTTAAATTTTAACTTGATATTTAATTGTAGTTAAAATATAATACATAGCACCATTACTTATTGCCCACAGCAGGCAGATTGTAATGCTTCAATAAAGTGTTTTCTTCTCTAAAATATAGTGGTTATAATATTTTTATATTATAGAACAGTCGCGCCTGATGTGACGAAAGAGTTAGAACTGGAATCCGTGGTGACCTAATTTGAATTTGTCCGGACATAAACCCACATTTTTATTATTATTTTGTAAATTCCTTATGTCCAAATAGGTCTGATAACTGTCATGTAAATGAGTCTTTTGTAATTAATTGGGAGCTTAGAACGTTTGTCTTGTAAATATTGAAGTAAGCGAAAACGTTGAGCAGTTTCTTGTCTCTTCAGCCTTGTAAGATGATGAAAAAATATTTGAAATAAATTTCGATTCGAAGTGTTGTTCATTAGAATGTGAGTTGATTAGATAAAATCGGATCGCAAAGAAAAAGATAAAATAAACAGAAATAAGTGTTGTTCATATATTTGTCTTAAAAATCCATATTTTCGCAATAAAATAATCTTTAAAAGGTAAACAATTTAGTGTAGATGCAGCATCTAGTATCTGTCACTTAATATTACAGTGGTTTATTGTTCAAAGTAACGTTATGGATGTAATTATAAATTGGTATGTGATCCCGGCCTTGGTCATTTTTTTCTTTTCAAATAAAAATATATAAACATAATGATTTTATCATACCGCATAAAAAATAAATAAATAAATAGGAATTGAGGGAATAAAGAAGTATTCATGATAAACCAAAAAAAGTATTTCATAGAAGGAATCATTATATTCCGCATAAATACGTGCATATAGGAATAACAAATACATAATTTCCAGATACTTGTTGAACATAAAAAAAAACTGTACCACTACAACCCACGAAGGTCTTGAGTTCAGTACTTAGTAGAGATTGCACTGTTTCAAGGACAACAGTTGTGCAGTGAGTTGGTTTCTTCGATGCCAAGCACAATCGCCTGGTTTTTCTCGCAATTAATGATACCTTATAGAGACCAAGGTGAGTCCAAAAGGTTCCTCAGTTACCACAGGGTCGACAGCTTAATAACACCGGTTCAAATCCTGCTGGGCAGATAAATTTAATGTGTTGAAATCCGTGGATGGACTCTCTGGGCTGGACTATCTTATAGGTGGGTGGACCTGAGGCTCACCCAGCCTTTCAAAGTGGGCACAGCTATTTAGAGGAAAACCTAACGGTTCAATGACAACTTGGACAAATCAGCTCCCTAACCAATCGTAGTTGTAGAAACCGTACCGTCTCTACCATGTACTGAACCCGAGACCTTTCATGGGTTGTAGTAGCACAGTTCTTTTTTTTCCTAGGTGTAAGCTCTGATAGTAAATATAAACAATATCATTATCAATTTTTTAAATAGAAATATAACTGGCGAGAGCATAATTTTTTTTTCCCCAATCCTGTAAATATTAGAAAATAATTGTAGGGAAAAAATGTAGTTGTCCTTTATATTTAAACATTAAATATTTTCCGTCGGTTCGTGTTAAGTCCTATTCTATTAAGAAGAGAGGCATAGGAGTTTGTATAATCTTAAATTGCAACTAGCCCAGCATGAATTGGACAATATAAAAAGAATAAGTCTTAGGAATTTTATAGCTGATATAATGCTGAACCTGCCTCACTGGATCAGCACATTAAGACTTGACCAAATTTCAGGCATAAAAATATTTAAAAAAAAGGTTTGGAACTGACGTCATGGAGAATCAAATTTGACTTATCAAAAATCCTATTTCGATTGTATATTGGATTAATCAAGCTTGAATAGATCACTAGAATTGGAAAATAAACTTCTAAATAATCTCGTTTCCAATCCTTGTTTTGATACAATGAATTCGGTCTTTATTAATAGTCTAAAACTTCCAAGAAAACACATTTTATTTTCATATAATCGTATTTTGTTCTTTAAATAAATATTATTCACCATTACAGCCATTGCTGTATTGTTATAATAGAATTGTAAATTTCAATGAATACATTATTAAAAAAGATAAAATAAATATAATTAGATGCATATTGATTTATTTGTTTTTTCATTACATCTTGTCAATTCTCATCATACTTCGCGTTAAAATTCATAAGAATCAATTTTTTTTATACTCTTGTAATGAATAGTTTCTCCATAAAAATTAAATGGATTTACTTGTAATAAATTATTTGGTTTTCAGTTAACGAAATTTATAGAAAAAAGATTTTCTTTTTTCAAATAACACTCTATCCATTATTTTTAGTACAAAGTATCTTAGAAGTTCGAGAAAACGTGTAGAACTAACATATTCACGAAAGAGCTTTTTACACATAGCGTTGGAACTGAGAACACAACATTAAGATAAAGAATGACAGCCTTAAAACTGTTATCAGCGTAGCAAATACTTTAAGTACACAATCATTAGTCGTGTAAATGTTGTAAACTACTGTTATTTTTAGAGTTTTCCTAAACAATGAGAAATACATTATTTGCTATTTCCATTTTTTTCTGCATTGCTCTCTAAGATTTTAAAATATATATTTAAATATCGGGGTATACACACATACATATATATATAAAGACCTGCAATGTGGGCCGAAACGTCAGTTTCTAATAAATAATTTTACTATTTAAACAATTACTTTCTTAAACTCCACCTGAATCATTTCTTCTCCATATTTACAATAATTTTTTTTTTAATACCGTTTTACTTAAAGTTTCACTTAAATAAATACAGAAACTGTATGTAAGGTGCAACGTTACAACTCACTTCAGTCAGTTGACGTAACAAGACATTTTTATTTTTTTTTAAAATACTGAGCCAAGAATCCATTTTCAGGCCTATCGTTAAATGCTTCCACAAAGCATGGGTTAACAGACGATAAACTCTATTCAGATATGAACTTAGGTCATTATGTTGGATCTCAAACCATTGTCGATTATTTAGATATAATAATTTCGAAAAAACATTTGTTTTAATGTTGAACTGTTAAATAGTTTTTAGCAAACTTAAAGTATAAACTTAGAAAATCTATAATTGGCTAACAGTTAAATATAATAACAAACAACAGAATAAAAAATAATATTTATTTCATTAAAAACAAATGCTTAATATTATTATTTTTTTTAAGACAATTGTAATCCAGCATTGTCTGAGTCAATTTAATATTTTTTTTTTGACATTTTTTCAAAAATGTTGTCAATAAAATTTCAATAAAAATTGTTTTCCTTTTTTTTCTTTTTATATTACTATTTTATATACTTTTATTTTTATGTTACTTTTTAAAATTCTAATGTTCATAATTAAATATTAAATAATAAATCAATATGAAAAAAAATGAAATAAAACTTTTTGTTTTTATTCTAACTGTGACTTAATTTTATTTTTATGTTACTTTTCGAAATTCCTATAAATAATTGGCATTGAATCGATTAATTCTGTCGAAAGTAGCCTCATGTTTAGATAATCTATTTTATTTTATAAATGTTAGTTGAAATCCAGTATTGCCTGATCTCATTAAGTACTACTTTAATTGTTTTTTTTTCAATACAAAATTATTTATTTAAAAAAAAATTAAATAAATTAAACATCACTCTTTTTTCTCACCCTGTGATTAACTTTTCGTTTTACATTGCTTTTCCAAATTCTAATAAATAAATGGCCTAGATTCATATAGTTCTGTTCCAACTAACGCCACAATTGGAGATGCATTGAATTCTTTGAATATATGCAAATTTTCATTATTCAATAAAATCAGATAAGAATATTTACAAAAGTGACAAGTACAATTAGAAAAAGACAGTTTTAGCTAATAAAATACGTATTGTTATATTATTCTTTATTTTATATAAAAAGAACAAATTAGTAATAGTAATATGAATAGATGAATAATAAATAGTAATGAAAATAAACTGATGAAATCAGTTTAAAAAATGTCTATTTTATCTCTCTCTTACTAATAAATATTTTTATCTACGATAGCAATTTCAGACAACTAAAAGATATTAAATTCAATGACGAAGATATAATAATGCTTAGATTTGCTACAGTTAAGACCAACTGACGTGGCATATCGGAAACAAAAGATCACCGATTGCATTTTTTCATGAACAATTGTTCTCATTGATGTATCTGAATCCTACAAATTTTCGGCAATTAAAATTATGGTATTCTATACAAGTGATTGTATTATATTGATTATTGATAATTGAGCTATTATGACTACGCCTAGCCTGCGTATGAACGTTGAGAATGAATTACTGTGAGAAAGATTCAATATAGGAGCTATTTAGAGTAAAACTTTAGTGATACGAAAGATCCTATCGAAGAAGTCTTGCAAACATAGGAGTTGTTTATAAATAGTTTTATCTTTCTTACATTGCTCCGTATCACGCCATTTGATTTATCACTTACATCATATCGGTAAGGGTTCAAAGTTATAGCAGGCTCAAAACAGAGCTTAGTTAAGATACGAGTACTTATTATTAAATGATGGACTTTTTATGAAATGACTATAGAGGATATGGTTCCCTCTGAATTTGAAAAAAATTTAAATGGAATAAAACAACTTATATTGAGATGAATGACTTATGGTCAAATTGTTAACCATATAATAAGTAAAAAAATGAAACAATTAGAATAGAAGATTGAGAATGGCCTAGGCCGAAACGTATCTCGAAAATAAGGAATACAAAATTTTCTTACTGGAAATAGGTTTTTTGTTCTCCTATTTAAAGAATATATTATACGAGTAACATAAAAGTCAGATATTGAATATTCAATGAAGTTATCTGGCATCGCAAAGTTGATTTTTTTCAATTTACTGTATGAAATTTAAAACTGTATAATAACAGTAACAATTTATCATTTAAAAATTAAATAAAATTAATGCTACATATTGGCTTGAGACAAAGGCAAGTAGGGAACTACCCAGTGGTAGTACTCAAATAGCAAATCCAACTTATAAGATCACGAGGCCATCTTCTTTTCCGAAGTCTCGGAGGATTATCAGGGATTGAAGAGATAGATTGGTTTGAAGCTAGGGGGTTTAAGAGAGAATACAGTTTGTAATGAAAAGATGATAATGATTTTGGATTGTGAGGATTGGATATGAGAGGAATTCGATGGCAATGTATTTTTTTAAATTCAATTTCATCTCCTGTTTCAGGTTTGGACAGTTACTTATTAACGTGTGGGAAAGGCAGTCTTAATCATGAATTATTAATACTTTATTGATTACAATAAATAAATAATATATAACAATAATAACAAATAGAAGTATCGAATAGGAAAAATCACTGCATTAACAAATCTAAATAGTAAAGAATTAACATCAAGAAGGATTATTTTTAAGGACAGTTTCACAGGTCAGTAGTCTTTAATGATTATTTTAGATATTTAACAGATTTTTTACATTTCCTTGTTAATTTTCAAAAAAATGGCTGCAACTGTTATTATTCTTTTCATTTATTAAAGTTTATTTAAGGGAAACCACATTCTTTTATGTGCAGTTAAAGAAGGATTTTGGATACGAGAGAAATTCGATGGCTTAGTGGAGAGTGGAGCTCAACTCCGTAGGTCCACATGGGTCTTATGTATAATAGTCCTGTGTACGAGTCTTGTGTAATTGATTGGGAGCTTAGGGCGTTTGTCTAGTAAGTGCTGAAGTAGACTGAAACAGTGGACACAAAGTGAAACTAATAAAAATTATTCGGGGAGAGCGAAATGAAATTATTCCCTTATAATCAAACAACGGAAATGCAGGGGTAGGTAAAAATAAGAAACATTAAATTATTTTAATCCTATGCTTATATGATAAACTTTTTATTTTTTGTATATTCAATAAAAATTTTCTGGAAAGTTGGAAGTTGAATTTTCTTCAACCAAATTTTAATACAATATTTCTCTCCAGGCCTTCCAATCTGATTTGTCTCCCTTAACTTGGTCGAAACTCTTCGTAGACTTCTACTTTGAGCGTCCATTATCTCTCGAACTATTTTATCAAGTATCTTATCACGCCTAGATTATTCTGGCTGCTCTTCTCCAGAAGCCCATCTCATCGACGAGTATTTTTTCTCACTTTTCACGAGTATCTCTTTCTCAATTTTTATGTTTCACAACCGTATATACGATAAACTTACTGAAAAAAAAGTAAAGCATTTCATTAGTTGGTGAAATATTTCATTTAAAGTATCAATTAATAATGAGTCATTCAGTTTTTAAAAAATGATGCAAGGTTTAGCTAGCGAAGAATTAATATAATTCGTATATTGCATTCAATCTAAATCAATTGCAACATCAGCAATCTAAAAGCCTTATCAAACTAATGAAATTATAGAAAATGAATCTTGTTAGTGATAAATTAATTTAGATTAATATCGATCGAACTAGATTCTATTTTCGAATTTGTTTATTAGTATCACAAATTTAAGAAAAATATATTTTTATTCTGAAAAGAAAAATTAACATAATAATAAATAAAAAGGGCTCAGTATATGTTAGAGACTGTACTTTTTCTTGGATAACGGTTGTGCAGGGAGGTGATTTGTTCTAGATCATGCTCAACTTCCAGATTTATCCTTCTTAATTGGCTACCCACTTTATAGAGGCTGGGTGAACCCCAGATCCGATAGGATCCATCTCGGGCTGCTAACAGATTAAATAAAAATCTTGCCAGCAGCGAGATTTGAGTATAAGACTTACTGCAATTCAAGTGCTCTACCACTGAGCCACACCGCTCCCTACCATAATAATAAGGGGAAAGTTCATCATTTCAAAAAGAAATTCTACACATTTAATTGAACGTTGAGAAATGGCTTATAGAATCACAATCTGTAGATATTTCTCTATTGAGTGGGTACCCTTGTAGAAGGTAAAAAAAAATAGTATTTTTATTTTGAAGAGAAAAGATATGCCCAGGGCCGGGATTCGAACCCGGGTCTCTCACATTTCCGTTGTGGTGCTCTACCAACTGAGCTATCCTGGTTCGTACCTCGGTCATGCATACCCATTCTCTTCCATGATCCCATATCCCCTCGTTCTCAGTGGAAAAAAAATCCAGTGTTAGAGAGTAATCTCGAACAGGTCTCCTCCTTGCACAGCCGACTACATAGACTAGATACGTACTAAGTTAACAATAATAAACAAACACGAAATAAAAAAAACTCAAAATAATGGTGTTTATTAATTTTGTTTTCTTCCTTAACATGCCATTCTATCTGAAAGAATACTTGCGTACTGATAAGTGCTAAAGAGACAGAAGGACCTGGCCCTAATCTATAAGACAGAATAGCGTACATAAAATTATATTTTTTATGCATTTTAACATCACCTATATTCAACAATATTAGTTTCTCCTAAATTTAAATATATTTGCCAAATATTATTTGGCTTGATTAAAAAAAACTCATTAAACATGTTAAAATTGATTGATTTAGTGATACATTGGGTAATAATTCAAGATAAGATAAAAAAATAATCGTGAATGCTAGAATCCTCAAACAAGAATAAAACTAAACAGGATATGGAAAATTACAACTCTAGGTTACACCATTAGATATAAGACTGGGTACACTATCCTTACATAAATTTAGTTAACATCTTCTTAAAAAATTAGGAATGCTGGCAACCCAAACTGCAAGAAATAATACTGGGATGTAACGAAAGATGAAAAAGTCATTCATTTTCGAAATATTTAAAAACATAAAATATTATATAATTTTATTTTTAAGAGAAAATATATGTCCAGGGCCAGGACTCGATCCTGAGTCTCCCTTGTTCCCGTGATGGTGCTTTCCCAACTGAGCTATCCTGGTTCGTACCTCGGTCGGACAAATCCATTCTCTTCACTGATCCCACATCCCCGTGTTCTCTCAATTTGCGATGTATATAATTTGCGATGTAAAAAAAAAAAACTCAAACTGATGTCTTTAATAATAATTTATTATTTTTTTGTAAGGAAAATCAAGATGGAACAATGTTTATTATGAAAAAGATTGATTTTGTTGCTTGATAAAATAAAATTTCTTCTTCTTAATTCCCAGTTGAGTTAACGATTCTCCTCCACAAGTGATTTAGAAGCTTTTTTATATTATTTGTTACTGTTTCTCTTTCAGTTTTTTTTAGTTTGTTTCCCTAGAGCGATTCTTGAAGTTGCATTTGGGTTTGGGTTATCTAACATTGCCGTCGTGGATTTCTCTCCGTTTCCCTTCAAAAAAAAAATAAATAAATAAAAAAAAAATTTATCTTTGCTATATTTTCTGGAAAAAAATGGAAAAATTATTGTTATATTTTTTTTATACATTTTTTACATTACGCGGAATTGCGAAGCACGCATCCAGTAAATATTATTCAAGTGATAACGTCACTAAGATCAAGATTAAGAATGGCCTGTAAAGTTGCTGGGCTTAGTAACGAACGAATTCCTAACGTGTTAATAAGCGCTATGCCGATTGGGAAACCTCTGAGCGGTAAATCGAGGGGTAGGTGGGAGGATTGCGTAAAGAATGATCTGGTGGATTTGGGTTTGGGTGTTGGTCCGTGGAAAGAAAGTTGTAAGCAGAGATTAGTGGTATCGGCATCGAGCATTTCGGTTCGCTAAGCCTTATTATTATTATATTGCCTGAAAAGTGGCCTCTCCTACAACACAAGTAATCACCTGGAAGAAAAAGTCAGCAGGATTAGCATAAGAATCAATACTGAAAAAACAAAGTTTTTAAAACAAAGGATGCACCAAGATCTCTGAGAACAGATGTTGACCATACAGGGAGGATAAAAAGAAATCACATGTCTGGAAGAGATAATACAAGAAAATGCTTTTAAAAACTGCAATTGAAGTTGCATAAAAGAGGGAGAGTGTATGGTATTACCAAGGACGTCTACATAAAAAAAGTGCCAATACAATGAGAGAATACAACACAGTAGTGGTGTATTCGATGTAGTTGTTCGAATATTAGCAATAATAATTTATTAGGAAGTGATCAAAAATGGACTTAATATATGAGGCGTTCTTTTTCAAATTTCTCGTTAGTTTAGTCAAATAATTTACCTCCTTGCACAACCGTTCACAATGAAACCAGTCTCTACCATTTACTGAATCCCAGACCCGTTCACGAGTTGTAGTGGTACAGGTTTAGTCAAGTAATTATGCCTTACCGTCTTATTTCTCATGGTTTTAGTCCTGCTCTGTACCTGTAGTTTCGGAAGTATAAAATATTGCTTCACTAAACTGGCGAATAGTGTGAAAATAGAATTTTTGAAATTTAAATTGATCCACCCTCAAGGTAGTATCCTTGGCCCAATCCTTTATACAGTTTATACAGCAGACATCCCAACACATCCTAATATTATCCTTATCACGTATGCTGATGATATATGTGTATTATCAGTCAACACCAATCCAGTTATTGCATCCCAAAGTCTCCCATCCCATATCACTGATCTCGAAGAATGATGTCAAAACTGGAGAATTAAAATACATTCTCAAAAATCGCATCAAATCACTTTTACCTTACGTCGTAAACCAATGACTTCCTGCCATTCAGTATCCTTTATTAATATCCCACTGGTGCCTGTAGAATAGATCCGACAGTTAAAGTTGCATCTCAACAAACAATTGACCTGGAATCCTCATACAAGACTGAAAAGACAAGAAACTGCGCGACGTTTCAAGCTACTTCAACAGTTACTAGACAAACGCTGTAAGCTCCAAACTACAAAAGACTCATCTATATGGCCATCATACCACCTATTAGGACTTACGGAGTAGAGCTTTGGGGCTGCACTAAGCCATCGAATTCCTCTCGTATCCATTTCAAAATCCTTCGTAAAATCCTCTTCGTAAAATTTTGTTAAGAATAAAGTCATCCATAACGACCTTAATGTCCTATCTGTTGCTGAATTGGCCCGAAACCGGTATCTATCCTTTCATAAAAAACTTCATTCCCACTCAAATACAGTTGTAAATATCAATAAATAAATTTAAAAAAAAAATGATGCACTTTTGGTCCTGAACACCTTATATAGTGTTCATTACTTGTTTATGTGGGTCACATCTAGTTTAATGGTCGCCGTCCTTCGTAAGGGATCTAAAATGGGGTTCCTGAGAATATTCGGTGTCAGGTACTCGTTGATGAAGCCTATCATAATTATACCTAGATAGGAAAAATTTAGTACCGATTCCGATTAGCCACAGCAGCATAATTTGGCGTTCATTGAAATAACGAACTTACTTATCAACAATTGATATAAATCGAGAGATCGAAATCAAGACACGTGTTTTGCTGATTAAATATAGTGTTTATGGTTACAGAAATCGATTTTAGTTAATATGTGAAACTTTAGATTTTAAACTTTGATATTGGCAGTTGTGAAAAAATGTTCTGTACTGCATAAAAACAACTTCAATTCGAGCAACTACTTTGTAATACTTATAAGTTGTATGGTTCGAAAGTGGAATGATAACGTTGAAAAAGATGAGACAATAACAGCTGTGTTATACAAAATTTATGATGATACGTAAAAAAAAAAGAAACAAGTGATATAAAGATGGCTGAAACCAATAATAACATGATGAACGCTTTGTGTACCGTTTCTCTCCACGCGGACTCAGTTTGGTGGCACGAAGCCAAAGACAAGTACAGGCTTGCCAACCTCAATCTCTGGGTTAACGTCTTGAGGACACAGAGCCAACCACCTGGAGCGAATTATGATTACTACGATGATAAGTGAGTCTTAAAAAATAACATAAATAAGTTAATAAATAACGTATCATATAGTTCTTAGATGAAATGATTGCCAGTGAATTCTCTTCAAGTTAAGTTCTTAAGAAAAATCAGGGTATCAATTCTGCA
Source organism: Arma custos (assembly GCA_037127475.1). Classification (NCBI taxonomy): domain Eukaryota; kingdom Metazoa; phylum Arthropoda; class Insecta; order Hemiptera; family Pentatomidae; genus Arma; species Arma custos. Next base: position 45,698,259 of record CM073762.1, on the reverse strand, counting down.
GGTTGTTGCTTCAAGTCAAGTCACAACAAGTTTTAACTTTTCATTCGTTTTCTTATTAAGATTCTCTTTAAAATAATTAATTAATGACTCTATATAGTAACTATTACTGAGTGTATATAGATTAAAGAACCGACTCACACAAATACTCTTTAGGTTTTGTTTGTTGAGAAATTGGCTTGAAAAGGATTTATTACTTTTATTATAGGTCCATTTCAAGTCAAAAACCACGAGAATAATAGATTTCCGCTTCCCTATACACAATTAACCCATTTTGGATAAAATTCTGTATCAATTCCGCAGGTTGTCGCTTAGAGTTGAGTAACAAGTTCATTCGTTTCCTTTTTAATATTCTACAGAAATACAAATTATCAACAAATTATTGGCTTTGGTATCTGCTCACTTCGAGTCAACACTGCTTTTCATTTTTTAACTTTTTAATATTCTTGAAAATAAAAATAATTTTATCTCTTATGTGTACGTAGTATCTATTTTTGACATATAGAAACTATTACTGACTTTGTATTACTAAGCTTACACATACTGTTTAGGTTATATCATCGTCTATACTTCGAAATGTTAGTTAGTTTGCAAGTTTATTTCTTGATGCAATGATTACCGAAATATAAATATTTCTCACTGTTACATTATTTTTTCATAATGAAACTCAGTATTAGTTTAATTTTCGAGAATATTAAAAAGGAAACGAAATATAAGTTAAAGCTTGTGACAACTTGAGCGAACCTTCGGAAATGATATCTAACAATTTTTTTTCTCCATAGAAATGGTAATTATTAATTGATAAAAGTAATTGATCAAAACAGCACTTGAAATGGTTTAGTTTCTATGAATGGTGGTAGTTACTATGTTTCATTAGAAACTTTCATTTTTAGTTGCTTTTCCTGTAAAATTATCTTTTCATGGCTACTATCTTTTCCATGTTCAAAACTACCTTTTCCAGCTCCGCAAAACCTTGTAAGAAAATTACATACAAGTAGGAAAGTTAAACTTTATTTTCGGTAGCGAAGAAATTAGTAATACTCGAATCTTCTATTTTAAATATTTGATTAACTATGTCTTTTAAAAATTTATTTTCCTTTCAAAGTAACTTTCTGAAATTACAATAAAATATTTACAAATGTTTAGCATGTAACTTTTAAAAATTTGTTTAAATAAATAATTTATAACATTTAAATCTCTATATTTAATATATATCTACAGTTTATGTGGTATTTTATGACCTAATTTTGTTATAAAGTACTAATTTTTGTACTTAATTTGTATAAAATTGATTACTTCAGCTTGTGATAAAGAAAATTTGTCGTCAAGCTCTATTCAATGCATTTGTAAGCTTGTTAAATGTGAATTAATCCGAAAACAATTTAGTTTAATCCATCAACTTGTTTTCTAGAAGGATTTGACATTAATTTAATCGTAAGCTCTTTGGAATATTGCAAACATCTTTATGTTTATAGAATTTCTTTCCGTATCAAGATTCTCAAAAGTGGTATATTTAATTTTTAACTGTAGCTATCAATTTTAAAATAATTTTTTTAAAGTTTGGTCACAAAACCTACACAACATGCAAGAAGTTATGAATGGAAGATAATAAATTATCGATTAATTTTGAGTGGCATAACTTTTTTGAGTGGCATAACTCAAAAATCGTTTTTTTTTTGTGGTGAGTTATGACCATGAATGAAAATGGGTACATATCTCTTTATCACTCATCAAAGCTTTATAAACCCAGGTTCAGAGCTTATCTGCCAGAAGGCACTTGTGTCACTCTTAAGTGTCATTCCAAGCTCACTTATATTGTCTCTCATTTTTCTAAAACTCTAGGTTTTTGGCTTATATAGATTTTAAATAATCTAGTTAATGTCATCATTTCTGAACGGACCTACCGCGTCACCCAGCGTTCAAGTCCCTCTATCAAGAGATGATTAGGTTTTTATATTTTTGGACAGAATGTAAATTTTGTTGGTTTGTATGCTAAAAGCCTAAAATAAAAAATATGGAATCTTGCGATGAGTTCAGATCATTCAAATAATCACCTATATTTGTTAGTGTTTTTTATGAAACAATTCTAGGGTTAAGCCAACTCAATGTGAGAGGGGTTACGATTTCTTAAATTTAATTCATTGCATTAGGATCAATAATATAATCAATATATAATGATAGGATTATTTAAAGGAAGAGGATCAATGGTACCATGAAATAAATATTTAGAAGTAATATTGGGAGTTCGTAGTCCAGCAGATGTATCTAAGACTTTTTAAAAGGGAGTTAAAAATCATTGTTTACGCCGTACTTTGGAAGGAACTTACATTGGGAACACTAAGCCTATACGATTTCAGGCGCTCGTTAAAGAACCATATACAAATAATGCCTGGAGAGTCAAGATATAGGACTCCCAGTGTAGCATCATGAGAGTAATCATAATTAAAAGCTTACATTTAGCGGGGAATGCCAACCTTTTATTACATACATTAGCACGCCCATACACGTAGACATATACTGTGCCCTTACGTGCGACGAAACTCCAGAAATTACCAGACCTCTTCGTGTGTGTTGATCGGTGACGTTTACCTCACAACAGTTGCAGCCAGACCAAAGCAGTAAAGATGTTTTTTCTATGTTTCCTGTGTTTTAATTTGCGTTTATTTGTGCTTAGAGGTATTGCTTTTGAAAAAATCCTCATGTCGTGGAAACGCATTCAATTTTTGTAAGAATTAAGTTATATAAATGTGAGTACCTCAAAGGTGCCCGGAGATGCAGCGTACGCAAAACTAGTATCGAAGTTGAGAAGGAAACCTCTGCTGTTCGGCACAGGTATTATATATATGCTGTTCTAAGGTATCTAGATACATTTCCGGAACTTGGTTCTTCAAACCATTGTTTCCAAGTGCAGAGGACAAGAAAACGTTTTTTTAGACTGTAATCTGAATTGTTAGTGTGTTAGTTTTCTGTTAATGCATTGCTGTATTGTTGTTGTCTTTGTCCTCTCATCATCCTCAGATCTAACTGTTTCAGGGTGACCGCTACCAGCCGCTGCTTGAGGAAGGCCCTGGAAGAAGTGGACCTGCCGGAGGAGATGACCCCGGATCCCGAGGCCTGGCTCAAGGGACACTCCTGGCCGACAGCCATCGTGAGGAACTTCCCGGCCATCTCGATAGCCCTCGTCGGCGAGCTCTCCTTCTACAGGGGGCTCGGTCCGTCTCTTGGAAACTATATAATTCTAAAGTATTTCCACGGGTCGACTCATCCTCTCTTCTCGGAACATTTGTAGAGTAACTTATGCTATAGATGTCATTAAGTTTTGTGTAGTTACCTCTTTAATTAACCTCTTTTTCACTTTAACCTCTTCTGTAGTGGTAAAGGTTTTTTATTCTTTTATTTTAGAGTATATTTTTCAAAATAAATACCATACTCTTTAGTAATGATTCATTTCAAGGGTAAAATTAAGGTCATAAAAATGGAATAACCGTGAAAATTATTTTTTTAATGAAAAGAAATGAGACTCTGGCAAATTAACCTTACTGCACTTTTTTTACACATGAAAATGTAACTTCTAATGTAATTCTCTTAAATAATTATGTACAATATAGTCAGGATTTGAAGAAAATTATATTAGAAGTAAAAATATATACAATAAATCGTTTCAAAATAAAATCGCAAACATTTTTACGGGATAAATTAAAAATGGAAAATTAAATATTATTTGACTAAAAAAAATTTAAAAATGTGTCCGTAGAAAAAAAATGTAGATCTAAAATCTGTCACGAATATATATTGTATATAATATATAACATAAAGAATTTATAATCTATACATAAATATATATATATATATATATATATATATATAAAAATATATATATATATTTAATCAAATGAAAAGTGGATGTATTAACTTTTATTAGAATGCTCCACATATATTTTAATTTTATTATTCGATGTTTATTTTTTTAAAGCATAAACTTAAGAAAAAATAATTGTTCCTCAGGGAAATTATATTTTTATAAAATTTCTCCGAACTTTATTAAATTGTGCATAGGTCTTAAAAAACAACACATTGGCCTTATGTCTTTTTGCCAGTCTTTCGCAAATAAAATACTCCAAATTAAAAAAGAAACAGTAAAATATCCTTGCAGAAAAGAAATAAAGTTCGAAAAATACTTAAAAAAAGGTCCATAAATATATACGCTGTCATAATGATTGATAAGGCTTGTCCTTATTGAGGGAGTGCCAAGGATGCAGCTATGCAACAAGAAAACCTGCGATAAAAAATATTATTTCCAGGGTTATAACAATTTATATATTTCTTGTGCTCACCCTGCCTCTATAAAGTGATTACCCATAATTAGGAGATTTTGGCTAAATTAACCGTTGCCCTTGAACCCGTACCAGTACCTACCATGTACTGAACCCAAGACCCATCATGATTTGTAGTGGTGCAGGTTATTTATCCCTGATTAATAATTATTTAATAATTATATTGTAAACAAATTTTTAACCAATTGTTTGCCGATACGAATGCAAAGTAACGAATGTGGAAAAAACACCTTATTGTTTTCGATCTATGCTGTACCGCTGACAACAGATATAAAATACACAGTAGTTTTCAATTTCAGGCACAAAACCCATATCGTGCCTATGTGATATAATGACTTAAATAAAAAATACGTTTGAATGAAACTTATAATAGTTAAAATTAAAATACATAGCTTTATCACTCTTCTGAAAAGTGTAATTTTTCACATTCCACACTTTTTTTTTGCATCGACAAAATGCAATGAGATAATTTTGTATGGCATTTTCATGTAGATTTAACCTGGGAGAGATATCCTCATAATTTCTCTTACGCGGATTCGTTATTATTAAAGTATAAATAACAAACAAATAATCCTATCGCATTGGGATTTTGGCTAACAGGACCTGGATAGGCATGATCAAAACTTGAACTGTCATATTGACACTTCGGACTAAGAGATAAATCTTTCAAGACTCAAGATCTGTGCGGGAATAAGGAAAGTGGGAATTCCCTCACGGTTGCAATATTTTCTAATTCGAATTTTATCCTCTTTATCTCTTGGTTCTGTGTTCTAAATAATTCAAAAGAAATAGTGATGGTAATCACAATGTGAGGGAATTTCAATTTCACTCACTGGGACACCTCTTTTGCAACATCGGTGGATGTTGATGGTGGATCCCGGGTTTAAAATAGTAATTATTAGGATGAAATAACGGAATTCCGAAGCAAACAAACTAACAGACTTCCTTAGAATAACATGTATAGTATGAATAGTATGAGGGAATGATCAGGGATTATGCATGTACATTTATCTCGTAAACTTACGCATTTCCAATTCTGCATAGATTGCAATTTACGAATAGATTACCTATAATGGTCGATGATATAACCTAATAAAATAAACTTACAAATTCACACTTAATTCAAAATTTGTGATACTGAATGAGATTTAGTACAGAAAATGGAAAAATGCCCATTCCAGAATTATTGTCAGAGAAGAATCTTCCATACAAAGTAGAGACGTCGGAAGAAGCGAAGTTGTACCGGAGGACTTGCTGTGAATCTGTGAAGAACATCTGGTCGGATCCCAAGTTTGGTGAGTCCTAAAATAAATAGTATAATAATCGTAAAATTTAGTTGCTAGAATAATTGATGTTACCTTAGAAGGCTGTCTTAATAATACTCGTGTATCCAAACTTTAGTACTAGTCATCGCGTCGGATATTATCAACTATAATAAAATACCGGTCGTAAACATCTATTTTATTACTCTTTCTAGGATACTTTTTTAGCATTTTAGAAGGTTATATGCCTTTTGTCCGACTGCAGAAAACCTTTTGTATATCTTTAATTATTTATTCTCAATATCCCACTTGTTAAGGGCATATCAGAAGCTCCAGTGAATAAGTGGTTTAGACGAATTTTATTCAAAATTAGTTAATTGTGAAATGACTCCACCATCCGTTTTTGCCCTAGTGCGCTCCTGGTGGATAGAAAATCCTGTAAAAAAGTAAATATATTTAAGTAGCTTGTTTGGAAGCTACCGAGTCGTCAGAGTGTGACGCCAGAAGAAAGGTGGAGTAAGACCGGAAGACTAACCTAATTCTACACTATATACTTTCACAGCCATAGTGGAATCCATCCTGATATATTTTTCGGAAACCTGGACTCTGAGCCCCCTGTACTCAAAAGATGCAGGTGGTTGAGAAGGATTTCTGGAGGAGGTGTCTCCGTTTCACCAGGCTGGATAAAGTAAGAAACGAAGAAATTCGATAGAGGATGGATATGGGTACAACAGCCAATGAAAGGATCGGGGTCATGTAAGTTGGTATGGCCATGTGAAGAGGATGGCCTTCTAATGTTGGCCGAACCGAGTCCTGGATTGTGTTCCACCAGGGAGGAGAGGACGAGAAGGGCCAAGAAGCTGATGCATGGAAGGCGTCCAAGAAAAGGTGGCTAGTCGTGGTCTGCAGGAAGAGGATTGGATGGATCGAGAGGCTCTGCTCTGACAACCCAGGTCGTAATGCCTATGAAGAAAAGTAAGAGTTGATTGAACTGAAGGAAGCGGAATTGTGTCATTCTCTTAATCTTTGCTGAAGATATAGATATATATATATATAGATATAAAATAAGCAATGACCCCGTTCCAAGCTATAGACTACGAGATATCTCTATTATATAAAAAAGTTTATACTGATTTCCATCAAGTTTAAACAGCAAATTACAATTTAAAGTGGAAAAGACCGTAACGAAGACATTTCTTATTCCCCAAATAATTTTTCCCATGGATTATTTTGTGTTCAATTTGTATCTGCCAATCCGTTGACCTGTTTACCGACGTAAAATTTTTGTCCGAAATATGTTTATCCAACTTTAGGATTCACCAAAATACCAAACCCCTCGTATGCTTAGTAGATCCAATCAAAACTCTCCCATTTACGAACTTTTAACTTGTTCAGGTTGACTATAATTAAAAATATCTTTAAAGAAAGAACAGATAAAAGATAGCGAATTACAATTTATAATAGTGTTACGGGCGCCGGCAGGAAGACGGAAGCAAGAGGATTAGCGGCTTAAATCCGTCGGCGGGAGAAGTTAAAATAGGATTTGGACTGTTCTAGATCGTCTATCGTGATAAACTTTTGTCGGCAAAGGATTAAGAAGATTCCAGAATAGCTTCTAAAAGTGTTAAATTAATTGATTTAAAAGTTGCGGATTTGAAACGGAAGTTGAAGCTGGGTAATGAATTAAGCAATGTTAAAAATGAGTTAGGTAATGAGTTAAGCAGTGTTAAAAATGAGTTAGGTAATGAATTAGGTACTGTAAGAAGTGATTTATTGGATACATTAGAGTCTAAGTTAGGCACATTAAAGACTAAGTTATTGAAAAATGAAGATAATAAGTTAGCCGAAGTAAACAATAAAGTAGCTAATGTAGAATCTAGGTTAGGAGAAAAATTGAATTCAATTGAAAATGAACTTAGGCTAAGAGCAGAAGCTCTCGAGGGACGTATGAGCAATCCACCGACGAACGACACCGACTGTTCCTCCGAGGGCAGCCTTCATAGGACCATTATGCCCGCCAATGCTGGGACGCCACCAAATCACAACACTATTCCAGTATTCGACGGAAAGACGCCTTGGGAGGACTACATGACTCTCTTCGAGACAGCGGCTTCAATCCATGGGTGGTCATAAGAGACCCAAGCTTCAGCGTTGTGCCTGGCCTTGCGTGGAGACGCCTTGGGAGTACTCCAGGGGATGCCCATGTCGGAGCGGTCTAACTACGGGGAGCTGATTAGAAGCCTGGAGATGCGTTTCGGCCATCGCCACATGGACCAGCTATATCGCTCACAGCTGAGAAGCAGGATCCAGAAGACAAACAAGACGCTGCAGGAATTTGAAGCGGACATTGCCCGGCTGGTGAGAAATGCCTACCCATCGGTCACCGATGATGTCTACGAGAGCCTGGCTGTCGACAAATTCCTGGACGGACTTCGGGACCCCGAGACGCAACAAGCAGTGAAGCTCGCCCGGCCAAAAACGCTAGGAGACGCATTATCTCAGGCCATGGAGTTCGAGGATGTCAGGCAGTCAGTACGGGGCCATGCGCGAGTTCGAGCAGCTGAAGCGGAGCTTACTGTGGTCCCTAGCGTCGAAGACATAGTGACAAAGGTTTTGGAGGCTCTCAGGACCCGTAAGAAAGAGATACGCTGTTGGAGCTGCGGCCAACTTGGACACTCTAGAAGCAAGTGTCCATCCAAGAAGCAAGAAAAGCCACAGGAACGAAGTAGGGTTGATGGGGAGGAACAACTATCAGCCCGCTACGTCAGAGGCCCGAGGAAGACCAGTAGAGTTGCGTCTTTAGGGAGCAGAACGAACAGCTTCTACGTTGATGGGAAGGTGAACGGTCAGCTGCGAAGTCTGCTACTGGATACCGGCGCAACCAAGACAATCTTGAGCTCAAAGACAGTTCCTGCTGAGAAGATGTTGCCAACGATTTGGACATTACGGACTGCCACAGGAGAGCCAGCCAAGGTCTACGGGGAGACAGTTGCCTACTTCATCATCGGGGGTTAACATCTGAAGCACCGCGCTCTCGTGGCAGATATTGATGAAGATGTCGTATTGGGCACGGACTTGACAAGCTGGATATGGCAAGAGGCGTGATGACGCTGGGAGACGAAGAAGTCATCCTCCAGCAGGGAAAGGATATCTACGCACGAGTGCGCTTACTAGAAGACACCACTTTACCTTCTCGGAGCCAAATCATAACACATGGGACGGTCGAAGGTTATCTACCTGTGGGTCAATGTGTGCTTCTTGAACCTGGAAAACAAGAAGAACAGGATATCGGACGCGGCGTACTGGTGGCTAGGTCTCTCATCAAGGTAGGACGTACCACTCCAATTCGGCTAATGAACCTGAACAGCTTCCCAGTAACGCTGAACAAAGGAGCACCGGTCGGAGAATGTACAACCTTCTTGAAGAAAGGGTCATTGGATATTTCAGTAAAGCGCTCTCAGCTCCGGAACGCAACTACTGTGTCACAAGGAAGGAGCTTCTGGCAGTGGTGAAATCTATAGAGCATTTTCACAAATATCTATACGGCAGAAGATTCCTCCTGAGAACGGACCACGCGGCTCTAATGTGGCTGCTACGATTCAAGTCACCAGAAGGACAAGTGGCGAGGTGGATAGAGCGCCTTCAAGAATATGACTTTGAATCTGCTCATCGAGCTGGAACGAGTCACAGAAATGCGGATGCGCTCTCAAGGAGGCCTTGTGGCGAAGACTGCGGGCATTGTTCTCGACAAGAAGAGAAGCAGGCATCAGTGTTGAGGACAACGGTGGTCATGGGCAGTTGGCAGGATGCAGAGGTGTCGAAGGAGCAGGACAAGGACCCGGACTTGAAACAAATGAAGCAGTGGAAACTATCAGGGCAAGGAAGACCAACCTGGCAGAATGTTGCTCCAATGTCGAAGAATGTAAAGACTTACTGGGCCCAATGGGACTCCATTCTAGTGGACAACGGGCTGCTGAAACGGGCATTGGAGAACACGGAAGGAGATCAGCGCAGTCTTCAGCTCATCGTTCCAAAGAATAAAGTGCCCGAAGTACTCAGGGAACTACATGACGGAGTATCTAGCGGCCACCTTGGAGTTCACTGTACATTGGAAAAGGTACGTGAACGCTTTTACTGGGCAAACCTTAAGGACGATGTGTTGGACTGGTGCAGGCGTTGTGCGACTTGTGCGGCTTCTAACGGACCCATGAGAAGAAAGAAGGCCCCAATGAGGAAGTACAACGTGGGAGCACCGTTTGAGAGAATAGCAATTGACATCGCTGGCCCTTTCCCTGTGACGGATGAAGGTAACCGGTATATTCTCGTGGCCATGGACTACTGTTCCAAGTGGGTGGAAGCTGAGCAAGAGGATTAGCGGCTTAAATCCGTCGGCGGGAGAAGTTAAAATAGGATTTTGACCGTTCTAGATCGTCTCCTTTTGTCGGCAAAGGATTAAGAAGATTCCAGAATCTTCTGGCCCCTTCGTGTTCTAGAATGTTCGGACTTGCCTATAAAAAGACTTCCCTCACCTCGAGTCAGTCAGTCTTAGCCTGAGAGTATACCAGTGAAGATCAGTGATAAGTGTAATAAGTGAGTATCAGTGTGATAAACTAGTCAGTGTTGGACCGGCCCGTGTGCTAAGTGTATCAGTGAACTGTGACAGTCTCGCGAGTGTAATAAACTGTTTTAGTGTGTCAGTTTGTCATACTTGGAGAATCTTACGGTCGGTGGACTAGTGAACTGTAAGTGTTAACTATTAGTTATAAATTGTAGTGTAATTTTATAATATTCATTGAAACTATTGTAACTAGTTAAGCTATCTAGAATTAGTAACATCTTATATTATTGTAATAATTAAATAGGAGTTAGGCCTAGATTATAATATTTAGAATATTGTCATTATAAATTTATATTAGTTTAATAATTTAATTGTTAATAGTTTAATTGTATCCTTCTTATCAGTTTTGTTAATAAATATTAGTATCTTTAATTAAGGAATTGTTTAATTCATTTTTAATACCCAGTAGCCCGTAACAATAGTAAATGTTTCTGATCGGCTAATAAATTTTAATTTATATAAAATGCTCGTATCATAGTTAACTAAAATGTTAAAAAATGATAAAGTTTATTAAAAAAGAATTAATAATTCATAAAACCTATCACGTTTTCAAATTCCTAATTCTAATTCCGTCTTCTTTGGTATTTACTTTTATCCTGGTTTGTTAACACTGGTGTTCCTCTGAAGAGAAGACACGTGTTGATCCCCTGCTCATCATGTTAATTTATGTTAAATATTAGAAATAACATTCAGGAACGGGTTCAGCTGGAAATACCACTTCCATCAACATCTCTGAAGGAAAAATATCTACTGTTGAAATATTATGATAGAATAGAAAATAAAATATCTTTATTCTGAGAATAAAAAAAGGTAGTATTTTTGTTTTTAATAAAATAATTATAGCCATAAGATGTACGAGTAAATAGAAATAGAAAATAGAATAATTATTGCAAAACAATTCAAACCAATTGCTAATAAAAAAAAAATTCAGAGAGGAAAAAATTAAACAAATAGAAAAAAATTGTAATAAACATTTACAATATATCATGAAAACCATATTCTTCTAAATAGCTATATATTTCTAAACGGTTCTATTGAAAGGCAAACAAAACAAATAAACACCTAAATAATAAAAGAAAGACTGAAAAGCAATTTTATATTCCGAAACCTTTCGCTGTTTCTGGCTACTTCGACACTTGTTAGACAAACGCTCTATGCTCCCAATTAACTACAAAAGACTCATCTACATGACCATCATACGACCTATTTGGGCTTACGGAGTAGAGCTTTGGGGCTTCACTAATCCATAGAATTCCTCTCGTATCCAATACTTCGTACGTAATAATACGTATCGAATCCAATATCATTCGTAAACTGCTCCTTACTTTGCGAATAAAGTAATTCATAATGACCTCAATGCCACATTTGTCGCTGATTTGGCCCGAAAGCTATAGTTTTCCTTTCATGTTAAACTTTATTCTTCCTCAAAACTCACAGGCGTCTGAAATTGGAGACAACTCCATTTAATATTATTGCTAGACATTTACTTTAAAAATAAAAACTTTAGAAATATTTCTGACCAAAATAAATTTCTAATAACAAATTAATACTTATATTGGAATAATATTGACTGTTTTTCCATTAAAAATATAAAATTATATTAATTTGTAATAAGGTTCAGTTGTCCCACTTTCGGTCTTTTTATGACAGACTTTATTACCACTCAAACCTACTTCATAGCTTTATACCAATCTATCTCTTCAATTCCTGATAATCCTCCGATGCGTCTGAAATGAAAGTGTATTTTGTAATTTGAGGACTTCCAATGAGTAGTTTCTCTACTTGCCTTTATGTATCATTCATTATATTAAATTTCTGATGACAAATTTATACTAATATTGATTGTTTAATTATTTAAAGTATAAAGTTATGTTAATTTGTAATAAGATTCACCATTAATTATTTTTATTTTATTACAAAATGAAGGTTTCGCACTTTCAAAATCAATAGTTCTTCAATAGTTCCTCAAACCAACAATACCACATATATTTTTATTTTGAAGAGAAAAAGTATGTCCAGGGCCGGGATTCGAACTCGGGTCTCCCACGAGTAGACGAGTAGAGCACGACGACGGAAACGTCGACCCGGGTTCGAACCCCGCCCTGGACACGCCTTTTTCTTCAAAATAAAAATATTTAAAAATTATAAAAATTAATAAAAAAATAAAATAAAATTTCTCTTATAGTTCTTAAAAAAATCTAGTGCTGAACTAAGATTCTTATGAACTTATATATACAGACAAATATATTTATAGGCCCATTTACTGTAATTATAATAAACTAAATGGAAAAATGTGTCTAAATAAAAGGTGGTGTGTTAGTAATAAATACCAGTCGAAAGGCAACAGAGGCTCCTTCAGATCTCCTAATCAAGATTTATCTCTAAGTAGCCCAACAGATGCTGCCTCTTAAATCTAGCTCTATCGAGGGGATTTTTAAATAATAGACAGTAAGATTAATTTTATTGCCTTAATCATCTCAAATATTAAACAAAAATATAAGTAATTAACAATAATGTAATCCAATAATACAATATTGCTATCCTAAACGGTTTCCTTTAATTAACACGTTTAAAAATTCTTTAACAACAATATTACTAATATCAACAATATTACTCCTACAAAAGGGCTATTTGAAAGTTCCACATGAGTAAACAAAAAATCTGGGTATTGAAAGTCTTTTATTAACCACTATTTTTTTTTTAAATCCTTGAAACTTTGATTATTCCCATCAAACATAAAGTTCAAGTATGATACCTACAACTCGAAATATGATTTTTTAAAAAACAAAATGTTGAAAATGGCACAAAGAGTCAAGCAATACAATTGTAACTAATAAATGTCAATTTTTGAGTAATGTCGTTGTTGTTTTGAAGGAGCGATATATTTTTATATAAATTGTAATGCAACATTAAATAAACCTGTATTTCTTCTTCTTCCTTTAACTCCTGTGTGCCGTTAAGCGTGGGATTGCAGCCTTAGTCCGCTCAGCTTACCGGCCTCGGTCCCATACAAGTCTTCGCAACTCCGGGATGGTAAGTACATCCCAGTTTTCCAATATTTCTATGTCAACCCCGAAGACGTCTGCCCTTCGGCTTGGAAGACGGCTTCCAATATCAACTCAACCTTTCGGATATCATCCATTGTGTAGACGGGACCATACCATTTTAATTGCCGCTCTTCCAGGACATCCGAATCATGTCATTTCAGAAGCAGTCTCTCTTGGTTTTTGCCCAAAATACCAAATCTTGCTTACTGGCTTACTATCGACGGTTATCCAGCTTTCTGTTTCATATAGCAGTACTAGAGGGAACAACGATTTATACAGTCAAATCAAGGTTACGTTAAGCCTCTCTACTCATTTCCTGATTACCTATCATTGCTTTTGATATCTGGTAGTATAGTCCCATTGGCTTAATCACCCTTCCTTTCCCATTTTGTCTTCTTCGATTATAACTATTCCTAAATACATACACACATTTGTAGTTTCTTAGGACTCGCCATCATCTAAAATTTCGGTCTCTAGACTATCTATTCCAACGTACCTGATCTTGCTTTTAGTCGGATTACTGAGCAACCCAATCAATTGGAATTCTTCAAGGCATTCAGTCAATGACCTGTATTTCGAAAGATAGTAATTCTTAACTATAGCAACTTGAAGAGAACAATGACTTTTCATCAGTCAAAAAGAGGTGTTAGGCATTATATAAAAAAAATACTTAGAATTTATTCTAAGTAATTAGCTGTTATTCAGTTTCTGATGACTTACATGACTTACTTAATAAATATTTTGGAAGAGAAAATGATACAGATGAAGATAAAAAATATCTTTTTGATTAGTTAGAAACTATTTCTTGGAAACACGCATTTCATCTTTTCACATTAAGTGACTGCAGGTGAAGAAGACCTGTAATTTGCGTCGAAACGTTGATTTCTGATAGACAGTTCCTCACTATTCAAGTATTTATTTTTGACATTCACCTGAATCATTTTCTCCTCCTTCCCAATTTTAATTATTGTTAGTTGATCAAGAACATTTGCTTAATTTTCGTCTAGTTTGATAAGGGTCGACTCAGCCTGGAATGGTTTGGATTGAGGATATGCCCTTGGAAATATACATCGACTGCACATCCTCGTAGCCCTAAAGAATTAGCAAGTTAAGACGAAGAGGCAGATTGCTGTAATCTTCTCTATCGCGGCTCACTATCGAACATTATCCGGAAACCGGTTTTGCTAATTTCTGACATCATGAAGCGCGCCGATATATTGTGCTGAGAAGTAGGTGCTTGTAGCGGCACGTCAGAGTGGGGATGTTGATCCTTGAATTGTCTTATTAGAATTTTCATAGAGAAACACAATTAGCTTTCTTTGTCTTTGCTATACGCAAGAGAAATAGATTATGTGTATGTGTGTGTGTGTGAGAGAGAGAGAAAGAGAGAGAGAGTGAGAGAGAGAGAGAGAGAGAGAGAGAGAGAGAGAGAGAGAGAGAGAGAGAGAGAGAGAGAGAGAGAGAGAGAGAGAGAGAGAGAGAGAGAGAGAGAGAGAGAGAGAGAGAGAGAGAGAGAGCGAGAGAGCGAGAAGGGGGGGTTGAGGGGGGAGGTATTATGATAGGTAATAATAACATTCTTCAAACATGTGTTTAACTGTTACGATGGCGTTATAATATTGGCATGAGAGGGAGATGGTAGTTATTTGTAACTTATGAATGAGTAAGCCCAATGTGAGCCAAGTTTGAAACGTAGATAGATTCCTTTTTCGTTTCGGAAAATCAAAACACTAAGAAATGCATTGATTCCATGTTGGAATCTTAGGTATTCTGTGATAACATAGACATAATCATAGGCATAATAAAACAAATTAAAAATCTGTGTACCACTTTTCTTCTAATCTTACGTCGCTCTTGTAGTCATCATTCTTATCCTTCAACAACTTTCTTAAGTGCACAATGATATCTGGTAAACAGTTTTTATTATTACTATTTTCTTTTTTAACCATAACCGAATCTTAATTTTCGTGATAATACAAAGGAAGGTGAGTATTATGATCAGTTTGTCCAGTAACGTTATATTTTTTCTAACATACCTTAACACTTAACAGTACCTTGAGTTCAACAAACATACTTTCGGCCATTGACCTTTTTTTTTCTTTTATTTTAGAGTTTCAACTCGTGAAGCCCCTGTAATCGGGCTCATCGAGCACAAAAAACAAGAAAAAAATAACGAATTTTTCAATTGAGTGTAACGCAATACCTTCTAACTATTTTTAGGCAACTTCGTCAAAGTTATACAACCGTACAATAAAGCCGAAAAAAAATTCGTGACGGAGAATAAATATATTTGAGTAAAATTAAATAGTGTATAAAGGGTGAAAAGCGGTTGCTTATTAAAAAAAATTTAAATAGGAATTTTAAAGTTAAAACTTTTTGGCTTGATTATATTTCCTCGCATTGAGTAATCTCCCCTCTTTTGTAATGATATAAAAGTTGATTAATCTGAGTAGAGTAATCAGCTATACCACTACAACCCATGAGGTTTTAGAGCATTGTAGAGACTACTGTTTTTAGGACTATAGTAGATCTTGTTTTGTCTGAGTTCACGCTCAGTTCCCCATGTATTTTAATTCAAGGTATCCATTATACAGATGCTAATTGTGTTCCAGGAATGTCTGTAGATCCCACACTATACATCCTTGGCTGTTAATAGATTAAACAATGTATTTGCCATCGCCAGATTTTAACCCGTAGCCTTCAGCTTAGCAACTGAGCAATCTGAACTACCAAGCCCTATGAGGATAACAAAAAAATTAAATCGAATCTCTATTATCAAAGATACTGTGTATTGCATATGTTTCCATGGATTTAAAGTATTCACTTTATTTTTCTCAACTCGAAATGTACTCCCAGAACATTCCAAATACTAATTTGAAAATTACTTAATATAAATTACTAAAATTAAACATGAAAATCTTAATCAGAACAAAATAAGATAAAGAAAACAAATTTTATAAGAAGTGAGGAAAGTATGAGTGGACAGGCCAACATATTAATTATTATAATATTAATGATTGATTATCTATAAATATTTGTTCACTGCCCATTTTTATATGAATGGATTCTTTTACCACAACTTATTATTGCTCTTATCCACCTCAAACATCTCCAAGTGAAGAATATTTATCCAGATTTTCACAAGATGTTTGAGTACACTCTTAATTCATATATTGCGTGATTTCTCGGTAATAGTACTTCACCCATCGGAAATGATGCTCCAATATTCTTATTTAGTTTTAACTTAAAGGATTTCATGAGTGTTTAATAAATAAAACACTTGTCTTTTATGTTTATTAAATATATCTTTAAGAGAACAATGACATAACGCAAAACTTGGCATTTGATTAAGCCTTCAGTAATAGTTATATTGGTTGACACTTTTTAATTCAAGAACGACAAAGCTGGATTTTGATAACAAGAGGATGGTTCGGGTACATATCTTTCAAACCTTTTAAGGAGCTTAGCATATCTGACAATATGACTATTGTCTTCTCAGTCAACGAAAAGCAGTAATATAGGGCTTAAGATATCGCGTGGAGTTCAACAGTAAAAACAGAAGCTAGTTTATGTAGCTTAAACTTTTGGGTTGAGTTGCGAGTTGCAAAAGACGAATTTGTATCTTGTTTGAAACTGAAGTTATAATATATAGGCATAATGACATAATTGTCATAAAAGTTAAAATTGTCAGCTTATCAATATCATCATTGCAATAGGAATGCTTTCCTTTACGAATACTCAATTTTTTTTTAGCTCACTTGGAATTTTCGTATAGCTCTACTTAAATATTAAAATAGGCATAAATAGGTTTTTTGAGTTATGACATTGTTTTTTTGAAGGAACTACGTGAATTTTTTTTTGAGATGTGTGAATGCCGGCCGCATTTTTATCTTTTACAACTTGTACTATTTTTAGCTTATATTGGAAGAAAAGTTTGCAAATACTCCTCACTAAAATTATGTTCATTAAATGTTGAATTAATAAATATTTTTGCTATAAATAAATTTTATTTTTTAGATAACGTTAAGAGCATCCCAAGAAGAGAGAGCGCGAGCTTAGTAGTCCCAAAACGGACCGACTTCAACCCTTCAGTACTTCGCGTACGGTATGTATTATTATTAATAAATTAAAATATTTTTTAAATTATTTATTTATTACAGAAGATAATTTCTAGCACATAATGATTTAAACAATATGTTGATTATTGAAGATAACCCTTCATTCAAGTTTTTTTTTATCAGTAAAACTTATTAATAATTAGAAAAAAAAAACTTAAACAACATTTAAATGTTTTTTCCATTTAATTGATAACGAATTGTTTAATTAAATGTAAAGAGCTTCAAATAACATGAGTTTAGAGGTTATTCATTTTAGAGGGTAATACTTATGCTTGTTTTTTTTTTACAAAATTCTGTCTATTGTTGTATTTCGTACCAATAATTTATTTTCAATCAATAATTTTAAGTTCATTGACCATATCGGCTATCTACGATTGCATGTATATATCTATCATTAATATAAATTTATAGTTTCAATAATACTTCTTTGTTTGCTTGGATGTTTGACTTGACCATCTATGTTGAGCATTGTGCCTGTCAGTGGGTTATTTATTTAATCTGTATTTATATTAAATATATTGAATATTGTATAAATATAAATATATATTATAAATATGTAAATATAAGAGAAAGATTTGAAGTTGGTATATCGGTTTACTGAATTCCACAGTATAACTGATCGAACATCAAAGACATTTTCCATATCAATATCCATTTTTTTACTATAGGAAATATAATATTAATATAAATTAGTTGATAATGCTTCTAATTTCATTGGGCGGATTTACATTAGAAAAGCAAACAGAAAATACAAATTAACTCCATATATTTTATGGAAAGTTAAAGAGCAATATAACAAAAATGATATTTTTAACTGATAAAAAATTATCATTTTGATGAAACAAAACCTTTCTTTTAAGTTAATGAAGGAGCTTCATGAAAATCTCTGAGCGTTAATGCATCCAATATCAGCCATGTTTTTTTTGTTTGTTTTTTTAGAGTTTTTAAAATCATTATCTTCAGTATAAATAACTTTTAACTCAACAAAAATTGCTCGCTATTGTTGGATATAGTTATCGTGTATTGGCGTACTATATTATTTGGTTTTCCTTTTATAACATGTTTTCATTTTTAAACTATAAATTAAAATATTTTTAAACTGCTAAATAAATTGTAATAATGTACTAAAATATAATAAAAACTCGTAAGTGTTGGGATTTGTAGTAAATGTGGGGCAACGTACTTACTGAAGGACACTGCAGGAGGCCACGTGCATCAGATGGGTTCATTGACTAATTCTACCAATATCTAATTTGTATTTCTTTAATGAACATAAATAGTATCGTAATTATTTAATTTTTTAAAAAAGCAGAATAGTCTAGTATTAAAAACGAACAATAAAACTTAACTTACTTAACAAAAATTTATGTAATATATGAAATGATTCCTTATTTTAACACCGCTTCGCTTAAATTCGTTACGTGATATGGATTTTACAAGACTTAATTTTAATTATTTTTATTATTTAAAGGCTATTCCTAGATGAAAAAGGATTTTTATGGAAGTTTAAATACAGATACCACTTTTTAATTTCCCTACCTCTTTTATGATAAACAAAACATAACTTATTATTTTGATATATCTAAATTCACTGAATAATAAAAAACAAAACAAATAATGTCATAGTAAACTTATTCAATTTTAAGATGCGGGTAATTAAATCTGACAGGTTAATTATTTAGAAATGATTTTCCTGTTTACACCATATTAGTCTGGCATTAATATAGTAGTAAAAATTCTAATTATCACTTAGTGCTACATTAAATGTGCATTAGCTCATTATTTTGTTCTCATTATGTCTCTAATTATATTTTATAGTGATTATTTTTTTTTCGTCTTGCTTTTCCTCTTTTTTCCTAATTATTATTTCTTCCTTTTTATGACCATTTATTATTGTATGAGTATTATTATAAAACACTATGATAGGAACATTACGTAGTTAAATAAATAAATTTGATACGACAATTTGCTAAAAATGTTTTTAATTTTTACATCATCTTACTTTGACAGTACTATTATTAATCAATAGTAATTATTAAATATTTTTAGTAATAACACTAATAATTATTACGTTGCGCTATATTAATTGTGCATTCCCTCATAATTTTATTCTTTTATGTTACTAATTATATTTTATAGTGCTTATTTAATTATCTTCTTTTCGTCATGGTTTTTATTCTCCTCTTTTTTTTTTCTCTACTCAATCATTCTTTCTTCCTTAATGACTCTATTTATTACTCTATAACTCAAAAACTGTAATAATATGGGGTATATATTACTTGATTACAGCTTATATTAGATTATATTAGGTTAAGTGCCTTTGAATGAATGGTGCCCACCTTAAAACATGATATCATTTATGCTTATACATAGATACACATGAATGTGCATATTAATGTACTCATATAAAGGTCTGTATATTTTTTAAATTTTAAATGCGAGTACTTGAGGCTTGAAATCTTCTCTGATTGTTAAGCCTTTTCATACTTAAGGCGTCTGCTACAAGATGATTAGTGTCTCCTATAGCTGATAAGAAATCAGGATTTATGGGGACCCTTTTTAGTTATAACAGAATTGTTATAGTAAGAAGCATTGATAAGGGCTATCTGGATGACAGGAACAATGTTTCTTCCTTGAATAGAACAGAAGAAAAATAAGAACAGACGTATCCTATTTCTTCTAAATAGATAGCATAAGTATTGTAAGACGTCAATGAACATTATCTGTAGAGTTTTGAAGACAGACATCGCCTATAACTCTGGAATATGAATGTTATCTGCTTTCTTTTATGTATAAATCGATAAAAATTAAATACATTATTGACTCTACTAATGTTTGTAACGAATTTCGTATTTCAGTAAAACTAAAATTCAAGATTTTATAAGTATTGGTCAACGGCCTTGGTAGCTTAAATGGTAGAATGCTGTCACGGAAAGACAAAGGTTCCGGGTTCGAATCCCGGCCGAGGGCCTATCTTTTCTCTTTAAAAATAAAATTCAAGAAGTTTTTGAATCTACCAACAGCTGAGGCTTAAATTTTCTTTTAAACAATACTTTTAAAATAAATAAATATTACACATGACATATAATATATTACTTTGTTGATACAGATGCCCCTCGAACCCTCAGCCCACCTACCCGACAATCACAGACCATTCTTACCAATCCGACTTGTTCCCGTACAAAGAGAACAATGTAGAGCAAGAACGTAAAAAAAGGCATATCAATAACAATACGGTAAGTATAATTCTACTAATATTATAAATGCGAAAGTTTGTATGTTTGTCTCTCTTTCACGCAAACACTACTGAACGGATTTGGATGAAACTTTACAGTAATATAGGTTATACATCAGAATAACACATAGGCTATAACAAATAAATTATAGTGTTAATATATTATAATATAATAAGTTAATATATTATATTATAATGTTAATGAATATTTAATAATAATAAATTATATTATTATAATATATCATGATAAATTAATCTGTTAATAGCCATAATTGGAACCTAATGTGGCTCACCTAGGCTCTGTGGTTATCTTAGGTTAAAGTAGTTACTCATTATTAAGGGAAAAACCCATCTGGAAGAAATCACTTCCCAGCATAACCATTGTCTTAGGAACAGTACTGTCTCTACCATGTATTGAACAAAAGACCTTTCATGCATTAGTTCAATAGTGGTAGCGGTACAGGCATTTTTTTAATGGTCTTCAATACTATTCATATCATAGATTTTTAAATGTCTCTAGAATAGACTGAATTTAACGATGTGCCATACATTTGCCTTTTAAATCATTAAAATTATACATGTAAGTATACCCTATAAGCAGTTATGATAGAAATGAGTTGCTGTTGATCGTTAAGCGTCATTTCTAATCACCGTAATTCAATTTCAAATTGAAATTATTACTGATAAGTAGCACCAATAATTTTAATTGGTGAATGTAATTGACAGGTTTGTATGCACATTTAACGAAAGCTTCCTATTCTATTCATTTATTAGCAAATATAAGAGATCAATCTGTACTCCATTTCCTTTTTCTCGTTCCTAAGCAATGCCTTAAATCTTCCAAGGTCATATAAGGGGACAATATTGGAAGGGAAGGGAATTTTTAGACCTTCAGTCTATGTCTTCTGAGACTTTTTTCAGTTCACATTCCTTAAGTGTATGGATTGTCCTTGCGATTAGTATGAAAAGATGTTGGATACCGGAATACATTAACTGTAAAAAAAAACACAATAAATAATAATAGTAATATGTGTTCATGCATTTTTAATTCTGCTAGTAGAAACCTCAAGATCAACCTCAGTAACTGAGGTTAACTGAACAATCACAATTTACAGGCTTTTTAAAAAGAAAAAAAGCATACCATTACAGTTCAAGAAGGATGTTAGGTTCAGTACATCAAAACATGTACCGCTTCTAAGTCGGCGGTTGTGCAAAGGGATAATTTGGCCTAATATTACGTTCAATATCAACATTTTCCCTTAATTAAGAGTATTCATAGTACAGACGATAGCGTCCAGATTCTTCCGAGTTGATTATCTGCTCTTAACGGAATAAATAAATTATCTGTTGCAGCCGGTCTTGTATCCATTAACCTAGCAGTTTATGTTACGAGCTACCACGCCCTCCGTCTAGTTAGCTATTAGATCTGTAAATAATCGTTATAGTTAACTTCACTGAAGACTTGCCTTTTTTTAAAAGAATGATTACATGTAGAACATCTATGCATCCATTGGATATCGCTGTTCATCAAATGATAGCCAGACTTTACTCTTACAGGGACAACAGAATCCTGCAACGGCGTACCCTAGGCAGCTGGAAGAGAGCAGGGGAGGGCAAGGCTCGATGTGCAACAATGTAGCGCCGCAGAAAGCTACGGCTAAAGGTGAATATAATCAGCTTAGTGTTGAGTTATTGTGAAGTGTTCAAGCATAACATTGCAGGTGTTGCAGTGACAGGGAACCAGCGCATGCAGCGGCCAAAGGAACCCCACCAGGAGTTACAGCAGCAGCCCCACCAGGAGCCAGAGCAGCCAGAACAGCATCTACTCCCGCCCTACAAGCGTTCAAAGCAACCACAAACGCCACTGTACCAACTACCACCCTACAAACGGTCACAACAACCACACCAGCAATCACAATCGTCCTACCAGCATCCACAGCTGTCACAGCAACCCTATCAGCAGCCACAACATCCCTACCAGCAACCACATCAATCCTACCAGCAGTCACAATCGTCACAGCAATCCTACCAGCAGCCACAACTATCACAGCAGCCACAACAGCCTTACCAGCAGTCTCAGCAATCCTACCAGCAGCCGCTGCATCCGCAACAGCCTTACCAGCAGCCACAGCAATCTTACCAGCAGCCTCAAGTGCCCTACCAGCAGCCACACCAATCCTTCCAGCAGCCACAGCATCCACAACAGCCCTACCAGCAGGCACAATTGTCACAGGAATCCTACCAGCAGCCACGTCCGTTACAGCAACCCTATCAGCAGGCACAACAGCCCTACCTGCAGTCCGTCCACATCAGCCAGCAAAAGTACCATTCTCAGCCAATCCTCCACAGTAGTGATTTCCCAGAGCTACCACACAGAGGTATGTACGCTTATTCTATGATATTTTAATCATTTGGGACTCAATTATCAACTCAAGGTTTTCTTTGATAATAAGGTCTCATATTTCTGCGCATTTTCAAGTCAAGACCTGATTTGGGATTGGTCAGAGAATTGTTCTGCTTTGCAATGCATTTTTTACCATCTTAGATTGGATTTCATCACTTCCTTTATGGCATCCTAAGGACTACCTTTCTAAACATATATTACAATTCCACAAGCTGGTGGAAAACATAGTTGCCTCGAGTCCAGGCTAAAAGGCAGTGTCGGCCAAACATGATAAGGCAATTCATGAATATTCTCTAGTCAGAATCTAAATAATAAATCTAAATCCATAAGGACTTGTTTGGAATGCTAGGCCTATTAAATCTCAACCTAGAAGCTCCTGCCAGAACACCCACTTTTAACACGATTACTTTTAATAAGATATACCTGCAGCCTCGGTGAATAAGTGGTTATGTAGAATTTAACCCGGATAGAAGAGGAATTGTATCATTCTCATAGTTTTGGGCTTAAAATGGTGTTATAATATGAGCACTCGCTGACTCACTAAAAGTCCTTGCAGGATCCTCTGAAATCTCCAGCGAGGCTCTTCTAATTTCCTAACCCCATCCTTCTTAAACCAGGTCCCAACTCATCCATAGCATGCTTAATGGTAAGCAACAACTCTAAGCCACTTATGCTATAAGAATCACATGATTTCGCTTCCCTCAGGACAAATAACTTATTTTTGAAAAATTCGACCTAACCACTTATTCACCGAGGCTGCATATATCAAACGATAATCATATCACTAGTGTTATAAGGTTGGCTTGAAAAATTGTGATAGAATTCATTCATTATCTAATATTCGCCGTAAACGTTAAACTGTTCAATCTCTATGATTCATAAACTCACTAAACGTTCAACTCAACACCATCAGTTTCCATTCCCTTGCCTAAACGTTATATTGTACTAATCACCTTTACTCCACGAAAGGGTTAATTGGCGTTTCATGTCGTTTGATTAACGATCTTGTCAAATTTCCAAATCGTGCGCGCTTCTGAACAGATTAATGTATACCTTGCTAATGAAGCTGTGCGCAACTGGCGTCTTGATTGCATGTTGTCCGCAAATTATTAATTAACCAAATGCAAGTCTGGAGGTGTTCCAAAAATAATAATCTGTACAAGACATCACTCCTTATTGGATTAAATATCTGAATTCAATTTGATGTTATTGTTTTATTTTTTTTTGTAACATTTGGAGTAAAGTCAAAATGATTTGGAAGGAACGTAAAATGGGGTCAAGAGCCTCTAGAATGCCACGTACTCGTAAAAGATCCCGATCCTAACTATTCTTGGATAAACAAAATTTAGGACTCCAATGTACTCCACTGTAGTATCTTCCGAGCAGTATAATTTTAAATAAATAAACAAATAAAAGAAAATGAAATTATCCGACTATACATTATGCGGAATTATGGTATTTAAATAAAAATAATTTGAACAAAATACGCTTTCGATAATATTCTACAAAATCAGAGAAACCGACATTATTTATAATCTAGAACAAAAATTAAACAATTTTGATTTATGGGTCTTTAAACTTCCTGAACTTAATGAGATCAAGTTATAAATGATAAATAAGCTTTTATTTTTTAAAGTCCATTGTTCCATGTATTGATTATTTAAGAATTTGCATTTGGGTTCAGTTAGAACTATGGGCAAAGGTTGGTTTCTAATACTTAGGATTTAGTAAAGAGTGATAATTTTAATATTTTACACCGTGAAATTTTATTTTGATTATTAAAAGAATTTACGATCTTTCTTAAGTAACAATTTCACATAACTGCGATAAACCCATTATCTAGATATGATTGCAGCAAATTAATGTATTTTTTCATAAATATTTAATATAACATTTTTATTAATTTGGCAGTCATGGGTGGCCCATTTGATCTGTACTTTTGAGGGGCTCATCCAGTCTCTATAAAATAGGTACACTTAATTGGGGAAAAACCTGACAATTGAGGGTGGTCTCAGACTAATCATCTCTCAGACAAAAAACCATTAGCTTAGAAGCAGTACAATCTCTATCATGTACTGAAAGCTCTATCCTTAGGTTGTAGCGGCACAGGTTTCTTATTATTATATTCATCTCTTCTAAGGATTATGAAAAGTAAATCAAGTATGCTAGAAATTAAAATTAGATAAAATATAAAATAATGCTTTTCAATGTTAGAACTGAGAGAATATTGTTCATAAATATTTATCTGAATTGGAAATTTTATAGCTAAGAGTTATGAAAGATATCTTCAGAAATCCTTTGTTTCCAGGATCGACATTTAGCCTTGAAGTATTCTCGACATCAGCGAAGTTGCTCGTGACGCAAGCTTGAGCTATTAAGTGTCTAGTATAAACACGATGAAGGAGTACTTCACGCAGAATTATTTTCCAATTGAAACTAAACTTCATATTTAATTTAATGATTCCTATATTTTAACTTTTAATTTATGGATTCATGCTTATTTTATTTTATTTGTGCTCACTCAAATTAATGATATTTTTGGTCCCAGTTTTTTCTTGTTTTTCTCGACCTAATCCATAGAATAACGGTAAGTTAACACTAAAGTTCACATAAGCAGGCAGAGAAATCGTTTTGGTTCCTTATTTTGGTATTAGTTCCGCAGGTTGTCGCTTCGAGTTGAGTAACAGCAAGTTTCAACTTTTCATTCGGTTCCTTTTTAACATTCTCGAAAAAAAATAATCGTGAGTTTCAGTATGAAAAAATGAGTATTGTTATGGGAAATGTTTATTTTTCGATAATCATTTCACCAAGAAGTAAATATTTCAACTTACATTTCAAAGTATAAATGACATTTTAGTTTCTTTATATCTACCTAAAGGGTTCCCCAATTTCATTTTATTTTTTTATCACCCATATTCCTAGATGCCTACATATATTTTTATTCTGTACTATATTATTATTGATTGTTAGCCCTGAAGAAGACCTGCAATGTGGATTGAAACGTTGGATTTGAAATAAACAGATCATCTTACTAAAAATAATTTTGGAGAACGGAGATAGTTGGGGGGGGGGGTGCAGTCAAAAAAACACCAAATAAGTACTAGACTTATAATTAGTAAGTGCCGACGTTTCGACCTACAATGTAGGCCATCTTCGGGGCTATGAGAGAGAGAGATAATCAGAACAAAAAATATATAAAAACGTTACAGTAACAAGAATATAGAGACATGTAATGTAGAAAATAAAATAGTGACCGATATGAAAATTAAAGATAACGAATATTAAAATAGTGACAGATATAATAAAATTAAAGATAATGAACAGAAATTAAAACAGTGACAGATATAATAATTAAAGATAACGAATATAAAATAAAATACAGAAAATAAATGTACAAAAAGGATAAAAAAGTAAACATAATGTAAAGGGAAATAAAAATGAGGAGGTAAACATAAAGATACAAAATGAGAAGATTAACATATAAAAAAAGGTGTGGACTATGAAGGATTTAGAAAAAAACTAGTAAATTAAAGATATAAAATGTATGATAATGGACTTCTAGAGGTTACATAAGTAAATAGTATGAAACATAATAATACAAGAATAAGTAGAAAGAAATTAATAGGTATCTCGTATAATGACAGTTAGAAATGTAAAAAATTGCAACTATTTTATTTTCTACATTACACGTCTCCATATTCTTGTTACTGTAACGTTTTTATATATTTTCTGTTCTGATTATCTCTCTCTCTCATAGCCCTGAAGATGGCCTACATTGTAGGTCGAAACGTCGGCACTAACTAAATATAAGTCTAGTACTTATTTGGTGTTTTTTTTACTGCACCCCCCAACTATCTCCGTTCTCCATTTTATCATCCAGTCAACTATTTTCCTCTCATATAAAAATAATTTTTTTTGACCTCCACCCGTACTATTTTCTTCCTTATAAATGATTATAAACAAAATCATTTTATACTTCTTCTTCTTTTCCTTCCTCCTCGTCCCTTTCGGTGTGGAGGAGCTTCAACCCACCTCATCCATTCCTCTCTATCTTGTGTGATATTTGAGCAAATTTTTCCCCTTCTTTTCTCCCAACTTGCGGATATATTCATTGTAGGCAATCCTGGGTATTCCTCGAGGTCTGGAGCTAGGAGGTCTGGCCTCCATTATCTTCCGTGGGTCTCGGTCCTGACTCATCCTGCATACGTGTATATACACGTATACACGTGTCAGAACCATACAAATCTTATTCTGTATTTGTCTTTGTGGGCAGTACCCAGCTTGTTCATCCTCCAAGTCAACCTCTACTTCTCTCAGCCTCTACTGGAGGATCGACGTATACATTTTGTAGACTAAGAGAGGCATATCGGCATTAGCATATGTAGTCGCTTTGCTTCTCCCTCTTATAAATAGGAATAATAGCATTTATTTCCCAATCCTTTGGTACCCTCTTGTGGTCCTATACCTTCTGAAATAGGATCTGAAGAACTTTCACCATCTCCTGTCTTCAATTTTTAATCATTTCTGGTGAGATTTGGTCATATCCCGCAGCTTTGCCAGTCTTAATTTTTTCCATGGCTATTTCCACTTGCTCTTCCCAGATAGTATTATTTTCATTTTCTTGCATTTCCTCAGAACTGAATGGTCTCTGGCAGGTTTTCAGATAAAGCCATTTCAAAATGCCTTTTCTATCTATTAAGGATCTCTTCTGACTTGGTAGGTATCATTTCATACTCATTTCTATAATTAAACCCTTTTCCCCTACTAAGGCACACGAATAATTGTATTTTTGTAGAATACTGAAAACGAAACTAATAAAAAGTTAAAACATGTGACTCATCTCGAGCATTCGGAACTGAGACCATTTATTTAATGGAAATTACTCAATATCTCTAATCAGTACTAAATGTGTACTCATATTGTAATATAATTATGTAGTTGAAGTACTAAACTTGATTTCAAAATAGAATAATATCGGAGTACATAAACTAAAACCTCAGTACCTACTATGGTACAGTTAAATAAGCAGTTGTATAATTCATAAACCCTCATTTTTTTCTAACAAATCCAGAAGTAACTCGAAACATCTGTTTCCACTAGTTGTGTCTAAACAGAACAGTTTGGATTGAAAGGACAGTTTGATAGAAAATTGTATTACAACTATTTAAAACATAACGAAACAACCAACTATTGTAGTTGATAACGTAGTTTTTTTTATTATTGAATAGGTCTTCTGTTCTTGATGGATTGTTTTCGAACATTACAAATAAACTTGTTCTGCCTGATAATCAGGTGCAGAGGAAACTGAATTACGTCACATCCTATCATATGTTTATTCCACTACGAATAGTTTCGCATATTACTACGAACGTATAGTACTACGCTATATGAATATTCATTACAGTTTTAATATGTATAAAGTTCGATGTCTTATGAAGATGTGTGTAGTAAATGTACCATTTCCAAGTATATTTGAACCTTTTCCAAGGCAGCTGTAACCTTCTACAAATCAAATGCTACCCTTTCCAAGTCCCAAGCAACTCTTTCCAATTCAAATGCAACCCTTTCCAAATGAGTTGAAACCTTCTCCAAAGCAAAGATAACTCAACGCTTTACAACTCAACTGCCACCCTGGAAAATATTTTGAAAATTTACCATACTGGGAAATGGGTTAATTTATGGCTTCAGAACTCGCCAGGATAAAATCATCGCAACCCTTTTCTTCACCACTCTTGTTAGGAAAAAATGAGGGAAATAATTTATAAAAAACCAAATAGCTGATTTTTTGTTTCTGAGAAATTTTATTTTAAAA
This sequence comes from Arma custos, assembly GCA_037127475.1. NCBI lineage: Eukaryota > Metazoa > Arthropoda > Insecta > Hemiptera > Pentatomidae > Arma > Arma custos. The sequence continues at coordinate 45,669,435 of CM073762.1, read as the reverse complement.
AAAGTAAAAAAAAATTAATCTGAACTTAACAGCAGTATTTTCATAGTTTTGATAATAAAATAATAAACATAATAATATTCTTGTTCACAATATATTAAGGAAAAAATGTGAAATAAAAAGTTGATTTTTCTTCTCAAGAAGTAAATATTAAAAAGAAATGAAATAATGTAAACTGAACTGAACATTATCTCATTTAAAATCACGTTTAAAATTACGTTAAATTTTCAAAACATTTTCAAGGGTGACATTGAAATGGAAAGGATTTCAACTCATTTGGAAAGGGTTAGATTTTAATTGGAAAGGGTTGCTTGTGACTTGGAAGGGTTAGCATTTGAATTGTAAAAGGTTACAGTTGACTTGGAAAAGGTTCAAATAGACTTGGAAATGCTATGTATAATACATATATATATATATATATATATATATATATATACATATAGAGAGAGAGAGAGAGAGAGAGCGAGAGAGGGATACATACATATGTAAGTATGTATATATATAGATTATAAGAAAAGTTTGTGATTCTATTGGCACATCTTCAGAAATAGGATCTGAAGAACTTTCACCATCTCCTGTCTTCAATTTTTAATCATTTCTGGTGAGATTTGGTCATATCCCGCAGCTTTGCCAGTCTTAATTTTTTCCATGGCTATTTCCACTTGCTCTTCCCAGATAGTATTATTTTCATTTTCTTGCATTTCCTCAGAACTGAATGGTCTCTGGCAGGTTTTCAGATAAAGCCATTTCAAAATGCCTTTTCTATCTATTAAGGATCTCTTCTGACTTGGTAGGTATCATTTCATACTCATTTCTATAATTAAACCCTTTTCCCCTACTAAGGCACACGAATAATTGTATTTTTGTAGAATACTGAAAACGAAACTAATAAAAAGTTAAAACATGTGACTCATCTCGAGCATTCGGAACTGAGACCATTTATTTAATGGAAATTACTCAATATCTCTAATCAGTACTAAATGTGTACTCATATTGTAATATAATTATGTAGTTGAAGTACTAAACTTGATTTCAAAATAGAATAATATCGGAGTACATAAACTAAAACCTCAGTACCTACTATGGTACAGTTAAATAAGCAGTTGTATAATTCATAAACCCTCATTTTTTTCTAACAAATCCAGAAGTAACTCGAAACATCTGTTTCCACTAGTTGTGTCTAAACAGAACAGTTTGGATTGAAAGGACAGTTTGATAGAAAATTGTATTACAACTATTTAAAACATAACGAAACAACCAACTATTGTAGTTGATAACGTAGTTTTTTTTATTATTGAATAGGTCTTCTGTTCTTGATGGATTGTTTTCGAACATTACAAATAAACTTGTTCTGCCTGATAATCAGGTGCAGAGGAAACTGAATTACGTCACATCCTATCATATGTTTATTCCACTACGAATAGTTTCGCATATTACTACGAACGTATAGTACTACGCTATATGAATATTCATTACAGTTTTAATATGTATAAAGTTCGATGTCTTATGAAGATGTGTGTAGTAAATGTACCATTTCCAAGTATATTTGAACCTTTTCCAAGGCAGCTGTAACCTTCTACAAATCAAATGCTACCCTTTCCAAGTCCCAAGCAACTCTTTCCAATTCAAATGCAACCCTTTCCAAATGAGTTGAAACCTTCTCCAAAGCAAAGATAACTCAACGCTTTACAACTCAACTGCCACCCTGGAAAATATTTTGAAAATTTACCATACTGGGAAATGGGTTAATTTATGGCTTCAGAACTCGCCAGGATAAAATCATCGCAACCCTTTTCTTCACCACTCTTGTTAGGAAAAAATGAGGGAAATAATTTATAAAAAACCAAATAGCTGATTTTTTGTTTCTGAGAAATTTTATTTTAAAAAAAGTAAAAAAAAATTAATCTGAACTTAACAGCAGTATTTTCATAGTTTTGATAATAAAATAATAAACATAATAATATTCTTGTTCACAATATATTAAGGAAAAAATGTGAAATAAAAAGTTGATTTTTCTTCTCAAGAAGTAAATATTAAAAAGAAATGAAATAATGTAAACTGAACTGAACATTATCTCATTTAAAATCACGTTTAAAATTACGTTAAATTTTCAAAACATTTTCAAGGGTGACATTGAAATGGAAAGGATTTCAACTCATTTGGAAAGGGTTAGATTTTAATTGGAAAGGGTTGCTTGTGACTTGGAAGGGTTAGCATTTGAATTGTAAAAGGTTACAGTTGACTTGGAAAAGGTTCAAATAGACTTGGAAATGCTATGTATAATACATATATATATATATATATATATATATATATATATACATATAGAGAGAGAGAGAGAGAGAGAGCGAGAGAGGGATACATACATATGTAAGTATGTATATATATAGATTATAAGAAAAGTTTGTGATTCTATTGGCACATCTTCAGAAATAGGATCTGAAGAACTTTCACCATCTCCTGTCTTCAATTTTTAATCATTTCTGGTGAGATTTGGTCATATCCCGCAGCTTTGCCAGTCTTAATTTTTTCCATGGCTATTTCCACTTGCTCTTCCCAGATAGTATTATTTTCATTTTCTTGCATTTCCTCAGAACTTAATGGTCTCTGGCAGGTTTTCAGATAAAGCCATTTCAAAATGCCTTTTCTATCTATTAAGGATCTCTTCTGACTTGGTAGGTATCATTTCATACTCATTTCTATAATTAAACCCTTTTCCCCTACTAAGGCACACGAATAATTGTATTTTTGTAGAATACTGAAAACGAAACTAATAAAAAGTTAAAACATGTGACTCATCTCGAGCATTCGGAACTGAGACCATTTATTTAATGGAAATTACTCAATATCTCTAATCAGTACTAAATGTGTACTCATATTGTAATATAATTATGTAGTTGAAGTACTAAACTTGATTTCAAAATAGAATAATATCGGAGTACATAAACTAAAACCTCAGTACCTACTATGGTACAGTTAAATAAGCAGTTGTATAATTCATAAACCCTCATTTTTTTCTAACAAATCCAGAAGTAACTCGAAACATCTGTTTCCACTAGTTGTGTCTAAACAGAACAGTTTGGATTGAAAGGACAGTTTGATAGAAAATTGTATTACAACTATTTAAAACATAACGAAACAACCAACTATTGTAGTTGATAACGTAGTTTTTTTTATTATTGAATAGGTCTTCTGTTCTTGATGGATTGTTTTCGAACATTACAAATAAACTTGTTCTGCCTGATAATCAGGTGCAGAGGAAACTGAATTACGTCACATCCTATCATATGTTTATTCCACTACGAATAGTTTCGCATATTACTACGAACGTATAGTACTACGCTATATGAATATTCATTACAGTTTTAATATGTATAAAGTTCGATGTCTTATGAAGATGTGTGTAGTAAATGTACCATTTCCAAGTATATTTGAACCTTTTCCAAGGCAGCTGTAACCTTCTACAAATCAAATGCTACCCTTTCCAAGTCCCAAGCAACTCTTTCCAATTCAAATGCAACCCTTTCCAAATGAGTTGAAACCTTCTCCAAAGCAAAGATAACTCAACGCTTTACAACTCAACTGCCACCCTGGAAAATATTTTGAAAATTTACCATACTGGGAAATGGGTTAATTTATGGCTTCAGAACTCGCCAGGATAAAATCATCGCAACCCTTTTCTTCACCACTCTTGTTAGGAAAAAATGAGGGAAATAATTTATAAAAAACCAAATAGCTGATTTTTTGTTTCTGAGAAATTTTATTTTAAAAAAAGTAAAAAAAAATTAATCTGAACTTAACAGCAGTATTTTCATAGTTTTGATAATAAAATAATAAACATAATAATATTCTTGTTCACAATATATTAAGGAAAAAATGTGAAATAAAAAGTTGATTTTTCTTCTCAAGAAGTAAATATTAAAAAGAAATGAAATAATGTAAACTGAACTGAACATTATCTCATTTAAAATCACGTTTAAAATTACGTTAAATTTTCAAAACATTTTCAAGGGTGACATTGAAATGGAAAGGATTTCAACTCATTTGGAAAGGGTTAGATTTTAATTGGAAAGGGTTGCTTGTGACTTGGAAGGGTTAGCATTTGAATTGTAAAAGGTTACAGTTGACTTGGAAAAGGTTCAAATAGACTTGGAAATGCTATGTATAATACATATATATATATATATATATATATATATATATATATATATACATATAGAGAGAGAGAGAGAGAGAGAGCGAGAGAGGGATACATACATATGTAAGTATGTATATATATAGATTATAAGAAAAGTTTGTGATTCTATTGGCACATCTTCAGAAATAGGATCTGAAGAACTTTCACCATCTCCTGTCTTCAATTTTTAATCATTTCTGGTGAGATTTGGTCATATCCCGCAGCTTTGCCAGTCTTAATTTTTTCCATGGCTATTTCCACTTGCTCTTCCCAGATAGTATTATTTTCATTTTCTTGCATTTCCTCAGAACTGAATGGTCTCTGGCAGGTTTTCAGATAAAGCCATTTCAAAATGCCTTTTCTATCTATTAAGGATCTCTTCTGACTTGGTAGGTATCATTTCATACTCATTTCTATAATTAAACCCTTTTCCCCTACTAAGGCACACGAATAATTGTATTTTTGTAGAATACTGAAAACGAAACTAATAAAAAGTTAAAACATGTGACTCATCTCGAGCATTCGGAACTGAGACCATTTATTTAATGGAAATTACTCAATATCTCTAATCAGTACTAAATGTGTACTCATATTGTAATATAATTATGTAGTTGAAGTACTAAACTTGATTTCAAAATAGAATAATATCGGAGTACATAAACTAAAACCTCAGTACCTACTATGGTACAGTTAAATAAGCAGTTGTATAATTCATAAACCCTCATTTTTTTCTAACAAATCCAGAAGTAACTCGAAACATCTGTTTCCACTAGTTGTGTCTAAACAGAACAGTTTGGATTGAAAGGACAGTTTGATAGAAAATTGTATTACAACTATTTAAAACATAACGAAACAACCAACTATTGTAGTTGATAACGTAGTTTTTTTTATTATTGAATAGGTCTTCTGTTCTTGATGGATTGTTTTCGAACATTACAAATAAACTTGTTCTGCCTGATAATCAGGTGCAGAGGAAACTGAATTACGTCACATCCTATCATATGTTTATTCCACTACGAATAGTTTCGCATATTACTACGAACGTATAGTACTACGCTATATGAATATTCATTACAGTTTTAATATGTATAAAGTTCGATGTCTTATGAAGATGTGTGTAGTAAATGTACCATTTCCAAGTATATTTGAACCTTTTCCAAGGCAGCTGTAACCTTCTACAAATCAAATGCTACCCTTTCCAAGTCCCAAGCAACTCTTTCCAATTCAAATGCAACCCTTTCCAAATGAGTTGAAACCTTCTCCAAAGCAAAGATAACTCAACGCTTTACAACTCAACTGCCACCCTGGAAAATATTTTGAAAATTTACCATACTGGGAAATGGGTTAATTTATGGCTTCAGAACTCGCCAGGATAAAATCATCGCAACCCTTTTCTTCACCACTCTTGTTAGGAAAAAATGAGGGAAATAATTTATAAAAAACCAAATAGCTGATTTTTTGTTTCTGAGAAATTTTATTTTAAAAAAAGTAAAAAAAAATTAATCTGAACTTAACAGCAGTATTTTCATAGTTTTGATAATAAAATAATAAACATAATAATATTCTTGTTCACAATATATTAAGGAAAAAATGTGAAATAAAAAGTTGATTTTTCTTCTCAAGAAGTAAATATTAAAAAGAAATGAAATAATGTAAACTGAACTGAACATTATCTCATTTAAAATCACGTTTAAAATTACGTTAAATTTTCAAAACATTTTCAAGGGTGACATTGAAATGGAAAGGATTTCAACTCATTTGGAAAGGGTTAGATTTTAATTGGAAAGGGTTGCTTGTGACTTGGAAGGGTTAGCATTTGAATTGTAAAAGGTTACAGTTGACTTGGAAAAGGTTCAAATAGACTTGGAAATGCTATGTATAATACATATATATATATATATATATATATATATATACATATAGAGAGAGAGAGAGAGAGAGAGCGAGAGAGGGATACATACATATGTAAGTATGTATATATATAGATTATAAGAAAAGTTTGTGATTCTATTGGCACATCTTCAGAAATAGGATCTGAAGAACTTTCACCATCTCCTGTCTTCAATTTTTAATCATTTCTGGTGAGATTTGGTCATATCCCGCAGCTTTGCCAGTCTTAATTTTTTCCATGGCTATTTCCACTTGCTCTTCCCAGATAGTATTATTTTCATTTTCTTGCATTTCCTCAGAACTTAATGGTCTCTGGCAGGTTTTCAGATAAAGCCATTTCAAAATGCCTTTTCTATCTATTAAGGATCTCTTCTGACTTGGTAGGTATCATTTCATACTCATTTCTATAATTAAACCCTTTTCCCCTACTAAGGCACACGAATAATTGTATTTTTGTAGAATACTGAAAACGAAACTAATAAAAAGTTAAAACATGTGACTCATCTCGAGCATTCGGAACTGAGACCATTTATTTAATGGAAATTACTCAATATCTCTAATCAGTACTAAATGTGTACTCATATTGTAATATAATTATGTAGTTGAAGTACTAAACTTGATTTCAAAATAGAATAATATCGGAGTACATAAACTAAAACCTCAGTACCTACTATGGTACAGTTAAATAAGCAGTTGTATAATTCATAAACCCTCATTTTTTTCTAACAAATCCAGAAGTAACTCGAAACATCTGTTTCCACTAGTTGTGTCTAAACAGAACAGTTTGGATTGAAAGGACAGTTTGATAGAAAATTGTATTACAACTATTTAAAACATAACGAAACAACCAACTATTGTAGTTGATAACGTAGTTTTTTTTATTATTGAATAGGTCTTCTGTTCTTGATGGATTGTTTTCGAACATTACAAATAAACTTGTTCTGCCTGATAATCAGGTGCAGAGGAAACTGAATTACGTCACATCCTATCATATGTTTATTCCACTACGAATAGTTTCGCATATTACTACGAACGTATAGTACTACGCTATATGAATATTCATTACAGTTTTAATATGTATAAAGTTCGATGTCTTATGAAGATGTGTGTAGTAAATGTACCATTTCCAAGTATATTTGAACCTTTTCCAAGGCAGCTGTAACCTTCTACAAATCAAATGCTACCCTTTCCAAGTCCCAAGCAACTCTTTCCAATTCAAATGCAACCCTTTCCAAATGAGTTGAAACCTTCTCCAAAGCAAAGATAACTCAACGCTTTACAACTCAACTGCCACCCTGGAAAATATTTTGAAAATTTACCATACTGGGAAATGGGTTAATTTATGGCTTCAGAACTCGCCAGGATAAAATCATCGCAACCCTTTTCTTCACCACTCTTGTTAGGAAAAAATGAGGGAAATAATTTATAAAAAACCAAATAGCTGATTTTTTGTTTCTGAGAAATTTTATTTTAAAAAAAGTAAAAAAAAATTAATCTGAACTTAACAGCAGTATTTTCATAGTTTTGATAATAAAATAATAAACATAATAATATTCTTGTTCACAATATATTAAGGAAAAAATGTGAAATAAAAAGTTGATTTTTCTTCTCAAGAAGTAAATATTAAAAAGAAATGAAATAATGTAAACTGAACTGAACATTATCTCATTTAAAATCACGTTTAAAATTACGTTAAATTTTCAAAACATTTTCAAGGGTGACATTGAAATGGAAAGGATTTCAACTCATTTGGAAAGGGTTAGATTTTAATTGGAAAGGGTTGCTTGTGACTTGGAAGGGTTAGCATTTGAATTGTAAAAGGTTACAGTTGACTTGGAAAAGGTTCAAATAGACTTGGAAATGCTATGTATAATACATATATATATATATATATATATATATACATATAGAGAGAGAGAGAGAGAGAGAGCGAGAGAGGGATACATACATATGTAAGTATGTATATATATAGATTATAAGAAAAGTTTGTGATTCTATTGGCACATCTTCAGAAATAGGATCTGAAGAACTTTCACCATCTCCTGTCTTCAATTTTTAATCATTTCTGGTGAGATTTGGTCATATCCCGCAGCTTTGCCAGTCTTAATTTTTTCCATGGCTATTTCCACTTGCTCTTCCCAGATAGTATTATTTTCATTTTCTTGCATTTCCTCAGAACTGAATGGTCTCTGGCAGGTTTTCAGATAAAGCCATTTCAAAATGCCTTTTCTATCTATTAAGGATCTCTTCTGACTTGGTAGGTATCATTTCATACTCATTTCTATAATTAAACCCTTTTCCCCTACTAAGGCACACGAATAATTGTATTTTTGTAGAATACTGAAAACGAAACTAATAAAAAGTTAAAACATGTGACTCATCTCGAGCATTCGGAACTGAGACCATTTATTTAATGGAAATTACTCAATATCTCTAATCAGTACTAAATGTGTACTCATATTGTAATATAATTATGTAGTTGAAGTACTAAACTTGATTTCAAAATAGAATAATATCGGAGTACATAAACTAAAACCTCAGTACCTACTATGGTACAGTTAAATAAGCAGTTGTATAATTCATAAACCCTCATTTTTTTCATATATATATACATATAGAGAGAGAGAGAGAGAGAGAGCGAGAGAGGGATACATACATATGTAAGTATGTATATATATAGATTATAAGAAAAGTTTGTGATTCTATTGGCACATCTTCAGAACACGCGATGATTGCCGGGCGAAGAAATTAGGGAATTTCATAAAATCTAAGGCGAAAGGAGTTGGATGGTTTCAGGAACGGGATAAGGATACGGATGAAGTCGTATCCCGGAGGAGGAAATCATGAATAGAGGAGAATTTCGACGAATGGTGTAAAGCTACAAGGGTTTTAGGTTAGAGAGGAACTAAAATACGAATGGGACTCCTGTCAAAAGAACTGCAGAAGGCAGAGAGATAGGGGCTGAAGAGATACAGCCAGGGCATCAAAGCTGGTGAAGGAACAGGATCCAGGCACGGAAAATGTTATTGATTTTTAATTTGGGGTCCATACGAATAAAGGAAGATAACATTGCAGGGCTGGATTCGGAGGTAGTTTTTGTTGTCTAATAATATTAAATGATTAAACCGATCGGGGAGCCCAACATTACAAAACAAATAATTTATCCTTTTAGGCTTCCACGACCACTATTATTACAAAAGGCTTTGTTTATTTCTTCTGGTTTAGACCGTGTAGATAAAATTCTCGCCAACGTTTCGTCAACCATACTGCTGACTTCCTCATCTCAGCCCTGAGGAAGTCAGCAGCATGGTTGACGAAACGTTGGCGAGAAATTTATCTACACGGTCTAAACCAGAAGAAATAAACAAAGTCTTTTGAAATAATTTATCATTCAACGCTGTTTTTAACTCGACACTTAGAAAAACAAAGTAGTAGTCCAACTTACTACCCCTTTATTTTTTACCATCTCATTTTTTAATGAATATGCTATTAAATATTAAGAAACCCATAATTTGCCATCGGGACCAAAACCAGATAACTATAAATTTCCAAAATTGATTTTTCACATTTTTAGCGAGTCTAGTCGAGCAACGCTTTATGCTTCCAATACTTCAGGGAAAGAATCGGACTAAAATGTGAGAAATAAGACGGAAGAGTCTCGTGTAAGACAAAATCGCTTGAGCAAACCAGAGAAATATGCTGATAAGTCCATTTTTGTGATTTCGGAGTTATCCATCTTTGATCATGAATGCTTCAATTATTCAATTATATAAATGTATTATTAAATATTACCAAAAACTGGCATATGGTAATATTGACAAATTACTAAGGTCGAAGAATATAAATGTCAGACTGAATGCTCCAACCATTCCGCGAATTGCTACTAATCATCGCTGATGTGCTGTCAATCACTCCAAAAATTATCTCTTCCATCCAAGGCCGTAACGTTACTCTTCTTTTTTTAGCCGGCCTTTGGGGTTAGGGTGTTTATAATTAGACGTTTAACGATATGCAAATGTGAATGTTCGATCTGGGGCCGTAGAAGAAGTAATATTCCAACGAAAGGCAAGACCAAAACCACCTGGTATTAGTCTTTTTCGATACGTATTCACTTATGTTAAAAAAGTGAAAATGGTCAACACACTGGAATAAGGAAACTGAAAATATCTCTCCGAGCTCCTCGAGGTCTCTCCGTACTTCACTTAGGAAAGAACTTCTGATTCCTCAAGGATTTCAAGAAAGAGAAAAAAGAAAAACAGATTCGGACAGAGGAAAGAAAGCAAAAACACTGGGAATAGATATGGAAGCGAAGGAAAGAACAATTGAATCAAACGTAGTCCACAGAAGCTCAATAGTAAAAATAAAAAAAATAAAACCAGCGTATATACAATACAGCGTATATACATTTGTATAATATAGTATAGTGGTCGAGGGATATATACATTTATGCATTGCATTATAGTATAGTGATCGAGGGAATAGTGGTGAATTCGAGGGTTCGATGCCGATAGAATTATTGGCTTAGAAATCTCCATCTACAGTACTGTGCGAATTAATGCGAGGACAAGTGATAAATTAGAAAAAAATATTCTTTATTGAGGAAAAAATTCACAGAAACAATTAAATTAAGTTTTTTTAGAACAAGATGTGTGCTCTCTTAAGTGTTATAACTTCTTGGCATAGAATCAACAAGTTTTTTTACAGCTTTCTGATATTTGCGTGTCTCTAAACCATGTCCCTTTTCTGTTCACCTCAATCACTTCCCTTTTTTGCTTCAAAATCTTATTAACAGCTCCCAAACTCACTCCACACTCCTTGGCTATACCTCTTTGAGTCATTGATGTGTGTACTCAAAGTAACAATCTTAGTGCGTTTTAGTGATATAAGAAATATCTATCTTCAAAAATAAGAAACAAAAAACTTTAGTAAGTTTACGTCTGAAAAAAAACTGTAGTTCTAAAAAGTAACAAAATTTAACGCGTCGGTAGCTTTGTTGTGTCTTTTAACTTGCTGATTGACAGAACACGAACACAAAATAGCCGCTATTTTGACAAATAAACGTGTTGCCAACTCCGAAAAACAAAAAATTGTATTATTATCACGTGTTCACATTAATTCGCACAGTACTATTGTTCCATCCTATTTCAAATCTGTAGGGATCAACCTGAACGCGATCCACCCACCTACCTTACTGGTTACACCTGAAAGGACTTTAACTTTTCAAACCCATCATCTGTTACATCGAGTTTTCATTCTCAGTTTTCATTTAACAAACCTATAAATACGAATAAATATATTTAATGTACTAGGGGGATTCCCCCTGTCCGCATAAAGATTGTCCAACACCAATTTTACTGTTGGCGCTTCATTTAACTGTTTATTTGACTACAGCCGGAGATGGATCCTATGGGATCTGTAACCCTCAAGGCGCTCATCTAGCAAACATGTGGGTACCCAAAAGCGGGGAGGGGGGAATGTGGTGGTTGAGCGAGATCTAGGACAAATCACCTCCTAGCACAATCTTTGTCCAAGAAACAGTAGTCTCATCCACTTGAACTCAAGACACTTCGTGGGTTGTAGTGGTACAGGGTTATTACCAACTATACAATACTATTCTAAAAATTGAAGTCCTGTTTATTGCTAGTACTTATTTTATTACAATGGGAGTACTCACTTTGTATATATTTGGGATATTGAGTATTTTGGATTAATTAAAAGGCATCAGTTCCTCAGGTTGTCGCTGTTTTATATGTTTTCATTTGTTTCTTTTTTAATATTCTCATAAATAAAAATAGTTGTCAGCTTTAGTATGAAAAGAAGAGTGTAATTAAACACGTATATTTCTGTAATGATTTGATCAACAAATAAACGTTTCAGCAAATATTTCGAAGTATAGGTGATGTAATTACCTATACTGTATTCACTGTAATAGGTAGATATAATATAAAGTCAGTAATATTTCTTAGGAAACAATAACTGTATACCCATATAAGACCAGTTTCTCTTTTCAGGCAACGAACATACGCTATACCCAGTTCAAACACGAAGACCTTTCTTGCCCGACCCCGGAATCTTCACAGGTAAAAATAGTAAAGGAAGAGATGTAAATTTTCAGAATTTGTTTTAGATGACGCGTCTGTTCCAGTGACAACGTCATGATGTGATTCAGAATTGAATCAAGGGCACTGAGTCAGATTCTGATAAACAATGAAACCTGAGGAAACAATGTCGGGTTTGGTTCATTGATAAAACCTCCCGTAGTGTGTGTGGGTTATTTGAGGAAATGCATGAATGACATAACTCCGATTAGGTTGTGGGAAAGGAAGTGATATTTAAGTAGATGTCGTCAGTGAATCACCAACACTTGAAGAGTCCGTATAAGAAGGTTGTAGAGTCACTCATCTTTCCAAATCAATTTATTTATATACATTCTTAGGGGTTAGTTTAGTCTGTTAGCAGCCGGAGATGGAAAATATAGAATCTAGCACCTTCCTGGGGCTACCCAGGCTCTGTAAAGTGGGTATTTAAAATATGGGGAAAAATTTGGCGGTTGAGCGAGATCTAGGTCAAATCACCTACTAGCACAACTGTTGTCCTGTCTCTACCATGTAATGAACACCAGACCCTTCACTGATTGTAGTGGTACAGGTTTTTTTTTTCTAGGTGTAGTATTCATGCACGCACATGCTGCTTAGAAGATTAAGATTAAGATGGTAAAAGAAAAAAGTTAAGAATAATTCCTGTAGTTTGTTGCAAGCGTTCTCATAGACTGATGGAAGTACTATTTCCAAACTTGAATTAATGCAAACCACGTCGGGCTGATTTACATTAATTTATAGTGCATAAGTATTTAAGTAGAGTTAAATACTTAGACGCATGTGATGAAGATGGACAGGCCCTCACTTTCAGACACATACTATATAACTGTTCACGATACGACCGACAAAGAATTAAATTGATAAAAAACATAATACTCAAACGAGGGACTTGGCCTGAGACAGTACATTTAATTTTTTCTAAATTTAAAACTGACTTATTATCATTTATAAAAGACATAAATTGTGATCAGCTCTAGGACATAACAAGGGCAATTCACCAGATACCTGGTTTTTCATTTTTAATTGTAACTGTGATGTGTATAAATATATGTTTATACATTTTTATTAAGTACTGTCGCTAATCGTAATGTATAACTTATGAATTGATGTTTTTTAGTTACATGATTTATATTATAAAATCTTTCATTTTTGTATATTTGTTAAATTTTTTTTTCTTTACACAATTTAGGATTACAAATTTAATTTTAATTTTATTCTCACGTGTAAAATATCCATTTAGTCAAACTATAAATTTGTAATTTCTTGTATTGTTAAATTATACTATAATGTATTCTATAATTATAATACCAAACTGATCTGTAATTATTAAAATCACATGTAATGACGTGTAATATGCTTACTTATGTATGGAGCATGTCCTGATATTAATAAACGGCCCCTCCATGGGGTTATCATGGGGGGGAACTAATTAAAAAAAAAAAAAGTATTTAAGTATAAGGACTCAATTTCAAGCTAAAGGCTACGAGAATGACATGATTCCGCTTTCCTCACTACAAGATCTAATTTATAATCAGGATATTTTTAACATTAGAATTCAAGAATCAACTTAAGTAATGCTGATCAAACTTATACCAAATAATTTATAAAAACAAAAAACGATATCACTACAACCGATACTGATATCTTGGTTTTTAGTGCATGATAGGAGCAGTAATGTTTTTATTTTATAACTTAATATTGTGCAGGTAGGTGACTTGTCTGAGATAACACTCAACGGCTAAGTTGTTCGTCCAGTTAACGGTAACCAATTCATAAAGCCTGGGTGAGCAACAAGTGCTTGATCCCACAGGGCCCATTATGGCTGTTAAATGATCAAATAATTTATCTGCCTTAGCTGGATCTGAATCCTTCATCTCCTACTCACAACTCAGCGCTCTACTGAGTTACCTCGTTCCTTCGAAGAAAGAATTTAACATTAAAAAAATAAAACAAAATATTTTTTCAAGGATACACAATAATCTAACCATCAGACTTGCGACAGCGAAATGATACCCTAAAAAATAATCCGTTTCAAGATTTTTTATAAATAATTAGTATCCTGCCACTTCTTGAGTTCAGGAATACCAAGATGCAAATTTAGCAGGTTTCAGTATTCCGACGAACAGGTCTAGTTTTAATATTTCCTTTGGAAAGATTATGACACCTGACAGGCAGGGCCTCCGCTGCATCGTAATTATGTAGTCAATGCAATATTAATTCATGTGCCATGGCAATCTGTTCTTGGCAAGCTTCCAGGAGCAGAATGATGGTAGCAGTCATAACAATCTTGGAGAGATTCTGGAGGGTGAGGTGGATAGATTAGATGGATAGCACAATGGCTGGTGAAGGCAATTTTATTTAAATCCGTCAGTAGGTAATCCGAAAACGTTTTACTGGAATATTATACATATACATATATATATATATATATATATATATATATATATATATATATATATATATATTATTTTTCGCTAGTATGGAATGAATAAAGAACTAAATCAGTTCAAATTAAACATTCACAAAACAAAAGAACGGCTAAACTGAACGACAAGTAAACGCAGGAGAACGCATTTTGCAACTGCACTGTTACAATCAATATTGCCTTCCAACTAAGGTAGCTATCATAATTCATACATTCATCATATATATTCATCATATATATATATATATATATATATATATATATATATATATATATATATATATATATATATATATACATATAAATATAATACCAAATAAATTAATAGTTAGTTTTAGTTACATCAGTAATTTTATTGTTTCCTAAGAGTTATATAAAATTTATTCTCAACTCCTAATTATTAGGCTGAAAACGTAGACACAAATACAACACGTTATACTTACTTTGTGTAACATTTATTTGTACCTCCCGACCAGTTTAAACATTTCTTATAGTAACTGCTAACATATATACTATTTAACACTATTCTCAGTTCGATCATCAATTTTCAAACAAGTTTTTGATTAATTAGAGCCAACAGTGCTGGATCATTATTATAAGATCTAGGAACATATAATATTAAATACCTCTTATTCTATAATAGCATAATTATATAATACAGACACGTGTTTACCATAGCAGGTTCTGGAGCAAATATTCTAGTTGCTAATCGTATGCAAATTAGCAGAGAATTATTAAAGAGTTATTTATCAACTGCAATATCTGCATTTCCATTCAAGCTTATCAAGTGATCTACTGGTGTATTTATACATTTTCAAAGACGGAAAATGGTATTATAATGAAAAATAGGGAAGGTCTCTTTGTTTAGGGCGCACTAACTTATTTAACTATTATGGTATTTCAGAGGGAAGAGGATCGGAGATTCCTGAAGTCCAAAGCTGGCTCCAGGGCGTGTACCCCCAGCGAGTTACAGAGTTTTCTAGCATGGCTTCACTGGCCAGCAAGTTCGAAGAATTTTCTAGAAGAGTCAACGGGTGCCACAACCAGGAAGTACAGGCTACTCAAGTAGGTCATGGCGATCGGATATTATATCATATATCACATAATGTAATAATTACACAAAAACATATCAGAAATACACAATTTTTTTCCTGTACACTGTAAATACACAATCAGAGTGAGGCTTTCCTGAACGAAATACTTCTTTTACTTATTTTTTCCATTTCTTTCTATCTTTATATTTTCCGTCCTCATACCAAAAAGACCACAACTCCTTCTATCCATCTTTTCCGTGGTATACCTCACCGTTTCATCCCCCCCCCCCCCCCACCCGTCGGCATTCCAATTGAAAATAAAATTGTGCAATCTTTCCTCCTTTATTCTTTTGATATCACAATACCATTCCAATCTCTTTTTCTCTTTATTTTGTAGGGTTTGCGTTCGCCCTCTGATTTCAACATTCTGGATTACCCTGGCAGCTCTATTCCAATAGTCCATCTCTTATAATAATTAATAATTACACAAACAAATCAGATATATACAAACTTTTTTTCATTCCCTCTATCTTGAACATCATCCTCTATCAGATCAATTCCGTGCATGCTTTCCTTCACCATTCCTATTGAAAATTAAATTGTGCCATCTTCCTTCCTCCTTCATTCTTCTCAGATACTACTGTAATCTCTTTTTATCTATATTTTGAAGGACGTTTTGTTGGGTTTGCTATAGATCTCATCAGCTCTCCCATAGTCCATCTTATTATAGTAACTATTTTCCAAAAGCAGCGCTTATCGTCTGTGTCTCTTCTCCAGGTAGCAATTATTGAATTATAGACTTGTAAATTAGCTTCTTGGAACCTTTCGTCATTGATCAAAACTACTGAGTTGTACATATATTTGCCTTGCAGGTTGAGTTTATTCTTTATTTTATCTGTTATCCAAACTTTCCATTGTTTTCCAATATTGAAAGGAGATGGTTGTTGACAACTTAATTGAAGAGTAAAAAAAAAATTATATTAAATTGAACTAATTGAAATTTTTTTATATAACTGATAAGAATGGTTTCCTGAATAACTTAGAGATTCAATTGTTTTAGACGGACGTTCAGCAGCTTCCAGAACAAGGACTGTACTGCCTAGAAGGGAGGAGACTCTACAGGGATGTTCTTGCTCCAAAGGCTTTGGTAAGATATTCTATTTAGAATAATTTTACTTTTATAATGTCTATTTTATTTAGATGTTCAGTGTCATTCAGCGTTGACAATGCCCAAATTCGTACAATTTCTTTCGTTCATATCGTTCCGTAGATATAGTGGTCATTCGGATCAATGTTCTCCACTTTTTTGTCATAGATATTTTTAACAACATAAAAAAACGTTTAATGCTAATACCTGAATGTTTAAAGAATTAAACGTTATTCGTCACCATCATTGGGTCTGGCCTTACCTCATATACCTATATACCTCCATACTACATTTAACGTTTATTACCTTCGGTATCCTAAGTAAAATTCCGATCCTTAGTAATAAACTTATTTAATACTAATTTTAATCCTGGACACAATCACATCAAGTATTTTTAAGAAAGTTTGAACACGCTTACTAAATTCTGTCCAGTATATGCTACCTACATGAGGAGTGGACAAAGAATATTGAAGTTCCTTGAACAAATAGAACTTTCAAATAGTCGAATAAGAAAATACTGCAGAATTAATTAATTATTAAGATAAAAACTGATAAATTTATTGATCAACCTTTACATTTATCAATAAAAAAAATCTTAATCTATCGATTAAAGAGGTCTACATCAAAAACATAATTATGGAGACCGGAGATAGTTGGGGGGTGCAGTCAAAAAACACCAAATAAGTACTAGACTTATATTTAGTAAGTGTCGACGTTTCGGCCTACAATGTAGGCCATCTTCAGGGCGACTGGGAAGCGGCTGGGTGAACCGGCTAAGCAACAATGAAAAATATTTTGACGGCACGTTGAACACTGAATTGAATTGAAGACACGTTGAATACGGCACTTACTAAATATAAGTCTAGTACTTATTTGGTGTTTTTTTTACTACACCCCCCAACCATCTCCGTTCTCCATTTTATCATCCAGTCAACTATTTTCCTCTCAAAAACATAATTAGTTTAAATAGAGTAAATTAATTTATTTCAAGTAACAGTTGGGAATAGAAAGAAATATAATATAAAATTAAATAAAGAGCATTAAAAGATACATTTTTCTGCGCCAGTGAATAAGTGGTTAAGTTACGTTTTAGTCCAAAATGAGTTAATTGTATTGAGAAAAGCGTAATCGGGTCTTTCTCACAATTTTTGGCTTGACTTGAAGTTGTAATGTAGGCAATAACTCAATAACTCCATTTCAAGCTAAAACCAGACTTAGTTGCATTAACAAGAACGACATGATTTCACTTATTTAGGCACAAGAAACTCTGGACAAAATCGACTTACAAAATTTAATCGAATTAAAAAAACGCTGGGGTTGCGGATTTAATTATTATCAATTTTATAAAGTGAATATATAATAACCCAGCAAAGTTTGACAGCACGCCTTTTATAATTTAGCGTTTCTATCTTGCTTACTAATATCCTCCCTCTCAATTTTAATTAATACGTTTATTTGATGGATAATTGGTACATTAACAAACCAGCACATTTCAGTAGGCGCCCTCAATTAGATAAATATTTGTCGCGTGTTGTTCTTGTTTGCAATACTTTATCTGTACAAACTTTTTGCCCTAATTATTCATTTATATGAATTTATCATCATTAATATTTTATCCACACTGGTTCTAAATCCCGAGGCAGTGGGCCGCACATCCCACAGCTGCTATCACGGCCAACGAGTGGGATGAAAGGCATTAAATCTAATAATATATTCAACTTTAAGAGGATGAGTTTTATTTTTATTTGCTTCCACATCTGCATTTTATCAGCGTCGATCAGTAAATTAAATTATAGGCAACAAGAAATAAAAGTTGAGTAAAAAAAATATGATGACCCACGGATCAGTTTGAGGAACAATTCTACTCAAGTACGAAATAATATATGAATATTTTTAGTGAGTCCCACAATCCTAAGACCTAATAAAACCCACGGATCTTCTCCTTATCACATAAATACTTTGATGTATTTGTTACATCCTTCCCATTTTAAATGCAATATTTATGATATTTTAAGTAAATATATAATAAATGCTTAATTCTGTATACATTAATTTATATTATATATATATTACATTGCTTAATATTAATGGGTCGAAATGTCGGTTTATTATAAATAGTTTCACTATTTAATATAAGAAATTAATTTTTGAACTCTAGCCCACCAATTTCTTCTCTATATTTATATGGTCGATTAACAATTATTTAAAAAATACATATAGATTTATAAATTCATTGCTGTATCTTCATTAACATAAGTCCGATTATCCTTATCATTATTTTTTTTAGAAAATTTGGTTTAAATAACGAACCTAGATTGTTCCTGAATTAATAACTAGTTATAAAAATCAAAACAATGAGAGATCATTTTAAAAAAACTTTTTAAAAATGTAAGAGGTTCATTGAGATATAGCTTTTTTCAGTGAATTTCATAATTTTTTCAACTAATCTCATGATTTTGCCAACCAATTTCATAATTTTTTCAACCAATTTCATAATTTTTCCAGCCAAATTAATAATTTTTTCAACCAATTTCATAATTTTACCAATCAAATTCAAAGATTTCATACTTAGCAAGATGTCGCGGTGTGATTGTCAGGAAATCACATAAATCACATATTTGGATATAACACATATCTATATTTGGAAACAAATTTGGATGTATTAATTATTACATATTCTGACGGTATACTTATAAGGAGTTAATACATGAAGTATAAAATCGCTTGAAAAAAATATGAATTTGATTGGTAAAATTATGAAATCCGTTGAAAAAATTATGAATTTGATTGGTAAAATTATGAAATTGGTTGAAAAAAATATGATATTCACTGAAAAAATTTATATGAGGCGTACAGGACGCAAGCGGATAACTTCAAAATTTCAATAATTGACTTTTAACGTTTTTCTCTAGTTTAGTCAAGAAATTTTGTTTAATACAACACTTAGCCTTCTTATTCTATAAATATTTTAGTCCGGTTTTGGACCTATAGAGTTTTGAGAGCATAAAGGATGTTTTTTTTTATGGAGGGAGTTGTTATCCGCTTTGGATTCTTAACGCCTCATTTTTACTAATAATATTTAATAGTTATTTAATAATGCAATTTTAACAGCTTTATTAGATATACACAAAACAATTGGATCTGAAATTATAAGATCAGTTTAAAAATGACAAAATAAACTCAAATGATCTACTGTAGAAATATTTGAACAATTTTAAAGATATAGCTAGTTTATACTTTTTATAGAAGTTGAAAAATCCTAGTTGAAAAATAGATTAAATGAAAGTTGGTAATCATTCAACATACTTCTCGTAAATGGACAAACATACTTCTATTACAGTGGCGACTTTGGTCTCCGTAAATCTTACAGCTGTTGACATTTTGGAAAATTCATCAGATATGAAAATTGTAATTTACTGTAAATAATGGAAGATTCCTCGTGTATGATTTTCTGTTCCGAATATGAGAGTCAATGCCTCGAACAGTGAAATAGATGTAAATTTTTAGATAGCAATGTTATAACTTTAATGACAATTTGATTACCTAATTTTGAAACAATATACGCTGAAGTCCCACAAAAAACGTACGGAATTGAATTCATTACAATCAGGGGAACGGAAGGAGACCAGGATGTAGGAAATCCTTAATGATAAGCTCTTACTCTTGGGTCGCGCCACGTTTTAGCTATTTTTGTTGAATCAATTATTAACAATTTATTAATGATTAAGGTATAAATAGAGCATATTTATTTACTACCACGCTTTTGTTAGCTTCGCCTGTATGAATATATGTAACGGAATCTTTGAACTCGATATTCGGTCACTTCAAAACGCTAAATTAAATTGAAGCTTTGTCTATTTCTCGAGGACCGATGACAATACATTAATTCAATAAGTTTGCAACATTATCCTGGCCAGGATCTTCGGGATTAACGATTGTTCAAAGCGAAGGCACGGCATTGTCTTGTACCAAGTACGTACAGCGTGAACTAAGGCATAAGGCTTAATCCTTGAGTCAAGCATAGGACAACTGGCAGGATAAATTGGAGAGTTTCGTATTATTTTCCTACAAAAAAAAAAAAAAAACAGTTAAAAAAACTAAAAAAAACATGATTTAATAGAAAACATAACTAAAAAGTATAAAAATAATTTTCAATAAGCCTAAAAGAGAAAGCCTCTGTCTCTCCATGAGCTTTACTGTATCAAATGAGAGACAGAGGATCCGGGTTCGAATTCCGGCCGGGGCATATCTTTTCTCTTTAAAATAAAAATATTTAAAATTCAGTACACAATAATATTTTATATATAAAATATAACCCGTTACATAAACGTATTCGCGTACAACACACGGCCGTGCCCATGACACAGCCACAACCCATTTTTATCTTTGTAGACACATTAAATATGAGACCTACCACAACATTGTAGCAGAGGGATATAGCACTCACTATGGCTATGACTGTAAGTCAGACCAGTTAATAGCTCAGCCGTCATGGGTAGGACAGCCATCTCGATGACCTTATCCTGCGCTGAAGATGCATGCAAATGACTGATCCTTTGAAGGCGCCATTTTATTCCCGCGATAAACCGCCTGTTCGCCGCCTCTATCCTTGGGAGTCGCAGATAAGATCGCCATCTTCTCCACGTATCCTCCTCCTTTATGGTGTGCTTTTGCTGTTTTAAATGCCGCTATCCTCCGAGTCGTGTTATGGTTGCCAAGTGGTACTGCAACCTCTTGAATCTCTAGTACTTTCGATAAGTCCCACACACTGTTGCGTTTAGGAGTAATAACTTGGTGGTTGACGAGTAGCGATAAATATTATACCTTGAAATAAAATTGTAAAAAAACGTCATAACAGCGCACCAGAGAAATTTAATTAGAGGTTTAGTACGAAAGAATTAATAAAATGAAGTTGTTTATTAATTTAAATTAACTTTATATTGCTCAGAATTTATGAGCAATGTGACTCAGATTTGTTTGTAATCCACATACCACTCATAATATTTACACTCGCGATGTGACTAGGCAATATTTTTTAAACAATGATTTGTTTCTTTAATTTTGTATTTATTTAAGAGTTACTACTTGGAGCTATGGCTAATCGAAAGATGATACGTTAGGGCCCCTTTATTTTTCCTCTCCGCTTATAATTAGTATAGTGTTCCTTAATGAGTGCCTAACACAGGCTCTGGAATCCCATTTTACTCCCTTCCGAAGGACGGCATTACCACACAAGGATTTTTCTTTACCTTTATAAAAAATACTAGTGTCACAAGCCGGGCTGCGAGATCGCGGTATTGGACACAGAAGTAAAGCTTTTTAGATATAATCAATAATTAACAGAAAGTTAAAAAGAAACTAAATCACTAAAATATTGAATTAAAATACTAGCCTGCTTAAATGCTAAGCTCTGCATATAAAAATAATTATGGCAATGTAGACGTAGTATGTATATGCACTCAATAACTCTTGATTATGCCTTCCACATTTTTAAGAGTGTACGAAAAAAAAATCTTTTTATAATTATTGGTCATTTTTTATGAGTTATAAATATTTTTATTTTTTAAAGAGAAAAGATAGGCCCTCGACCGGGATTTGAACCCGGAACCTTTGTCTCACCGTGACATCGCTCTGCCAATTGAGCTATCCAAGGCCCCTAGCTCAAGGGGGCTCAAGGGGCCTTAGATAGCTCAATTGGCAGAGCGATGTCACGGTGAGACAAAGGTTCCGAGTTCAAATCCCGGTCGAGGGCCTATCTTTTCTCTTTAAAAAATGAAAAAAAAAAATCATTCCTCTTAAGAATAACGTACTAGTTCAAATACCTAAAATTGATTCTAGCCATACGGCATAATAGGATATATTAAAAAATAAAAATATATCTATTTGCTGCTACGGTGAATGAGTTTTAAGTCAAATTTTGTCCAAAATGGAGTTCATCATACTGAGGGAAGTGGAGTCATGTAGTCTTTGGTTTGAAACGGAGTTGCAGAAATATTCCTTAACACAAAAATATTGAAAAAAGTGTATACATTAATTATTTAATATATGTATGTATACACACACACTCACACCCACACATACGTTTATATGGAAAAATTCTCATTTCATTTCACGAACAGGATGAAGACAGTGAAACCAACGTTAAGTTCGATGAGCTTGAAAGGGAGGCCATAGAGCAATACCTAGAGTCGCAGGACGAAATCGATGAAATGCCAGGAGTTGAATTATCTGCAGACCTTGAAGAAAAATTCCTCGTAAGAATATCTATTAGTTATAGAATTTCTGTAAAACTACATTGCTGGAGATGAAATATTTTTGAATGTTTTTTTACAGGATTTAGAACGGCAAGCCATCGAACAATACGAAGGACAGGAGTGCGAGTTCGAGGAGCAACCAATAACAAAAGAACCAGAGGCTAGATCCCCCTATTTCGAAAAACTAAGAGACACTCTTCCGTTACCGGAAGATTTAGAACATGCTCTTCCTAGTCAAGAAGTGCAGAAGAGTGAGAACATTGATCTTCTTCCGAAGGGCACTTTAGCTCAGCAGAAGACGACCGATTGGTTCCAAGAACAGCCTCATTCTTCAACCTGGTCTCCAAGGATTGCTCAGGAGGTGAGTGAAGAACCTTCATTTAGGGATCCTGAGACACCTAGAAGTCGATGTGTGAAGGAAGAAGAGGCGAAGCCTGTGGAGGCTAAACGGCGTGGTCGCAAGGAGCCTGCTCCTACTCCGTCTTGCGTCCGCCTGCCTTATCCAGGACCTTCCCAGGAGCCGATGAGTCCTTCCCGATGTGAGTACACTACCTTGTATCTAATGTTAAACCTTTAAGTAATCTTAAATACGAACTTGTTTGTAAAAGGTTTCATACCGAACAAATATAAAATTGGATTAGAGGAATGTATTGTAAACATCAATTTGGTTCTACTTTTGTATCTTGTAAACGTGACATTGGTCACTTAGGATAAGTATTCCATAATGTGATATCTAATGATGTAGTTATTGCAGCTGTTAAAATTTCTGAGAGATGCGAGAAGAGATACGGAGCCAGAGCAAGCAAGTCCTCCCGTGCTAACACACCTTACCAAGAAAGGAGTTCCAAAAAAGGCCAAGATAGTTTCAGGAAATCTTATTACAAGAAGAAGGTTTGTTTTAACCAATCATTCAATGTTAAAAATTATCTGAAGCCCCAGTAAATAAGCTGTTCAGTCGAATTGTGTCTAAAATGAGTTTCGTGTACTTAAAAAGGCAGAAGAGCATTTGCTATACTAGTTCATAAGTGACTTAGTAAGGAATTAGCTTGAAACGGAGTTTTTGGTGATTATAAGTACATTCCATAAACTACATGGATGCCACGATACCGCTCCCCTCAATAAAATTAATTCTATCTGGACGAAATACGACCTAAGCGACCTAATAGTTTCAATAATCTACAAAGATCTCTGAACAAATTAACACACTCAACTTATTTTATAACATTGAATCACTCATTCTCTACTTTGTCAATCGTAAGAGATAACGATAAAGAGAGAAATGAAGAGGAGAGAATAATATCTTTAAACAGCTTCATATTTCAAATGTGTTAATTTAATGTCATTGTGACAAAACCTTCTCAGTTTGAACCCCGTATCCTTATGTTAAGGGATTTGCAATAGATTTATACTTTTCATATTCTTGGTTTTTATTCATATACAGGAGATGAAAGATAAAACAAAACGCTTGAAGCAGTCCTTGGCCAGCTCAACCGCTCTTCTCTGTCGTTAGCACTTCTGATGGATACAAATGTTCTCTATGACAGCACCCTTCCATCCCTCCTTCGGTCCTATAAGAGACCATAATCCATCGGGTAATCCATAGTAAAGTCTTCTGTCTGTCCTCTCTTTAACCAACCTGATTATGCCCCCCAACCATCTGATCCGTTGACCTTATAAATAGTGAAAATCAAAATTGGAGTCCAAACAAACCATTCCCCTCTACCGTTCCTCTCAATATCTTTCAAACGAGTTTAGTTAGCGTTTCACTAAATACCCACGTTTCAGATGCGTGTGTCATGATGGGTCGGGCAAGTGTTTTGACATTTTTCATGGTTTTTCGGTTGAACAGCCTCTCTAAACTATCAAAGAGTTTAGATAGAATGAAATAGGATTGGTTGGCTGGCATTATTCTATAATTCTAAACTCCCTCTCCTTCATTCAATGTGTTGATCCCAAGTACTTAAAGCTTTTAACCCTCTCAGTTCTGTAGTTTCCAAATACTTAATGCCTCTGTAGATGAACTATGCCCTTCTTGTTCAATATACGAGTATCTTGGTTTTAGCATCTTTAATGTATTCTTTTCCCTTTCAGACACCGTGAGTGGCTTCCTTGATGCTTTGTCGAGTCCTTCCAGCTTTGCAATTATCAGTATATACCATGAAAATATCAGTATGTGCATTTAACAAAATCTTTATCGTAAAACAAACATTTCGATTTCTTCGGATTTTTTTCCAAGCCCACGACGTTCCCTTAGCCATTTATTAAGGTATCTAAGATACTTGGAAAAGGTGTATAATGTATTATCATCAGTTTAATACGTTTTTATCAAATAGTCACTCAATAATCAAATAGTGTACGAATAAGAAGACGTAGCCAAAATGATCCTTTCGGCTCCTTCTGATATTTACAGCATTATTACATATGCTACTTGCAACCCATGCAGGTTCTAGTAATGCGTAACCTGCCAGTAGGAGCCGAGCCCCAAGACACGTTCCCTGCAGAACAAGAAGCGTCCACCTCCGCTAAGCGTCGTCGACAGGGAAGTCAGGTCTCTGGTCAATTGTCTCAAGGCGAGGACCCTCAACTTCCTAAAAGTAAGTGAACCAGAGTACGCAGGATCGTGTAAAAGTTGCAGAAATCACCTGTTGCTCATGTTTCAGGACGCTGACACGAGGACGTTGATGGAGGAGCATTCCAAAGATGCTGTGAGGGAGTTGTTGTACAAGAAGCAGCCAAAAGAGAGCATCAGGAAGGAAGTGAAAATCGTGGATATTCAAGACACGGACACCTTGAGGCTCTATGCAAGAGAGGTAACGATGCAATTAACTTTTTGTTTCATTAAAGTCATAAATTAATTTTCAAAAACTAATTTCGAATTCTACACAAATATGCGTTCTAGATCTCGGGCTTGGCCAGGCAGCAAATGCAAGCCATCCTGAAGAGAGTAAGAGACGATGTCATAGAGATGACCTCGAGGAAAACCATCTTCATTGCTCAGCCAACAACTGCAGAGAAAAGAAAAGTCAGGTAACTTTTCAACTTCATTAATATTTCTAATTGACAATGTAGATAAATGAGATAAATAATTATAAATCATAAATGAAATAAAATAATTTTTAGATCTTCAAATTGTTTCCAGATACTATATTAAAAAATGCCTTGAGTTGATGGAAAAGGCAGAGTCTCTAAAGAAAATGCCGAAGAAGCCTTTGGAGTCATCAAAAAAAGAAATTACTGATACCTTAGCTACCATACACAAGTATGTCTTTCTGTCTATTCTACAAGGTTTATGCATAGATAACTATGTATATGTTAATTATTCCCAAAAGAATTCAACCATTTTCAACTTCTCGATCCATCTCTTCTATGGCAGGGCATTTTATTTGTCCATATCACCATAATATTCTAGTTTCTATAATCAGGATGTCCCTTTCAATAATGCCTTATCTTACTTAAGTTCCTGCCTTCCTCAATTCTTGATGAAGTTGCCTGAAAATATGCCTGCATTGCAACACCATACCACATTAATTTAATATTTAATATGCTTCTTTTGTGTTTTATTTATATTTTAACTATTAAATTAAATAATAATAATAATATTTAATTTTCACTATTTTTTCGGCTTATACCGGATACCCGGAAATAAATAAATCACTTGCGGTTTCGAGAAACATGCATTTGTTCCAGAATATTACGATTTAGGCTCAATTAATTTATGGTGTGTCGCCGTCATTTCCAGAATCATCCATTTGTCGATACGGCTAAAGTTATTATTATTTAATAACTGCGTGCACAAACTGGTTGTTCTGGTTGTAAAAGAACCAGAACAGTCTCTACCATGTACTGAACCCAAGACACTTTATGGGTTGTAGATCTCTACAACCCATCATAGTTTTTTTTAACGAGATACTACTGTTCTAGAACAATGGACGTGGTGTACCTGCTACGAGACATGTGCCGAGAGACTTACGAAGACATGGAGTACCTAAAGAGCTCCAAGGAGACGGTGGTGGAGATCCTCCTAGGAAGATCCTACCTCGAAGACAAGTCTGATTACATTCGGCAGAGGGTGGAGAAGGAGAAGCTATCGTTGCTTCTTTACTGTCTCTTTCCGAAGAGAGAATCCGTCCTCTTCGACAGAGAATGGGCAAAGCTGTCTTCTAGGGCTCAATCGGTCTACATGTTCTACGACCAGCAGCTACTCAATAATACTCTCCTAATAAAGTGAGTATTTTAGGGTAAAACTTTAAATTGGAACTGGAATGATGTTGTTTAAGTATTACCTTTCCCTCAGCCACCAACCTATCCAGTGGGCGACCGGCCTGAAGCAGGTTAGGTTCGTGAACTGGATGACGGCGACCCGGCCACGCAGGAAAGAGCTTTGGTCGGAGGACATCTGGGAGAAGTGTCTCATCATCGGCTGCCATTCCCGGCCGGTAGATGTCTTCGTGGAATGGCCAAGATCAGTTCTAGTACCAGGTGAGAAGGAGAGAGATTATCATTTTTCCGTACTGTATGACGTCACGTTTCTAATTGTTAGTTATCATATAGCAGGCCATGACCTGAAGTAAATTGTTTATACATTGTATTTGTAACAAGGAAGATTCATCAGTTCTTTGATGTTGTCAGCAATGTAAACTTCCTTGAACTCCCTTCTTCTTTTATATATACCAATATAGTATCCAGTTACAAGATATAGAGAGTACAAAGGAGATGGTATAGTTAGACTACACTGTGTAAAAAGAGAAGTCACTAAGTTAGTTCTATAATCGTTTCTCAATTTTAATGTTAGTCCAAAGTCAGTAAGTCTATCTAGCTAATTCATATAAGAAAGTCACTTTATATCTAATATTTCTATGTTCAATGTCACAATAATTCTATATCTTATTACAATTCGTCCACCGTTGGTTAAATGTTTGCACCAAAAACGTCTAAACGACTTTATTGAACATGAGTTCATTCAATACGATTACGCTTCTTTCAGTACAATTAGTTTTGGACAATTTCGAATTAACCACTTATTCACCGAGGCTGTAGATAAATGTAAAAATTATCTGAGGCTCGTACTGAGTGAATTTTTTTTCAAGCCGGTCAGTAAGTTGGGTTGTAATTCAATAGAATGACTCCTTTTTAGATAGGTCTCTGTATAGGATGCATCTCAAGAAAGAATGAGGGATACAAAACTGACTGTAAGAGATGTACCCATGAATTGATCCATAGGTTTTGAAATAATTTTAATCTTTTAACGAGTACTTACAGATTAAGAAGGTACATAGACTCTAAAAAGCCTCTGGAAAAGATCATGTAATATACAGGCTATTTTTAATTTCCTTTTTTTTCTAGTGTTTAGAAGAGAACCTGTACAGGAATCGCAGCCAGATCCGAAGATGGGACCAGAACCGAAAATTAATCCAGAGGAAAAAATCGAAGCACCCCTTTACATCGTGAAACCTCCAAGGAAGAGGAAGGCCGGTACGAAAAGCGATTCCGAGCTGTTTACTAAGCAGCCAACGCTAGCCTCTGAAAGGTATAAAATATTTACCTTAATTATGTATAATATGTATAATTATGTTTCTTCAATATACTGACTTCTAAATTAGTCTATTCTGAAAGTTTCTTAAATTAAATACGATTAAATCGAAATGGTTCAAGAAGTATGTTTAAAAAAAAATTGTATTCCGGATCTGAACTAAAAGTTAAAATACTTGACCTTCAAAAATATGATAGCAGCAGTATGCACAGAGCTGTTTTTATAAATTATTTGGTGGCTGAAACCCATAAATTATTCCATCTTCATTATAAAATGACATAAATTATGCCATTTTCAATCATTTAAACAATTGTCTGCATCATTCCAAAAATACATAACTTTAAAAAGTTATATGTCCTTGCATCTTTAAAATTAAAAATTATATTAAGATAAATAATATATATTAAGATAAATACATAATCTCGATAAAAATTGACTCAATAATTAGTAAAATCAAGTATGGATACTTCATTAATGCATATTTATTTCGCATTTACTTAGGGATATATCCATCCTCCATGGTCAAATTATTAATAATACACCTATAAAAACTTTGATCTATAAAGTACTATATTATTTGTATGTAATTATTGTATCATCTTACTGCATTTTAAAAAAAATTATATTTTAAAAACATTTAAAAAAATATAAAATAATATTCAACAAAGAGAATTTTTTTTAATTAAAAATTTGTATTTAATTTATTTAATCAAATTGTGATCTATTATAAAAAGACTTATTTGGAATATTTAGATATCATAAGAAACTATTTGTAAGTTACAGGCTCAGGTTACTCTATCAGTTGTGTTTTCAAATCTAAATCTTATGTATTTTCTCCCAAAATATAAGAATCAAAAAGATTTATAGTCCAGTTTTACATTAATTTATAAATTAAAAAATTAAATAAAACTTGAAACTAGCATAAATTATTATTTCAATACTTAAATGATCGGTTAATGAGGTTGAGGTATAACCAAATCATTTTTCATTAAAAAACTTTTAAAAAAAAACTTGGCACTATCATTACCAGTAGAAAGCAGTGATTTAGCTGAGATCATAAAATACTAC
This sequence comes from Arma custos, assembly GCA_037127475.1. NCBI lineage: Eukaryota > Metazoa > Arthropoda > Insecta > Hemiptera > Pentatomidae > Arma > Arma custos. Next base: position 45,639,815 of record CM073762.1, on the reverse strand, counting down.
CAATTATTAATTACGTAATGTAAGGAAGAAATAGTTGGAGGTGCAGTCAATGAAAACACCATAATAAGTGCATACTTATTTATTGTGTGCCGACATTTCGACCTGCAATGTAGGCCATCTTCAGGGCTATGAGAGGGAAACAAACAGAACAAAAATATATAAAAAACGTTGCAGTAACAAGAATATAGTGACATGTAATGTAGAAAATTAAAATAGTGATTAGATGTAATAAAATTACAGATGATGAAAAGAAATTAAAATAGTGACAGATATAATAATTGAAGACAACTAATATAAAATACAGAAAATACATGTACAGAAAAGATAAAAATGTAAACATAATATAAAGGGAAAGAAAAATGAGGAGGTGAACAAAAATATACAAAATGAGAAGATTAAAATATAAAAAAAGGCGTGGAATATGAAGGATTTAGAAAAAACTAGTTTAATTATAGATATAAATTGTATGATAATACACTTCTAGAGGTTACATAAGTAATGACATAGGTTACATAAGTAATAATACGTAAATGTAATAAAATAAAGTAAATGTAATAATACAAGAATAATAATACAAGAATATGTAGAAAAATGTTTTTGTTCTGTTTGTTTCTCTCTCATAGCCCTGAAGATAGCCTACATTGTAGGTCGAAACGTCGGCACACAATAAATAAGTATGCATTTATTAAGGTGTTATCATTGACTGCACCTCCAACTATATATTCCTTACATTAGAAGTTCCAGTCAACTATTTCTTCTCTAACAATAATTATAAATTACTTATTTTATAATAAGTAATATAAGATAAGGTATAAGATATTATAATAAACTCAGTTAATTTTATTTGTGACCTCATCTAAAATAATATCACAATTGGATCTGATTTATTTTTAAAATTGAAGAAGGAAACGAACACTTCAACTCAGTATGTCAAGGAACATGAGAGCTCTTGCCTAACCCGAAAATAAATATGATGCAATAATTAATAAATCTCTTCAATCATTAAATAATAGTTTAAAAATTACCGTCGTTCGACCACTTATCGGATTTTCATTTGGACTAATCAACCATCCAAAATCGAGTAGAAAATTTATTTGAAAATCATTTACGATTATATTCATCCATCAAGATTTTAATCTTAAATACTAGCGTAGAGCAATCATAAACGACCGGAATTCCACGAATAGTAAATATGTATGCTCAAAATAGTTATCTATTCGAGACAACAATCATAAGTGGTTATATTCAGAGGCCTTTAAACTGGAATCTTTCATTGACTTCAATATTTGGTAAATACTCAATTTACGTTACTTTAATTGACCCAGTTGGAGAGTTTTTTTTAACTAACTTGTTTGCTACCTGATCTCTTCTTTGAGTCTAATTGTCTAAACAGATCTATAATAGTATTCAGAGATAAAATTGATTCAAGTTTACTTTACGAAAAATTATCTATCACCTTTAAAAGTTGATATTGTTTATTCATTAAGCTTAAATCTCATATTGATAATTGGACGGCGCTGCAGGGTAACTTAAAGAAAATAAATGTTATGTCAAGTTCTTCATTTATCCATATAAGATGCAACGATTAATCTGTTTCAGGCTACAAAGAATAAAAGCTTAATAGAAAATAATTAATTTTACAAGTTTGGTGCATTGATATTTTCAAATTTCAAAGTTCCATAATGTTAAGTAAGTCTTATTTTAAGGCTGAAAATTCAAAATAAAAATCAGTGTAAAACTTATTCGGGTATCAATAGCATTTATAGTTAAATATACGGCGCAACTGTCCTATTTTTTCCTGTCAAGATATAATGAGGGATCGTTACTGAGTACCTGATACTGTACAGGCTGAGGGCCTCCATTTTATGTCCCTTCCGAAAGATGTCGTAGCCAAGTGTTTTTTACTCTTTTTTAAAAAAAACCTATGGTCACCTGCAAGGACTCGAACCGACGAACATAGGCATCTGAGACACCAGTAGGGGTGCACTCATCAGTGACACGGCCCCTAAGCACCTCTATTTTGAGCATTCTTATATTTTGTGTCTCTTGTTAAGTTCTTGCTCTTCTATAATAATATGTATATGTTAAATAAATTATATGTTTATTACTAACGGTTTGGTTGATTTAGAAGCTACTGGACTTGGCCGAAAACCTACAAGACATCTAACCTCCTTCGGCTCTTGAAGGCCCAGCCTAAGCAGAGGAAGAAACCAGCCGTCAAGAATGACAGTGGCTGTTCCCTAATGTAAAAAAAAAAAAAAAAATCACATTATTTTCCTTAATTCGGTTACATTAAATTGTTGAATTGCAATAAATAAAATCTGGCATTTTGTAAATTTGTCTTTCATTACTAAACTAATTATTATTATTACTAATTATTATTATACCAACTCGTTCAATTTCTTGACAATCGTAACAGCTGGATTCTAAATATAACTCTAACCCCGTTCGGAGTGTAGTTCTGAATATTAAAATAATTGTAGAGATGAAGGACTGGCGGAAATTAAGTAGTTAGTTAGAGCGTCTGGTGGTAACTGGTGGCAACTGGATGCACGTGAGGAGAATAATGTCAGAATTTTCAATGTAGTGCCTTACAAATATGACGTATTAATGTGGAGATGTACATGGAGTAATTGCACGAAACATAAAAAAAAATTAATAAATTAGATAATTTGTATACATAATCTAACTACAAATAATCCTAGTTTTCTCTATGCTCCATTGCCTGCATTACCTAAAACATCAGTACTAAAATATAGAAAGAAGAACAGTTATCACCATTCAATTCTGTAAATATGGTAAATTATAAAATTATTATTATTCCTTAAAATATAACTGGATTCTTCCTACGGACAGATCGGTGCCAACCAATCAAAATTGCCAACAGTTCTGCGCCTTCGAAAGGACTATGTACTTTAATCTCAGACTATACTTGGACAAAAAACTCACTACAAAAATTAAAGAGACAAAATCTGACAAGGCGTAACAAACAATTACCACATTTTCTGAACGAATAGAAGCAACTAATTTTTAATACTATATTTAAGATTTAATCAGGTATATTCTGCGGAAACAGGGCTGAATTTTGGTTTTGATTGTTTCTTGGACACCGGGTGTGTAGGGAGGTGAATTGTCCTAGATCACCCTCAACCGCCAGATTTTCCCCACTTATTTTGTGTATCCCCTTCTGGAGGATAGGTGAGTCCCAGGAAAGAAGAATCCTATAGGGTCCACACTGGCCACTAACATATTAAATATACATCTATATATCTAGATGTATATCTCAATAATAGTAATATATGATATTCAAAATCATAATTCCTCGGACACCGGGTGTGTAGGGAGGTGAATTGTCCTAGATCACGCTCAATCGCCAGATTTTCCCCACTTATTTTGTGTATCCCCTTCTGGAGGATAGGTGAGTCCCAGGAAGGTGCTATATCCTATAGGGTCCACTCTGGCCACTAACATATTAAATATACATCTATATATCTAGATTTATATCTCAATAATAGTAATATATGATATTCAAAATCATAATTCCTCAGAAACAATTATTGAAAGCTTACCGTATCGACATACATTCCCCTACTCGGTCTCGTTCAGAGTCATACCGATTGTATCAGAAACACGGGTATAAAACTCAGGAGCGCCGACAGATAAAAAAATGAGAAGGTAATAACTCTACGCGGAGGTCCTACAAAGCCTAATGATACTTGAAAAAAGTAAATCCAATCTAAATAATTACTGTTATCAAGATGGCATTATCGATGTCTGAAGAAACTGGTCCAGATGAAAAGTAAAAACCAACTATCGCTCTGTCCAAGGGCGGGATCAAGGACTGGATTTTATTATTTGTTAGGTAAATTATGACTTTTTTTTAATATAAAAGCGTTATAATTATACTGATATAAACAAATATTAGGTAACAAGTAGCACCTGTATATAAAGCGTTTAGTATCAAAACCAGTTTGATCCCGTTTTTATCAAAAAAATTTTGTTAATGTGTTTTGAAAGTTTAAAAGGTATTCTAAAAGTGTGTTTAACCGTATGGATCTAAAGCGGTTCTATCCCATACAAAATTGGCCGCAAAGTAGGTGTTGTGCATCAAAATCAGTTCGATCCAAGCTTACTCCGTTTGCCGCAGCGAGCGTTAATCAAAAACGGACAAAACAACCCACTGTTGAAGATTCTAAAGTAAGAGAAAATGAAGACATTTTAACTGAAAATGATTTTATTTAACAATTTTATTTTTCATGCTATTATATAATTTTATAAAATGGCATTTCAATTGATTTTTTTAATAATAAATACCTACTACCTTTTTTCCCTTGTCTTATAATAATTTTATTATAATAATTTATAATTACTTTAATAATAATTTTTAAAAAGATGATTTTTTTCACTAAAGCATATGTTATTATTTTCACAGTCACCTTACTTTGGGAAACTGATTTAGATTCACAGTGTAAAAAAAAATTCCTGTTATCTCAATCTATAATAATTAAATTAATTAACATTAATTATTATTTTTAAAAACGGTTTTCAATATTGCATATTGGAGAATCCCCGATATTTATTTTGCATCTTACAAAATAATTTTATCAAAAATACTGCAAATTTATGTCATTAGTTGACTGAGCATTCAATTTAGTTATTAGTTAATTAAAAATTGTAATACATTATGAACCCCGCGAATCGACTAAAATAGTTTTACTGATCTAATACAACCTACTTGTGGCATGTCTGGATAAAATGTTCCAAAGGATGGTTTTGAATTTTTAAAACGTATTTTGGCTCTACTGAAAATTTTTATGAAATGGATCGAACTGTTTTTGATACTAAATGCTTCATATGTAACCATAAATTAAATGAGGCGGATAACTCCATAGTTTCAAAAATTGTTTTTTTCTTTGAGAATCAGTAAATCATAAAGCAGTAATTAATATATTTAATCTAATTTAATTCACTGGGTTTTTGAACATATTTTGAAAAGTAAAATATCAAACTTTATCGATAATATTAAACTATCTATGTATCGAAAGTCCTGGGTGGAGCCCATCCCTACTGTCGTCAACTTGCTTTAAAGTTTGAAAACGGGCGCTAGTCTTGGTTTACAGGCTGTAGTAAATTAATCAAATAGGTTTGAAATTTTACATATTTTAATAAATGGTTACTCGCTACCTTTGGTTTATATTGTTGGATTCTACTTAACATTTTTGGAGTTATCTTTTACTCCTTAAATACATCCTTTTCTACAAACCTTTATGCAGTTCCAAAATCCTTCGAAACTTGTGGATCAGAAGATTTTTTTTTACAAAGAAAAACCAACGCTTTCTGTGTAAAAACAATTGAGGAGTCAGAGGTCGGACGATCTCCGACAGGAACCTGAACGGCAAAGAAAGAAACCCTGAACAGTAGGATGGATGTATCAAATGATAATATAATAACCCAGAAAGCACAAAAGAAAAGAAAACCATTAAAAGAATAAATGAATTTTTGAAACAGCTGAGTTCCATAGTATAACAGTTCCATTTTCTTCAAAGAATTTTCAAAATTAATTATTTCTTTAATATTGTTTCGTTCAACTGCGAAACTACCGTTACTGCTGTTATTCATGTTTAATGATAGACGTACCCCTCTGTCATGATAAATTATAAAAATTAATGCGACAATGATGTGAATTATGTAGGTAAGTCGGAGTTCTGATTATCGTTAAGACAACTTTATACCGTCAACATGTTAAAATTTTTAAATAAAAAATAAAACGGCATACCGTATTCAAAATATAAATTTATAAAACAAACAATTGGTAACGATATGGCGAAGAAGACGTTTATGTAAACTCGTAAAATGACATTTTATACGACATATGATTAAAACAATTTTTTGGGGAGTTAAGCATAACCGAATATCAACTTAAAGTAAAGAGCATACCCAACAAAGGATGAACCGATGAATTCGCGAGTTACAGTTATTATTTAATCGAAATAATTGAAGAAATATTGTCAGGGTTTTAAAACATAATAATAAATATAAAACATTTTCGGTCATTCTTGGCTGGAGTCGAATGCTACCGAGATGGTTACATCAGAGCAGGCGCTTCCGACAGGCTGCAATTAGGGACAATTGGAGAGAAAGTGAGCGAGCTCTCACAAAGGAATAGTCTTCTTCTGAGGAACGATAACGTTACTGAACTGAACAACTGTTATATTGCTAGCAGTAGAATCAACAGAATGACGAATAACCATAAACAACCGTTTATATAAATATTTATTGATGAGTTGGCATTGATTTGGAGCAGTAACCTTGGTAGAAACATAATATTATTCATAACAAAATAACTATACTGCATAACATTACGGGGCTAGTAAGTTAAAATTCCTAAAATATTTTAAATAATATAAGTTACAATAAATTTATGAATTGTGCTCATTATCGATGTAAAGACTTTTTTAATGTGATATTATAAAATCGTAAGCTCAATAATTTGGATTCCAAATGGCTTTTGGAATGTGACAAAAAATACATGTTCCTTATTAATTAAGGTAAACTTTCAAAACTTGGCTTTTTCACAATTTTCGTCAATAAATTAACAAGACACTTGCCGGCTTATTTCTAGTTCTAGTCCAGTTCTGGACTTAAGTTTCGGGGTATACAAAAAAAGTCAATTTTTCAAATTTGGACTTCTGTGCTTTTGATCCTCAAATTTATTCTTGGTTACATGCCTTTATGCAATTCAAAATCCTTCAAAATTACCTTGTCCATTAGAATAAATGTAATTTTGATGTATTTTAATTATATATAATCCATATAACACAATAAATCCTACAATCCTACAATAAATAATCCATATAACAATAAATATTTCTAGGTTCCAATAAATTACCTGAAGAGCTATAGAAATATCAACTGAGTTCAAACTGAGAATTTCATAACAAATTTGAAGGAAATTCTGTGAGTATGAGGAGAAAAAGTTTGAAATGGAAAGTGCGACTTCGATAGCTTCAAAAGGTACACCGGGACTCAAAATGGGCTAATATTGGAGCTGAGTGTGGGACAGAACAGAAAGGTCAAATTTTCTGTAGAAGAACCCCGGACCACGAGTCAGTGCCTTGATAGAAATCAGTGTGAGAAGGAAGACATTGATGTCCTATGGGCATATTAAACGATTAAACGACACATATAATATTGCTCTTAAATAATACAGTTATTCCAAGATAAGTTGCCGGTGGAGCATTCGACCCAATAGATTTTCCCTGGAAGTCATAAATATAATAATCCATACTAATTTTCGATCTATGACTGTATCTGTATCTGAATCCTGTAAGTTGAGAATGAGAAATTCGCAAGCCTCCAAGATATTTTACCTGAGCATCCGGCGGAAAGGGTTGGAGCTGTGAAGTAGGGACATGAATCATCCTTGGAGCCGGGACTGAGGCAAAGGGACCGTCCCTTTGAGCAGGAGCAATATTCCCGGGGGTTTATTACAGGTCGTAAAACCTAATGACAGCCATGAATGGAAGTCCCGCCATCTTCTCACACATGCTCTAGCGACACGTGTTCCAGACTAATTCCAGCCACATGGCCTCAGCTGTTCTCTCTGATTTCGCCCTGGTGGGTCCTTGTACCTTCCATTCAGGACCTTAGGGAGCCCTAAGATATTCTCTAACGATTCTATATTACTATATATTGAATCTTCCTAATTCAAATGAAGTATCACATTCTTGTTGCATTTATCTGTACTAAATTATTTATAAATCACGGATTTTCGAGGCGTTTCCAAGGGAAAGTTATTGGTTTCAGTATTTAACAGAGAATAATTGATTTTAACCCTTAAGTGCAACCATAAGTGAAAGGCAAAAGCAATCGGTGGGTACTATGAGTGAATATATACGTCGGTTGAAAGTCACCAACAGGGACTAGACGCCTAAGTGAGTTTTTCATAAGAGAATGAAGAGTGAGATAACGATCAACCGCCATACTTTTTACAAAATTAAGGGTATCCACTTTATAGGGGTTAGGCTTACCAAAGGAGGGTTTACAGATCCCAACAGAGTATCTATGACCGTTAACTAATTAAATAATTTATCTACTGGCTAGATTGGAACTCTAGATCTTCAGCACAGCAACTCAGCCCTCTACACACTTTCATACTGCATCCATTACCTCAAAAGAATTTATTAAGTTTGGATGTTGCTAAATCAGAAATGTAAACAATTATGGATAGTGTGACGGTAGTACAGTGGAGGTTACAAACACAACGGGTCTCAGAAAAAGTGTTGCGTGAAATGAATTTGCCCCCCCCCCTCGATAATTGCTAATGTTTTATTTCATTTATGAACTTATTTCTAAAGCTTTCACAAAATAACCTTTATTATCTACTTATCTTTCAGTGGCGAATCCATTGGTAACCTCTCTCCAAATGGTGTGTTCCTGACTGAGTGCAAAGTGTTATTGCAGGCTTTTTACTTTACTTTAATTCTTATAACATTGTATAGTTGACCTGAACTTTGTATTTGGCTACTACCCTTCTCCTTGCGAACAGGTAATACATATGTATGTTGCCAGTAGGAGTTTAATATTTTCACAACAATTCTGTGGCCTGTGCATAGTGCGCTAAGTCGAATTTTGTGAATTTCAAGCTATCTACTTAGAATCGTAATTTTTCTGAACTTAAGTTCAAGATTGGAGTATCAGCCCTCTATTCACAAAGTAATATCCTTTATTGCAATGGACGGAACACTTAGCGTGTTAGACACAAGGAAAAAGAAAATAATTACGATTCTAAGTAGATAGCTTGAAATTCACAAAATTCGACTTAGCCCACTATGCACAGGTGCCACAGAATCAAGCACCTCAAAAATATGAATTTCTAATTCAAGGATCAGTTTAAAATACTCTAAAATTGAATGTCTAAGGATACATTCTGCAGCATGGGAAACACCATGCGATTCCTCAACACCCTCTAGATCGTGAGGTCATCGACTTTCCCCACCCTCGTTCCTTCTGCCCTTACTTATCCATATTATCCATTAGCATTTTATGTATTTATTATATCCTAATCACTGGCCAGGACGTACTCGAAGAGCGCCTATTTGCCCCGGCTATATATAGATATTACGCAGTGGATATCGGCACCTGCCGGGGATGAATGGCCAGGCTCCTTTACGGATAACAGGATGTTCTTCTACTCGCAAAAGAGCTCGAGGATCATGACTGCCATTATCTCGGCTACAAAAGGAGAGTTCCTTCTGCAGGAAAGTTTTTGTGAAAGTTTTCAATAGGGAATAATGTCTAAATTATCTGCATTATCCGACGGTGCTTTTCTTATTGTGATGAAACAGTATGCATAAGGCTCTTGACCTGCGTCTGTCTGGGCTTCCATAGTAAAATATGTAAAAATAGTTATTACTTGAAATATTAAACATTAGTTGATTAGTTAATAGAAGTAAAGTAATTAAAGTAATTATTCACCTTCCGTAATGTGATATATACAGAAAGCGTTATTTGACCCTTTTCCAACTAATTGCAGAATTTATTATTATAAAAAACATTGTATTATATTCCAGTAGACTATGAGAGAAGCAAGTATAATTTAACACCCACAAATTTGTCTCTGTATTTCATTTAAAGTAATATTTTCGTACGAAACGTCCATTATAAATTTCCTTTTGTCAATACGTTAATAATACACATAAAAAATCCTGTACCATTATAAACTCATGAAGGGTAATGGATTCAGTACATGGTAGAGACTGTACTGTTCCTAACGGATAAACGGTTGTGCAGGGTGTGATTGCTTAGAGAATGCGCCCAACCGCCAGGTTCCTCCAACTAAGTGATACCACTTTATGGGGCACGGTGGTCCCAGGAGGTCAGCAGATCTCTCATGGTCCATCCATGGCAGATTGAATGCTTTATCTCCCACGGACGGGCATAACTATTCCTATAAAATAAGTTCGTATTTTCTCTAAAATTAGATATTCTAGAACTATCCCATAATACTTGCTACTATTCTTAAGACATTAGACAATCAACTTCATTGAAGAGGAGTTCATGATTATTTATTTGTAACACAACCAAATAATATTGAGTTTTCATATTTTTATTGATGTTTATTTTTTAAACTACCAACATCTGTACTACACAATAAAATAAAAAATATATAACATGACCAGATTTATTTTTATTGATAATAATTGTTGACCTATGATAATTTATGTTGAAGAAATTGGTCCGGGTAGAGGTCACTGAATGAAATTCTCAAGTAATTTCAGATGATATTTATTGTTAGCCAACGTTTCGACCTACGTTGTAGGTCTTCTTCAGGGCTATAAGCAAAATACAGAAAATTTAAGAAAGCGGTATGAATATAATAAAACATTTTAAATATAGATAAACTAAAAGAAGGTGAATACAGGCAAAATTTGATAATTATGTGTAATAATGATGATAAAAATTGATAAAGGTGTACAGTAAAGTAATTATGAAGGTTAAAATGTAGAAAATAATAATAAAACATGAAGAAAATAATAATAAAACAGAAAGTGTTGACAGTTAAAAAATTAAGGTATTAGAGATAAATAAAAACTGAATATACAATAGGAATGTGAAATGATATGGGTAAATTAGAAAGTGATAAGAATTACGCACTAAAATTATAGGTAATAAAAAAGAAGAAATAAAAATTGTAAAATTATAAAAATCTAGAAACGAATTATATAAAATAGAATAAAATTGAAAATAAAAATTATTTTAGAAAATACAGTATTAATATTAATAGGTAGAAAATACTTTATACTAGTGTAAAGAATATTAATTACATAAGAGAATGTAAGAAGACAGTTTATAAAAATGTAAAATATCAATTGTATAAAAGTAGGTATGTTTTAAGTAAGGTACGTGATAATATAATCAGGCTATATTGGACTAATTAACAGGCTAATAACAGGCTATATTGGAATTATGATATATATTGATGAATATTTAGGGTGGTATATAGATAACTAAAACAAATAAACGCCTTACAGTAATAGTGAGCTTGGAAGTAGTGATAATAACGGTAAATTGGGTATAGTACTGTTTTAGGTTATGAGGGAAAGAAATTAAAATGAAATGGAGGAGGGAGGGTGAGTAAATAGTGCAAAACATAAGTTACCTGTGGGGGTGGGACGGGGGGTGGGTCCTCTCTGGCTATGAAACACTGACTGATATAATTGAGAAGGAAGGATGGTCCCCTACCCTTAATAAGTGTAAAAAAATTTCTCAGAATATAAAAGCCGTTACAATGGCTATAAGTAACGTATAAAGGGGAAGAAGCAAATAGTGTAGAAGCCTCATATAAAGACTTGAAAATCCATACACACACACTCACATACACATATGTTTGGCATTTACCTTTGTTTAAGTAAATTTCGATTATCCGACCGACATTAGTTCGAATAATCGTGGCTCTACTGAAATTAATTATTATCAAGCTGAGTTAATAAATATCAAAAGTTCTTAATAACCCATTCATAGAATAAATCTTTTATTACAGATACAGACTAAAGCAGTCAACTGTTCCTGATACTCAATCCGTTTCTACGATATTTAATACTCTATGAGAAGCTACTATCTTGTATTATTCAATTCTTTTTTTATTATATAATCAAAAAGGTAACGGTGAGAAGTAATAAAAAAAAGAATAAATAAAAAATACTACGAGTTATGAAATCGATGCAGATGTTTACGACTAGCGGTGAAGTACAGTTAGTGAAGGGAATATGATAGTTATAAGATACAATATTCAATATCTATACTACTTTCAATATTCATAAATTGTTTATTTCTACTATAAATTAAAATTTATGTTAACAATAAAAGTAATAGTTTCATTTTTGAAGGATTTTAAGACGATTCGGTGTCTTAAAAAAGGTCCAACAAATAAGAATGTGGCAAAGTCGTTCGTCTATCAAATATTAAATAGCTAGAATAATTAAAAGTTTATCATACTTTTAGTTCAGCTAATATCATTAATTATGGTAATAAATTAATAATAAAAATGGGCCCATTTAAAAAAAAAAGAGTTTGGGATTAGGAAATAGACCGTCTGTTAGTTGATATCTGTTTTTGAGAATGCCATAGGGAAATTAAAAAAAAAAAAAGCCTTAAGAATCTAAGATATTAGAAAAAACTAACCAGTCAACGTTACGCCAATTCAGGCGCCATCTGAATATGATGTATGTGTAAAAGAAAATCATCAAAGAAGACAATTGCAGCACTTCCCACATCAACCTTCTGTTAGTGCATTACCAATCTTTGTCTTAGTTATTGGTTGAACGCCTTCGAGTGATGTTACTGTCCCAATTTGATTATTACGTGGGTGAATCAAATATAAACGAGACTTATTTTTTAATTTTTTTATTTTTACTTTGAACGCCTGTATATTAAGATAGGCCCTCGACCGGGATTTGAACCCGGAACCTTTGTCTCACCGTGACATCGCTCTGCCAATTGAGCTATCCAAGGCTCCTCCCGGTCGAGGACAAACCTTTTCTCTCATAGATCCTAAAGCCCCAGTGCTCCCGCCATTTTTGCGATGAATACACTAGAACGAAGTTCTTTGAACATTAATTTTAATTTAGGATTTTATTGACTTACGTCATATTATTATTTATAATTTTTTATAATTATTAGTCATTTTTTTTTATTTTTAAATATTTTTATTTTTAAAGAGAAAAGATAGGCCCTCGGCCGGGATTTGAACCCGGAACCTTTGTCTCAAACTTAATAATTCTTAATATAATAACTTAATAATTAGGCCCTCGACCGGGATTTCAATTGGCAGAGCGATGTCACGGTGAGACAAAGGTTCCGGGTTCAAATCCTGGTCGAGGGCCTATCTTTTCTCTTTAAAAAATAAAAATATATTTTATTAGTTTTGAAGAGAAAAGATATACCCAGGACCGGGATTCGAACCCGTGTCTCCCACATTTCCGTTGAAGTGCTCTACCAACTGAGCTATCCTGGTTCGTACCTCGATCAGACTGATCCCATATCCCTGTGTTCTCGCAATTTGCGATGTATACAAGGGAAATAATGTTCATTGAACATTACTTTAATTAGGATCTTGTTGACTTACGTCATTATATAATATATTTTTTTTTTATATTAATTGTTATAATTTTAAATATTTTTATTTTTGAAGAGAAAATATATGCCCAGGTACGAACCAGGACAGCTCAGTTGGTAGAGCACTACAACAGAAATTTGGGAGACCCGGGTTCGCATCCCGGCCCTGGGCTTTTCTCTTCAAAAATAAAAATATTTAAAATTATTACAATTAATAAAAAATAAAATAAAACAAATTATTATATTTATTTATGAATTATTAAAGACGATTTTCTTAATTATTAATTAATTAAAATACGATGTTTACACAATGTTCCTTACGTATAAATTAGCCATAATTATTTTTTTTTTAAGTTTCTAACCAGTTATTTTTACATAATGAATGAATAATAAGCTAGGGAAAATTGTTTGTTGTATGAATGGAATACGTAATACTCCATTAATTAATATATTGCTTCGCTTGCTTTTGTTTTTTAATCAAAATAAAGAAATTTTCTATTCCCCCGAAAAAACGTAAACAAAAGAAAAAATAAATATGGAAAAATGCAATGGAAATATTTCCAAAGGAAATATAATTGTAGAGAAAGGATCACGAATATTGAGGTTAGGTTGAAAAAATTTTGGGCTTAGTAACGAACTAATTAGTAATTAAATATTTTATTTGAAAAGAAAACTATGACCAGGACCGGGACTCGAACCCGGGTCTCCCACCTATCCGTCGTGGTGCTTAGCCACCTCAGCCATCCTGGCTCGCCGATTTGCGATATATACACGGGTAGAATGTTCATTAAACATTACATTTATTTTGGATCTTGGATCTTGTATTGTTATATGTTACTATAATCTATTTCTTTTATTTTATTGTTAGATTTATAATTTTTGAAATATTTTATTTGAAAAGAAAAGATATGGCCAGGACTGTGACTCGAATATATAATGACGTAAATAGAATAATACATAATGATGTTACTCAATAAGATCCAAAAATAAAAGTAATGTTTAATGAACATTCTCCCCGTCTATGCATCGCAAATTGAGGGAACACGGAGATATAGGATCATTGAAAAGAAAGGATATGTCTGGCCGAGAAGCGAACCAGGATGGCTGAGGTGGCTAAGTACCACTTCGGATAGGTGGGAGACCCGGGTTCGAGTCCCGGTCCTGGTCATATCTTTTCTTTTCAAATAAAATATTTTAAACAATTATAACATCTAACAATAAAATAAAAGATAATTACTAATTAGTAAACTAAAATTAGTAACTTGTGTACCTTAATTCATGGTAAAAATACAAGTGCAAGTGAGACCATGAAGTCACTTTATGTTGTCACGGCTAATTGGACGAAGTTAAAGAGAGAATCCTAAACTTTGCCTGTTCAATAATCATTGTAATCAGGCTCGGAACCGCCATTTTACGTTCGCTACGAAGGAAGGCATAACCAAGGATTTTTAACTTCCTTAAAAAAATCCACCTGACGGGCTGCAACCCGCGAACTTGGGTAAAGCAAACTATTATACTAATCACTACACCACTGGTGACCCTGTAGACTCCTCCTTTTTTAGACCTATTACTTAACAATAACTTATTTTAAGGCACATTAAGTCTTGGTTTATCCTTAATAGATAAGGCCCTGTTTAACACCCATATGTTTAACCGATAACGTTTGGAAGGATATTTGTATATTATGTTTTAAGTATCGGAAAAAGAAAGCTCCAGCTAAGTAATGTAGCTTAACAAAAATAACAAGCCTGTCATGCCTTTAATCGCAATTTTATTTACTCTCAAAAATATTGGAAATGAACGTTTCCGATGGGGTATTGTCTAACTTTACCATTACTTCTGCACCCTGTTCGTAATTTTTTTTTTCTGATGTCTTCCATCTTTTTCCTATATAAAAAATATGAAAGCTACATATCAATCTAATTCGTTCATATTGATACCTCGAAAGGCTGAAAATTATAAAATATATTTTTTACCGATAATACGGAAAACTTTTCTCTTTAACAGTGAAACTGAAATCTAGCGTTTAATTTCCGTTTAAGTATAATTTTTTTTCGTACAACATTCAACCTTTCCCATAATAATATTATTCCGGCCACTTACAATGACTTTCTTCTTCATAAGTGTATGCACTCTTTCTCACATTACGGCGATTCGTCTAGCTTTCACTTTAGCAGCAGCATCAGGGATGTAACTAAACAACCTTTCGCAGGGGTACTGGGTACTTACAAGACAACATAGCTTTGTCAAATAATACCATAAGGTGTAAAATGCAATAAATACAAATGCAAATAGTAAGATTTACAGCAGGGGTCCTTTAAGTACAGTTGAGTGTCGGTTATCCGAACACCAATTATCAAAATGTTTTACTATTCAAACTGGCACAGCGAAAAACATACAAGGGTCGACATTGCAATTCCTGTAATATAAGCGTGAAGAGTATTTTCTCGAAAAAATAGATATTCTTGAAATTTCACTTAATAATTACTTGTATATTTGAAACGCTAAAGAAGAGGAAGTCAAGATTGTAGTAAACTAATATCAAAACTTTCTTAGTGCCACAACCTAACGGTATTATTAAACAATCTTAAATCAAAATATTGTAAAAGTCCTGAAAGCACAGTGGAGCGTCTGTTATCCCAGCGGAGAAAAGATATAAGATAGAGTCGACACTGCCATTCCTAGAAAATATGTTTGAATATTGTTTTCTATAGAATTAGAAATTTTCTACAGCGTTTTTAATGTTATTAACAGCATTCCAATGAAAACAGCTAGATGAGACTGTTAACACTTTTTTACTAGAAACTTCAATGCTGGTAGATTAACATGGCATATGTACTTAACAGTGAAATGAAAAATAAATAACACGTACGTAGTGATTATCATTTTCCTTTTTTTTTAAAGTTAATATAAATTATCAGCAATTATTCTTTTTTTGTTTTCCCGAGTTCACTGTTACGTTGTCCTTAATGCAAACCTTTAAGAAGCCCTGTAATGTGGACCGAAACATTGGATTTCGTTAAAATAGTTCAACTCTTTTAAGAAATAATTTTTTTGACCTGTAGCAGCACCATTTTTTTTCCCGAATCAGAACTTTGGATAATCAGATCTTTTGATTAACAGAACCACGCCTGAAGACATCAGTTAAGATAATCGACGGTACCTTTTGTATACCTTATACAATTATGTTATAATACAATGTTATGTTATAATACATAACACGTGTACATCACGTATAAAAACCCCTATTAAAACTTAAGCCTATCAGATGCCTGTATCGTCACTGCTCGATGCACTAGTTAAAAAACAGATATAAAGGGCAGATGCTGAGAACTTCCTGTGTTTACAGTGAGCCTTAACAGTAATGGTCGTCTTCCTTTTGTGGTCCACTTAGGTGGTACACGTGGGGGCCAAGGCTACTACTCGTAGTCCAAGGACACTACACGTGAGCAAGGTTCCTAAAATGGCCACAGTTATAAAATTAACACGATCTACATTCCTAAAGTTCCCACGGCTCGATACCTTACCCCTCGGGAGAAAAACTATAATAAAACAAACAACCGTAGGCATAATAACAAACCAACAGCCACGTGTTGGAAACATGGCAGGTTTTAGATTCACACTTGTGAACTTCCATTAGGTGGGTGTGGAGAGGAATGCAAGGCATAATTAACATATTTAAAATTACGTTTTGTTATACCAAAATCCCTCGTAAAATCCAGAGTACTCTTTGCTTAGCAACGTCCAATTTCTTGTTGATTTGGCAAAAACCCGATATCAATCCTTTCTGGACAAACTTTGTACCCACTCAAACCGACTAGTTTCAAACCTTCAAATCCCCGACAATCTTCAGATATCTCGAAAAGAAAATGGCTTCGTGAACATTTATGTTGAATTTGTTATTTGATGTTGTTTGATTGTTATTGAATTTGGGACTCTAATGAGTCTGTGTTTCATAGCCAAAAATCCCTTCACTCCAAAATCTACCCTAAAGGACTACCCTAAAGGGTACGCAATATCTCATCTACTACTATCCCCACACATGCTCATAATATCCTAACCTTGGGACACAATTTATCTGCACCCTCTTCTTCCTTTAAAAAAATTATAGCTGATCTTTTGACTTAGAACATATTCATAATGACCCCCTCTTCCATCACTGACATGAAAAATAAGAACTGTCACGTGTCTCCATAGCCAACATTATTTCCAATTTTCTCCAACACCACCGTTCCAACCCTTATAAGGTTGCAAAACACATTTTAGATGATAAAAGTTGTACTTGGTAATTGTCTATGAGTAATGGACTTCAACGAAGTAGAACATTAATCCTTATGCGACGAACTTAAAAAAAAAATACAAATAATACAGTTACCACTACAGCCAATGAAGGGTTTTGGGTTCAATACATAATTGAGACGGTACTGTTTCTAGGAAAACGACTGTGCAGGGACGTGATTTGTCCGTGATCACGCTCTGTCGCTAGGTTTCCCCCCAATTGTAGGTACCCACTTTATAGAGGCTGGGTGAACCGAAAGAGGGTCTGTAGATCCCGCGGGGTCTATCTGTGGCAGTCAGCAGATTAAATAAGATATCTGCCTCTGCTGGTTTTGAACCTTAAACCTGCATAGTAACTTAGCACTCTACACATTGAGCTACTAATATATGAAAGGGAAGATATATACTGCAGTTCAATGCATATGTCTGTTCTCACTAGTCTTTTCCTTATATTATAGTTTCCTCTGTCTGCAAGAGTTGTATGTTGTACTTTTTATAAACACTCGCCTAGCGAACAATGGTAAAAAAATTATACTTAATTATATATTTAGGTGACACTAGTTCAAGAGACTGACTAGTATATATAAATATTATTATTATTATACATACATTAAATTCAGTGGTGTTGTATGTACATTATTAAGTAATGTTCATTCTTTCAGTAATGATTACAATTCAGTCAAGTAATTAATAAAAATAAAAATATTACTGAGTATTGAGTTTATTTCAATAAAGTTATCAAGTATTTACTTAGTACTTATATATATTATAGAAATACCATATACTTATTAAGTATGATGGATGAATATTTGAACTGAACTGTTTCTTAAGAGAGACATGAAATTATTTTAACAACTTTCCACAAATAACCTATCTTCAGCCTTCACCACAGCGTTGCGTGAAAGGTTAATCGAAATAATTTGAACTTCAAAATATATTCTGCTATCAAAGCGGTTAAAAAAAAAAAATCATTCTATATCATTGAACGTTGTCTAGATAAACATCAAGCGCTATATTTCAAATGTGGCATTTAGGTTCAAAATCGAATAACACCAAAATTCACAAAAAATTCGATATATTTTTTTTTACTTTTTCGATGGTTTATTCAAGCCCCCGAAAGTCACTCCAAGTTATGCTCCCGAAACTTCATGTTTAAAACCGGACATGAACCATGAGAAATTGTTTTTCTATACTATGATAAGTATTTTCGAAAAATGTATTTTATTAGTAATATGGAATACCAGATACAATGTGATATAAATAAAATGATTTTAAAATTAAAGAAAAATCTTAGAAATACATAAAAAAATGATTAAAAAAAAAGATAACTTCTAAAGTAGAAATATCTAAATAATAAAAAATAAATAAATATTACAGTTTTTTTAATCATATCTATATAATTATATGATAGAGGAATCTAACAAGATTTAAATATTGAATTTCCAAAATCAATCCTCTAATTTACCTACCATTTGTTTATTTTGAATTAACTATCCATTTCCCACTATATCAATTTAAAAAACAAAACAAATGTAAACGATGAAATATTTTGCTAATTACTTAAGGAAGAAAAAAAAAGAAGAAGAAACATTTTCTCATGTTGAAAATAGACAAAGAGATCTAAATTAGATCAGACAGAAGAGAAAACCATAGGTTAGGTAATTAATAGGTTTAAATTAATATTTGCCGTCTATAATTGTTTATGATTACCAATGATTTTTGAAGGTTGAAAACAAGTTCACGTATTTAATGATGGTATGTAGATATATAATAGATAGGTAATGTATGTAACATACCTTTAAAATGCTACGTACCTTTAAAATCTGATACGTTTAACATACAAATTATAAAAGAGAATGACGAAGAACCTTTAACTGAGTATTAAAGATAGGTAATGATGTCCATTAATGGATGGTATACAGTGGTAGAGCACTGAGTTGCCATTTCGGAGATCCTGGTTCAAATCGCGCAGCGGGTAAGACTTATTTAGTCTGTTTGCAGCCGGAGATGAATTATATAGGATCTAGGTTCCTCCTGGGGCTCATCCAGCCTCTATAAAATATTATAAAAATAGGCTAACCTAAATAAGTTGGAAAAATCTGGCAATTAAGTGTGACCTAGGACAAGTCACTTCCTTGCAGAACCGTTGTCCATGAAACAGTACAGTTTTTACCACGTACTGAATCCCAGACCCGTTAACGGGTTGTAGTGGTACAGTTTTTTTTTTTTTTTTTTAGAAAAACGTCCATGGAATGTATTTTTTAAATATTTCAATAGCGCTAACCAGAATAATTTCAGAGGTGATTCGTTCGAGGTGATCACACGCAACCGCCAGATGAGGGGTACTCATGCTATAGAAGCTGGATTAGCCCAAGGAGTTTCATCAGAACACACAGGATCGATTCTCGGCTGCTGATATACTAAATAATTTACGTGTAAATAATAAATAATAATAAAGCTTAATGAACTCAAAGGCTCGACGCCGATACCACCAATCTCTGCTTACATACCTCCGTCCACGGGCAACCACCCAAAACCAAATCCGCTAGATTACTGCGGAATTAACGCTACCTTCCCATCTACGCCTAGGGTCTACCTCTCGGTACAGCGTCTATTAACTTTTTAGGAATTTCTATATTACTATGCCCAGCAACTTTACAGGTCCACCTTAATCTTCGTGAGGCTATCACTTGTATAATATAAACCAAATGCATGCTTCGCAATTCCGAGTTTTGTAATCTCCTAAATTCTCTAGTGGTCTCATCCTTTTTTGGACCGAATATTCTACGTAACACCTGATTTTCGAATACCTTAAGACGTTGTTCATCCCTCAGCGTTAGTGGCCACGTTTCACACCTGTAAATAAGAGTAGGAAGGATGATATTTTTAAGATCTAAATTAAAAATAAATTATTTATTTTTTTTAATATTCCATGCCATATTCATTTAAACTATTCAATTGTGAACCGTTATAACACTACAGCTTTTTAGACAACTGGGAGTTAGAAAATAATTTTCACCTCACTGCTCCGAAATGGCGGCGGATCGGAAGAATTTGCAGAGCTAGACCTGATGATAGATAAGAGGAGTCAGGGCTGCCAACATGGAGGATGGAAGAACGAAAATAAGAGGGAATGATGGAGCATTAGGTGGCCGGCTTGTTTGCCCACGACGCGGGAGATAAACTCTAATTACATACGTTGGCTACGTGAGCTCCGCTAATCGCTTCGTCCTCAGCCTCCCTCCCCAAGTAGCCGCTACCTCTTTAGGGGCTGTGTCCTCTACGTCGTGGAGGAATGTAGGCCTATCTGCAAGTAGGCGGGGTCCCAGGCGTCTTTTACCAAAGTGGAATTCAAGGATTGTCAAGGTGGAGAAAAAAATGGATAATAAGGTGCGTAGATGAGATGCCATGTCTCAGTAATCACTTAACATAATGAATACACTAAAATTCTAAAAGAAAAAATACAATACCACTACAAACCATGAAGTCTGTTGGTATAGATAGTACTGATTCTAGGACAATGGTTGTGCAGAGATGGTCCCACTAACAAGAGTAACTTTATAGAGGCTGGATGAGCCCAAGGAGGATATCTAGATTCTACAGATTCCATTCCTTATTAATATTTTAAATAAATTAACTGCCACAGCCGAATTTGAAATAAAATAAAATTAAATTATTATCCATCTTTTTTTTTTTAGGATGTTCTGTCTCATTGACTAGATATTGGGTCATGTATTGTATACTCATTTTTAAAGCTGGTTAATGATTCGTGAATCACCAGATTAGGGTACGCATATATGGTAACGCAAGATTATTACTTAACAACAAAACGCCCATTGTTGTCCTAAATCTTACTCAACCACCAGATTTATCCCCAATTAAGCACATTTGTGGTGGTTAGGTGAGTACTAGCCTCAGTGTTCATTTATGACTGTTAACAGTTCAAATAATAGAATTATCTGTGGCGTAGTGGTTAGTATTACCTTCTATACACAAGGCCACATGTTCGCTACCCGGCAGTTGGTTCTATATTTTTTTTTAAAGGAGGAAAAAATCATTGTTTATCCCGTCCTTAGGAAGTGGCGTAAAATGGGGGTCCTGAGGCTTTGCCTTGTCAGTAACCACTTACAAGTCGGATAGACCACTATCCCAGTTATGTCCGGATAGGCAAAAGTTAGAACTCCCACTTCAGTTTCATCCGATCAAGCTATATTAGCATAAAGTGGCGTTAACTGGATAAAGAACGTAACACACTACATTTTCACATTTACTTGATTGCCTTTTGAATTAAATTGTTTTGGGTATTTTTTTACAATCACGATATATTGAAATGGCTTTAGAAATGCTTGAAATCATTAATTAAGAAATGATTTGACGTTATAGAAGATTAAAAACAACGTTGATCCATTTATTTTTTGTGTAATTTTAATTAAACCTAAATAGTAATCCGGATAATGCGGATTGAATCAGAACCTTCCGGTAGTGGCCCGATCCTCAGTCGTGACCCCTCCATAACCGAGCGGAAGCGATCCCTCCAGTAGAGGAGGCGCGAGGAGGAAACACATTTCACCTTCCGCTTCAGTAATTTACTAACTACTACTTATCTTGTCGGCCCCTTCTCAAATGTATAGAGTTTTTTCATTAACAGTAACGGGGCAAAGGGAGGCTTTACTAAGGTTAATAAGATTTATTAAATGGGAACCATAATTGTGTAACACTTGGCAGAGTATCTCCTTGCACAACCGTTGGCCGAGATATAATATTTCTATGCCCAATTTTTCAAAGTATGAACCACTATTTGATGAATATTTACGTAATACTGGCTAATAGGCTCAAATATCGGGAAGATACTTTTTTTAATCTGTTAACAGCCTGAAATGGAACCTGCGGGTCGTAGAGACCTTCCTAGGGCTCACCCTCTGTAAAGTGGGCATCTTCAATTGAGGAAAACATATCTAGGACAAACCACCTCCCTATAAAAGTGTTGTCCTAGGTACAGTCTCTACCACGTACTGAACCCGAGATTCTTCATGGATGTAAGGATTTGAACTCAAGATCTTCGGCATGGCATCTCTTTGACCTACCTACCTCTGAGCAGCCTTGCTACCCATTTGTTCTATATTATTTTCAAAGCAACAATTCAATAATTTATCGAGTATATTAATAAAGTTATAGTGTATAAGAATGAAGTATAATATATTTCTGAAATACAAAATGTAATCAGAAGGTTTAATAGCACAATTAACAATTTATAATAAAATACCTAATGAAATGAACTATATTGGTAGAATATTAGATAGGTAGCCCTGTATAATATTGTAAATTTATGTGAACTAAAAAAAATAAATACTAAGCATGATGCCATTTTTCGATTTTTGTTTATTACATTTTACTTTCGGTATGTAAAAAAAAATATTAATATTATATTCAGTATTTATCAATACAAAAATGGGGTTAGTTTAAAAATTTGTTATTTAAAATTAAAATAACCCGATAGTACGAAGAAGATTGAAAAAGAAGAAGATACTGAGCACATTGTTCGACTATTATTTTAGTCACTAATAAATTTACTCGCAACATATGTACGTGACATTTATTTTATCTTTATTGTTGCTTTTAGCGGAAATCTTAAAAAGCAGTAAATACATTGTAAAAAGCCTGTGGTAGAATCACATTTAGAAGCTTATCACTTGTTGGTAAGCTGTTGAAACAGAACTATGTGGCTTTGTGCACTTGTGTTGAAGGAATAAAACAAAAAGATTGAGAGAAGAATTTTTTTTTTATATGTACGTTTGTGAAAATTAGTAATTACTCTTAAAAGGTTATACTTTTAAAACTCAATAAACGAAATATAGAATATCTTGAATATTGACCTTATATGTAAGAGGAAGAAAATTGTCCGGCAGGAGGTCAGAACAATTTTCTTTAGTAAGCAGAACTGTTTATTTTAAAGCCGTTTTGACTTCCCCAACGCTAACTATACAAGATATCCTATAAATTAAAATAGTAACTAGTAAAGGATAAAAATATATATATATATATATAGGCATCTAGGGATATGGGTGATAAAAAATATAAAATAAAAATGGGAAACAGTTTTGTGGTAGACATAAAAACAGAGGAAAAAGTTATAAAGAATAACGTGGCGTAAAGGCATTATTTAAGAAAAAATATAGAAAACTTACAAGAGAGGGTATTGAATTATATAATAACAAAGAGTTACGAGTTAAAAACCAGAAAAAAAGAATATAGATAATTAATCTCTAAAATATAGAATATAATGAATACGACCTACGAAGAGAGGGTTCAATAACGTGGTAGAGACTGTACTTTTTGTAGGACAACGGATGTAGAGATTGTTGATTAGAAGACCCTCAACCGCCTGGTTATTCCCTCTATTTGGGTGCCCACTTTATAGAGGCTGGGTGAGCCCCAAGAGTGTCTCCAGATTCTGAAGGATCCATACTTGTTAACAGATTAAATTAAATTATCTGCCATAGCTGGATTTGAACCGGGGATCGGTATCTCAGCGCTATACCACTAAACCATTCCGCTCCGGATAAATTTATTACAGTTATTTATTACAATTCACACTCTATAGTTTTCTAATTATTTGAGATAACAATTTTCTGTTTAAAATATCTAGATATTTATTTATATACTTTTGAGAGTCATGGTCCCAAATTGCATGTTAATGAATCATGATCAAGTAGGTTCGGGAAATATTAGAAAAATTGTTTTTAAATAAAAAAAATGACCAAATACAACTATGGAATTCAAAGAGTAAGGTAAATAACATTAAATTATTTTTGTTTCTATAAATTACCGTCACCTGTTAGTATCTTTTGAATATGTACACAGAAATATTTCTAAAATTAAAAAAAAAAAATCTGAACTTAAGAATTGAGGTTACAAGATGCACCGTTCACTAAAACGTTTCTTTGCCCCTGACATTAATATTTCTTGTCGCACAGAATAGGGTATACCTCTCTAGACGTTCTAGATTTAAACAACGGCATTTAAAGAATTCATAAGATCTTGCAACAAGTGAAAGCTGCATTAAAGTTTAATTTAGTTTCTATTCGAGGTTGGCAATGGGTCGTGGAGATTTTAAAAGATTTTGAGATTGGAGAGGAAATGATGAGATTTTAATGTGAGACAGTTTTGGCTAAAATTATTTTTCTGACGAGATTTTGATTTGGGATTCCGGGTTTGAGAGAAACGCTTTGTTAATTTCAGACGCTAACGCAAATTAAATGCATAAGTTCCATAAACATGAGCCTTAAAAAATATAAAGTATCTTTTCCGTAGGTTGTCAATCCGAGTCGAGTTACTAATTTTAATTAGTTTCATTTTTAATATTTTTCAAAAATACGGGTGAGCTTTAGTATGGAAAAGAGAATTTATTTATGGGTAATGATTACGTTTGGGTAACCATTTCAACAAGAAATAAAAGTTTCAACTAACATTTTTAAGTATTTATGAAATATATTTGTTGAAACGTTCATTTCTAGATGAAATGATTACTGAAGTATACATAATTCTCATAGTTACATTCTCTTCTCCATAGTAAAGCTAATCATAACTTGTATTTTTGGAAAATATTAAAAGGAAAACGAATGAAAAGTTAAAACTTGTTGTGACTCAACTCGAAGCAACAACCTGCGGAATAATTACCAAATATAAAGTAAATAAGAAAAGAACATGATACTTCAATAGCAAGTTTAGACACCTACTAATTTATCATAGCATATCTTCAATAATTTTACTTAAAGTATAATCACTGAACGAATGAATTAAGTCTTTATTATAAAGAAAAATATAAACAAAATAAAATGGTTCACAGAAAAAAACTACTAATATTTACAAAATATATACGTATTTGCTCTTTATAGGCATTCCCTTGTGGAGGTCTTCCCGGGGTGACCAGCTCTTTATCAATAATTAGTTTTAGATATTGATATATTTAACATTCATATTTACAAATTCTCAATAATTAATAATAGAATATGAGATATCTAACATGAATATTCACATATTTGGGTAAAATAAATTTAACATACATATTTCTAAATTATCACTAATTAGTTTTAGATATTGATATATTTAGCGTTCATTTTTATAAATTATCAATAATTAGTTTTAGGTATTGGTATTAATACAAGACTGAAAAGATAAGAAACTCCTCGACGTTTTCGCCTACTTCAACATTTACTGGACAAACACTCTAAGCTCCCAATTAATTACAAAAGACTCATTTGCATGACAGTTATCAGACCTATTTGGACATACGGAGTTGAGCTTTGGGGCTCTACTAAACCATCCAATTCATCTCGTATCCAATCCTTACAACCCAAAATCCTTCGTAAAATCCTCAATGCTCCTTATTATTTCACAAACAAACTCATCCATCATGATCTCAATATCCCATACGTTGCTGATTTGGCCCAAACTAGATACCTATCCTTCCATGACAAGCTCCATATACACTTGAACCCGCTAGTCTCTCAACTTGCTTCCCATACCATTCCTGGTAACCCTCCGAGGCGTCTGAAAAGAAGATGGCCTCGAGACCTTCTACTATAGAACTTTATTGGAGTGCTACCGATGGGTAGTTTCTTCACAAATGTTTTTTTTTACATGTAATTTGTTCATATTAGCAATTTTAGTTGTTGTAATATTATTACAGTTGAAAATATCAATAAATTAATCTAAAAAAATATGTTATTCATATGTTTAACATTCATTTTTATACATTATGAATAAATAACATTCTGAAATCCCTATTAGGTCCCAATTGATTTTCTTTAGGGCATTTTCTAATTCCGTTAATCTGTCTTCACTTGACAAAGTCCTCACTTTGATCGTCCCTATAAACAGAGAGTTATCTCTTATTTTCTTGCGCTATGGTTTCTGCCCACTGTTAAAACTATCTCCACTGCTATCCGTAGAAGAGTTGTTCGTTTTGGGGTAGTATCTATCCAGGCTCTTTGTTTCTTTGGTTTATTGTTCTGTGACTTCTTACCGGTCATACACTCTTAAAATCACTTAATATAGTGAGTGTTATAAATCGGCTCTAAAGCTTTAAAATATTTTTCAAATATTATTACGTAAACTTTATTAATCAGTTGCGTAAAAACCTTTATCTTGAGTTATCGAATGATTAAAAAATAAAAAAAAAACTGATAATGGAAAAGAACAAATATAAATCGGCTCTAGTTTCAAACGTAGCTTCCTCTTCAATTCCCGATAATCCTCGGAGGGGTCTGAAAAGAAGATGGGCACGTGACCTCCATAGCAGAACTTTTAATTTTTTAAAAAGTACCCCTGGTAGCTCAAATGGTAGCGCGCTGTCACGAAGAGACGGACGACTTGGGTTCGAATCCCGGCCAGGGCAATTCTTTTCTCTTCAAAATAAAAATATTTAAAAATTAAAACAATTATTAAAAAATTATTTAAAATTAAAGCTTACCCACAACGAAATATCGATTGACTCAGTCGTTTATGTTTCCATTTCATAGCGTTCCTTTATTTATTGTATTTGTCACTCTCCACTTTTTTTACTGAATAGTTTACTTTATTCCATGTTCAGAAGGAAACCATGAAAAACATAAACAATCTCAATTAATACAATCACACAGTCATAGTTCAAAACAAACTAGAGACAAATATTCCGTGAGATTGTAAATATAATTGTAATTAATTTTTTTTCAATTGATGGCGTTGGTATGAAAAGAATTAATGGAATGCACTGTAAATTGAACACTTAAAAGAAAGAATAAAACATCATAACATTAAATAAATTACAGAGAACTATGAAAATTCATTTTAGCGTGAGAAAACATAAATAGAAGTGAGTCAATTAAGTAAACACTCAAGTAATAAGAAATAAAAATGAAACCTTACATAAACTTTTCTCTGATTCAGATAAGAAAAAAATAGAATAAAAATATCAGACAAATTAAGGTTTATGAACGAAAGTGTTTTAAGCCAAAAATATAATTAAATGTATTTAAATATTATTCTCTAATTGATCCTGAGTTGAGCTAATTAACAGACAAGTCAGAAGGGTGCAAGATCAGTTGAGAATTTTTAAACAAATCTCGCTTAATTTTGATTATATTTCTCTTACCAGTACTTTTTAGTTCAATTTGAAGCTTATAATGTTATAGCTAGTTTTTTTTTCGCATCCTACAAAATTTTATTTACAATATAAATACAAATTTACAATAAATACCTACAAATGCATCGATATAAACAAAAGCTTTCTTACCTTTACCGTTACCTTTCGGTATATTATAGCTAGTGTTTGTTTCAAATCTCATTTATTTCATAATTTACATAAATTTACAATATATACATTTTATTTACAAATCAATATATATATATATGCATACATCATAGCTATATATCATATGTATACATCATAGTTAGTGGTAGTAAAAGTTTCTTTTTCATATGCACCAAAAATTTATTGTGCACGGGAAGGTATGATTTAAACATAATGTTGGGCGTTAAAATAATGTTGGGAATCCATATTTTAGATAATAATAATAAGGCTCAGCAAACCCGAAGGCTCGATGCCGATGCCACCAATTTCTGCTTACAAACTTTCGTTAATGTACCACTACCCAAACCCAAATCCGCCAATCACTCCTAACGTAATCCTCCCACCAACTCCTCGGTCTACTCCTCATACGCCTTTCATTCGATCGAGCGCATAATAACTGTTTAAGAATTAGTTGATTACTAGGCCCAGTCACATTACAAGCCCATCTAGATCTTCGTGACGTACTTACTCCAATAATATTAGCTGGGTGCACGCTTCTCAATTCCGCGTTGTGTAATCTCCTGAATTCTCCAATGGTCTTATCCATTTTTGCACCGAATATTCTGCGCAAAACCTTATTTTCGTATTTCGAAGTTGTTCATTGTTTTGATGATAAATGTTTAATTTATCGCTTTTTCCCAAAGTCCTTTGTTTTGTATTGTATTTTAAGGAATTTCATCCCTTCATCATATATAACTAAATCAACAGATGCGTGACATTAAAAATGCCAGGCTTGGAAAATGGAGGTGCATTAAAGCGGAATGTGGCTACGAGATATTGCTGAGCAGTACACTCCTCTGAGGGAACAAGACTCGATTAATATGTATGAAGTATAAGCAATGATACTTCAAGGAGGTATTGCTTCACCTATGCCGTCTTAATGTATAATAGGTACGTGGAGTTGTTTCATTGTTAATAGGAGTAATGGAGAGTGGATTAATATGGAATACGAAGGAATATTATTTCACTTGTAAGAGTATTATATCTAGTGAGCATTGGCTGCTGACTGGACTAAAAGCAGTTTAAAAGATGGGGAAAATGTAGGCGAAGCTTGGGTAATGAGTGACAACTGCCGCGAATGTATGAAAAAAACTATATCAAGAGTATTAAAAACTGTCTTCCCCAAAACAGGTCAGAAAATTTATTAATTTATTTTATTCGTTTTAAGACATAAATCAAGTAGCACAGTAGCAAGTAGGAGTGGTATCGAATACAGACCGTCTCAAGAGGAGTCAAAATGGTTACAGGTTGAAGTTATTATTTAATTATTGCAGGCAAACCTGAAATCGTTGTCTATGCCTTGCCCTTAAATACTTAATAATTCTTTTTTTATATTTATTGGTAAATGTTTTGAGTTTTAAATATTTTTATTTTAAAAGAGAAAAGATAGGCCCTCGGCCGGGATTTGAACCCGGAACCTTTGTCTCACCGTGACATTGCTCTACCAGATCAGCTACCCAAGGCCGTCTGCCGGCAGAGGACACATCCTTTCTCTCATCCGATCCCATATCCTCTTGCTCTCGAATTTTTGTGATGAATACACTAGAACGTAGTTCATTGAACATTAATTTAATTTTAGGATCTTATTGATTTACGTCATATTACAATTTATATTTTTTTATGATTATTGGTCAATTTTTTGAGTTTTAAATATTTTTATTTTTAAAGAGAAAAGATAGGCCCTCGGCCGGGATTTGAACCCGGAGCCTTTGTCTCAAACTTAATAATTCTTGATTGATATACAATATAAAATAACTTCACACATTGTATATTACATAATATATTAGATTAAAAAAAAAAAACCTGTACCACTACAACTCCTGTAGAGTCGTGAGTTCAGTACGTAATGTACTTTTTCTTGGATAACGGTTGTGCAGGGAAGTAATTTGTCGCTTTACAGAGATCAGATGAGCTCCAGGAGGGTTGCAAAATGATGCAGATGGATCTGTTGTTAACTGGGTCCGACCAAATCAGAGGGCCACCGGAATCACCCTGTTATCAGCGAATGATAATGTTATCACTTCCATGTTTAAATTGATAATATATAGTTTATTTATTATTTTTGTTGCTGCTATGGCTAATCGGCCGATGCTACAGTGGGAATTCTAAATTTTTCTTAAGCTGGTATAATTAAGATAGGGATTCTTAACGAGTACCTGACATTGTCCAGACTCGGGCCCCCCAATGTTGGCCCCTTCTGCATAACCAAGTATATTTTATTCCCTTTTATGAAATCCTAGGACCCCCTGCCGGATTACGAACCCATGATATTAGGCATAGTAGGTTATTATGCTTATCACT
This sequence comes from Arma custos, assembly GCA_037127475.1. Lineage (NCBI taxonomy): Eukaryota > Metazoa > Arthropoda > Insecta > Hemiptera > Pentatomidae > Arma > Arma custos. The sequence continues at coordinate 45,609,790 of CM073762.1, read as the reverse complement.
ACGCCCCAGATCACTCACCTTTTATAATTTTCGTGTTGTATACTAACAGGGGAAATTATAAAAGGTGAGTGACAAATGAAATTCTATAAAGCTACGTTAGGATGGAAGCCTAATTCGCATATTTTATGTTAAAGAAAATTGCAAAATCATGCAATGAAGAGAATGCAGATACCACAGGGTCCTTGGAAGGCTTGGATGTTTCTTTAGACTTGATAGAATAAATCGGTAGGAATGGTTCGATGTCGGAAGCTTCTGAGAGAATAGGAACTTCAATGGCATTTGAGCAACATTGATGCTCTGGCGAATTAAAATTCCTCAAAAGCTTCAGGTTGAATTTATTTATTTTCTTCAAGGTTCTTGGTTATATCCATATGTATAAAAAATATATATCTGGTCAACATTTTTAAATAAATTAATGAAGTGCTCGATTTGGAAACTGAAGCTGGAAAATCTAGCTGGAATAATGATGAAGCCTGTCTACCATTGGTGTGGAATGTACAAGATCTTGAAGTTTCTCCACTGGACATTCCTCCTCAGAGCAAGTCTCCATAAATATGTATGGAAGATAAGCTAGAGTCCTTCAGGGAAAGATGCATAGCTCCGCACCATGCATGCACCGCGTGCTATACCAAGAATACATTTTAGGTGTTAAACTGTAGGAAGAATAGCTTTAGAATTTAAAAAGACATTATTTATTTACATGCTAAAGAATTTCTATAGCGAATAATGATAAACAAATAGATTTAAAGATTAAGTACCAATTGAAACTAGGACGCCTCAGACTGGCTAAAAGAATCTTCTTTGCCATAGATCGTAGAAAAAAACAATTCTTTCTTATAATTATATTGTCCTGATACTCTATCATTCTTCCAGTAATAATTGTGATATTTATTCCGCAGGTTGCCACCTACCACCAGGTAGGGGTAGTTAAAGTACCAAGTGACCGAACCTTAAGTAATTTTAAATAATAACATTATCTGTATGTGTGGTGTTCCCCACCATTTCTTCCCAACAATAAGTAAAAACCTGTAAGAAAAAACAACCAAGGACACTTAACCCAGCCAATAAGTACTTAAATTAGTATCAAACTCTGGTATAAGTTCATGTTCCTTTACCCATAACGGTTATTTTATAGTTATTACATAGCTCCTCTTACAATAATGTGGGATATGGAAATATATTATTGAAATATATAATACGAGAGGGGAGTGGCTCAGTGGTAGAGCGCTGTGTTTCAGTGCCAAAAGTTCTTGGTACAAATTCCGCAGCTGGAAAACTTTATTTAATCTGTTAGCGGCCAGAAATGGAACCTATGTGATCTAGGATCCTTCCGGAGATCATCACCCATCCTCAATAAAGTAAACACCTAACATAGGGAGGGAAATCTGGTGGTTGAGCGTGACCTAGGACAAGTCACCTCCTTGCAGAACCGTTGCTCAAGAAACAGTACAATATCTACCACTTAGTGGACCCGAGGTCCTCCATGGATTGTAGTGGGACTGTTTCTTTCTCATTTAACAAGAAATTATACCTGTTGAAATTAATCATCATAAATTAGCGATTACTGGCTATATTAATCGTTCCCAAATAAGCTGTCGCTTTATTTTAATTTATTATTTATATTTTCAAGCAATTTTTGTTCTAAACATTCCAATTTTATAGATTACAAAGTGTATTAAAACGTATGGGTGAAATTACGTAACATGACGTCATTTGGCGGGACTTAACCAAATGCTGCGGAATAAATACCTAATTGTTAATGACATGCAAAACGCTGAAATCGTGGAATGCTCATAGTAAATGCAACGGAACTCCAATAGCGCCTAATTTCTTCTGCTTCAAGCTTTAGGGAATGTCGTCTGTTCTTGGAAGAGAACAATAAGCACCATCTGTCGGAATCGGTATTAAGATCACTTGGAACAGATGAAGAGAGAGCCATGGAGGCGAATTGAATGGGACGATCTATTTATACATTTGGCCCGTGGGAGGTTGTTGACACGACATTGTCCTCCGAAGCGAACACTATCTGATCATGGTGCACATCCGACTTGTTTGCAGCGCTATCTGTCAGGAGTGCCCACCATCTACTTCTTGATATCGGCTCAGTGCGAGGGATCACTGCCTGCAATTCATTACCGCCAGTTCCTCTAGGTTAGATATTGTCTTGTATCCATATTCCATACTAGACTCAAATAGATTTTAATAAGAAACGGTCATAACTTGACTATTACCTACGACTTACCTCAGGAGGTGAGTTATACTAACCGTTATTTTGTGAGAATGACGTTATTATTCTAAAATTTGAGCATTTTACGGTATGTTAAGGGGTTGGGTTGGGAAGTGAACGCAGTGCGAAGAACGATGATTTGCTGTATTTAAGATCACTGGTCCTAATCCGGCTATGGCAGATAGTTGAGGGAGATCAAATACGGAATATAAGACCATTCATGGGTTGCAGTGGTACAAATTTTCTTGTATAAAGTCCTAAATATATGAAAGTCATTTATAAAACTACCTAACTATTAATCTAGATTTATTACCAACGAATTCATTTGTAAGTATTAAGTTGAATGCTTAAAATCATAGATCCCTAACTTCTGCAGAACCTTTCCCTTACCCAGTCTTTACAATGCCTTGATTAAGAAAAGCCTAGTGTGACATTAATCACCTTATACAACATTTGGCTTAGAAATACTGCAGTCTACACAAAATACTCAACTAAAGACTCTTGATGGGCTCTAGTGGTACAAGTATTATTTTTTTTAGACCCCCCTTGCGAGATGTGCTTACTATTGTATACTAAAGATAAATAATGTCTTTTTTTTATCGGATTAAGTTTAAATTTGTAAAATCTTTTTTACCACTTAGAGATACCCAAGAATATTTGGATTCTCCCAGAAATGTCTTAATAATAGTTTTCGTTTAGTTTTTAATTTCCTTTTGACCAAATTTCGAGACTATATTTTTCTCATAATGATGCAGTAACATTTAAAAAATTGGCTTTTAGAGAATTATATTAAATAACACACTAGCCTAAATATAAAGTACGACGTTAATACATCATGCAGCAAGTAACATTGGAAGTATTGATCATAGGATTTATTTATGATAATTTACCTAAAATATTTCCTATTTTATGGACATGGTGCTCTTCACTTCCAAAGCACAGGAATCATTGCAGTTATTCTAGCTTGTTTTGTTTTCTAATAACTTAAAGTGCCAGGAAGGAATCTTATCGCCATTCAAAAAGGAGACCCCCTTATCATCCAGATAAGGGTGCATTCCTACCAAGACAGAGGAAGTCTTCAGTAAACAGACCAAAGCAGGTGAGCTTATACGACGTGAGATAAATTTATCCCTCATAAATGTTTTTTAAGATAAAATTCTTAGACTTATAAACGTATAAAAAAAAAATCGACGATGGCCCAAAAACAATGAATGAGATAGATCATTTTTTATCTACATGCGATTCACACTTAAAAAATACTTTAAATAAATAAAAACCTCGTTTCAATAGGAAACAAAACTTAATAATCTATACATACAATAAAACAAAGTCCTTGGCAGCGTTTGTTCGCGCTAAACGCAATAATTACTGCACGGATTTTCATACGGTTTTCACCAATAGATAGAATTTGTATTTGTATAATTGTCAATTATGTATAGAATCGTATGTATATCGATGTATTATGTATATCGATGGGTTTCACCGAAGACATTCCAAGACACGAAGACTAATCCCGTAGAACTATCTAACGTGCAAGATAATAAATTCGTATATAAAGAAATATTTGGTTTTGTTTTTATCTTTATAATTTCTACACAATAAAGTACATTAGCATAATAAAGTACATAAAGACCAACTTCAGGGCGATGAAAGAAAAAACAGAACAAAAATAACTATAACAAACATTGCAATACCGAGAAAGAATATAATATCAGAAATTGAAAGGTAATGAAATTAGCGATGGATATACTATTAAGGGCATATATAAATAAAAGATTAACTCATAAGAGTGCAAAAGGAGGTAATGAAAGCAATGATAAAAAAAGAAACATGAACAGTAAGATACAAAATGAACGTAATGAGAAGGTAAAATTGTGAGATATAAAAGTATGGAACCTAGTTAAATTACAGGTGATATATAAAAATGTAATATGGTAATTTACTAATAGAAATTATATAAGTAAATATTTATGACTTTACTCTCTATACATCCCTTCTATAGTTATTCTTTAATGCCTTAATTTGCCCTATTTTGTATTAATATAATTTCAATATTATATATATTATTTTTATATATTGGGAGAAAAACCATCATCCAGTCATCTAGTACTTCTAAATTGTTTTTTCTTTAAAACGTTTCGACATATATGTCATTATCAATCATTTAAAAAATTGTCTGCATCATTCCAATAATCACACATAACTTTATAAAGTTATATGTCTTTACACCTCATAAATGTATATTTATTAAGCATTTTCTTGGGGATATATCCATCCTCCATGATCAAAATTATTAATATTACACCTATATAGGCTCATACTCATTCTCATTTCAGCCCTGAAGACGTCAGCAGCATAGCTGGCGAAACGTTGGCGAAAAATTTATCAACACGTTCTAAACCAGAAGAAACCAATAAAGTCTTTTGTAATAATAGTGGCCGTGGAAACCTAGAAGAGTGCATATATAATTCCTCAAATAAATACTTATTTATAATTGTTTGATGTTACCTATATTATTGATTTGTTTGATGTCTCGACATTGATAAGATGCCGACTTTAGCCCTGAAATATTTAATAAAAAAAGGAAAAAAAAAACCTGCATCGCTACAACCCGCCTGGGTGTAGTACATGGTAGAGACTCTATTGTTTCTTGGACATCAGTTGTGCAGGGAGGTGATTTGTCTTTGATCTCGCTCAACCATTAGGTTCCCTCCCTTATTTTGGGTACCCACTTTATAGAGGCTGGGTGAGCACCAGAAGGGTCCTTGCTGTAAAAGTCGAGTTGGATTTGAAACCGGGACCTTCGGCATGGCAACTCAGCACTCAAGGATGAGACCAGCAGCGAGTTTAGGTAATTGCAGAGCATGCACCCGGTGAACACAATAATAACATACTAAGTAAATTAATGCGGTAAACATAATAAGTGAGATCATAGCGTCGCGAAGGTTGAGATGGGTTTGTGATGTTGTTGGCCATAGAAACTAACGAATTTCTTAGGATGAGGTTTACGTTCACAGTGATCTAACGTTTTGGATCTGGGTAGTCTTGTCGGGTTTACTAAGCCTTGTTATTATTGTTTATTTACTTTGCACATCTCGGCTTATACCGGATAAATACACCAACCCTGACCTTGGTCAACGGTATATTGTCTTATAATGGTTAATTTGAGATATTGAAAAAAAATTCTGACGATGCTGGCAGTTCCCATAATAACCGTTTCTTCGACTTCTTGAAGTCCCCAACTTATTTCAAATACTTTCATGGTTTTAATTGTTTCTTCTGCAATCAAGCCATTGGTGGATACTATAATCGGCAGTACTTTTATTTCCAACAGTCTGTAAAGGAGCCTTAATTCCTCGCACAATTCTTAGTAATTTCAAATTTTTACTCAGCATTCTGGTAGCATTATCATCAGCAGGAACGTCAACTTCAATAATGATGACTTTCATTATTTTTTGCCTATGAGTTGTATGTCTCGTCTATGGTCAGTCATGGCTTGATCCCAGTAAAGTTTAAAGTCCGCTTTATCTAATATTTCTTTGGATAGTATCTGTAATTATTATTAATGGGGTGTATAAAAAAAAAAAAATGAACGTTTTTCAACTTCACCATGGAGAGAAGATGGCGACTAACAGTATCTTTCAATACACCACACTCCCTGGTAAGTTCGCGAGTACTTGTGGAAGGATTTCACTCAAAAGCTTTCTTCAGAACCTCATCAATATCCATTAATGGTCGCCCGGAACCCTTCTTCCTTTCCAACGTCGTATCTCAACTGCTAACTTTTTCTAGCCAACGCCGCGCAGTGCGCTGGTCAAGGACACCTTCCCCTCCATATTAAATAATTTCACGAGTTGTTACAGCGGCTGTGAATTTTTTTCCAGTAATGTCTTAAAATTACGAAAATTTCGTAGGACACTGTCATGTTTTTTTTTAACAAGCTTAGAGAATGCTCTAAAGGGATTATTATATGTTGGTAAATAGGAAATAGCATTAAAATATTTACAGACTTTTGAACTCTGGAAACAGTCATATTTTTTATACACCCTATTATTTATACACCCTATTATTGTAGGCTGCAGTATGCATCTTAGCCTAATTAGGTTTATGAATAAGATAGATCAGCTTTAAAGATAAGAACAATGGATTAACGGCAGCAAAATAATTAGTTTCATGACAATCTTAAACTTTTAGGCGAAATTATAAGGGTTAAGCATAACATGTCAATACACTAGATATAAACAACACAATCCATAATTTTATGGAAAATTGTTAATGCAACTTGGTTTATTTCTAATCATATCATACACAACGACAAGAACATTCCTACTGAAAAATCATATATTCAAAGCAAATACCACATAACACTCATCAACACAAAACCCACTAGTTCTCATTCCTATTCCCTGTTACCCTTCAGTAACCAGTAAACTAAGCGTATAAAAATAGCAAACTTTCTAGGATAAATTTAAAAAGACAATGGCCTAGAGACCTGCTCAATAACTATTGATCATTTCAAAAACTTCACATTCCTGCAAATCAAGGAGAGAAACCACACACTGAGGTCAAGTTTGCTGGATGCGACATGAAATAAAATAATAATAAGTTTTAGATACAAATATTTATTAAGAGATGAATGTTTTAATTTAAAAACTTGATCTCTCGGACACAGATTTAGCAGGGACAATCCCCAAAGCAGGTAAGGCCCCATGTTAAAAGCAGACATTCTGTTATCCGTTGTTTTTTGTCAGAGCGTCCTCTTGGACAGACAGACTTATTGTTAGGGGCAGCATGCCTGATCTGTTCCACGACCCAAAGCATCAACCACGTCTTTACAAAAGGAAAATGCATCAGGAATCGTTTATGTTATAATCTGAGGAATGTTTTATAATAGAAAATTTATTTTATACATCTTATATAATATTACATATTTTTATACTATATTTGTATATCGATTATATTATATTATTATAATATTATATTTATAGATTATATTATTATAGATATATTTGTATATCGATGGCTAACTTCAAAAAAAGGTCATTGCAAAAGCGCCGATACCAACCAGATTTTTTATCGTGATTTCCCAATCAAAAATATTTGGCAAGTTATCAGATAATAGATCCAATCAGTCCTAGGAGGGGCTTGAGGATTGTTTAACACATAATATATATCTAATTATGTTATATAACATTTTTTTTTAATGATAATAGTGCAAAACATAGTTGCTTTTTGGCCTAGAAAACCGAAAAAGAGGTGACTATTGCAATGGATTTTTTTATTCTGAAACTAATGCCTGATTATTTTGTTTTAATGGCTCCTCAAACTATTAACTTTATATAATTATTTATAATTTTTGGTCAACTGTTATAATTTTATAATATTTATATTTTAAAGTATTAATGTATTATTTATTAACTTTATGTTTAAACTATCATCAGAACAATTTTTTCTTATTCTCAAATATCCAAAATAATTTAGCCAGGAAATAACGGTTTGAAGATCAGTATATCGAATTCAATTTATCCGATTTCAATGTTCTTGAGGAGTTCTCAATGGTCTAATTGGAAAGAGAGAGATTTATTCTTATCATTCATATAAAAAATTATTGTAATGTCTGATATCTTAATTGCTTATAACAATAGTTATAAAAACTAACTACGAGTAATTTATACACTATTATTGGTTTATTGCATTATAGTAATATATTTTATTAATTAATTCTAAAAAGCTTAGAAACCCTGTGTGGAACCTTAAACATTTACTGATTCTTACTATTGTGCTGAATCTGTCAAAGAGTTTCAGAATCTTGCAAAGTACCTTCGGATCTTTGTAAAATGTTATTTTAGATTCTTATAGACCTTGTTATACAAAACAAAGCTTGTTTATTTGTTCCATTTAACGTCACTTTATGCTGCTAAGGCTAATCCGAAGAAACTACAGTGGGCCTTCTAAATTTTGCCTATTAAGGTTTAATTAGGATAGGGATTTTTGACATCGTAAAATATCAAGACACCCGTTTAACGTCCCTTCCGAAGAACGGCATAACCAAAGATTTTTACTCCCTTTAAAAAATCCTAGGGCCACCTGCTGGGCTACAAACCCGCGATCATAGGCTAACCACTAGACCACAGGTTGCCCCTACCCCCCAGTGGGAGCTTTTCACGATGTAGAGCAGGCTTTTGATCGAGTCTGGCATCCGGGTCTGCTGTACAAACTCCATAAATTCTTACCTTCTACTTACTTCCTTATTATCAGTTCCTACCTCAGTAATAGAGCCTTTAAAGTAAACCATAATTTTTCCTACTCTTCCCTCTTTACTCAGTCTGCCGGAATTTCTCAAGGTAGTATCATGGGTCCCATCCTATACACGATATATACAGCTGACATCACAACCCACCCAAGCACTGTCCTCACTACGTACGCTGATGACTTAAGTGTGTTTATCAGTAAATAAGGATTTTTTATTTTATTTCCATTTTTTGCGTCCCAATATCTTCAATCCCATATCTCAAATCTTCAAGAATGGTTTCAAAATTGGAGAATTAAAATAATCCTAACTAATCTAATCAAATTACCTTCACCCTTCGTCGTAAACTTACGAATTCCTGCCCTACTGCATCCTTTAATAATATTCCACTGATCCCTGTCGAAGAAATACGTTACCTAGTACTCCATCTGGACAAACGTCTCACTTGGAATCCTCATATCAGACCGAAAAAACAAGAATCTGCTCGAGGTTTTCACCTACTACAACATTTACTGGAAAAACGCTCTAAGCTACCAATTAATTACAAAAGACTCATTTATGTTAGATATTTCATAATTGAATATGAGATATCTAACATGAATATTCACATATTTGGGTAGATAAAATTTAACATACATATTTGTAAATTATCAATAATTAGTTTTAAATATTGATATATTTAGCATTCATTTTTATAAATTATCAACAGTTAGTTTTAAGTATTGGTATTAATACAAGATTGAAAAGACAAGAAACTGCTCGACGTTTTCGCCTACTTCAACATTTACAGGAAAATCGCTCTAAACTCCCAATTAATTACAAAAGACTCATTTACATGACAGTTATCAGACCTATTTGGACAAACGGAGTTGAGCTTTGGGGCCCTACTTAACCATCTAATTCATCTCGTAGCCAATCCTTACAATCCAAAATCCTTTGTAAAATCCTCAATGCTCCTTAGTACAAACAAACTCAGACATCATGATCTGATCATGATCTTAATATCCCATATGTTGCTGAATTGGCCCAAACTTGATACCTATCCTTCCATGACAAGCTCCATACACACTTGATCCGCTAGTCTCTCAACTTGCTTCCCATACTATTCCTGATAACGGTCCGGGGCGTCTGAACAGATGGCCACGAGACCTTCTACTATAGAACTTTATTGGAGTGCTACCAATGGGTAGTTTCTTCACAAGTATTTATTTTTTTTCATGTCATTTGTTCATTATATGAGATTTACTTGTTGTAATATTATTGCAGTTGTAAATATCAATAAATTAATCTAAAAAAAAAAAAAGACTGGGTACAAATAAGTAAATGTTCAAAATTTTGTAGGAAAAACTTTAAAATAGAATTAGAGGATAGTTGCCAAGAACAAGTTTTATGAAATATAAAAAAATATACATAACAATTATACCAGCGAGTTCAAGTAATTAGTAGTATTTTACAATTGGAACATTGTAATACCGCCTCTAGGCGTATGTAATATATATAATTATCATATATATATATATGAGTTATTATATACATTATAAGTTCTAAGTGATGTAATTCGCCCAAAAATAGATGATTGAATAATTAAAAATAAAAACTATGTCGTCAACTGATAAAACAGAGGACAAATCGGTCGCTCAATATCTTTAAGATATGACGTCCCAACACGGAAATACACCTCGCGAACTTTAAAACACTGTGGGGAATTCACTCTGGGGCCGTAGTAAAAGAATTATATCACCTGGTGACGTTTGTTTCTGATAACATATTATATCAGTGTTTATGTAGTCCAATGGGAGAGTTCGCAGCTATGATTCATTCCAACTTAGATTCCGAGTTCTTCCAGGGGATTTCACGACCGCGTAGCACTGCAACGTATTTTCCTTGAAGGAAAACTGGACAACAATTGTAAAAAAACATTATATATCTAAATATTATAAAGTTTCTTAATATATTATTTTAGGTTTTATAAATAAATAGGGAGCGGAGTTGCTCAGTGGTAGAGCACTGAGGGTCCGTGCCGAAGATCCATGGTTAAATTCTGGCTTCGGAATATTTTTCAATAAAAAATTTTCTAGGGATAATGACTTTATCTTTTAACAGATTGGGACTTGGGACTCTCTATCCAGCTCATCCAGCCTCTATAAACTTTTCTATTTTTTATTAACTAAAAAAATCAATTCAATATGGTTTAGAATAACTTTAGACCAATACAATCTAATCTAATCTTTCTTAATATTTTATTTTAGGTTTGTTTTTTACATAAAAAGGGAGCGGAGTGGCTCAGTGGTAGAACTCGGAGTTGCAATGCCGAAGGCCCTGCGTTTAAATCTCGTTAATGGCAAGACTTTCATTTAATCTGCGATAATTAAACCCTCCTGGGGCTCATCCAGCCTCTACGAAGTGGGTACCCAAAATAGCGAGCGTGATCTAGGACAAATCACCTCCCTGCGCAACCGCTGCTCAAGAAACAGTACGGTCTCAACCACGTACTGAACCCAAGACCTCTCATGGATTGTAGTGGAACAGATTTTTTTTTAAAGAAAAATATTGGCTTGAAAATATATCTTATAAGAAAAAGTGGAAGCTTATTTGAGAATGACTAACATATCCAGTAATGAGTAATTTCAACAGGCATAATTTATTTTTTTATAGATTAACAAAATGATTTATAATTTATAAAAAATAATCTTATTTCACTGCATTCCCTGTATTAATTCAGGGGGATTAAACGTTATGCCCGGCAGGTGGCCTTAGACTTTTTATAAGGGGGTAAAAAATACTTGGTTATGCCATCCTTCGGAAGGGACGTAAAATGGGGAGCCTGTGCGGTACCAGGTCTTTAAAGATCCCTATCATATTTATTTTTGGATAGACAAAATTTAGGGCTCCCATTGTAGCATCGTCCGAATAGCCATTACAGCATAAAGTGATGTTAAATGAATAATCAGCAGTTATATTGGATTGGAGGTTGGGCGAATCTTAAAATATTTATAGAATCTTCTCATTTAATATTTGCATACGGTAGCCCAGCGAGGCAGAGGCACTGTGCTTCCCATCTTCTGTATAAGGGAGCAATCGTGATTAGAGGAAAAACCTAGTGGTTGAAGCTCAAATTTGTAAAATTATTTCCTTAAACAATTCTGAAATATATTACTAAGCATACACAACAAGGCCTTCGTGGATTTAGTAGTATTGGTTTGTGTGTGTGTTTAATTCAGAAAATCAGCTCCTTGCACAACAGATCTCCGATAAAGAGTACATTGTCCACCACATGTAGTGCTACAGGAAAAAAATACATACATAATACATATTTTTTTAAAATTTTATAAATACATTTTATTTATTGCTTAAATCATATCGCAATCATATCAGTTTCCAATACAGTTCAGGATATAGTTTTTGTTTACGAAATAAGCGAAAACTAAACGCTTCAAATGTCGATTCTGAAACTCTCTTCCAGCAACAGAAGAGAAAGCTTAGTGTAACGCAAGACTGATAACAACAGATTCGTTTCGGAGCAGAATAAAATCAACCACTATCTCAACAAGTTTTGTTTAATATATTAATTTAAAAATTACCTCTTGCGGATGTAATAATAATTAGTTACTACTAAAACGAAAATAGTGCATGCAATAACAGTATTTATCAATATGAGATTTTTTTATAAAAATAATAGCAAAGCATACTTCCAGAAAAACTCGTTTTTTAATTATTCTATATTTATAATATTAAATCATTAATATTTTGAGCATCCTAAGTATTCCTTGATTGAATCCGAACACTATCTTTTCATTAATTTCATATTATATGGGATTTATTATGAGATTTTCAAATACTAATTAAAATTTTAATAAATAATAATGTTTATAGCATCTCATTTCAATGTTGAATGATTTTATATTTCAGTTTAATTGCAAATTAAATTAACAGATAATTATATTGTCGTTGAAGATATTTTAAAGTATAATTTTAATGGCATCTTCTAACCAATAAAAATGTTATTATATTGAAACCTTTGATTTCTACAGAGGAATGTTTGATATCCCCGTTCTAATAGAAAACAAACAGTTAAAGTCAACAAGTATTGTTATTCGAGGCTCTTGGTTTTCCAATACCCGAACTAAACAAACAGCTCTTAAAAAGCTAAAAAAAAAAACTGTAGAGGTTGGTTCTTAAAAAAATATGATGTAACATTTGAAATTCTTGATGATCATCCTGTAATAATCAATTTGGTAGATTCTGATTGGTTTCGTTGTAATCAAAGTTTAAAAGTAAATAACCTTGTAACGATTCACCATCTAGTTGAAAATTGCTCAACAACATTCTTACCGCTTGAAACTTATCAATCATTGTTATTTCTTAAAGAACAGTAAGGTTTAATAAACACAAATATATAAAAAATACAATATTTATTTTATATAAATTATATCAGAATATATAAACAATATTTACAATACCATACATATACATTTTTGGAATAATACTTCAAATAAAATAATAAAAACGCATCCACGATCTCTACTCAAGCTAAATTCGATTTGTTTTCAACTTATAAATAATATCAAATCACAAAATTTTAAAGGACGCCATTTAAACGCCTTTTCAGTCGACGATAAACTTGAAATTCACTTCACAAAATAAACGAAGATCAACAGTAGGACTCGGATGCGAGATTGGACGCATCTGACCCTTTGATAGAGAGCAAGGGCTTGTTCAGGGTCTGGCTAAGATCGGTGACAACCCTCCGGAACATCCTCGGGTCCATGTTCTTCCCGATGTAGTAGAGGAAGAGCCAATCGGAGAAGGTGAGCTTGGTGGCTATCATCTCGATCTCGGTCGACTTGAGCGCCGGTCCCGGGCTAACCTCCGCCCAGACCCACCTGTTGAAGGTCCCGTTCTTCGAGTGCAGGCAGAAACTGAGTAGCCGCCACAGCATGCCCAGGATGGTGAAGAAGAGGAGGATGAGGAACCAGAACCAGAGGAGGATGTACACCTTCTCATTTATAATGTTCAAAGACATCACACAGAGGGTGTCGTGGTTCTGGATCGAACCGGACTTACCGTACTTATGGAAAACACATTTGGTCAGTTTGGGAAACACACTTTCCAACACCTCCTGATCATCTTTCAGCCATCTCGTCCCTAAATCCAAGAAATTTCCCTGTAAGAAACTGTCGACTAGCAATATCTGGAAGAATATGTTGACTATGTTCAACAACTCGCACAAGATGTAGTTCTTGGCCCAATCCCTGTTCACTTTGAGCCTCGCCCAAGAGATGTAGATCTCCTTCATGAGCTTCTCCCGGTTCTTCCTCGTCTCGTGAGAGTCTATCTTGTAGCCGTTGATGACGGTGTCAGTCTCTGCGGTGTAGATGGACGTCTTGACTTGTTCGACGATGGCCCTGACTCTCCCTTTCTCCAAGTGCTTCCATATGTAGTGCGGGAGGTAGAAGAGGATAGCTTGGCCGAACAGGACGAAAGGCACCCACTGATAGTAAGCGTGGTACGTCACCTTGTCACCGGGATTATGCGGTCCGACACCGGGAGCCGCGATGTGGACGCCGGGGTGATAGCTGTCATTATGGTAACGATTAACCGTGAAAGTGGATGAGAAGAAGCAGAAGGTGTTGATGACATCTTTGATGCTCTTGTCGCTGATGCACTGGATATGTTCCTTGATGAACTGTCTCGAAGAGACGAGGACGGAGCAGGCGACGAGTAGCACGAAGGTGAAGCGGTAGTGGAGCTTGAAGACCAAATTGTCGATAGAGATATCGCTCGGCCGGAGTTTGACGTTCTTGGTGAAACCACCGAAGACGAACATGGTAGCGGGCGGCGAAGAGCTTAGCGACTGTTGAGGTTGACGGAGCGTATCGGCCCGTTGGGGACCTCCTTGATAAGAAAATAAAGATGGCTGCTCGATAAGAGGCGAGAGAGGAGCTGATAACGGCAGGTGGAGAAGGCGGTTGCACAAATAGTGTTGCCGATCACGGAGCGACTCCCTTCCCTAGCTAGCCCCACCACGACCCGCCAGGCACTGTCATTACGTCTACCAAGAACTGCTTACTTATAACATTCTGCTTTTCCTCTTACATCTTCCTTATCATCACCACAAAATAATATTTTTAATCTAAAACGAGGAAAAAATGATGTATGAAGGAAGGAAGTTCAAAACAGAGCATTTATCAATTGCTCATAGAAATGAAAAAAAAATCTAAAAAATTATAAACTATATGCAATGGTTATATATATTTAATATTATATAAAATATTTACATTTTTGTATATGAATTGAATATCAGAGCATTTATTAGTTGCTCATTGTACACACACAAACACAAACACACACGCACGCGCACGCACGCGCACACACACACACACACACACACACACACACACACACATAAAATTATCGTATTTTCTATATTATATTAATGTACTTACAAAGAATAGTTTATTATAACTACCATGGGATATAAAGATTTAATATTGTGAATAAACGAATATAAATAAAACAATAAACGGAATAATTTACAATTCATACTAAGATTATTAAGTATAAATGTATGAATGAAAATCAGAGGATCTATTAGTTGCTTATAAAAATGAAAAATACTCTCTATATTATAAATTATAAACAGGGAGCATAAAGATTTAATGTATAGAATAAACAGACATAATGAATAATTGACAACAATTAATCATATAACATGGATAATCATACTAATTATTACATGTTATTAGGTATAAATGTATGTACAGAAATCAGAAAATTTGTCAGTTGCTCACCGGACCATTATCGTATTTTAAACAAATAATTTACCGTAAATTGTTGTTTGTTCATTTAACGTTAATTTGATGCTGCTATGGCAAATCGGGCGATACTACAGTGAGAGCACTAAATTTTGCCCATCCAGGTGTAATTAGGATTAGAATTTCTAACGAGTACAGTGACCCCGTTTAACGTACCTTCTGAAGGGCTGCGTAACCAAGGAAATTTTACTCCCTTTAAAATCCACCTGCCGGGTTACGAATCCCCAATTTTGGGCTTATTAGGTTGTTATACTCACCACAACACCATATGTCGCCGCAATATTATAATTATCATGGGGTATAAAGATTGAATATAATGAATAAACGAGCATAAGCAAGACAGCAGACTGAATAATTTATAATTTATACTAATTCTTACATATCATTAAGTATAAATGTATTTTTAAAAATCGGGCCATCTACCAGTTGCTAATGGACAATTATCGTTTTTTAAATGAATAATTTATTATAAGTCGCAAGGGGTATAAAGATTTACCATAGTCAATAAGTTAATAAGGAAATCAATAGACTGAATAATTTACAATTCATATTAATTATTACATATCAATAAGTATAAATATAATAATAATATAAAAATCAGAGCATTTATCAGTTGCTTATTGGACAATTAAGATATTTTAAACGAATAATCCAATATAACCCTTCAGGAGGTATAAAGATTTAAGATAAGAATAAATGGGCATAAATAAGACAATAGACTGAATAATTTATAACTCATACTAATTACACAGGCCAACGTTCAAACAACTTTTGTACTGAAAATACCTTTAGTTTAATATGATATTAAAAAAGCTGTATCGCCCACAATTTCATCACATTTATACTTAAATTTATTAAAATGAGTGATTTTTAAAGAATTGAACAGCTTTAATATTTAAAATAAATGATCGAAAAACCAGGTCTTTTGGTGTGGATGAAGTTGGTAGCACTGCTACATTTGCTGGCCAAAAAAGGTTGATTCTTTTTTCTGTTAATAGCTGATGTTTTGTTTACTGTCTACCTAACATCACTTTCACG
Organism: Arma custos; assembly: GCA_037127475.1. NCBI lineage: Eukaryota > Metazoa > Arthropoda > Insecta > Hemiptera > Pentatomidae > Arma > Arma custos. The sequence goes on along the minus strand of CM073762.1, from coordinate 45,593,460 downwards.
TTTCCTGTACACACGCTCAGTACAATGTCTAATTGCGGTTGTAAGAACTCTTCTGACAGGTTTTGTTATATTTGTGGTGTGTTTGTGATTAAAAAAATACCGAAGAAACGTTACAAACTTTGTCAAAAAGGTTTAGTTATACTTAAACTTTGAATCCGCAATGATCCTGAAGGAGAAAGAACCAAGGGTATCATTCAAGCAAGTCGTTACAAAGTTCTTGGGAAATGAAAAAGACCCAGAGTATGTTTCTATTGTAGCTAACATGTTACACAAGTTTAAAAAGTTAGGATGTTTGATGAGCCTGAAAGTTCACTTTTTGAACAGCCACCTTGATTAGTTCCCGGGCAATTTGGGTGATTTTTGTGAGGAGCAAGCTGAGCGTTTTCACTAGGACGTTAAAGTGATGGAAAAACGCTACCAGGGCCGCTAAAACACCAACATGATGGGGGACTACTGTTGTTCACTTCACCGAGAAGTTCAACAAGCGACTCATCCTAGAAAAAGTTACACAAGAAGCTTCAAAGAAAAAAGTGAAACAAAGTATAGACCAATTCCAGTTGACTAGTGAAACCTGTTTCAGTACATTATATCACTGTTTTAAGTAGCCACTGTAAATACAAACCATGCTTAGGATGTAACATAGTGTTTCATTAATTCCCTGTATATTGGTTTAGATAGTTATAAGTTTATACTATGTAATACAAACCTTCTATTGTTGGAAAACTATGGGTAATACAAAAAAAACTAAGGTCAGATTTACTATGGATTCAGCACATACAAATCTATAAAGCTCAACTATTAAAGTTAAAAAGTTTTCAAAAAAATTTTTTTTGGCCTGTGTTATTTTATATTATTAAGTATAAATGTATGTTTAAAAAACAGAGAATTCAACAGTAGCTCATTGTAAAAGGATACTTCATTATAACTAACCATGAGGTATACTGATTTAATTTAATGAATAAACCGACATAGAGAAGTCAATAGACAGAATAATTTACAATTCATACTAATTATTAAATTATGTTAAGTATAAATGTATGTACGAAAACTTTGAGCATTTATCAGTTGTTTATAGAATTGAAAAATAATTTAAACAATTCCTCCCAACGGCTGTGTCTAACTTCTATGGATATTTGAGGAATTAAACTGAAAAAATATTGGACAGTTATCGTGTTTTAAACATTAAAAAGATATAATAATTAATACCTTATATGAAATACATACATTTAATTTGTCAGTCAAACACAATAAAAATATAAGTATCGAGTTTAAAGACCAAATAATAGATAATTCAGTACACGGTAAATAATAAACCAGTAGCAACAAAGTAAATAATAAAATAACATTATTCTTTAATCAAAAATTGAAGAGGTTAAACAAGATTACAAATTTCAATGATATGAAAAATCGATTTCGATTTACAAGTGCCTTAGCAAAGAACGCTAAAAACAATATTTCACAAGAAATAAAAATTAATTATACGCAGAAAGCAATGTTAGCAATATATTTATATTTTATTACTTTAAAACTCATCCATTTAAGGCACTTTTTAGGTAAAAGTGGTTTTCTCCCGAAAAGTTAAAAAAAAAATCAAATACACGAGCTTCTATTATCTACAGTTTGCGGGTTCATGTTCTATGTGAGATGAATATATATAACATGAATAAATATAGGGAAAAACGTTAACGAAAGATTTATTAAATTTTTCTAAATTCTTATTAATTAGAAAAGATTTTTCTGAACAAATAAAAGAATTAACTATTTTTGCATAAATAGAGAGCGAGGTGGCTCGGGATTGAATCCTATGGGATCCCGAGACCATCCTGGGTCTCACCCGAAACCTATAAAGTGGTTACCCTAAACAGAGGGAAAACCTGGAGGCTGAGCGTGATCTAGGACAAATCACCTTCCTGCACAACCGTTGTCCTAGAAACAGTACAATCTCTACCAAGTACTGAATCCAAGACTGTTATTGGATTGTAGGTTTTTTTTTTAATTGCATAAATACGATAGAAAAACATTAAAAAATTCACTTGTAAAAAAAATGCATCCTTTCATTCATTCAAGCGAGGTTTTTGTGAGATGAATATATATAACATGAATAAATATAGGGAAAACCGTTAACGAAAGATGGAAGGAAGGAAAAGGCTAAAGATAGGAATAACTAAGGATAGAGGACTATCCTTCAGGAAGACTAGGCCCATACCAGCCAGTAGAGATAGGCCGTAAGTAAGTCAGAATTGTCCTTCAAATCGGTCTAATAATTAAGTGTTTATTTAATTAGTAATTAAATTGTTATTTTTCTATGTTTCTACCTACTCTTGTACGAATTAAGATGTGGAAGATGTTGAAATCAGCAAGGAAGGTAACAAAGCAGAAAGCAAAATGTTGAAATCATCTAAGATAAAAGGTAATATACCAAAATTATGTTATTTTATCATTCCAACCTAATTTACATTTAAAAAAAAATAGAATATATCAAATGAGAGTCGCTATTGTACTGATGTATGAAATAATCGACGGAGGTATTATCAATATTTAGGGAGTTGTAATGAATGAATGAGAGAGAAGTGAAGAATATAAATTTTAAATTCCAACTGTTGTTCAGTTCTAACTTACAGAGCCAATCCAAACTGTGAACTAAAACCACCCATTATAGACCCCAATCATTTCGGATTATATAATAAAAACTGTAAAATTTGTAGGGCGAATTCCTAATCTTCTTAACTAAAATTCGATAAACAAAAAATTCGTTATCCATTTATATATAACTAGTAAAGTTGGAGGAAAACAACCATAATATTCTAGTGTTGATGTAATTTCATTTCTAGAAAGGAAAAATACGGCACAGTTGACATAAATTCCATGTGACAATCGTAATGACGCATTAATAATTCTAAGAAATTGTATTTATAGAAATGATTATATATAATTAATAAAAAATTGATAATATATATTTATATGATAATGTGAATTATGAAAAATCAGCAATTATATATTATTATTTCTTCTTATCTTATCTCACTTAGAACTGTTAACTCTCATTGTTTATGAACATATACATTAATATATATAATTTTATTTATTTAATTTTTTGCTGTTTTGTGAGCTACAAATATTTTGAAGTTATATTGAAAATTTCTCGGACTTTTATTTTCATAATAAAAAAGAGTAACTATATGCATTAAAAAACTAAAAAAGTTTGATTATTGAATAAAAAAAGTATCATCTTCAATAGTGTAGTGACTTGTCAAACTAACACTTGTCAACAAAACTAACACTTTGGCATTTTTGGTTTAAGCCTTCGGATGGAATTCTATTCGTTGAAGCTTTTTATATTCAGGAACTACATATCTGATATTCCATTTTCAACATTTTTTTAAAAATTGGTTAAGTAATATCTGGAATTATTGTATCATGTTTTAACTCGAAGTTTTATTGGAGTAATGATATAAGTCAAAATCAGAAAAGTTTCAAGCTCTTAAAAATGTTCTAATTGTTAAATAAATGGATTCCAATACCATCATTACAATAGCTTTGCTATACCAGTACCTGAATTTTAATTTTTTTTAACCCTCATGGAACTTTGGAGTTTTTATATTTACAGACCGGAACATGTATGGTTACTGCATTCCGCAATTAATATTTGGCATTCAAACTCAATATGGCCTTAATTTCGCAGCAAGAACTATCTATATCTACTCAGGAAGGACGTATGAGAGCAAGGTTTGGGTCAAGGAATTAAATTTCTTTGAAGATCCTATATGTGTTCCTATCGAGGTCTGTGGCTATTGTATACATTGTTATTAAGAATTCGTCCTTGGAAGGTTAGCAATTTAGATTTTCTTTATGCATATAATAAAAGTATTAAAAACTATCCTGACAAAAATGTTAGACTGAACTATTATCGAACAAAGTACATTAGACAGAGTGTTTTGTATAGATGACATCTGACATCCCTGACCTAAATTATCTGCCATAATTCGATCTGATGGATACAAATAAATGTACTATTCTAAGCTATGAAGGGGTTCAGTACAAGGTGGGGACTGTACTGCATCTAAGCTAACGATTGTGTAAGATCTGGAGATGTGGCCGACATCAACCACTAAGTTCCCCCCTCCCCCAATTAATGAAGCCCCCCCTACAGTGGGTGAGCCCCAAGAAGAGCTTCTGACCCTACACACTGAGATGCTCCACTCCCTCATGTGATAGATATCAAAGAAAAGTTTTTTTAAGAATATTTAGATTCAGATATATATATATATATATACCTATATATTTTAAAAGAACCATCATTTTTTCAATAAACATACGTTGATGGCTCTAATGATTTCATATAAATTTTAATGGAAATTAAATATGATGGCTAAATAAACTCATCCAATGTATAAATAAAATGAGTAAACTTAAAAAATTAAATCGAAAGTTTCTTTATTTTCCTTTACGCGTTAAGAATTTAATTTAAATGTGGCACCGGTGTTTTTCCATCTTTAATTTTTATTATTTTTGCTCACACTTTTTACTGTCTTTATTTATTTGTAGCCTGATTTGAAGTGCGGTTTATTAAAAAAAAAATATTTTTTTCCCCTCTCTCAGGAGGAGTTTTCTTTTTACAAAATGTCTTCACAGGCGTGTTTCTTTTGATCTTCTGTCCAACTTCGTTCAACCTGTGGCCTTTCTTCATCCTGAAATCATTCCATATTTTTCGTAAATAAAGAAATGGTTACTTCTTTAATATAATACGAAAATATCATTCAAAATATTGCCCCTTCTGGACCATACTTCTACCAGTGCCTACCAACTTTCAGTCAGTGGATCTATGTCATGATTATACTGCATATTATATTATGTAATGTATTTTTTCGTCATTGACAGACACATTACAAGAAACAAGGAAATTGAAACATATCTGGAGCAGGGATTCACTACAGTGAGATGAACAATGCTCGGAGTGCCTCCGATGGGAAGTTTCTCCGTTCACGATTCCAGGTCAATTCCTTAGGAGAGGTTTGTAAATGAGGAATGTGCCAAATGGCATTTGTATAATTTATCTTAATAAATATTTACTACTATTGTTACTGTTATTTCATGAAATTACCTAATATATTCAGCCTCTTTTTGAGTTTTGCCAATTTTTTAATTATTTAAAATAATATTTTCCTTTGGGAACTTTATCGTTTCTTTACATCTCAGTATTTTTATCGTTTACTATTTTAACTTGAAAAATGTAATGTTTTTTTATTCTTCTCGTTTTGAAGTAATGGCACTAATTTTTTACCTTTTTAATCGGTTTCAATCTCATCCACTCCTAATATGAGAGCAATTTAGGAAAATAATGGCAAAAGAAACATCAAGCTAATATTTAATTTTCTCGAATCACTTGAGTAAATTGTATCTCTACTAATGGTAAAAGCTCACGATACAAGCTCATTCATAAGCGTTATGAGATATCTGTAGTTTCGTAAACAACTTCCCTTCAATTTTCGAAATGAGTTTGCTAGTTTTATAGAATTTAGCAGGTTTCGATCATTTTGTTTGTAAACGGATGAATTTAGGTTTTATTGATTTGGATTTATTGAATTTAAAGCTGTATTTGCATTTTATTCTTAAGAATGTTATTCAACATTCAGGGCGAATGTGAGTGCCTGTTCTTGTTCAATTGTCAAACACACAAATGTCAAATGTTTTATTGTGATTCATATTTGAGTGGAAAACCTAACCACCTCTAACTGTAATATACTGTATTTCATAAAATAAACTAGACGTGAGTATTTATGTACTAACGATATGACCTAACGCCCCAAGAATCAGCCAAACTTCCTTTTTAACTGATGTTAATGCGAAAAAATTATTAAACAACAAAAGGTGGTTTTCTTAATGATCCAGTTTTTTTTTTTAAATATCTGGCCCGGAGGCCCAAATGTTCAATTAAAGTAATCCCATTCAAATTAGAGATATTACCATTAATTTGTCATCAGCCAATTTAAAATCTAGTTGGCTGTATTTAAAAACATAATAGTTTATTTAAGTAAAAACAAAATTACTGGTTAACAAATATACAACAAGAAATAAATATGACACATAGCGAATGTGCGCTCCCACCCCCAGTTTAAGTCTGGGAAGCCCTCAAGCTACTGCTTCATTGATGCAGAAGTGGCCGAACAAATTTCCGATTTTATGGAAAAAGATCTTTCAAAAACTCCCTATTCTGACTTAGAACACTTACTTAACGAATTTGAGGAAACTCAAGGAAGAAAAGCAAAAATCCTCTGAAAAGCAAAAAAAGGCCTGAATGCCATGAAGGCCCTAGCCAGGAACCGGGATGCGTGTATGGACGGAGGCACCTCCACGCTGAAAGGCTGAAGGAGGAACAAGAGGAATCTTATAAATAATGATGAAGGTTGAAAATTAAACGAAATTGGCAAATAGCACATACATATTAGGACGAATAATTAAGAATGAATGGTTCGAATCTTGGATAATATTAAATTATAAAACATATATTTATTTATAAATTATAAATTAAAAACAAGTATTTAATAGCTTATTTAAGTAAGAGAATTTTAAAAAGAAGAAGAAAATAGCTATGATAAAGCAGACTTCCAAACCACCCTTGAGGTGCTGCTGTGGTTACGTTACCCATTTTTTATAGTGGATGGTTCGCCTCACTGAATCCAGTAGCAGGAATGGCTCCTGCTAATGCAATCAGTGTAGCCCTATAAACCACAGGACCTTCAGCCCCTATTCGAAGACCGATAGAATAATTAAATAAAAAGCGTTACACCACAATTAATAACCTAAAATAATAATTAAATTTAATATTAAATAAAATTATATTTAGTTCACTCCCGTAGAAAATTTAATCAATTAATGCATGAATACTTTTCTGTTTAAGTATGTGGATTGGAGAATAAGCAATTCGTTTTCATTTGTTGAAAAATTTTTGAATTTATATTTTATATATCAATTTCATTTTTAAAGGTTTCTTCATAGAGAAATCACAAACATTTACACAGACAGAATTAAAGAAGGGAATAATGCAGGTTGGGCTTGGCTACTTTAGGACACGAATGGGAAGATGTGAAGTGCCCAGTACAAATTTACTTCTTAATTTAGTAATTAGTTAATGTAATGTTTAAACTTTATAAAGTAATTCAATTAACATTCTCCCCGTGTATACATCGCAAATCGCGAGAACACGGGGATATAGGATCGGTGGAAAGAAGGGAGATGACCGACCGAGAAGTGAATCAGAGTGGCCGAGATGGTTAAGGCATCACCACGGGGAGGCGTGAGACCCGGGTTCGAGTATTATCATATAACAATAAAAAATTTTACTTACGTGAATTAGCTTCGTGATGGAGTTGTATCTTCTTCCTGCATTTCTTAAACTCTATAAGACTCTTCAACCATTGGCGCTAAGGATTCTTTGATATTTCCCAAAATTCGCTTATAATAATTTTCTTATTTTAAATTGACATTTCCATCAGAGAATCAGTTAAGAAATGAGAAAAAATTTTGTTCTTTGTTTTATCTAAATATACTCAAGTATCATAACAACAGAATAATCCTTATTTCATTGTTATTCGCTTTGTTTGTTTCGTTTGTGATAAAGTAATTATCTAATGATAAAAGCACAGTTCAACGTTATGTGTTACTTTTATCCGTTTTTCCATATTATCGCAGACAATATTATTTATGATTAATAACAATTATGATTTTAAACATTTTCGGTTAGCGGAACTAAAGGAATTAACAGTAACATTCCTAGGTTTTCTAGGTATTAACATTCCGAGTCGATTAAATTAGTTCATCCTTATCATGTGTAGTGATAGTATATATTAGTCGAACCTTCCTTCGACATTTTCCGCAAAGCCGATTCGGATAACTGAACGTTCTGAAAATGGACGCTCTACCCTACATTGATATTGTTCCTAAATCCCATTCCGTTCCAACAGATCTCAGATCTACTCGCTGTTCGATACCAAACATAGGATGTTAATTTGGATTCCGGCACCCCGGAATTAAAGGACACCTTGTCACATATTTATAATTTTTTAGGAGATCCAATTTTTCTAATAACTATGAAAAATTAAACTACTTAAAACTTGTTTCTAACATAAACTATTAAATGGAGAATGGAGACAGATGGGGGTGCAGTAAAAAAAACAACACCATATAAGCCAAGACTTATATTTAATGTGTGCCTACGTTTCGACCTACCTTGTCTAGGCCATCTTCAGGGCAAATGGGAGAGGCGGTTGGGTGGACCGGGTAACCAACACTCTAGATCGAAACGTCGGCACACATTAAATATAAGTCTTGTACTTATTTGGTTTTTTTCTTTTTTTTTTTCTTCATTAGTTATAAAAACAGGTTGAAGAAAGTTTCCTACATTGTTATTGAATTGTTAAGCAATTGGAACTGTTAATGGTAGTATTTATTTATGGTAATTTACCTATTCTGTGGAAATGGTGTCCATTACCTCTGAGGCACAGATTTCATTTAATATATAGCCTACAGCTTATATAACGACATATTTCCCGCTATTTACTCTATTGCCTTCTTCAAAAAGTAATATCGTATATAGGGCAATTCCTTCTTAACAAGATCGAGAAGTACGCAGAGTCGAAATCACCATCTAATTGGCACTTACCCCGATGGGGCTTCCTCCGCTCCGAGTGCACTAATAGAATTTCAAATCAGGTCTATCAAAGCTACGATGGCTTGCTGCACTTTGAATGCAGCCTATAAACTTTTTTATGGCTTTTGAACCGGGAAAATAAAACGAAACCCTATCCTTTCGGACTTAGCCTATTAGTTGAAAATAAACTCAGTAACGAGAGGGTCTAACACGTGAAGAAAAATATTGCATAAAAGAAAAAAAATTAAACTAAGCTATAGTGCAGGTCAATACATATATATATATTTTTCATTCAAGTAGTTATCTAAGTCTATGAACTATTATTTTTGAAGGCGCTTTAAGTCCATTTTTCGTATTCGGTATATCTTAAAGTTTTCCATTTGAATAAAGTTAAAAGTATAGGAATGTTTTAAACCCCAATACAACTGTTAAGTTTTATTATGAAATAATAATCATTAAAATCGATTAAAAAAATTTTTTTGATTCAAATGGACCCATACCAATTAAATAACAGCTCATATTAATACTATAACGAACCATGTTCGTTACACTTAATACTAAAAGTACTTCATGAGCTTTGGTTATTCAAAAGATTTAAAAAAAAATATTTTTTATAAAGAACATGGTTTAACCAAAAATTATTTATTAAGGCAAGAGAAAAAAAACATTTTCCAGTCAATGTATATTCCTGATTCTCAAAATCATTCAAAACAGATTTTTTCTCTCTGCATCATTAAAAACTCTTTTACACATCTTTACACCAGTCATATGCCTAAAATTCTTGAAAATCGTATTTAAATTTTTTTCTTCTAAATTTCTTGGGGATCATTCATCTCCAAGGTCAAAATAACATTAATGTCAGCATACCATACGGAAGATGTTGGGGAATGCGATTGTAAATGGTTCCTCCAGTTCTTTTTATAGTTTTAATAACTTCTTCCATAAAAATATGGAAATTCATACACAATGCCTGAACATTCCTCGAAACCGGCAATTCGAAAAATCCATTAAATAAAAAAATGAGTTTGTAAATTCTATTAACTTGTGAAATTAAATCAGATTATCTAGAGAGCATCGATTCTTTGATAACAGAATCTTAGCTATCTAAAAAAACAACAACAGGCGAAGATCAAATAAACTTAAGATTGTAAGGATATCGTAAAGTGCAGTAACGTGGCGATAGACTTGAAAACAATATCACAAGTGGATTTAAATACTCAACAACAAAAAAACAATATTTGAAGACAGTTGACAAGAGACGTTTCTTTAATAGTTTTCACATAGTCTCATGTTTTAATCTAATCTTTGTTCTTCGAGTAGTTTTAGAGATTATTATTTTCAATGAAATGATTAAGTAATCAGAGTGGGACAAACAGGTCTCTGATATAAAAAATAATTCACTTAATTTTTATAAATAGGTTTTTTAAATATAGTACTAAAAATAAGAATTTTTTTCATTTTAGGACGCCCCTTAGGAAAATTAATTAGTCAAGTGCCTTAGAGAAAAATATGAAAAATAATTGAATATACGTATAGTATATTTTATATGTAATTTAATAATTATTATTAATTTAATTATATGATTAAATGAAATATCTATCTCAGCAAATAAATTAAATAAAAAGAATTAATATCTATTCAAAAATAAAAAAAAACTAGTTAACAAATATTAGAAAAGAAGGAAAACATAATAAATATTTATATACCTTCGATACAAATGAAAAGAATCAAATAAGAAAATCACCATTTTTCAGATGAGTGAAAAAACTGTTTTAGGGTTCATTCAAAATCTGTGCTCTTCGCCAAACCTATTATATCTATCTTTTTTTTTTTTTCCAAAATATACTAAACTCCAAAGTTGATTCTGCAAGTAGACATATGTTTGTCCCTTAGACTAAGCCAGTTAAATATGCCTTAGTATATAAGTAAATCCGTTAATAACTGTTGTCAAATCGTTACAACTAAGTATGCATCGATAGGCAGAATAAAAAAATAATCTAAAACGCTCCTTCCAGTCAACTATTTTCCTCTCATACATGTAATAATATTACATCAAGTAAATCTGCTGTATGAACAAAGGACATGAAAAAAACCACTTGTGGAGAAACTACCCATTGATAGCACTCCAATAAAGTTCTATAGTAGAAAGTCTCGAGGCTTCTTCGATCTTCTTTTCAGACGCCTCGGAGGGTTATCAGAAATATTATGGGAAGCAAGTTGAGAGACTAGCGAATTCAAGTGTGTATGGAGCTTGTCATGGAAGGATAGGTATCTAGTTTGGGCCAAATCAGCAACATATGGGATATTAAGATCATGATGGATGAGTTTATTTGTGACATAATAAGGAGCATTGAGGATTCTACGAAGGATTTTGGATTGTAAGGATTGGATACGAGATGAATTGGACGGTTTAGTAGAACCCCAAAGCTCAACTCCGTATGTCCAAGTAGATCTGATAACTGATAACCAGAAATTCACATTTTTTGGAATTGTATGGTATCTGCTGTAAGTACAGGGCACACGACACTACTTCGGATATGAAAAATCGCTTATCAAGCTTGTGACGTGTTCAAAGTTTTAATTTAATTAGATGTTCTGAATTGGCTGAACAATTCTAGTTCAAAGTTTCCATTACTTACATTCACGCTTATAAAGGCATGTTGAAAAGAGATTTTTTGTTGCAAAACTGGTGATAGTTTTTCTTGGTGTTTTTTATGCGAATTTTATAATCGATTATCCTAGCCACTCCCGACAGCATTAGTTCGATTAATCGACGCACCACTATATTGTATTTATTATATACATATCGGAATATTTAAACGTAGTAATAAATGGAGCCAATGTTCGTTATTTATTTGTTAATAAATACGAGGGTGCTCCATTAGCCACGGTTATTTCTTTCTGCCCAGGTTCAAGTCACGCTCTGCAATAATCGATTCTCCATCCTCGAGCAGGAAAGCTCGTGGAACACGGTTTTTCCTCTCAACCTCTCTCGCGACCATTTCCAAACAGTTCCATTAGGCCTGGTCCATGCCTTCGTTTGAGCATGCTGTTGCAGTTATTTATGTTAGTGTAAGATGTGAAAATTGAAAGCTACGCTCGCCTACATAATATGTGATGAAATTGCGAATTTTCTGGATAGATGGTTAACGATAATGATGGTTAATGATTTCTTTACTCAGTGAATACATTGTGTATCTTTCATTGTATGAGTAAATCATTCTTTGTGATTGAAGGCTCATTTTTCGAGAAACTGATTTAATTTTTAATAGTTGTGTACAAAATTCATAATTAATCCACATCATACATTTTTCATTAAATATCTGTACCTACTTTATTTTATTTTGAATTTTCTTTTATCGAGCCCTTTTCAGATAAATTTTTGGAGCAGTGTTTTTGGCTTATACATGATAAAAATTGAACTTTTTTAATACAACGGTTGTACAGTGCAGTGTTTTCTCTGAGATCATGTTCTACCACCGTGGTTTCCCCCGATTAAGAGTAGCCACTTTATAGAGAACAATCCGTGGCTATTAGTATAGGTTTTAAAAAAATGAACGTTTTTTAACCAAATATTTGTATTAATATAATAAAGATGGCGACTAACAGTATCTTTAACACACCACACTCCCTGGCAAGTTCGCGAGTACTTGTGGACTCAACAGCTTCCTTCAGAACCTCATCAATATCCTTTAATGGTCGCCCGGAGCCCTTCTTTCTTTCCAACGTCGTATCTTCACTGCTAAATTTTTCCAATGCCGCACAGTGCGCTGGTCAAGGATACCTTCCCTTTCATATTTAATAATTTCACGAGTTGCTTCAGGGGCTGTGAATTTTTTTTTTCCAGTAATGTCTTAAAATTACGAGAAATTCGTAGGGCACTGTCATGTTTCTTCTTTGAAATAAATAACTAAACTGAGGATTTTTTTGAAGAAGTCTTTTGACTTTGACCTCAGACTTTTGAACTCTGGAATTCGATAAAACGGTATTTTTTTTTTATACACCCTATTAGATTAAATTATTTATCTGACACAGCTGGATGTTAACCCGGGGCCTACAGTACAGCAACCTCAGCACTCTAAACATCGAGGTACCCCACTACCCCAAATAATAATAATAAAATTGTCCACTCGTTCCAGTGATAATAAACAGACTAACAGAAAAATGACTGAAAATATGTTTTTTGAATCAGGGGGAATCTGCAATTTTCAACTTGACTTTCCTTTTAAAATGGTTCTAAAGCTATTTCAATTCTTCAATTCGGTAATTATTCCGCAGGTTGTCGCTTCGAGTTGAGTCACAACAAGTGTTAACATTTCATTCGTTTCACTTTTAAAATTTTTCAAAAATACAAATTATCGTGAGCTGTAGTATTGAAAAGAGAACGTATTTATTGGACATGTTTATACTTCGGTAACTATTTCATCAAGATATATTTTATCAACAAACATATATCATGCAGTATCATTCAAAATGTCAGTTAAAACTTTTCTTTCTTAAGGAAATGATTACCGAAATCTACTCATTACCTATAATTACATCCTCTTTTCCATACTCATAATAAATTGTATTTTTCGAAAATATTAAAAGAGGAACGACTGAAAAAGATACTTGTTGTGACCCAAAAGCGACAACCTGCGGAACATATACCTTCAATTCTTTCAAAGTTATTATGTTTTCAAACATGGACCCTGGTTTAATAAAGTAACAATTACTCGTACACCATTTGGGAGGATCTAAGATCAATACGTGGTAATATTTCACGTTAAATTTTCTCTTAAAGTATTATATTTATGTGTTTATATAAACCCGTGAGGTTTTATAGATCGCACAACGTCCAAACATGGCGGTAAATATATTAAATATTTTATCTGTCATTGCCGGATTCGAATCCCATACCTCCCAGCGACTCAGCGCTTTAAACGCTTAAACGAATCCGCTACTTATTAAAAAAGGTTCCAATAAATCATGAGTTTCAGCCACCGTGGTAAGATAAAATCGGATACACAATAAAACCAGTAGCTTATAAAATCTTTATCTGAAACGTAACAATTTTTAAATATTTATTTCGTATTTATTAAATAAGATATCGTAATTCCGTGTTATCTCGAGTTAATTTTATCACATTGAGATGTGAGCTATGAGTCCCCGGTAGCAAAATGGTAGGGGAACTTGCACGACAACTTCCCTCTGTTTCTCTATCTCTCTCTCTCTCTCTCTCTCTCTCTCTCTCTATATATATATATATATATATATATATATATATATATATATATAAAAATATATATCTTCGAGTTCCTTCTACTTAATGCATTATCTGATTTGTCTCTTCATCTCTCCTTCGAAGCCTCTATCTATGTCAACTTCAGGCCAGGATATCTAGAGTTATTCACATAATATGCAATAAAAATAAAGGTATTTGTTCCACAGGTTGTCGATTCGGATTGTATTACAAGTTTTAACAGTTAATTCGTTTCATTTTTAATATTTTCAAAAAATACAAGTTATCTTGAGCTTCAATATGGAAAACATAAAAATGGGAAATGTGTATACTACGGTAATCATTTCAACTTGAAATGAAAGTTTGAAATAACATTTCGAAGTATAGATGACATATTTTTGTTGAAACGTTCACCTCTGAAGCCCATGATAACTTGAATTTTTGTTAAATATCAAATGGAAACGAATGAAAAATTAAGACAACTCGAAGCCACAACTTGTTGAATAATTACTAAAATATATAAAATATGTTTTTAAATATATTTATCAAAATTTACAACTCTATTGTAATAATACCAGAAAATATAACAAATGATATGTAATGACATGGATTAAGGCCAATAGGGAATTTCCCACTAGTAGTACACAAATAATAAATTCGACCTAGGTCACAACGCCATCTTATTTTGAAACGCCTGGAAGGATTATTGGAATTTGAAAATTTAGCTGGGTTTAATTCATGAGGTGACTAGGAATAAAGTTTGTCATGAACAAATAGATACCCCATCCGTGCCAAATCAGCAACAAAACGGATATTGTGTTCATTACGGATGATTTTATTCGTAACAAAGTAAAAAACCGTTGAAGATTTTACGTACAATTTTGTATTGTAATAGTTAAGTAAATACGTAAGGATTTAAATTGGTCAGTTGAACCCCACAGCTCTACTCCAAATAGGTCTTAAAGTAAGCTTAATACAATGTGAGTCTTTTGTGAATTATTGGGAGTTTAGGTTAGTTAGATTATAGATTTTAGTCTAGTAAGTATTGAAGTAACCTCAAACGGCCTTTCAGTCTAGTACGAGGATTCTGGCATGAAGTCAAACGTTGGTCAAGATCCTAAGCTCTATAAGAATCAGTGACTATACAAATAAAATGATATAAGTCATTGGGCTACGATGAAGAGTAAAAGTAAATAAATTTTTTTAAAAAATGTAATGGATCATATTTAAATATTTTATTTTGAAGAGAAAAGATTTGTCTTGGCCGGGATTCGAGCCCGCATCTCTAGAGCGGTGCTCAAACCACTGAGCTACCAATCGCAAAAGATTGCTGGAAACCGGGGATGTGGATGGGTGAAAAGAATGGATTTGTATGGCTTGGATACGGAACTTACAATCTCCGAGAACTAGAAATATGGGCGACCCGGGTTCGAATACCAGCTAAAATAAATCTTTTCTCTTCAGAATAAAAATATTTAAAAATTATCACCATCAAAAGAACACTGAATTAAAAAAATTAATGGATCATAGTTCGATATAGTTTTTTTCTACTATTTGGTTTCGTTTAAGGTCAACTCGACTGCTGAGGCTATTAGCGATGAACCCATATTGATTTTAATTATTCCTAGGCATTATGTGGTAATTTCGACATACATAATTGAAATCGGCTACGCTTCCATCGTATCTGTCAACAGGCTGTCTAGTCTCTTGTACTAAGGGGTTGAAATATAGTTAATGCCGATCGATATAATTTTCAATTAATTTGTTAATTTATTAATAAGTTAGTTATTTAAAAATAAAAACAACACTATAAACGATGTGAGATATTTTGAGAATATGTGGTCCGGGTGGAGGTAAAATAAATAACTCCGCAGTTATTGATAAATATTAACAATAAACTTACGTTTAGACCCACATTGGGTCTTCTTCAGGAGTAAACAAGATATAAATACATTTAAACCTGAAATGCTTGGAATAAAAAAATAATACATAAAAATAAAACTATTGGAATAAACAAGATACAAAAGTAGAAATGGTTGAAATCATAAAATTAAACAAAAATATTTTTATAAATTTTCAACTAAAACAATGGAATAGAGGTTAACAACAATAATAGTGAAACACGATGTATAATTATAAGTAATCAAAAGAATATTAAGAAAGTATAGGATTAAAATCATGTAATATTTATAGTCTTATCTTAAAAGAAAAGATATGCCCCCGGCCGGGATTCGAACCCGGATCCTCTGTCTCTCCGTGACAGCGCTTCGATTCCCGGCCGGGGGCATATCTTTTCTCTATAAAATAAAAATATATATATATTATTTTTTAGATTAATTTATTGATATTTACAACTGTAATAATATTACAGCAAGTAAATTTGCTAATATGAACAAATGAGATGAAAAAAAAAAACACTTGTGGCGAAACTACCCATCGATAGCACTCCAATAAAGTTCTATAGTAGAAGGTCTCAAGGCCATCTTCTTTTCAGACGCCTCGGAGGGTTATCAGGAATAGTATGGGAAGCAAGTTGAGAGACTAGCGGATTCGGGTGTGTTTGTAGCTTGTCATGGAAGGATAGGTATCTAGTTTGGGCCAAATAAGCAACATGTGGGATATTAAGATCATGATGGATGAGTTTGTTTGTGACATAATAAGGAGCATTGAGGATTTTACGAACGATTTTGGATTGTAAGGATTGGATACGAGATGAATTGGGTGGTTTAGTAGAGCCCCAAAGCTCAACTCCGTATGTCCAAATAGGTCTGATAAATGTCCTGTAAATGAGTCTTTTGTAATTAATTGGGAGCATACAGCGTTTGTCCAGTAAATGACAATATCATATGCTCTGACAATTTGCTATACTCTTCTTAGAACCCCTCCTGGGTTCAGTTCTAAATCCTCACTATTTGCTGTCATGTGTTCCTTAGTCTCAGCATTAATAAGTAGCCTCCATTGCTGGTATTCCTCATTTAATTTTCTTAACATATATCCAGCATATTCTGTGTCTTGTGGAATGATGATCCAGTCATCTGCGAAGGACAGGATATATAGAAACATATTTTCTTTCAACTAAATAAAAGCTTGCTGTGGGATTTGAACCAGGATTACCGGCATGGCTACTTAGTGCTCAACCACTGAGCCTCTCCGCTTCCTAAAAGGCTAGACTCAAAAATGCCTATTTTGAGTTATGTCGTTCTTTTGAAGGAGCGATATGTTATGGGCTTTTATTAATGGATTTTTTCCCTCAGCTCATTCCTTGTTATTATAGATTTTTTTTTCTTTGACCAGAACCTTTTAATTTATATTTATCTTCAATTACTTATTTAAATACTATATGATTCTTTGTAGCCTCTTGGCGAGATATATCTGTGGCACCTGTGCATAGTGGGCTAAGTCGAATTTTGTGAATTTCAAGCTATCTACTTAGAATCGTAATTTTTTTCACTTTCCTTGTGTCTAACACGCTAAGTGTTCCGTCCATTGCAATGAAGGATATTCCTTTGTGAATCGTGGGCTGATACTCCAATCTTGAAGGTAAAATAAGTTCAGAAAAATTACGATTCTAAGTAGATAGCTTGAAATTCACAAAAGTCGACTTAGCCCACTATGCACAGGTGCCACAGATATATTCCATTATTTTTGTACACATCTGTTATTTTTAAGGGACCTGATCACATGTAATTTTTTTTTCTATTCTACATATTGTAGAGTTTTAATTTTTTTTTACTACAGAATAATCATGTGTTAATTATTATATAATAGGATGAGCAATTAGTATCTGTTACAAGCCTGGGCGAGAGTACTCCACGGGCTAAGGGCCAATTGAGGAAATCCTCATCAGTTATCATCGCTTTCACTGAATCGAGAATCAACAGAGCACATCAACAACAATCAACTAAGACTTCATTGAGACGGATTGACGCCACAATAACAATTGAGCGTTGAATAACGATTCATTTATGTACAGCATCTTAGTTAATCGAGGTGAGGAGTGGCGCAGTGGTAGAGCGCTGAGTTTCCCCATTATTTGGCACACATTTGTCTCATCTGTTAACACCCGGAGATAGATCCTATGGGATCAACGACCCTCCTGGGGCTCACCCATCCTCTGTGAAGTGGGTACCCAACAAAGGGAGACACTTTGGAGATTGAGCTTAATCTAGGACAAATCACCTCCCTGTACAACCATAGTTCAAGAAACAGTAAACTCTACCACGTATTGAGCCCAAGCTCCTCTACGGATTGTAGTGGTACAGTTATCGTACTTAACCATCATTATTAAATAAACGATAAATTGGAGAACGCTCCCATGAATTTTTATTTAGTCGTTTGAATGTTTATTTTAAACCAAATACTAATTAAAATTAAATATATACAACATAAAAATTAATTACCCTTATCAATTATTTTTCAACTATAAAAATCATTCTTTTTCACTCTCTATATGGGTGGCTTTGGTATATTCTATACAACCATAATTGCATGAAAGTTCTATTAGTCAATATTATATGTCTTTTCGCCGAAAATTGCTTGAATCTCATCAGTATCAACAATATTAAATTATTAGAATATTCAATCTACTAAACTAAAGTTATGAATAATTATCATAAATTTAGTAAAAACTCCGATTAGTCATAGTAGCAGAAAATGGCGTTATAATATCCAAATTTATTTTAAACAAAATGCGTATATAAATTAAATACTTACGACATAAAAATTTGTTATATTTTAAGACCTCATCAATGATTTTTCAATATGAACAGTATTTCACATGAAAGATACGAGAGTTCAAACACATTATTTTATATTTATTATGAGATATATATTGTATTATCTATGCTGTGGTATTATATTTTTTTAAATTCTTATAAAGTTAACACAATTTTTTTTTCTCATTTGCATAACATTTGCACTGTTATAAATAAATCTTTTATGATTATTGTACTGTAGTGTATATAGTGTATGATAAGGCCCTTTCGATTATTTTTCAAATAGAAAATTACTTGAATCTTATCAGTATGAATCATATTAAATTATCAGAATCTTTAATCCAACTATACTAAAATCATAAATTTATTAAAACACTGAAGAGTACTTCAGAAAATGTAAACGATATAAATTATTTTTTTTTTTTAAAGAAATTTAATAATAATTATATTAATAAAAAGTACTTGATTGTACTTGTAATGAAATGTAATATAGTAATTAATAAATAATTACTTATAAATTTCTCGTAATTAAAATACTCAAACAAGAACAAGAAAAAAATATTCGGATTTTTAAAGTATTTTTAACATAATTAATTTGCGTTGTGGATAAATATTATTCAACACGAGTCCTTTGTTTCTAGTAAATATGTATTTAAAACAATATGCATATTAAAATTAAATAATCGAAATATAAGCGTTTGTTTTCCTCAACATGAGCTATTATTTTTATAAATCTTTGAGGTGTAATTGACAGTATCAATTATTGAATAAAAATCGACTCTAACAAACAACCGAATTCATAATCATTGAGATTAATTCGAGGTTTAAAAAAAATAATTAAAACATGCATAAACTGCGAGTTCATTTTTCTATAAAAGAAACAATAAATATAGGTTAATTATTGTAAAAGCTAACCAGGGTTTTAAGAAATAATTAGACAAAAAATATCTTTCTATAAAACCGCATTTTAAAGAAAAATGTGGTTTGTGGTAAATCCATTCTTCCAGAAAACAACACGAAAATTTTAAAAAATAAAACAAAGAAAATGTAAGAAGAACCACAATTTTTAAAAATAATTACAAGCCTTAAGTTGGTGATATTTAAATAACAAATCATACCCTCGAACAATATTTAAATTAGCAATAAATGTCATTAAATATTAAAAAAAAAACAGTTCTAGATTTTAAATAGTTGAACATTACTATATATCCGGTATTATTTTATTAGTTTATAATTTTATTTATAAAAATGTCTCAAATAAACTTTTCAAAAACTGAACTGAAATTAAATAATTTAAATTTTATTGTTGTTAGATTTTATAATTGGTTGTTTAGAATTGTAAACTTATAAACGATTAAAAACACCCAAATATTTTTAATAAATTTGGAATTTTTTATAATTAATGAAATTACTTTAGTGTATTTTATACTAATAGTTTAAATTAATTTAGTTTATTTACAAATTCTGTATAATTTACATTTATAAATATAATGAAGTTAGCGTAAATATTATACTTTAGATAATAATTATTAGTATTTACATTTTAGGTGATAATAATTAGTATATAATTTTATTTATACACTAACAAAAAATAAATAAAATGTATTGTTATATTTTGTAATTTTTGTATTCCAGATGTACATCTACAAAATATTATGACCTATTTTCCCAAATTTTAAGAACATCCTAAATTTTATTTATGAATTATAAATTTGAGTATTTTTGTTGTTAAATTTACTAATATTTATAAATGTTATTTGCCGAAATTCTTATAAACATTATATTTTAGACAATAGCTATTAATCAAATTTATCTTTATTGATAAAATCAAATCATTATATTGATTTAAAAAAAATCAGTTTTTCATATAAAAAAATCAAAGCCTGGATGGAATAAATGTCTTATTACTAACTATTAATATTAATATTAAAAAAAAAAAGTACCTCCCCGGCGGGGAATCGAACCCCGGTCTCCCGCGTGACAGGCGGGGATACTTACCACTATACTACCGAGGACTGATGATAAACGTCCGAAATTTTAATATATCATGTTATAGATTTATTTAATTATAATTTATTAGCATAATTTATTTTTTGATATCTTACTAATATTATAAATGTGAATGTTTGTCTCGCTTTCACGCAAAAACTACTGGATTTGGATGAAACTTTACAGCAATATAGGTTATACATCAGAATAACACATAGGCTATAGCAAGCGCGGATTTATGGGAGGGTGCAAGGGGGCACGTTCTCCCCCTGCAGTATTTTAACTACTGTGGAGAATCCATTATTGTTCATAAATAAAGGCAAATCACATGATGATCTATGTGGGGGCACGGGGGCATGTGCCCCCCCGTTATAGTACATAATTAAAGGTAATTCAGGAACATAGCATCTTGAAATTTGTAGTTAGGTTCTGTGTATAGTTTAAGAAAGAAATTCGGATAATTCCACTCCAAGGGTTTCCCCTTTAATATAATAGATGTTCAAAGGTTGTATAGAATCCGTCAGTTTTGAAGTTAGACATCTGAAATTTCGGATGTTCGAGTAACTTATATTTAAAAAAAATAATTAAATTATTTATTTAAAATGATCTTTCACGAAACTTTACGTGGCAGACCAAATTCCACGCGTGCGAAGCCGCGGGCATAAGCTAGTATTAACATAAATGAGTATTTTCATAATTTTATATCGGTGTAAATAATTTAATTCAAAGAGAAAAACAATTATTTTCAAACCGAATCCACCATTTGTCATTTCTAATCGATCTTACAATTATTTCAGATAATTATTTTTTTATTTATGTAACATTTTTTTTTTAAATTATTAATAATTTGTGAAAAAATTCCAAGCATTTCATACACGAGTATTAATAATATATCTACAGCCCCGGTGAATGAGTGGTTGATTGGGATTTCGTCCAGAGAGAGTTAACTGTTTAACCGGAATCGTATCGTTCTGATAGTTTTTGGCTTTAAATGGAGTTGTAATATACAATAATTCAAGCCATTGCCTTAGTCCCTTATTCACTAAGAAAATAACTCGATCCCGCTTACTTAAGTACAAGAAACTCATTTTGGAGAAAATTAGACTTAATCACTTATTCAGCGGCGCAGGAGATATATAGACGAAATATTGGAAATGCATTATATTTTTTTACCACAAATTGTCTCATGATGTATTTATGTACCTGATATATTTTTATGTGGTAATCAAATGCACAATATCTGGTATGCACCTCTTAAAAATATAGAGTATATCACATATTTTAATTTATTATTTTATAAGATGTAATGTAAAACAAACTTAATATTCGGAATTTTAGTATAATACAGATAATTCTTGATATATGAAGGACTGAAAAATCATTGCTTACGTTGTCCATCAGAGGGGGCATAAAATGGCATTTCCCTGCCTGGATAGGAAACATTTATAACCCTCACTATAGCATCCTACGGTTTACCATACTAACATAAAAATCATGCTAAATAAAAAACAATGATATCTAAATAAATTACTATGATGTTATGATGCAGATGTTAGATACTATGAGGATGATAGAAAACGAGTTTGTTTTTCATCAGTCTGAAACAAAATTCAACATCTACCATTAACAATACGAATCTATAATTTTTCATCAAAACAACAATTTTCAGAGTTTTGAAAATAAATAAATAATCACAAGGATTTAAAGTAGTTGTCCAATTGGGGACATTGGCAGCTAATTCTGAATTTTTGTACAAATATTTTTGAATATAAATTGATGGGATGATTTAATAATAAATAAGTCATAAAAATAAAACTAATCCACTTGGCATTATACTTTTTAGGTGATAACATATAATTATGATAAAGAGCGTTATTTGACTGTCCGTCAGAAGACGAAAAGGAAGAATGACGCAACAAATGTACCATTTTGCTTGTCCCCGATGCGTATATCCGGGAAGGATTTTTTTAAAAATAAGTTCAATATACTCCATTATCTATTCTGGCAAAATTAACTAGTATGACTGACTATACTTTTATCAGTTTACATAACCATTAAGACATATTTTTAATAAAGTTAAAACTATAAAATAGTTCTGTTTCTTTCCGATAAAGTCCAGAGTTTTCCGTAAAAAAAATTCATAATATTTTTTAAGGATTTTACAACTTTAAAGTAATCGAAATAAAAGACTAAGTAACAATCCCTTTATTAGATAAACATGTTTGTAGTGATGTAATATTTTATCGGCGTTGCCAAGCAACGGATCGACTTATTCAGACAGACTTATTATTGTTCAGTCTTTTGTCATACTCGATCAATTGAGTTATTAAAGTTTTTAAATGGTATAGTCCGAACATATTTATATGAAACAATGGAAATAATAAAATAAAATAATTATTTAAATTTAAATAAACAATAACTAGTTATTAGAAACCGATGTTTCAACACAATTGTCACTAACGCATGTCTCATTGTTTTAGTTAAAACATTAAATAATACTTTTAGTTTATTTTATAATTTAAACTATCCCTACTTTTGTGCCTGGATAACTCCAGTAGTTTCATATATATATTTAAGGAAGAAATAGTTGGGGGTGCAGTCAATGAAAACATCAAAATAAGTATAACTTATTTATTATGTGCCGACGTTTCGGCCTACAATGTAGGCCATCTTCAGGGCTAAGAGATGGCCTGCATCAGCCCTGAAGATGGCCTACATTGTAGGCCGAAACGTCGGCACATAATAAATAAGTTATACTTATTTTGATGTTTTCATTGACTGCACCCCCAACTATTTCTTCCTTAAATTAGAAGATACAGTCGACCAACTCTTCTCTAACAACTTTCATATATATATGTTATTTTATTTATTTCATTCCTTATAATTTTTTTTTTCAAATTATTTCATTAAAATATGTTTGTATCTTGTCCCTGAAACATCGCTTATAAGGAATTATTTCTTAGATCCCCAGCCGGACCATTTTCTTCATAGAATAAATATAAATTACGCATTTGAAATGAACAAATTGATGTATATATCATATTATCGCCATAATAGCTATTGTTAATTAACCTGTTAACCAGGGAATTCCCTTTTTAATTATGCAGCATATAACGCGCGCGAGCTCTTTCACTAGGACGTGTCAGTTCGTCACGCCCGGAGAACGTAATTTCATATTATCATTTCTTTTTTTTTATTTAAGCTTAAAATAAATGAGAAGACTATGAAATATATACGTTTTCGTTTATTTATAGATACTGATTTTCTCCACGCCTTAAATTCACGTTGAAACATGTATCGATGTACCTCTGTTGTACGAATCTACGCCCCACTCGTTCCAGGGCGCAACATATATTTCAAGGACGTAATCCATATGTCCTACCTGTACACGCTATTGTTTACACTTGACGTATTTATACGCCCCGCTCAGTTAACAGGTTATCAGCTGTAGCGTAACTCATGGAATGCCTTAAAATGCAGTACGAGGTAACACAAAAGAAGAAGCACTTCACAACTATTTATTTATAGCGGTTGTAACAACAGGAGAGAAAAAAAGCCATATATTATATCATCTTATATATCGGTTATATTTGATAAAGATATCCGATATATAAGATGCTTGCCTTGCTTTCAACCTTGAAAACTTTTTTTAATAGTGTGTTATTCAACCTGTAGAATCCGTTACCGTTACTAACTCATTTTCACCAAAAGTTGTAGATAGGCGGTATTGTTTTAACAGCGGCGATATGATTTAACTTTGAATACTAATAAGCTATGTAAAAAGCATTCTAAGAAAATATGTATTTCTGTATGAATTTAAAAATTAAAAATATATGTTAACTTCAATAATTTAATTCAAACATTACGAGTACTGTAATATTGTGTAGTTCTGAAACTGCTAACCTTTGGTATCGGTTAGAAGATGTTATTCCTGAACAAAGAGGAGACCAGTTGGGCCTTGGCTTGGTTTAATTATACGGGTTTCCGAAGGGGTCACGATAGGCCCATTCAGTTCTTATCCATTCACTGCCTATACAGCAACAACAAGAGCTCTGGGCCTTGTATATATACAATATATATATATATATATATATATATATATATATATATATATATATATATATATATATACGGCTGTGACGTGGGCTCTTACCAGCACCCTGGAAATCTGTAAAATGAAAATCCTTCGAACGATAACCGTAGCGGTATGGGATAGAGTCTACTGGTACTTCTACTCTTGGAGGAGGACCAATAAGGAATTGCTCACGGAAACTGGTCAGGCGATATCTCAGGATATGAAAGCAAGAAGGTTAAGATAAGCGGGTTGTCTGATTAGCTCGAAGTAATCCGTCAGGACGCCTCTAAACAACTATGAATGCCAAAATAATGGGCAAGAGACCACGTGGGAAGCCAAAGACCAGATAGATAGTCAGGGTCAACAAAGATGCTGCGGAGCTCCATGTAGCAGACTGGAAATCAGCGGCCCAGGACAGACAGAGGTGGAGAAGACTGGTAAAGGCGGCCAAAGATCTACAAGGTCTGTAGAGCCAACAGAAAAAAATCATTCTGACTCGTGAAATAATTTTAAATCATTATAATCATAATTCACAAATATTTTTATCTCAATTCCTTCTTTTTTTTTAACGCACTTTTATAAGCTTTTCTTGTATGGAATATTTGAAATCCATTTTCGCCCACTTTTAAACATAGAATTAATTTAAAATTTTTTAAACTTATCAAAGAACAATCACAATATAATAATTATATAAATTTGTCTCATTATCCTGAACAGGTTCTTAAGGATAAACCATTTTTTATATTCGTATAAGCCAAATACTAAGGCATACATGGATTTATCATTAATACAACCATACTACTCAGAGGCAGAATCACCTCGGGATTTTTGTACATTTTTCAACAAAAAAGAAAGAATAGTTAAAAAAAACTAAATACACGCATTTGTAGCTAGTCCAAGTAGGAAGTATAAAATAATTAATAGGTTAACAAAATTAAAACACAGACTTTAATAAAAAAGAAAACTAAAAAGCAGAAAATAATATTCAATAAGACCGTGAAAAAAATCCAACGAAAAGCCCTTAAGTCTCCAAACTAAAACAGAGATTTTTTTTCTTCTCTTTATATTTAAATCCACACCTGTCAAATACAAGTAATTGACAATCAGCAGATTGGCTGACTGGAAAATAATACAAAAGCTTTAATTTCCTATGATCATAGATCCCTCATCCACGTCCTTTTTAGTCTCCTCCTAGTGTTCTCAGGCATGAGAGTAGTGGCCATTTGTTGTATCAATGGGTTTGGGTGTCCGTATAGTTTTTCTTGAAAGCGTTTGTAGCACATTCGTATGTGTTCCTCAACCGTTTGCATTTTAAAGTCAGTATGCAGAGTTTTGTTATTAACATGCCATGGTGCATTAGTGATAAGTCTAAGTACTTTTGACTGAAAAGTTTGCAGTCGTTTTCTTTGAGTGTTTAGTGACGCCAAAAAAAAAAGAAATCAAAAATATTTCAAAATTTATATTTTATTTTCAATTTCTGATTTAGTTTGGAGACATAAGGACTTTTCGTTGTAATTTTTCCCCAGACTTAACAATTATGTAGGTCTCTTTTTACCTTTCCCTTCCAATATTAATATTCATATGTTTAAAATAGTGTAAAAATTATAAAATTATTTTTATCGTAAAAAAGCGTGGGATGCTTTTTAAAATATTTTCGTAATTACTGTACTTCACTGCAGTCAATGAAAAGTGTACAACAATTAACATTAAGCACCCAATGTTTTTTTAAGATATAATGTATAATTTTTTTATTAATCATTCTATTCTTCTTTTTTTATTATTAATTTATTCATTGAATTTTATAAATGTTTTATAACAAAACAAGGAGCAAATGGAAGGAATGACACATGGGTATAGACGATTAGAGAACTAACCATTGATATATGTGCGTTTTGTTGAGTTTTTTAAACTATTAATATTGAATGTTTCATTAAACATATTTCTATGATGAATGAATATGAATTCTTATTTCTATAATGAACAGGAAACAGGAAGCTTTAAGGATAGGTCTCATGATATCAAACTGCAATGAAAAAGTATATAAAGAATACTGAGAGTAATTTAGATTTTGTCATTGATCCATTGTTCTTGTCCTTGTCAGTTTCTCCAGGGCGTGAAGGAAAAGAAACGATCCATTGTCCAGGAACACCCTTGTCTCTTTCTTATCTATTGACTCGATATCAGGAACCGATGGGGGTCGCTTGGATAATATGAACAAATTGTCCCTTCATAGTAGTGAAAGAATTTGCAGTTGTAGAAGATGCAATGAATACGAGAGGCAATCAAGAAGCTGTATTCCTGTGATAAGAGCAACAGAACGAATCTAAGAGTATGTCTTCAACATACGTTAAGAATACGTTGAAAATATGGAGGAAAAAACCCCGCAACCAACATTAAAAATAATAATAATATGTTCAGTTATAATGCCTTTTCATTAATTTCTACAAATTTATTTTATAATATACAGTCCACTCAAATCATATCAGAAGTGATTCAATGCTCAGTAACAACGTACCTACCATTGAATAAAAATAATAATTAAAGCTTTTAATATGGCTTTAAAACCATAAATTAATTAATAATAATTGGTGAAACCATTATTAAAACCTTTTATATTGTGAAGCCGAATTTTTGCGAAACTATTTTCCTTGTTTGACGATCAAAAATGATGACAAACATTTTGATTAAAATTTATATATATATTACAGCTCTATATTATATAGAAAAGAGATGAAATATAATATAAATGTCGGCATTACCTGGCATCGGACTGAGAAACTACTTTTGTTTATTCTTTTTTGTTTTTTGAGCCATCACACAAAATATATAGACCAGGACTGAAGCCTTTGAAAATGGTAAAAAGTGGAAACAAAAAATAATAGTAGGATGAAACCTATTGGAAAAGGAAGAGAATATAACAAAAATTAAAGGAAAAATAATTTACGGGCGATCTAAGGTCGGGAAGTGGAAGTGAGGGGGTGTGGTTTAAGGATAAAAAAGTGGTTTATCTAGATTTTCGGCAAAACTGGAAGTCTACGGAAAAAAGTTAAAAAGCAAAGTTGTAGGTAATAAAAAGATCTACAACTTTTGTATTACACTTTTTTCACTTCAATATGGAAGAAAAAATCTACGAGGAAGTTTATGATTCAAAGGAAATTGTGGATGAATAACCAATACAGACTGGAAATAATATTGGAGACGAAAACGAAGATTATGGTGTTGAAGACTTCGAAGATCTACTAGAATCGGGAAGGTTTGTCTTTAGTGTTTAGGACAACTAGTTTCGAGTGTTTTTTGAAATCTTTATGTTTTATGGTTTTGTAATTTTTTTTTTATCAATGTAACATGGAGTCTTACATTTTTCGAGTAATTAATTTTAATAAATAACTAAAAATTGTACATAATTATTTTTTTTTTTAAATTTCGGATTGCAGTTTTTCGTTTCTTTGCATTTTCTGAGAACATTTTGGTAAACCATAGGCCTTACTATGGTTAGTAATGTATATTTTGACGTGAGAATTTTCGATTGCTTTTTCGATATCAAGTCAAAATAAGGTGAAAAAATAAATATTTTTAAGTTTTTAAAAATTGCAGTGTGTTTGGAGCATTAAAAGGTATGTTTTCACCGAATTTCATGAAATTTTTTTGTAAAAGATAAATATAATAACCAAAAACTTATTTCTTGCACGCCCCATATGGTACTACGTGCATTAATATGTACATAAATTGTGCAATAAAATAAACATATACAAAAGTTTACACAATACTTAACAATAATTTCATACAGTGATACTTTATATACCTAATAATCCTACAACTCGAAACTATACAAAAACTTTACAAATTCTCTAAAGTATTTTTGAGAAATTAATGTGTTATAGTCTGCAGGCCAGATATCTCCACCCGTCACAACTTCTGTGATCAATACCGATCTCTGAGGTTCCCTCAAAGAGCAATCATACACCAAGTGTCCAGGAGATTGGGATATTTCCGCATCACAAGTACATTTCGGGCTGTTTATTATTTTAAGCTTAAACAAATATTCATTATATGGTCCAAAAAAACTGGTTATTTGAATTTTCACATAAATTTTGAGGATATGGAAAAATTAGTGTGATACAAAAGTTGTAGATCTTTTTAACATCTACAACTTTGCCATTTAACTTTTTACCATACGACTTGTAGTTTTGCAGAAAATCGAGATCAACAGTTTTTTACCCTTAACCCCCCCACTTTCACTTCCCAACCTCAAATCGCCCGTAAATTATTTTTCCTTTCATTTTTGTTATATTCTCTTCCTTTCCCATAGGGTTTCATCCTAATATTATTGTTTTTGGTTTCAAAAATTATTGACCCTGGTCTATTAGAACTTTTTTTTTTTTTGGACTTTAAATGGAAAAATGAAATGCGTTGATTAAAAAAAAAAAATACCTACACTTTATTCCAATATTTCGATTATAAAGACTTTTATATCAATACAGAGAAGCCATTGAATTAAGATTAACAAATTTTCTTATAAACTACAATTCATTTATTTATTTTTTACTAACATAAAAAAAATCATTATTTGATGCGAAATACGCAATATCTCAAGATAATAATAATAAGCTGGCACTCATATTTTAATAGCCTACCTAGCGGAATTCAAACTGAGTATTAAACTGAACTTAAATATTTATAATATTATGGAGGTATCTCTACTAAAAGATCAAGTAACCAACTGTAGTGCAAATAAATGAATAGTTGTGTAATTAGTAAAATTTAAAAAAAATACAGAATGAATGTTTTTTTTAGACCCTCTTCATTAAATATTTGCTTTGGATAAATCCTGTCTTATAGGCTAAGCATACGGCTCTGCAGTTTTTAGCAGGTTTTTTTCTTGAATTTTTTTTTTTTTTTAGTGGAGCCCCGGCTAAGAAATTTGATATTCTTGACGGCTTCTATAGGTTCCGTTATTTTTATTGGCTATATTTCAAAAGAGTTGCAAATAAAGGTGTTAGAAAATTTCCTGATTTGGGAAGTTAAAATCACTAAGATTTTTTTAGATGATAGATAGCATAGGAGACGTTTACATTTTTGGGAAGCGAGAAAAATTCCAAAGAAGTTGTTTACCCGATCAACTTTCAAATAATTTTAATTCTATCTTCCTCGTCTATGTGTTTCACAAAACTGACCGACACATGCGTGTCTATAATATAATTGTTTTATAGAATATTATATTTTGAATAAAAAATAATAACAATTGATATGATTATTTTTCTTACCTTACATATTCATTATATATTACTATAATTCTGGCTTGTCCAAAAGAATTAATTCGTGATTCATTTTTAAAATTGTTTAAATTAAAAACTAAATTGTTTAGATACCCAAAACCATTAATGATTTATGGTTATTCAAATTAAAAAGAATAAGAGTACTGGGGAACTTTTAACAAAAATATATAACCTGAACCACTACAACCCCATGGGTCTTGGGTTTAGTACATGATAGAGACTACATTGTTTCTTGGACAACGATTGTGCTCACCGCTAGGTTTTCCCCAAATTAAGGAGATAAGTAAGAAGTTGGGTGAGCCCTTGTAGGATCTACAGACCAAACAGGGTCCATGGAAGTCAACAGATAAATAATTTATCTGCTACAGCTTGATTTGAACCACTGAGCTACCCCGCTGTCATTAGGGAACATTAACGATGGATGAATTTAAAAATGTATCGACTTTTCATTAGATTTTTTAGAAAATGGTCTATCTAGCGAATGTTATAAAGTTATATCGGGTAAAAAAATGAATAAATGGAATAATTATTTTCTGTGTAAAAATGTATGCAAAAGTACACTTACTCAGGACTCACGCGATTAATCACTTTCACCAACAATTCGTATAACAAATAAATTCACCAACCTGTGGTGTAGTGGTTAGCATAACAACGTCCTATGCCCAAGGTCGTGCGTTGATGTCCGACATGCGACACTAGGATTTTTTAAGGGATTAAAAATCCATGGTTATGCGGTAGTTCGGAATGTACGTAAACTGTCCGTCCCGAGCCTATACAGTGCCCTTACTGCTACTTGTTGAAGAACCACATTAATTATAAAAGGCAAAATTTAGTACTCACACTATAGCGTCGCCCGATAAGCCATAGCAGCATAAAGTGGCGTTGAAAAGAATAAACAACAAGGTAAATAAAATGAAGTAGCTAACCTAATATACATCATGAATATATAATGACATCATATTCATTTTCTTTTTTTAAACAATCAAGGTGTAGCCTTACGAGAAAGAAACAAGACAAGAAACCGAATACAGGCCACGTGCCGGGAGCGAATTGTTTATCACCTAATAATAAAGGGAACGTTTACATCTGCGACGAGGATTACATAACAGCCCGTAGAGTGGTTTTGATTCATAGCTCCAACATGTCGGTGTAATTGCTTTAATGGGGTCGTCCACATCTATCAGCTCCCATCCAACGCAGCTCATATAGGTCATCTCGTTGTGGGCCTTCTCAGTCAGTAGCGTTGCCGCCCGGTTCTCAAAGTACAGTTACTTCTCAAACTCTGCCTACCAAGCTAAATGACTTAAGCAGCGATGTTATTTACCCTTTTCCAAGGTTCAGCCAAACCCCACTTAATTATCAATCGAATTCCCAATCCTTATCTTTTTATTTATTTAGAGTTTCCCCATATTTGCTGTTTTCTCAAATCAAATTTTAGAATATAATTTTTGCCCAGGCCTTCCTTTCAAGAGCATCTTCTTCTCTTATTCTTCATTGAGACCGTAGTCATGTCTTCCTGAATTTGGTTCATCCATGAAATTCTTGGTCGGTAATTCCTTCTTATTTTCTTCCTTCATGGTCATAATTAAAATTCTATTATTTTCCACCTTCTGTAGGTATCCATACCACTCTAATCCTTTTATGATGATTTTTCGAAAATGGTATTGTTATTATCAATTACCTCTCGGACCACCGAATTGGGTACCCATCCAATATTTATAGAACGGTGGACGAAATGTAAGAGAAATATATATTTATTTAGATATTAACAGATTTAATGTAATATACTAGAGATATGATAGAAACATTCTTATGAACTAACTAGGTGGCTTATGGACGGTCAATTAGATCCCTTAAGTCATTCCATCGATATCGGCATCTTACACAATCTACCCGTAAGCTTCTCGTATGATCCCTCATCTTCCCCCACATTGACTACTTACTGTAGGTATACGGGGGCCTTTCGAAAATGCTTGAGAGCCATTTAAAGCGAATAATGTGCTCTAAGATTTGTTCTTGGTATTCCTAGGCGATCCCGTGTGTCACATTACTATGATGAGCTAAAGTGGCTCTTCCCTCCCATTCGTAGACAATATTTCCTTAGTGCTTTTCTATACCAATCCATTAGCTCGCAACACCCTTCATATTTCTTTCTCCTCCCATTCAAATCCTATGAACAGCACCACAAAACAAGATCCCCTCTTCCCGATCTCTACACTCGTTCCCACAGAACCAAAACATTCGACCGTTCCTTTCTCGTCCGCTCCACCACTGTGTGGAACTCAATCCCTCCTTTCATCCGCCATGCTTCTTTACTCGCTTCATTTAAATCCTTGCTTTTCCAGCATCTCTTCACACCCCAAAAAGATGCTCTCTAAGCACGTCAATCTTCTGCTTAAGTAAACTAATATTGAATAATCGATTTCGTTGCCTACACTTTTTTTTTTTATTTTCCCCATATAGATATAGACTATGTAAAGACTTTTTGTAGTAATTGTTGTTATTAATATATTTATTCTAAACAATTAGGTAAAATCCTGGCAAGTTTCGTACCTTTTAGTTATTTCAATTCTATCTTTATTTGGATTATGATTTTGTCACATCGTTTTATTTCATGATTGGTATTAATATGTAGCCTTCTGGCCAGATATATATTATGTTTATTCTTTTGTTCTTCTATACATGTTTGTTCTTCTAAAGGAACTTGGTCCGAGAATGAAGTTTGTTTTCTATTCTATTCAATTCCGGTTGCTTTTCTCCAAAAGTCCAACTCCGCGACTAGTAGTTTCTTCCCAATCAAAATGTTTCACAGTCATACAACACAATAAATAAATAGAAAGATATGCGAACCCAAAGGCTCGGTGCCGACAGCACCAATCTATGCTTATAAACCTCTGTAATCTGACCACTGCCCAAACCCAAGTCCTTCAGATAACTCTTAACTCAATCTTCCCGCCTACGTCTCGGTCTACCCTCAGACTTTTACCAGTCGGCTCAGCGCTTATAAACTTAGCAATTCGTTCGTTACTCAGTCCAACAACTTTCTTATTACTCCACAGTATAGAATTGAGCATGCCAATAGCTTTCCTTCCTTCTCTAGTTTTCTGATTACATCCCCTTCAGATGCTCCATTTTTTTGAAGGGCAGAACCTAAATATTTCAAATTGGTAATTTTTTTTCTGTAGACCCTTCACCTCCAATGGTCCTTCCTCCTCAGTATCCAAATATTCATTCTTTTCCAAGTTCATCATTCTCCACCTATTAAATTCTTCCATTGGCTTTGCACGCATATATTCTATGTCTTCTTGTTCTGTGCTATGATGACTTGTTCATCTGCAAGATGATTCACCGCCGATTAGATTATTGCATTCATTCTACCTGTTAAATTCTTATATCAATAGAAACTTCCTGTTATATATGCAATAGTATGGAATTATCAAAGAAAAATCAAAAGTGTTCCGACTATTTACTTGCAATTTTTATAAATCCAAATAAAGATTTTATTATAAAGATTTCGTTCGAAAACACTAATAACTTAATTGAAATACGTTTTATCTCACCTGATTAAGCAAATTGTGTAATGGAACTTGAGTACCTTTCGAGAAGAGTTGGAATTAATAATTATTTAATAATATTTAATTAAATTAAGTCAGCAAATCGGATAACGATTTAAAACTTTACTAGAACGATTAAATGGTTAAAAACAAGTCGTTTAGAAAAAAAAATTGCAACTACAACTGCAATTTAAGTTTCAAGTCTACTAAATATTGATCACTATGCATTTAATTTCGTCACATTTTGACATTTTAAAGTGTGTTCTTTACCATATCAGTATAATTATTCTTGATTAATACATGTTCAGTTTTTAATAATTGCATTTACTAATTAAATTACTTGTTAGATTACATTACAAATTACAAACAAATGTAGTGTAACTACATTGGCTGAACTAAGGATTAGATGTTTTAATTGCTTTTTATTAAGGGATTTTTATTTTTAATTACACTAACTCTTCAAGAAATTGCAACTAGTTCAAATTGTAATTTTAATTTGATTTCTTCAATTCCAAATTACAGGGATTGTAAGTAATTGAAATTGAAAATACAATTTGTCCAACTCAGCTATCAAGTGTTCAACAGCCATAATTGCATAAGTGCTTTGAACAGTTTACGGACACAGCATTATTGCAGATTTTGTAATCAGCATACAACTATTTCCTTGTGTAATACTTAATTAAGTAAACTGAATACTTCACACATAAGGCAGAGGGCGATACTTTGCAAGTTCAATAATTGTTTCGAGAAGCCACTTGAAATTCAATCCACAAGTGCTAGGAGGTTTCTCATGGCTTGTTCTGTATGAGACGAGTAGCGTACGCTGTGTGTTCCCTGAATTACAAAATGTTATTTATTACCGTTTCACCACTTGTTCCCTTCATGGCGGCATCTGCATACATTAGTATGAGGATAGTCGTTCACTGTATAAGCCCTGAACAGACATACAATAAAGTACAACTTCTATCAGCCAGTTCATCGAAACAGCACTGTATAGACTTTATCTTGAAACTTAATCATTCGTTGAGCAATAACGATTTTATGAATCGAATTAAATGATCGTCTCTTGGAGAATAGACTTTCTAGAGAGTTCCTAGTTTCTAGATGTGGGAAGTAGTCTTGTGGGTGGAGTAGTGATTGCCTAAGCTCGAAGACGTTTCGAAATCTATATATCTTGAAGGGCAATTTGTGATATTCTTCGTGAAAATGCTCTGATACCGTTAAAACGATAGACTTATCCTAATTTGAGACACGCATAATCTCTTTAGATTCCAACGCTGAATTTGCGTTACATCACAAATCAGCAACGAATGTTTTCTAAAGAGAAGTCTAACTAGTTAAAAAATTCATTCACCTGTTAAGTTGGGCCTTTTAGGTCACGTTCATACTAAGGGTATATAAGTTAAGCGATATATCGTAAGGGATAATTGCGACAATTTATTGCTGTTTGTGCGATATATCGGCACAACCTGGGCGATATAGCTTTCGTAGGCACACAATTTTCGGGAGCGGAGTGGCTCAGTGATAGAGCCAAAAATCCTGGTTCAAACCCCACTGCTGGCAAGACTTGTATATAATCTGTTAGTAGCCGGGGATGTATCCTATGGGTTCTATGACCCTACAGGGGCTCAACAAGCCTCTAAAAAGCCCAACCCAAAATAAGGGGAAAATCTGGTACTTGAGCGTGATTTAGGACAAATCATCTCCCTGCACAATCGTTATCCAAGAAACAGTAGCCTCTGCCATGTACTGATCCCCTGGGTTGTAGTGGTACAGGTTTTTAAAAGGGACTCACGGTGACCTGTGGTCTAGTGGTTAGCGTAACAAATTACTGAGCCCAAGATCGCAGGTTCGTAGCCCGGCAGGTGGCCCTAGGATTTTTTTAAGGGAGTGAAGAATCCTTAGTTACGCCGTCCTTCGGAAGCGACGTTAAACGGGGGTCCCGAGCCTGTACAATGTCAGGTACTCGTTAAAAATCTCTATCCTAATTAAACCTGGATAGGCAAAATTTAGAGCTCCCACTCATCGTCCGATTAGCCATAGCAGCATAAAGTGACGTTAAATGAAGAAACAATAAAAAGAACACAATTTTCACCGCCTCAGTTACAAAAATGATGTGGTAGTGGTTTTATTAGTATGAGAAGAAAATTAAAATACTTTATTTTCTCTATGCGGCAAATGAATAGTTCCAGATGCACTCATGAGCTTTCGCTTGATAAATGATATAAATTACAGAACTCTCTTCTCTTCTTCCCGTCATATTCACCCATCGAAATATAAGACGATACAAATCGGTGAGGAGACCGACAAGTGGTATGTCATTAAACGTAAGCACACATACAAAAGAATAAACTTTATGCGAAATATTCAAACAATAAAAATCTCTATAAGTTAATGATATAAGATATTTATCTCCATGTCATCATCATTTGAATCAATCTAAACATCACGACAAGGT
Organism: Arma custos; assembly: GCA_037127475.1. Lineage (NCBI taxonomy): Eukaryota > Metazoa > Arthropoda > Insecta > Hemiptera > Pentatomidae > Arma > Arma custos. The sequence continues at coordinate 45,557,525 of CM073762.1, read as the reverse complement.
GAGGCCTCATCTAGAAGTATCGAGTGTTTATCTCGATATCTGGAGGTTATTTTTTCTTAATTTTTCTGTCTGAGTGGAATTATCTGAAGTAGTTCTTCAAACTGCTGCGCGATTTCTATTTCTCCTTGATATATTTCTAGTCCTTAGATTAATCGAAAAACATGATACTAGGTTTAAGTACAGATCTCTATTTGAAGAAATTAATTTACTACGGGGGTAAATTGAGTAGAAATCGCTCAAATTATCGTGCTGTAGCAGAACGATTATGGACGAGCCTGTCGAAACTTAACTTTATTATCATTATATTTATATGATTACGTATCACTTTCCTCTTCGATAACTATCAGCGAGGGTTTCAAAAGTTAATCTCAGGCTGGCTTTTTTTCGATATCTATATAGTTATCTATCACCTCATTTTATAATTCGATTACCGATATGATCAGAATGGACGTGATTAAAACATCTTGAATTTAATATTTTTTCAAATAAAAGATGTTTGTTTACCTCTGTAACATTTTGCCACTTGTAAATAATTTAGTCTTTACTATGATGTCAAAGCTTGATTTTTTGCATTATTTTGTTTTACGAGTGCAAACTTTTTATGGTTATTGTTTATTCCCTACCCAATAATTGGATCTTTACTTACAACATTATCCGAGTACAATATTCCTACCCTAAATATGGTCTTTGTATTACACAGACCGTAAAACTTTCATGTATTTGTGTTCTCTAAGCGTTACGAATGTTATGACAGTAGACGTCGGTCATCCGAGATAATGTCGTCAGATATAGCTAAGACAATAAAAAATTGGGATAATCGAAATTTACTTCTAAAAAATCACTATGTCTGGATATAAAAATAAGTATCGTGTAGTGTACATGTCCCGTAACCAGCCGCGTAACAGTGTCTATTAACAAAATGTTGACTGCTTCATTGTGAGAAACTAACGTGACCTCATACTGTTAAATGCTTAATTATAGAGAAAGATTAAGATTGGAGTTTTACTGTTATAGTTCTAAAAAATATGTTTTAAGGAAAATACTCCTCAAACTTATTTTCTTGGAATGACAATGTCGACCTCTCCTTGCATCTTTTCCGTGAAGTCAGATCAGATAAGTGTGCGTTCCGATTAATTGACGTTCGTAGAAACCGACTTGCTATTGTAGTTACATACTTATTATAGAATCCTATATATCCTATCAGGAGCAGGGAATTCAGTGGTAGATCGCTGAGTTGCAATGCCACGGTCCCGGATTCAATTCGGATTGTGGCAGATAATTAATTTAATCTGTTAGCTACAGATGGGGCCCTATAGCATGTATTTATTGAGTTCACCCATTGTGTATAAAGTGGGTAAAAGGGAGAAAACCCGGGGGTTGAGCGCGATCTAGGACGAATCATCTCCCTCCACATGTGTGTCTCTACAGTGTACTGAACCTATGGCCCTTAATGGGTTTTAGCGGTATAGTTTTTTTTTATTATTCTATAGGACTACTGAAGACAAACTGGCTCCTATAAGCACCACACAAAACAATTTCCGAAGTTGGAAGTCATTGCTAAGATCATCCTTGCTTCCCGAGAGGCATATCGTAAATCTCCTCAAGTTCGTGACCGCGGCGGCCAATTTGCTACAATCAATTTGAAGCCCTCTTCACTGCCCAACGACTTCGAGTCCCGGCTAATTCGGATAATATTTCCACTATATCTGCATACTGATGAATGCATTCCCCCCGGCCCTCTTCGAGATTCGGTGAACGGCGCAGTCTTCTTTTTTCATCCTCCTCAGTCTGTCTTCTTATTTCCCTTCCTCTTGTTCTTGTTGCAGCGCATGTTCGCTGGCTGTATTAAATTGCCGGCGATAAGTTAGGACCCCTGGCTTGCATATTTCCGTGATATCTTTTTGCCTTATTCAAGAAGAATTATTATGAACAATACGGGCTCTCCTTACTTGGACTTTATGGCGCTTGCCGCTCTTAAATTTCCCTTTGTTAAGTAACTACTGGCCGCTGTATGTTGGGTAACAAATGTATTTTTAATGAAAATAAATAAATTTACTCTTCAAAACAGTGCAATTATATAGCTAATAGTTCTTATATGACCTGTTATGTTTGTATGTGGTGTATGTCCATATCAATATAAAAAAATCGTTTTTTGTTTATATCTTGGTAATGATTATTATTTCAATACAATATAAATTTAAAATGTGTATAAGATTTAAATCACCACTCATTGCTATGTTCCAAGCGATGACAGTATTTGCGCGTTTGCCCATATTTTTATAAACCACACGAAAATCCGTGCAGTAGTTATTGAGTTTAGCGCGAGGAAACGCGGCCGAGGATTTTGTTTTATAATATGTATAGATTATATTATAAGTTCTGTATATATTTTTTATTTTAGAAGCTTTTTAATAATAAACCTTTTTTGCTTCTAAATATGTTTAATTTCTTATTATCATTCTTATAAATTTTGTTTATTTTTTTTTTAAACTGGACTTAATTCTTCTTTATTAGGGTAAGAGAAATAAAAACCATTTTCCAGTCAATGTTTATTCTCAACTTTCAATCTATTCCAGACGTTTCGACACTATGGTGTCATTTTTTTTTCTGCATCTTTTAAAAATTCTTTTAAAATTTTTTTACATAGTCAAAAAAGCCTAAAATAATTGTGTAAAAAATAAATTAACAATAATTACATTATTATACATAATTTAACATGAAATGTCCAAAAATAACTCACTAAAAGCATAGATACCAGGAAAGTCATATCTTTTTAAAAAAAATCCTTAGATCATTTGTCCTCCATGGCCAATAAAGTAATATTACATTAAAAGACCAAATCTTGATCTTTGAACTATTAGATCCTTTTTCAGGTCTATGGAACATTTGACTTTAATATATTATATTATATTATTAAATTAAATATATTATATTATATATTACATTAAAGTTAAATGTTTCATAGAACTGAAAAAGGATCTAATAGTTCAAAGATCAATATTTGGTCTTTTAATGTAATATTATTTTATTGACTATGGAGGTCAAATGATTCCCAAGGATTTTTTAAAAAAAAATATATGACTTTCCAGGTATCTATGCTTATAGTGATTTATTTTTGGACATTTCATGTTAAATTATGTATAATAATGTAATTATTGTTAATTTATTTTTTACACAGTTTTTTTAGACTTGTTTGACTATGTAAAAAAATTTTAAAGGAATTTTTTAAAAGATGCAGAAAAAAAAGATTGAAAATGACAACATAGTGTCGAAACGTCTCGAATAGATTGAAAGTCGAGAATAAACATTGACAGGAAAATGGTTTTTATTTTTCTTACCCTAATTTCTTATTATCTTAAATATTAAATTCAAGATGTTTTAATCACGTCCATTCTGATCATATCGGTAATCGAATTATAAAATGAGGTGATAGATAACTATATAGATATCGAAAAAAAGCCAGCCTGAGATTAACTTTTGAAACCCTCGCTGATAGTTATCGAAGAGGAAAGTGATACGTAATCATATAAATATAATGATAATAAAGTTAAGTTTCGACAGGCTCGTCCATAATCGTTCTGCTACAGCACGATAATTTGAGCGATTTCTACTCAATTTACCCCCGTAGTAAATTAATTTCTTCAAATAGAGATCTGTACTTAAACCTAGTATCATGTTTTTCGATTAATCTAAGGACTAGAAATATATCAAGGAGAAATAGAAATCGCGCAGCAGTTTGAAGAACTACTTCAGATAATTCCACTCAGACAGAAAAATTAAGAAAAAATAACCTCCAGATATCGAGATAAACACTCGATACTTCTAGATGAGGCCTCACCTTGTCGTGATGTTTAGATTGATTCAAATGATGATGACATGGAGATAAATATCTTATATCATTAACTTATAGAGATTTTTATTGTTTGAATATTTCGCATAAAGTTTATTCTTTTGTATGTGTGCTTACGTTTAATGACATACCACTTGTCGGTCTCCTCACCGATTTGTATCGTCTTATATTTCGATGGGTGAATATGACGGGAAGAAGAGAAGAGAGTTCTGTAATTTATATCATTTATCAAGCGAAAGCTCATGAGTGCATCTGGAACTATTCATTTGCCGCATAGAGAAAATAAAGTATTTTAATTTTCTTCTCATACTAATAAAACCACTACCACATCATTTTTGTAACTGAGGCGGTGAAAATTGTGTTCTTTTTATTGTTTCTTCATTTAACGTCACTTTATGCTGCTATGGCTAATCGGACGATGAGTGGGAGCTCTAAATTTTGCCTATCCAGGTTTAATTAGGATAGAGATTTTTAACGAGTACCTGACATTGTACAGGCTCGGGACCCCCGTTTAACGTCGCTTCCGAAGGACGGCGTAACTAAGGATTCTTCACTCCCTTAAAAAAATCCTAGGGCCACCTGCCGGGCTACGAACCTGCGATCTTGGGCTCAGTAATTTGTTACGCTAACCACTAGACCACAGGTCACCGTGAGTCCCTTTTAAAAACCTGTACCACTACAACCCAGGGGATCAGTACATGGCAGAGGCTACTGTTTCTTGGATAACGATTGTGCAGGGAGATGATTTGTCCTAAATCACGCTCAAGTACCAGATTTTCCCCTTATTTTGGGTTGGGCTTTTTAGAGGCTTGTTGAGCCCCTGTAGGGTCATAGAACCCATAGGATACATCCCCGGCTACTAACAGATTATATACAAGTCTTGCCAGCAGTGGGGTTTGAACCAGGATTTTTGGCTCTATCACTGAGCCACTCCGCTCCCGAAAATTGTGTGCCTACGAAAGCTATATCGCCCAGGTTGTGCCGATATATCGCACAAACAGCAATAAATTGTCGCAATTATCCCTTACGATATATCGCTTAACTTATATACCCTTAGTATGAACGTGACCTAAAAGGCCCAACTTAACAGGTGAATGAATTTTTTAACTAGTTAGACTTCTCTTTAGAAAACATTCGTTGCTGATTTGTGATGTAACGCAAATTCAGCGTTGGAATCTAAAGAGATTATGCGTGTCTCAAATTAGGATAAGTCTATCGTTTTAACGGTATCAGAGCATTTTCACGAAGAATATCACAAATTGCCCTTCAAGATATATAGATTTCGAAACGTCTTCGAGCTTAGGCAATCACTACTCCACCCACAAGACTACTTCCCACATCTAGAAACTAGGAACTCTCTAGAAAGTCTATTCTCCAAGAGACGATCATTTAATTCGATTCATAAAATCGTTATTGCTCAACGAATGATTAAGTTTCAAGATAAAGTCTATACAGTGCTGTTTCGATGAACTGGCTGATAGAAGTTGTACTTTATTGTATGTCTGTTCAGGGCTTATACAGTGAACGACTATCCTCATACTAATGTATGCAGATGCCGCCATGAAGGGAACAAGTGGTGAAACGGTAATAAATAACATTTTGTAATTCAGGGAACACACAGCGTACGCTACTCGTCTCATACAGAACAAGCCATGAGAAACCTCCTAGCACTTGTGGATTGAATTTCAAGTGGCTTCTCGAAACAATTATTGAACTTGCAAAGTATCGCCCTCTGCCTTATGTGTGAAGTATTCAGTTTACTTAATTAAGTATTACACAAGGAAATAGTTGTATGCTGATTACAAAATCTGCAATAATGCTGTGTCCGTAAACTGTTCAAAGCACTTATGCAATTATGGCTGTTGAACACTTGATAGCTGAGTTGGACAAATTGTATTTTCAATTTCAATTACTTACAATCCCTGTAATTTGGAATTGAAGAAATCAAATTAAAATTACAATTTGAACTAGTTGCAATTTCTTGAAGAGTTAGTGTAATTAAAAATAAAAATCCCTTAATAAAAAGCAATTAAAACATCTAATCCTTAGTTCAGCCAATGTAGTTACACTACATTTGTTTGTAATTTGTAATGTAATCTAACAAGTAATTTAATTAGTAAATGCAATTATTAAAAACTGAACATGTATTAATCAAGAATAATTATACTGATATGGTAAAGAACACACTTTAAAATGTCAAAATGTGACGAAATTAAATGCATAGTGATCAATATTTAGTAGACTTGAAACTTAAATTGCAGTTGTAGTTGCAATTTTTTTTTCTAAACGACTTGTTTTTAACCATTTAATCGTTCTAGTAAAGTTTTAAATCGTTATCCGATTTGCTGACTTAATTTAATTAAATATTATTAAATAATTATTAATTCCAACTCTTCTCGAAAGGTACTCAAGTTCCATTACACAATTTGCTTAATCAGGTGAGATAAAACGTATTTCAATTAAGTTATTAGTGTTTTCGAACGAAATCTTTATAATAAAATCTTTATTTGGATTTATAAAAATTGCAAGTAAATAGTCGGAACACTTTTGATTTTTCTTTGATAATTCCATACTATTGCATATATAACAGGAAGTTTCTATTGATATAAGAATTTAACAGGTAGAATGAATGCAATAATCTAATCGGCGGTGAATCATCTTGCAGATGAACAAGTCATCATAGCACAGAACAAGAAGACATAGAATATATGCGTGCAAAGCCAATGGAAGAATTTAATAGGTGGAGAATGATGAACTTGGAAAAGAATGAATATTTGGATACTGAGGAGGAAGGACCATTGGAGGTGAAGGGTCTACAGAAAAAAAATTACCAATTTGAAATATTTAGGTTCTGCCCTTCAAAAAAATGGAGCATCTGAAGGGGATGTAATCAGAAAACTAGAGAAGGAAGGAAAGCTATTGGCATGCTCAATTCTATACTGTGGAGTAATAAGAAAGTTGTTGGACTGAGTAACGAACGAATTGCTAAGTTTATAAGCGCTGAGCCGACTGGTAAAAGTCTGAGGGTAGACCGAGACGTAGGCGGGAAGATTGAGTTAAGAGTTATCTGAAGGACTTGGGTTTGGGCAGTGGTCAGATTACAGAGGTTTATAAGCATAGATTGGTGCTGTCGGCACCGAGCCTTTGGGTTCGCATATCTTTCTATTTATTTATTGTGTTGTATGACTGTGAAACATTTTGATTGGGAAGAAACTACTAGTCGCGGAGTTGGACTTTTGGAGAAAAGCAACCGGAATTGAATAGAATAGAAAACAAACTTCATTCTCGGACCAAGTTCCTTTAGAAGAACAAACATGTATAGAAGAACAAAAGAATAAACATAATATATATCTGGCCAGAAGGCTACATATTAATACCAATCATGAAATAAAACGATGTGACAAAATCATAATCCAAATAAAGATAGAATTGAAATAACTAAAAGGTACGAAACTTGCCAGGATTTTACCTAATTGTTTAGAATAAATATATTAATAACAACAATTACTACAAAAAGTCTTTACATAGTCTATATCTATATGGGGAAAATAAAAAAAAAAAGTGTAGGCAACGAAATCGATTATTCAATATTAGTTTACTTAAGCAGAAGATTGACGTGCTTAGAGAGCATCTTTTTGGGGTGTGAAGAGATGCTGGAAAAGCAAGGATTTAAATGAAGCGAGTAAAGAAGCATGGCGGATGAAAGGAGGGATTGAGTTCCACACAGTGGTGGAGCGGACGAGAAAGGAACGGTCGAATGTTTTGGTTCTGTGGGAACGAGTGTAGAGATCGGGAAGAGGGGATCTTGTTTTGTGGTGCTGTTCATAGGATTTGAATGGGAGGAGAAAGAAATATGAAGGGTGTTGCGAGCTAATGGATTGGTATAGAAAAGCACTAAGGAAATATTGTCTACGAATGGGAGGGAAGAGCCACTTTAGCTCATCATAGTAATGTGACACACGGGATCGCCTAGGAATACCAAGAACAAATCTTAGAGCACATTATTCGCTTTAAATGGCTCTCAAGCATTTTCGAAAGGCCCCCGTATACCTACAGTAAGTAGTCAATGTGGGGGAAGATGAGGGATCATACGAGAAGCTTACGGGTAGATTGTGTAAGATGCCGATATCGATGGAATGACTTAAGGGATCTAATTGACCGTCCATAAGCCACCTAGTTAGTTCATAAGAATGTTTCTATCATATCTCTAGTATATTACATTAAATCTGTTAATATCTAAATAAATATATATTTCTCTTACATTTCGTCCACCGTTCTATAAATATTGGATGGGTACCCAATTCGGTGGTCCGAGAGGTAATTGATAATAACAATACCATTTTCGAAAAATCATCATAAAAGGATTAGAGTGGTATGGATACCTACAGAAGGTGGAAAATAATAGAATTTTAATTATGACCATGAAGGAAGAAAATAAGAAGGAATTACCGACCAAGAATTTCATGGATGAACCAAATTCAGGAAGACATGACTACGGTCTCAATGAAGAATAAGAGAAGAAGATGCTCTTGAAAGGAAGGCCTGGGCAAAAATTATATTCTAAAATTTGATTTGAGAAAACAGCAAATATGGGGAAACTCTAAATAAATAAAAAGATAAGGATTGGGAATTCGATTGATAATTAAGTGGGGTTTGGCTGAACCTTGGAAAAGGGTAAATAACATCGCTGCTTAAGTCATTTAGCTTGGTAGGCAGAGTTTGAGAAGTAACTGTACTTTGAGAACCGGGCGGCAACGCTACTGACTGAGAAGGCCCACAACGAGATGACCTATATGAGCTGCGTTGGATGGGAGCTGATAGATGTGGACGACCCCATTAAAGCAATTACACCGACATGTTGGAGCTATGAATCAAAACCACTCTACGGGCTGTTATGTAATCCTCGTCGCAGATGTAAACGTTCCCTTTATTATTAGGTGATAAACAATTCGCTCCCGGCACGTGGCCTGTATTCGGTTTCTTGTCTTGTTTCTTTCTCGTAAGGCTACACCTTGATTGTTTAAAAAAAGAAAATGAATATGATGTCATTATATATTCATGATGTATATTAGGTTAGCTACTTCATTTTATTTACCTTGTTGTTTATTCTTTTCAACGCCACTTTATGCTGCTATGGCTTATCGGGCGACGCTATAGTGTGAGTACTAAATTTTGCCTTTTATAATTAATGTGGTTCTTCAACAAGTAGCAGTAAGGGCACTGTATAGGCTCGGGACGGACAGTTTACGTACATTCCGAACTACCGCATAACCATGGATTTTTAATCCCTTAAAAAATCCTAGTGTCGCATGTCGGACATCAACGCACGACCTTGGGCATAGGACGTTGTTATGCTAACCACTACACCACAGGTTGGTGAATTTATTTGTTATACGAATTGTTGGTGAAAGTGATTAATCGCGTGAGTCCTGAGTAAGTGTACTTTTGCATACATTTTTACACAGAAAATAATTATTCCATTTATTCATTTTTTTACCCGATATAACTTTATAACATTCGCTAGATAGACCATTTTCTAAAAAATCTAATGAAAAGTCGATACATTTTTAAATTCATCCATCGTTAATGTTCCCTAATGACAGCGGGGTAGCTCAGTGGTTCAAATCAAGCTGTAGCAGATAAATTATTTATCTGTTGACTTCCATGGACCCTGTTTGGTCTGTAGATCCTACAAGGGCTCACCCAACTTCTTACTTATCTCCTTAATTTGGGGAAAACCTAGCGGTGAGCACAATCGTTGTCCAAGAAACAATGTAGTCTCTATCATGTACTAAACCCAAGACCCATGGGGTTGTAGTGGTTCAGGTTATATATTTTTGTTAAAAGTTCCCCAGTACTCTTATTCTTTTTAATTTGAATAACCATAAATCATTAATGGTTTTGGGTATCTAAACAATTTAGTTTTTAATTTAAACAATTTTAAAAATGAATCACGAATTAATTCTTTTGGACAAGCCAGAATTATAGTAATATATAATGAATATGTAAGGTAAGAAAAATAATCATATCAATTGTTATTATTTTTTATTCAAAATATAATATTCTATAAAACAATTATATTATAGACACGCATGTGTCGGTCAGTTTTGTGAAACACATAGACGAGGAAGATAGAATTAAAATTATTTGAAAGTTGATCGGGTAAACAACTTCTTTGGAATTTTTCTCGCTTCCCAAAAATGTAAACGTCTCCTATGCTATCTATCATCTAAAAAAATCTTAGTGATTTTAACTTCCCAAATCAGGAAATTTTCTAACACCTTTATTTGCAACTCTTTTGAAATATAGCCAATAAAAATAACGGAACCTATAGAAGCCGTCAAGAATATCAAATTTCTTAGCCGGGGCTCCACTAAAAAAAAAAAAAAATTCAAGAAAAAAACCTGCTAAAAACTGCAGAGCCGTATGCTTAGCCTATAAGACAGGATTTATCCAAAGCAAATATTTAATGAAGAGGGTCTAAAAAAAACATTCATTCTGTATTTTTTTTAAATTTTACTAATTACACAACTATTCATTTATTTGCACTACAGTTGGTTACTTGATCTTTTAGTAGAGATACCTCCATAATATTATAAATATTTAAGTTCAGTTTAATACTCAGTTTGAATTCCGCTAGGTAGGCTATTAAAATATGAGTGCCAGCTTATTATTATTATCTTGAGATATTGCGTATTTCGCATCAAATAATGATTTTTTTTATGTTAGTAAAAAATAAATAAATGAATTGTAGTTTATAAGAAAATTTGTTAATCTTAATTCAATGGCTTCTCTGTATTGATATAAAAGTCTTTATAATCGAAATATTGGAATAAAGTGTAGGTATTTTTTTTTTTTAATCAACGCATTTCATTTTTCCATTTAAAGTCCAAAAAAAAAAAAAGTTCTAATAGACCAGGGTCAATAATTTTTGAAACCAAAAACAATAATATTAGGATGAAACCCTATGGGAAAGGAAGAGAATATAACAAAAATGAAAGGAAAAATAATTTACGGGCGATTTGAGGTTGGGAAGTGAAAGTGGGGGGGTTAAGGGTAAAAAACTGTTGATCTCGATTTTCTGCAAAACTACAAGTCGTATGGTAAAAAGTTAAATGGCAAAGTTGTAGATGTTAAAAAGATCTACAACTTTTGTATCACACTAATTTTTCCATATCCTCAAAATTTATGTGAAAATTCAAATAACCAGTTTTTTTGGACCATATAATGAATATTTGTTTAAGCTTAAAATAATAAACAGCCCGAAATGTACTTGTGATGCGGAAATATCCCAATCTCCTGGACACTTGGTGTATGATTGCTCTTTGAGGGAACCTCAGAGATCGGTATTGATCACAGAAGTTGTGACGGGTGGAGATATCTGGCCTGCAGACTATAACACATTAATTTCTCAAAAATACTTTAGAGAATTTGTAAAGTTTTTGTATAGTTTCGAGTTGTAGGATTATTAGGTATATAAAGTATCACTGTATGAAATTATTGTTAAGTATTGTGTAAACTTTTGTATATGTTTATTTTATTGCACAATTTATGTACATATTAATGCACGTAGTACCATATGGGGCGTGCAAGAAATAAGTTTTTGGTTATTATATTTATCTTTTACAAAAAAATTTCATGAAATTCGGTGAAAACATACCTTTTAATGCTCCAAACACACTGCAATTTTTAAAAACTTAAAAATATTTATTTTTTCACCTTATTTTGACTTGATATCGAAAAAGCAATCGAAAATTCTCACGTCAAAATATACATTACTAACCATAGTAAGGCCTATGGTTTACCAAAATGTTCTCAGAAAATGCAAAGAAACGAAAAACTGCAATCCGAAATTTAAAAAAAAAAATAATTATGTACAATTTTTAGTTATTTATTAAAATTAATTACTCGAAAAATGTAAGACTCCATGTTACATTGATAAAAAAAAAATTACAAAACCATAAAACATAAAGATTTCAAAAAACACTCGAAACTAGTTGTCCTAAACACTAAAGACAAACCTTCCCGATTCTAGTAGATCTTCGAAGTCTTCAACACCATAATCTTCGTTTTCGTCTCCAATATTATTTCCAGTCTGTATTGGTTATTCATCCACAATTTCCTTTGAATCATAAACTTCCTCGTAGATTTTTTCTTCCATATTGAAGTGAAAAAAGTGTAATACAAAAGTTGTAGATCTTTTTATTACCTACAACTTTGCTTTTTAACTTTTTTCCGTAGACTTCCAGTTTTGCCGAAAATCTAGATAAACCACTTTTTTATCCTTAAACCACACCCCCTCACTTCCACTTCCCGACCTTAGATCGCCCGTAAATTATTTTTCCTTTAATTTTTGTTATATTCTCTTCCTTTTCCAATAGGTTTCATCCTACTATTATTTTTTGTTTCCACTTTTTACCATTTTCAAAGGCTTCAGTCCTGGTCTATATATTTTGTGTGATGGCTCAAAAAACAAAAAAGAATAAACAAAAGTAGTTTCTCAGTCCGATGCCAGGTAATGCCGACATTTATATTATATTTCATCTCTTTTCTATATAATATAGAGCTGTAATATATATATAAATTTTAATCAAAATGTTTGTCATCATTTTTGATCGTCAAACAAGGAAAATAGTTTCGCAAAAATTCGGCTTCACAATATAAAAGGTTTTAATAATGGTTTCACCAATTATTATTAATTAATTTATGGTTTTAAAGCCATATTAAAAGCTTTAATTATTATTTTTATTCAATGGTAGGTACGTTGTTACTGAGCATTGAATCACTTCTGATATGATTTGAGTGGACTGTATATTATAAAATAAATTTGTAGAAATTAATGAAAAGGCATTATAACTGAACATATTATTATTATTTTTAATGTTGGTTGCGGGGTTTTTTCCTCCATATTTTCAACGTATTCTTAACGTATGTTGAAGACATACTCTTAGATTCGTTCTGTTGCTCTTATCACAGGAATACAGCTTCTTGATTGCCTCTCGTATTCATTGCATCTTCTACAACTGCAAATTCTTTCACTACTATGAAGGGACAATTTGTTCATATTATCCAAGCGACCCCCATCGGTTCCTGATATCGAGTCAATAGATAAGAAAGAGACAAGGGTGTTCCTGGACAATGGATCGTTTCTTTTCCTTCACGCCCTGGAGAAACTGACAAGGACAAGAACAATGGATCAATGACAAAATCTAAATTACTCTCAGTATTCTTTATATACTTTTTCATTGCAGTTTGATATCATGAGACCTATCCTTAAAGCTTCCTGTTTCCTGTTCATTATAGAAATAAGAATTCATATTCATTCATCATAGAAATATGTTTAATGAAACATTCAATATTAATAGTTTAAAAAACTCAACAAAACGCACATATATCAATGGTTAGTTCTCTAATCGTCTATACCCATGTGTCATTCCTTCCATTTGCTCCTTGTTTTGTTATAAAACATTTATAAAATTCAATGAATAAATTAATAATAAAAAAAGAAGAATAGAATGATTAATAAAAAAATTATACATTATATCTTAAAAAAACATTGGGTGCTTAATGTTAATTGTTGTACACTTTTCATTGACTGCAGTGAAGTACAGTAATTACGAAAATATTTTAAAAAGCATCCCACGCTTTTTTACGATAAAAATAATTTTATAATTTTTACACTATTTTAAACATATGAATATTAATATTGGAAGGGAAAGGTAAAAAGAGACCTACATAATTGTTAAGTCTGGGGAAAAATTACAACGAAAAGTCCTTATGTCTCCAAACTAAATCAGAAATTGAAAATAAAATATAAATTTTGAAATATTTTTGATTTCTTTTTTTTTTGGCGTCACTAAACACTCAAAGAAAACGACTGCAAACTTTTCAGTCAAAAGTACTTAGACTTATCACTAATGCACCATGGCATGTTAATAACAAAACTCTGCATACTGACTTTAAAATGCAAACGGTTGAGGAACACATACGAATGTGCTACAAACGCTTTCAAGAAAAACTATACGGACACCCAAACCCATTGATACAACAAATGGCCACTACTCTCATGCCTGAGAACACTAGGAGGAGACTAAAAAGGACGTGGATGAGGGATCTATGATCATAGGAAATTAAAGCTTTTGTATTATTTTCCAGTCAGCCAATCTGCTGATTGTCAATTACTTGTATTTGACAGGTGTGGATTTAAATATAAAGAGAAGAAAAAAAATCTCTGTTTTAGTTTGGAGACTTAAGGGCTTTTCGTTGGATTTTTTTCACGGTCTTATTGAATATTATTTTCTGCTTTTTAGTTTTCTTTTTTATTAAAGTCTGTGTTTTAATTTTGTTAACCTATTAATTATTTTATACTTCCTACTTGGACTAGCTACAAATGCGTGTATTTAGTTTTTTTTAACTATTCTTTCTTTTTTGTTGAAAAATGTACAAAAATCCCGAGGTGATTCTGCCTCTGAGTAGTATGGTTGTATTAATGATAAATCCATGTATGCCTTAGTATTTGGCTTATACGAATATAAAAAATGGTTTATCCTTAAGAACCTGTTCAGGATAATGAGACAAATTTATATAATTATTATATTGTGATTGTTCTTTGATAAGTTTAAAAAATTTTAAATTAATTCTATGTTTAAAAGTGGGCGAAAATGGATTTCAAATATTCCATACAAGAAAAGCTTATAAAAGTGCGTTAAAAAAAAAGAAGGAATTGAGATAAAAATATTTGTGAATTATGATTATAATGATTTAAAATTATTTCACGAGTCAGAATGATTTTTTTCTGTTGGCTCTACAGACCTTGTAGATCTTTGGCCGCCTTTACCAGTCTTCTCCACCTCTGTCTGTCCTGGGCCGCTGATTTCCAGTCTGCTACATGGAGCTCCGCAGCATCTTTGTTGACCCTGACTATCTATCTGGTCTTTGGCTTCCCACGTGGTCTCTTGCCCATTATTTTGGCATTCATAGTTGTTTAGAGGCGTCCTGACGGATTACTTCGAGCTAATCAGACAACCCGCTTATCTTAACCTTCTTGCTTTCATATCCTGAGATATCGCCTGACCAGTTTCCGTGAGCAATTCCTTATTGGTCCTCCTCCAAGAGTAGAAGTACCAGTAGACTCTATCCCATACCGCTACGGTTATCGTTCGAAGGATTTTCATTTTACAGATTTCCAGGGTGCTGGTAAGAGCCCACGTCACAGCCGTATATATATATATATATATATATATATATATATATATATATATATATATATATATTGTATATATACAAGGCCCAGAGCTCTTGTTGTTGCTGTATAGGCAGTGAATGGATAAGAACTGAATGGGCCTATCGTGACCCCTTCGGAAACCCGTATAATTAAACCAAGCCAAGGCCCAACTGGTCTCCTCTTTGTTCAGGAATAACATCTTCTAACCGATACCAAAGGTTAGCAGTTTCAGAACTACACAATATTACAGTACTCGTAATGTTTGAATTAAATTATTGAAGTTAACATATATTTTTAATTTTTAAATTCATACAGAAATACATATTTTCTTAGAATGCTTTTTACATAGCTTATTAGTATTCAAAGTTAAATCATATCGCCGCTGTTAAAACAATACCGCCTATCTACAACTTTTGGTGAAAATGAGTTAGTAACGGTAACGGATTCTACAGGTTGAATAACACACCAAAATGAAATAAAGTTGTGTGTATCAATTCATACACTCCATGAATAAATTTTGCCCAACAGTCGAGATCTATTCTAGTAGAGTTGACAACTTGGAACACTCCTAATTTTTATTTCAATATCTATTGTATAATTCACTTGGTTTCAATTTATTATCATTAAGCCTACCACCCTACAATGTATAGATAATTATTGAGAATTCTATGATTTATTACAACATGTTTTTATGACGCCACATCGTGATAATATGTGTGCTGACCACGATTTTTTAGATATGTTAGGAAATATGGATTTATAAAATTGCTGAGTGGGGTTCTCCCGTACAGAATATATCAATAAATTATAACAAACACAATATAACATTGAACAGTGAACTATATTTATAAGGAGAACTGGAACTCATATAGCTTATATAAAAAATATAAAGAGCATAGCGTGACTTGGAGGAATGCAGTTAAGTGGCCGTAGTCATCCCTCCAATGTGGCCAGTGTGAAGATCTGGGGGCAGTCGACTTGACAGCTATGTCCTACCTGCTCTCGAGTCTCCTGTTCTTTACGATCTGCTCTTGGAAACAATCAGGAATAACTATTTAAAAAGGAATATAATACACCATAGGGTCTCCTAAAGGAAATTTTGTGAAAATGTAAAAGAAGATGCCTACATCCTGGCTGAGCTTTTACCCATCGACAACCTATAAGAGAATCGCTTTGCTTTCATTAGAGACGGAAAGGAAATTTTTAAGAAGTGAAGAAAAGAAATAGATTTCTGGGGTTTTCTATCTCGAAACGAAATTGTTAATGTTTAACAATGAAAATAATAAATCACAAAATAAAATAAGGGAATTGAAACTGTACATTCCAACATGTACTTATATAGGTAAGTGAAACTCGAACTGATCTGATGTAATGCTTATTTCATCTTGATTTCACTACTTTTTATTATCATTATGTAACCAAAAAGGGCTTATCTTTTCTCTATCTAATTTCTTAATTGTGTTATAATTTTGATAACTGTCAAACATCTTAAGAAAACATGAATTGAATAATGGCTATCCAAGATTGTGGAAGAACATTGCCTGAGTACTGTAGCAGTATCTAGCATTCAACTAACATGTTTTATCGAATTTTTGAGTTTTCGCTTATTTGTAGTGATCAAAATTAAACATAATAATATACCGATAAGCCAATATATAAAGCTGTTGTAATGAATCACTAAGAACAGACAAAACACGTAGTGGGGATTTGGTTCTACTACATGGTAGGTACATCACACAATGATAGAAAACGAGTTTGTTTTTCATCAGTCTGAAACAAAATTCAACATCTACCATTAACAATACGAATCTATAATTTTTCATCAAAACAACAATTTTCAGAGTTTTGAAAATAAATAAATAATCACAAGGATTTAAAGTAGTTGTCCAATTGGGGACATTGGCAGCTAATTCTGAATTTTTGTACAAATATTTTTGAATATAAATTGATGGGATGATTTAATAATAAATAAGTCATAAAAATAAAACTAATCCACTTGGCATTATACTTTTTAGGTGATAACATATAATTATGATAAAGAGCGTTATTTGACTGTCCGTCAGAAGACGAAAAGGAAGAATGACGCAACAAATGTACCATTTTGCTTGTCCCCGATGCGTATATCCGGGAAGGATTTTTTTAAAAATAAGTTCAATATACTCCATTATCTATTCTGGCAAAATTAACTAGTATGACTGACTATACTTTTATCAGTTTACATAACCATTAAGACATATTTTTAATAAAGTTAAAACTATAAAATAGTTCTGTTTCTTTCCGATAAAGTCCAGAGTTTTCCGTAAAAAAAATTCATAATATTTTTTAAGGATTTTACAACTTTAAAGTAATCGAAATAAAAGACTAAGTAACAATCCCTTTATTAGATAAACATGTTTGTAGTGATGTAATATTTTATCGGCGTTGCCAAGCAACGGATCGACTTATTCAGACAGACTTATTATTGTTCAGTCTTTTGTCATACTCGATCAATTGAGTTATTAAAGTTTTTAAATGGTATAGTCCGAACATATTTATATGAAACAATGGAAATAATAAAATAAAATAATTATTTAAATTTAAATAAACAATAACTAGTTATTAGAAACCGATGTTTCAACACAATTGTCACTAACGCATGTCTCATTGTTTTAGTTAAAACATTAAATAATACTTTTAGTTTATTTTATAATTTAAACTATCCCTACTTTTGTGCCTGGATAACTCCAGTAGTTTCATATATATATTTAAGGAAGAAATAGTTGGGGGTGCAGTCAATGAAAACATCAAAATAAGTATAACTTATTTATTATGTGCCGACGTTTCGGCCTACAATGTAGGCCATCTTCAGGGCTAAGAGATGGCCTGCATCAGCCCTGAAGATGGCCTACATTGTAGGCCGAAACGTCGGCACATAATAAATAAGTTATACTTATTTTGATGTTTTCATTGACTGCACCCCCAACTATTTCTTCCTTAAATTAGAAGATACAGTCGACCAACTCTTCTCTAACAACTTTCATATATATATGTTATTTTATTTATTTCATTCCTTATAATTTTTTTTTTCAAATTATTTCATTAAAATATGTTTGTATCTTGTCCCTGAAACATCGCTTATAAGGAATTATTTCTTAGATCCCCAGCCGGACCATTTTCTTCATAGAATAAATATAAATTACGCATTTGAAATGAACAAATTGATGTATATATCATATTATCGCCATAATAGCTATTGTTAATTAACCTGTTAACCAGGGAATTCCCTTTTTAATTATGCAGCATATAACGCGCGCGAGCTCTTTCACTAGGACGTGTCAGTTCGTCACGCCCGGAGAACGTAATTTCATATTATCATTTCTTTTTTTTTATTTAAGCTTAAAATAAATGAGAAGACTATGAAATATATACGTTTTCGTTTATTTATAGATACTGATTTTCTCCACGCCTTAAATTCACGTTGAAACATGTATCGATGTACCTCTGTTGTACGAATCTACGCCCCACTCGTTCCAGGGCGCAACATATATTTCAAGGACGTAATCCATATGTCCTACCTGTACACGCTATTGTTTACACTTGACGTATTTATACGCCCCGCTCAGTTAACAGGTTATCAGCTGTAGCGTAACTCATGGAATGCCTTAAAATGCAGTACGAGGTAACACAAAAGAAGAAGCACTTCACAACTATTTATTTATAGCGGTTGTAACAACAGGAGAGAAAAAAAGCCATATATTATATCATCTTATATATCGGTTATATTTGATAAAGATATCCGATATATAAGATGCTTGCCTTGCTTTCAACCTTGAAAACTTTTTTTAATAGTGTGTTATTCAACCTGTAGAATCCGTTACCGTTACTAACTCATTTTCACCAAAAGTTGTAGATAGGCGGTATTGTTTTAACAGCGGCGATATGATTTAACTTTGAATACTAATAAGCTATGTAAAAAGCATTCTAAGAAAATATGTATTTCTGTATGAATTTAAAAATTAAAAATATATGTTAACTTCAATAATTTAATTCAAACATTACGAGTACTGTAATATTGTGTAGTTCTGAAACTGCTAACCTTTGGTATCGGTTAGAAGATGTTATTCCTGAACAAAGAGGAGACCAGTTGGGCCTTGGCTTGGTTTAATTATACGGGTTTCCGAAGGGGTCACGATAGGCCCATTCAGTTCTTATCCATTCACTGCCTATACAGCAACAACAAGAGCTCTGGGCCTTGTATATATACAATATATATATATATATATATATATATATATATATATATATATATATATATATATATATATATACGGCTGTGACGTGGGCTCTTACCAGCACCCTGGAAATCTGTAAAATGAAAATCCTTCGAACGATAACCGTAGCGGTATGGGATAGAGTCTACTGGTACTTCTACTCTTGGAGGAGGACCAATAAGGAATTGCTCACGGAAACTGGTCAGGCGATATCTCAGGATATGAAAGCAAGAAGGTTAAGATAAGCGGGTTGTCTGATTAGCTCGAAGTAATCCGTCAGGACGCCTCTAAACAACTATGAATGCCAAAATAATGGGCAAGAGACCACGTGGGAAGCCAAAGACCAGATAGATAGTCAGGGTCAACAAAGATGCTGCGGAGCTCCATGTAGCAGACTGGAAATCAGCGGCCCAGGACAGACAGAGGTGGAGAAGACTGGTAAAGGCGGCCAAAGATCTACAAGGTCTGTAGAGCCAACAGAAAAAAATCATTCTGACTCGTGAAATAATTTTAAATCATTATAATCATAATTCACAAATATTTTTATCTCAATTCCTTCTTTTTTTTTAACGCACTTTTATAAGCTTTTCTTGTATGGAATATTTGAAATCCATTTTCGCCCACTTTTAAACATAGAATTAATTTAAAATTTTTTAAACTTATCAAAGAACAATCACAATATAATAATTATATAAATTTGTCTCATTATCCTGAACAGGTTCTTAAGGATAAACCATTTTTTATATTCGTATAAGCCAAATACTAAGGCATACATGGATTTATCATTAATACAACCATACTACTCAGAGGCAGAATCACCTCGGGATTTTTGTACATTTTTCAACAAAAAAGAAAGAATAGTTAAAAAAAACTAAATACACGCATTTGTAGCTAGTCCAAGTAGGAAGTATAAAATAATTAATAGGTTAACAAAATTAAAACACAGACTTTAATAAAAAAGAAAACTAAAAAGCAGAAAATAATATTCAATAAGACCGTGAAAAAAATCCAACGAAAAGCCCTTAAGTCTCCAAACTAAAACAGAGATTTTTTTTCTTCTCTTTATATTTAAATCCACACCTGTCAAATACAAGTAATTGACAATCAGCAGATTGGCTGACTGGAAAATAATACAAAAGCTTTAATTTCCTATGATCATAGATCCCTCATCCACGTCCTTTTTAGTCTCCTCCTAGTGTTCTCAGGCATGAGAGTAGTGGCCATTTGTTGTATCAATGGGTTTGGGTGTCCGTATAGTTTTTCTTGAAAGCGTTTGTAGCACATTCGTATGTGTTCCTCAACCGTTTGCATTTTAAAGTCAGTATGCAGAGTTTTGTTATTAACATGCCATGGTGCATTAGTGATAAGTCTAAGTACTTTTGACTGAAAAGTTTGCAGTCGTTTTCTTTGAGTGTTTAGTGACGCCAAAAAAAAAAGAAATCAAAAATATTTCAAAATTTATATTTTATTTTCAATTTCTGATTTAGTTTGGAGACATAAGGACTTTTCGTTGTAATTTTTCCCCAGACTTAACAATTATGTAGGTCTCTTTTTACCTTTCCCTTCCAATATTAATATTCATATGTTTAAAATAGTGTAAAAATTATAAAATTATTTTTATCGTAAAAAAGCGTGGGATGCTTTTTAAAATATTTTCGTAATTACTGTACTTCACTGCAGTCAATGAAAAGTGTACAACAATTAACATTAAGCACCCAATGTTTTTTTAAGATATAATGTATAATTTTTTTATTAATCATTCTATTCTTCTTTTTTTATTATTAATTTATTCATTGAATTTTATAAATTACAAGCATAGTGATGCATTGACATGAATATTTAACAGATATCCATGTGGGGGCCGATTTGTCATCGCCGGCCTCAGAGGTTAGCAGCCGGATGGTGAATATTCCTGTCTGCGTTTCCAAATGGACAATTTTTTTTTATTTGTTGGTTTGGTTTGTTCATTTAACGTCACTTTATGCTGCTATGGCTAATCGGACGATGCTACAGTGGGAGCTCTAAATTTTGCCTATCCAGGTTTAATTAGGATAGGGATTTTTAACGAGTACCTGACATCGTACAGGCTCGGGACCCCGTTTAATGTCCCTTCCGAAGGACGGTGTAACTAAGGATTTTTTACTCCCTTAAAAAAATCCTAGGGCCACCTGCCGGGCTACGAACCCGCGATCTTGGGTTTAGTGGTTTGTTACGCTAACCACTAGACCACAGGTGACCGTTTTTTTTTATTTGTATTTTTCATCTTTCTGCTTCTTTTCTGCCTTCTCAGCTCCAAAATCTCTTTCATCCGGGCACGATGCTTTTCTTTCTTCTCTTTTGTCCAAGCGGCCCTCTTCTTCATTTTAGGAGCTTCCTGAAGACCCGTCTATTTGTGTAATTCCATGCCTTTTTCCGCTTCTGTAATGATTGTTTAATTCGGTTAAAATCAGGTATTTTGAGGTGTATAATTTTTTTTTATAAATTAGCGATTCTTTTGTATAGTAACTAGAATTTTTTATTATTTCCTATTTTTTGTTTTAATTTATCTTTGAGGCTCAGCAATCTCCTCACACGGCTACGTGCGCACATCACTAGAAAGTTAAATTTGTATGAATGAAATTTGATGCCCAAGCTTAACATACGGCATATCTATATAATTACAAAGTAAGATAAATACCTTAACAATACGTTCCTAATACCCAGAATTTGCAAGCCGATGAAAACATATCCATCTATCAATAAACCTATACCTCCACTGAAGCCTGATAATTCTTTAAGATCTGACTGGACTGAAAACTTTCCTTCTAGAATTTGATGTACTGATCGGATTAGCAATGATGTAAACATACTATTATTGGGTTCAGTACGCGGTAGAGACTTCACTATGTCTTGGAAACGGCTGTGCAGTGTGATGATTTATCACGTTCAACCGCCAGGTCTTTCCCCGATTTAAGGATATTCACTTAATTTAGTATGGGTGAACCTCAGGAGGGTGTACAGATCAAACGGAATCCATCCTATGCAGTTGAGTGGTTAAATTAATCTATGCATAAAAACTCACGCTTTAGCGATATACCGAAATCCATACGACAAACGTGACAAAATACATAATTTGAAAAGTTTAGTACGGAAACAGAATAATAGTGCCAATCTTTCCAAATATCCTTATTCTTGGTAAAACTTGTTCCCGTATTCCCAGAAATTTCCGTAGAACTTCTAAATTTTTATAAAGTACAATAAAGGATTTCTCTTCCTCAAAGATATATAAAAGCAAAAATTATCCAAAAAAAACATCAAGAATGCTTATCCTAAACATCTCAATTTCTAAGGAAGGCATGCAACGTGCAGGGACTTGCAAAAACCTGTCTGGACCGGCCCACTCGGGGTAGCCGGATCTTCAGCTCAGTTATTCACCTCGCTAAGTCTGCGGGTATTTCATCAATTTTATCTAAAGACGTTGTAAGTTCAATATATTATATCTTTATGTATGTATTATATATATTTTTTAATTTATTTATTGAAAATATCTTATAATAATAGTATGAATGATACGTAATGTAATATAACATATAGCATATAATGCAACTAGGCAAACTACTCTCTGTTAGTACTCAAATAACCGATTGAAGTTGGAAAGTCAAGAGGCCATCTTGTTTTCAGATGCTTCGGAGTACTATCGGGAATTGAAGTAGCTAGGTTTGAAACTAGTAGGTTTGAGCGGGAAAATAGTTCCTCAAGGAAGGACTGAATTTCGGGTTCGAGCCAAATCAGTTACAAATGGACATCGAGGTCATTATGGATTACTTTGTTAGTGACAAAGAAAGAGACATTTTGTTTAAAGACAAAGGGTTTTTGATTGTAAAGATTGGGTACGAGACGATTTCCATGGCTTAGTACTCTACTCTGTAAGTCCAAATAGGTGTTATAATAGTTAAAATAATTAGGAGTTTAATGTATTATATTTAGGTTAATAATATCAATTATGTTAATTTAAAATAACTAAACAGTCCCATAAGAGAGATGACATACCGGTGAGTTTTAAGTAAAGGTAGAAGTTTTTATGAAATTGTTGTTGAAATGGTTCTTCGACAATTTTTAATTGTTTTTTTGTTTTATTTATATGTTATTGGAAGGTACTGTAAGGTAATGTGCAGAGCAATGGGCCGGTCCTCGGCTGTGGCAGATACTTTAATATAATCAGTTACTTAAACGGGAATGGACATTATGGGATCTGGAGACTTCCTGGGGCTCACCCATTCTTTATCAAGAGGATACTCTTAATTGGGGAAAAAACATAGTAGCGATGCAACGTAATTTAAAAAAAAAAAGGTTTTGAACTTCTGAGTTATACGGTAATTACATATAAAAAAAATATAGCAACTAAATTTATTTTTATTGTACCACATGATTGGGCCTTAAATTAATTAAGTTGAAGTGACATATAATTATGTTCACTTAATCGAAAACTCTGATATGTACCTTAAATTTTTTCCTATTTCTTGGGAATGTATTTATTATTATTAACTTTTATGTTGTTTCATTGTAAGTCGTCAACAAAAGCAGTCCATAGCCGTGAAGCTTGCGAAGAGAATAATAGCTACACTTCGTATCTTGGTGAAAAACAAAGAAAAGGAAAGCTGGAGCGGTGCCCTTACCCATGACAATAACTCGTAACTACAATATAGAGAAGAAAGGATATTGTACAATAATGGTAACTACACACACCGCCCTACAAATGGTTCATTTCCATAAGCAATTACCAGCTTGGATTTCCTTTCTCAACCTTTTTGTTCAAAACTGGTTCTTTCATGAGAAACTCGTTATAGTTATTCATTAAGATATACGTTATACTCTGGATCCGGCTATGAAGTATATTTGCTATGGTTATCGGCTCATATTAATTGATGAAACCCAAAAGGCAGGTTTACGCAGTGTTTATAGATTTACTTAATTGTTTAATGCTTTTTATTATACTATTAATCATAGTTTGCTTCAGCATTCCTTCATTCATTTCACAATTGAATTTTCGAAGGAATTCCCTGTTTCGTAGGCCATTCTACAGGGTGGCCATAAGGGTGCGGGCGTTTTCAAATTCAATTAAAACAGAATTACAAAACATTAAAAAAAACATTTGTATTTTTAAAAAGTAGAAGAAACATGGGTATTTTTAAGACCTAAAAATAATGTTGTCCAAATAACTTCCCTCGGTTGCTTGGCACTCTTGGAACCGGAAATGGGAACGAGTGGCGCGGGGCGGAGATGGGAATGTGTTGTGATGTGATGTGAGATGTGTGGGGATGTGTGTGCTTGGGGGGGAGGGGAGAGTGATGCGGATCACGAAAACAATAAATCAGTGATTACAGCACGACGTTAGTATCGATAAGAACTTTAAGGCAATACCTCGAGGACGAGAGGAGGATGGGGCCACATTCTACACACAGGCTAGGGTATCCATACAGCTGCTGAAAAATGTTTTCCCAGGAAAACTCATTTCGAAAAGGGGTGATATTGAATGGCCACCACGTAGCCCCGATCTCTCTCCATGCGATTATTTTCTATGGGGCTACCTCAAATCGGTGGTCTACAAGAATAATCCGATCAATTTAGAACAGCTGAAGAGGAATATTATTCAGGAAAGTAACAGAATATCGAGAACAACTTTTCAAAGAGTTTTCCAAAATCTGCAAGTTCTGTTCCAAGAGTCCCAAACAGCCGAAGGAAGTCATTTGGACAACATTATTTTTAGGTCTTAAAAATTCACATGTTTCTACTTTTAAAAAATACAAATACTTTGTTTTGATGTTTCATAGTTCTTTTTTTAATGAATATTGAAACCGCCAACACCCTCATGGCCCACTCTGTACACGGGGATACCCTCTTACCTATGATTTTCTCAATATTTATGAATGACTTAGATGAATATCTTTTGAATGAAGGTTTTTCTAACGTCGGTATTGACCATGAAAATGGTATTACGATCCTCCTGTTGCGGACAATTTTACTGTCTAACATGTTAATCGGGGCACAAAAAAACTAAACGTCTTGGAAAAATTCTGTGAAATATAAACCACCTTAAAGTAAATATAAACAAGGATGATATTCATGAGAACAAAAGGTAGACTTAAAAAGATACTTCTGTACTGTAACCACAATAATATTGAAACTGTTTTCTTTCCGCTCCCTCGGCATAATTTTCTCAAACTCGGCTCTTTTTCATTTGGCAAGTCAAGATATCATCGCTATCGCTATTAATTTGGTTAAACAGATTATAGTCACCTTCCTGGATCTTAAAAAACTCGCTTTTCAATCATTTAATTCGTTCTGTTTTATTATATGTACTTCTGTGGAATATGGTCATTAATGTACTTGGATAAAATAGAGAAAATTCAGGAAAGATTTTAAAAATCTCTCTTTTACTGGCCTACTCAAATCCCATGTTACATAATAAGACTAGTACCAGGCTCAATAATGCAAGTCTTCACAATCAACTGGTGGTTGAAAATCTGACTAATGTGTAATGTGTTTTAATAAAATGTTATCGGTTCAAAAGTCCTCTACTGATGAAATCAATTTTAACTGGGCCAGTCAATTTGAGGGTATGATATCTGACTTTAGGATATGGCTGGCTGAGGGCTGAGCAAAACCACCATTTAGTGTTTAAACATAAAAACGAAATGATAAATAAATACAAAGAAATGTTATACGAACAATATTTAAATAGAGCACTTTGCTCTCAGTACAGCGTTTTATACAATTAACATAATACAACGTATACGTAATATTTAAAAAAAATAAATTCTGTATACATTCAGTTCAGCCATACCTGACATCAGATGTACCCGTAGAGAGAATGAGACTTGTAAGCCAAATTAGTGTTTTTCCCAGCAAACAAACAGTTTTTTATGTTAATAAAACACATAAGTAATACTGAGGACAATTGCCCTTTAAGCTTAAATAACTCACGTGACGATTTAGACCACATACTTTTTGACCGTCCATTTTATACAGATCCTAGAAATAAATGTATAAGTTCATACGATCACGATATCTATAGAGTATTGAATCCTAAACATTGTTAATCTCTGTAACTTCCTATCTAAAGCTCTAAGTATTGGAATAGCTCTGACCCAGTGACACAATAATAACTTTGAATTATAAGTTTTCCTTTTCTTACATAGATGCTTTGTTACTAGAATTTTACATGTCTTGATGTAGTATTGACTCATAGCCGTATTTTTTATTTTATATTGATTAACATGTATTATAATTATATAATTTTTTTCTGTATGTTACTTATTTTTATTTTTATATACTACTATTTTTTGTAAATTTTTAACCAAACTCTCTGTATCTTACTAATGTAAAAATCATAAGTAAATAAATAAATATAAAAAAAATAATAAATTTTCTATTTAAATAATATACCATATTAAGGTAAAGAGTTTTCGTACATTGGATATTCTAAAACAAAGACACTGGTAATATTATTATTCGGGATTCCAAAGTATTTCGGCTTGTATGATTCGCTGTTGATTTCCCATTGATATCTCTAACTATCTGGGATTGGGAAAATCAGCTCTATCTTCAAAGTTTTTAGAGTGGAATAAAATACAATACAGTACGATTATTATTTAATAAAGATAAATAAGATCAATAAATTAATAATTTAAAGATTGCCTGATTGTTTTATTTCATATCATTGACAAATTGTAGAGTTCGTCTTTATTTATGACTAGCTTGCGTACTCTGATTGAGATCTAGACTACTCTAAGGCTGATTGTCAACTCAACAACGTTTTAAAAAGCCGTGTTTGGCAGATTCATTAAAGTTTAGCGAAACCGGAGCTGGACCTCTTTTTCTGCTTCTCCTTCCTCGACTGGAAGCAGGATGAAAGATAAGGCTATCCTTAAGATCTTATAAATCAGATTAGAGAGAGTGAGAGATATCGATGGAAGGAGATAATGAGAGGAGATGACGGCCTCTAGCGCAGGGCAGGTTCAAGGAACTCGGGAAGGTCTCCGATGCAGCGACCGATCCCTCCGGACTGGAGTCTCCAGTCTACAGCCAGGGGTCAAAAGTTCCATCCGGGAGGCCATCTTGGTTCAGATTTTAAAGGTATTAAAACTCAATAATTAGAACAAAGATCCCCATTATATGGTATATACCACATAACAGTGTTTTACCTGCACTTATATCTATGTATTCATTTATAAATGGCTAACTGAAGAATACCAACTGGTCCAACTTTAGAGATTGTTTAGTTTTACAAGAAATAGAATGCATCGTTATCTACAAAAAGTACACTTTTTCCGCATGTCTTGACAACACCTTCAATATTTTGTTTACTGCAGATAGGGAGCTAATCCAGGACAAGATCCCATTTTATTGTCCTCTTGTAAAATATTAATTAAAAAGTGGACTGGTTTTCGTCCAAGCGATTCATATGTTAACATTTGCTATTCAAAATTATCACACAACGTCAAACTCAATAAATTTACTTAATAGAACAGGCTGAAGCACTTAACGGTTGCGTTAGGGGGAACAAGCCCGATCTGCTATATATCGGCTTATTGAGATTTTTAAGAAAATAATCCTGAACTGAAATAAAGTTATTAGTACAAATTTAAATTTATGTGATGGCAGAACATTAATTATTTTTTTCTTGCAATTTCTAAAATACCTGAATATATACTAAATGTTATATACTATACTACTAGTATATACTATACTAAATGTTACTGTAAGATTGAATGATCAAATATTGAGAATGATATCAGACATAGCGGGCTGACAAAATAGTCAAAAATAGTAAATTAGCCGAACCTTCATACATGGAGGGGTCGACGTTGCCATTTCTTGAAAATAAGTAGAGACTTAGTTGCCATGAAGAGGAAATCAAGATTGGAATTAACTAATATTACAACTTCTTTGTGCCACAACTTTGTTATATATGTACATATTTATTTATATGCTTATCATTCAACCTATTTACTACACATTAAATAAATATTTTTTCATACAAACGTGGTGATAATTTGCTATATTCATGTTTTGTAGTTTTCATTTTCTAAAATTTTGATTATGATATTACTTCGGATCACAGACGCTCTACTGTATATATAATTAATTCTTAGAAAAACATATATGAAACGAAATGTAGGTATATGTTATACATCAATAAAAACTTTAACAACATTTAACAGATCTACTCTTTATGACTCTACTTAATTTAATTTTAAAGTAGTATAATAATAGAATTTCAAACCCCCAAGGATGTCTTGCTATTGTGAACCACAGACGTAGAACCAACCCCGATTTCCACGGTACACAATCTATAGTGTGTTCTTAGAACATAAGACAAGGTCAGTAATAGTGTTGCAATCCGTCCAAGTGAATAGCAACAGTGCAATATACAAGATATATAAATAACAATTTGTAACCGTGGATAGTTTTTATTATTTATGACACAAGAAGGGTTCATACCAGTGCAACTAAGGCAAGGTTCTGGTATTCCACACTCAACCTAAATTTTAGCGTTTTTTGTGAATGTTATATAAATTTGAGATTAATTAAGATTAATTTAAACGACAACAGATGCACAGCTGATTAATAATTACAATGAAGAAGTATAGTTTTTTACGTGCCTAAATATAGAATATTTATTATAGATTCGACAAACATTAATGGTACTTTAAACTGAGTGAGATCTCTAAGAATTGTCGGACAGTGTGCTGGGTGGTAGCCTATAGTGCTAAACAGTGAAATCTTAATAACACGTTATGGCATAACTGCTACCATGTAATAACGTATTCCAATAATACGTTATTTGAGTAACGTTTTATTTCATTGAAGAAAATAATATATCTAATATACAAATTTACACGAGAATAGAAACAGACGTAGCCGATAATGGCTAATTGCTAAAAAAAAAAATTTAATATTTTAAAACCATAAAACTGCCTTAGACGTTATTGAAGCAGCGACCCCTACGTTATTGCTAGCCGTTATCGGAACTATTAAAGCGTGATTGGCTTCGTTGCTTCTTTTTTTTGCGAATAGAGAAGGATTTCATTCACAATTACAGATTGAAAATTTAACAAAAAAATCAAACTTTGCTAATTCGCACAAAA
The DNA here is from genome assembly GCA_037127475.1 of Arma custos. Classification (NCBI taxonomy): domain Eukaryota; kingdom Metazoa; phylum Arthropoda; class Insecta; order Hemiptera; family Pentatomidae; genus Arma; species Arma custos. Next base: position 45,528,071 of record CM073762.1, on the reverse strand, counting down.
AAAAAATGGAAAAAAATCAAGTAAATATGTTTTAAAACCATAAAACTGCCTTAGACGTTATTGAAGCAGCGACATCTACGTTATTAGACGTTACCGGAACTATTAAAGCGTTATTGGCTTCGTTGCCTCTTTTTTTTTGCGAATATAGAAGGATTTCATTCACAATTACTGATTGAAAAATTAACAAAAAAATCAAACTTTGCAAATTCGCAAAAAAAAATGGAATAAATAAAAGGAAACGGAATATCAGATATACTCTTTCTGAATTCTGAATCAATCAATACAATTTCTTCTGAAAGCTTAACTAAAAAATGCCAAATTTCGAGTTTATGTTAAATGTAGTTCTTTTGAAGGAGCGAATATAATTCTATACTGTTGGCAGATTTTTCTGTTTGATCTATATTTTTCTGTATTGAACAAATACCTGTTTTAACTTCTGTAATGCACTTCGTATATATAAATGTTCTACGTTAAATCAATATATATCCCTGTTAACATAAAACAAATTTATGCATTATTGATTAATATTAAAGATATATTTTGTGTTTCTGTTTTTTATTTAGTTTATTAAATTTTTGGATGTTCATAACCAATTTCATAATACACAAATTTATTATTTTTAATTTGGAGAAACTGTTTATTTTTTTTTTATAGTAAAATTATTTAGGCTATGTTATTAATTAATAATCTGTAGTAATTGTTCATCCTTTTTGTACTTCATTATCTAATAAAAGATTATCATTATATTAGTATTTTAATTTCATTATACCCTTTCATCATCAATTATTTTTATAATTTATTGTTGTACAGTAATTTCTTTTACAGTATTTTCCAACTTTGTGTTCATACTATAATAACTAGTCACTCTCTTAAACAAATCTATGGTGCCTATTAGCATTGTCAATGCTTTTCCCTAACTCCATGGAATAGTTCCATATATATTTTATGTTTTATATTGGTATAATAGTTCCGATAGCGTCTAGATAACGTAGGGGTCGCCACTTGAATAACGTCTAAGGCAGTTTTATGGTTTTAAAACATATTTACTTGATATTTTTTCCATTTTTTTGTGCGAATTTGCAAAGTTTGATTTTTTTGTTAATTTTTCAATCAGTAATTGTGAATGAAAACGCCTCGACTTTCAGCTGTTATTGAAATCATGTCGAATTTATTTGGTTATTGGCAAGTGAAACGATGAAGGAGTTATTCCAATAACGAGCTCGTTCTGGTAACACGTTATCACAGTAACCGTTATTTTCCAATATTACGTTATTTTGGCCCCACCACTATATAGTGGCCTATGGCTGCAGCCCTCCGCTACTTCGACAATGATGCACAGATGGCGCCATATATCAAGTCCTAAGCTCCAAAACAAAGAACAATAAAAGTAACCTTGATATTATCACATTTAACTGTTGGAAAAGGTGGAATAAACGTCCTAATAGTAAATATGTCATAAGAAATAATTCCTAGAATACTACAACCCATGGAGTGTTCATTTTCTACTTTTCAGTTGGGCTAGCAACAAAAGTGTTTTTTAAATTTCTTTTTTTTTTTTGCAAAATATACGAAACTTTATATTGATCTTGGCAGTAGTCATATCCTTGTCACAAAGATAGTTTTAGACAAAATACTTAGTACTTGGCAAAATACACTGCCGTGTCTTCGGACATTGAAAATCGCTAAGATCCTGCTCAGTAGAGAGTAATTCATTAAATTTTTGTATTGTCATTGGTCTTTGAGAAATGTGTAAAGTTTAAATTTAATTATATGTTTTGAACAGGCCGAAAATGGAGTTCAAAGGTTCTGTTACATACAGCTGTTACATACGTATATACAGCCGAAGCTAATAAACATTAACATTCATATTAAATGTTGTTCGAAGCGATTCCCCATGAGTATTAAGACAGTCTCGGCATCTTTCGTCAACAACAGCTGTGGCAGAACAGCATTGGATATTTGTTATTGTTTTACAAGATTCAATATCCCTTCTTTATAGAGAATTAAGTTCATTGACAGGTCTTGCGTTGACTTTTAGTTTTATGTCACCCCAAACAAAGAATCCCTTGGTGTCAGGCCTGGAGAGCGTGAAGGCCAAGTCACTGGCGCTGTATGGCCAATCCATTGATTGGGATAATTAACATTTTTGTGGACCTCTTCAGTAATGTTCAGGACTATCTAATTGAAACCACATGTTCCTTGTCGGAGTATATTTTCAACTAGATCATTGTAATCATTAATCCAAAAATTTGTCGAGCCCGTCTTAATATTCAAGGAAATCACTTTGAACAACTTTTAATGTGAATGTTAATTTTTACATTCAATAAATAAAGTAGATGGAACAAATAAAATAATTTTAACTTATGCCAAAATAATTCATATTAATGAAAATCTTTAGGTGTGAATATCCTATATATATAGTCCGCTATGCTTCAATAATCTGAATAGGTATGATTTGAAATATGATATTGTTCTAACGTTATTTTTTGTTTTTTCACATGTATTCAATGATGGGTTTATAATAATTAAAATATTTAATAAATAATTTACAAAATCTAGGAGGCATTGGAGAGGAGAGAATAACGGTAGGAGAGGGGCAATTACCGAGGTAGCGGCGTTGCCAAGCCAACCGTTCGGTAGCCCATTCTCCATCCCATCTTCTGTCCAATCCGTCCAAAACCAGTTCGTATCTCTTCCTTATTTGTCTTAGACTTCATTATTCAATGGATGTATAATAAACCAAATGCGTTTAAATATATTTAGCGTTATTAACAAGCGAAAACGAGGTATTGCGTCCAATTTCCGAAAATGGATGAGACCATTGCAGGATTTAGTTGATGTGGACATGCCGGAATTAAAGAGCAAGCACTCGGTTAATGTGATATAATTGTAGTTATAGCCTCGCGAAAGAAGGGGAGTAGCATTGTGTGTAGAACTCTGAGTTACTAGGCTGAAGGTTTCCTGTTCAAATCCGGCGGCAGAAAAATTATTTAATCTTTTAACAGCCATGGATGGACTCAGCCTATAAAGGAAAAATCTGGTGGTTGAACGTGCCTCGGACAAATCACCTCCCTGAATCACCCTTGTCCTAGAAAAATGACATTCTCTACCATTGGCTAATCCACCCTTTATGGCTTGTATTTTTTATATTTATATATGCATATATATAGTATTACGAAGGTTGAGAAGGGCTTGCAATATTGTTGCGCTTAGTGACGACCGACTTCCGAATGAACTCTGAACCGAGTTGAAAACTTCCGAGAGAAGACCGAGGCGAGCGGATTGAGTGATCTAGCGTCATTCTTAAGAATAATCAAGAGTATTTGGGTTAGGGTAGTAGTCTGTGGACGAAAGTTAGTAAGCGGATTTGGAATCGGCATAGAACCTTCGGATTCCTGACGAGTTCTTTATATATTCTCTAATAGAAATATGTAAAAGGCTTAACGAATCTGAGCGCTCGATGCCGATACCACCAATCTATGTTTACAAACCTCCACGTCCACGGAGCACCACCAAAACCAGCCAGATCACTCTTAACGCAATCCTCTCACCTACGCCTCGTTCTACCCTTCATATGTTCCCAGTGGATATAGCGCCTATTAACATCTTAGGAATTCGTTCCTTGTTAAGCCCAGATTCTGTAATAGTATGAAACAATATTAATTTTAGATTATCGGGATTATCGCGAGTTGTCACATCTATTTATAACTTTTATTAAGTTATATAATCCTATAAACTGAACCGTTACATAGCAATAAAACAAAAGTACTTTTTCTCAATTGAAAGTTATTTTAAAACTTTGATTGCGGCGACCGAGTATTATGTAATCCATCTTCTGATTTTTTTTTTCAAGCAAATTTAGAACTCTTATTAAGAAGCACCCTTGGAAACAGATTAATTCTTAAATAAATTATTTTAGATTTTTTTTTCTAGAAATTTTAGGTGTGTAGTTTGGGCCATTTGCTTGTCTCAAATGAACCTAATACTTTGTTTATGATCTCAAAAAAATTGAGGAGAAAAATAATTGATTTTAACTAACCAATTAAAGACACGCATGTGAATAAATAATTAACTGGTTACAACAAATAGATTCTAGGATGTAAACAATTAAAACTTAATTACTTTATCCTAGAATCTACATAATTGCCGTACTAATTTCTCTGGCAGTTTCCTTGAGAGAATTTATCCTTGTTCGTGGGTAGAGTATTACAGATCATTTTAGCTCATTTAAAAAAAAAAAAACCTGAAATTGGATAATTATATTTACATATATTTGACATCGTATATATAATACAAATAAAGCCTTCAGATTTTATACTTGGATCTATAGCCTGAAACTTAAAACATCTTGTGTTAATTGATCCGCAAACCGCTGTATAACATATTTGTTCATTAGGTTATCGACTTGACATCCAATCCTCCACGAAGCTGTAACAAGAAGCTATTTAAAAAAGTAGCCCGACTACTTGAGGATTACATGACGTGGCGATGTATCAGAGGGTAAATAAGTTACGGGGAGCAGCAAAATTTAGAAGGATGCGAATTCAAGAGGAGTATTTGTATTTATAATTATTTTAGGTTATGTAAAAAATGTTCGTTCTTATTGTTAATCGTTTTGCCTTCAGTTAATAAAATATGGTATTTGTTTTGAAATATATCATTTAAAGCCAAACTCAATAAATTACTAGTGTGTCGAATTTTTAGTGAGTCGAAGGTGATATAACCCCTGGGCACGACCTAATCACATCCCACATTCTAAAACGCCTTCCTCGGAAAGCGATCCTACTCTTTACATATATATATATATATATATATACAATGCCGTACCCCACACCACATACTTTCCTGATCCCTGGAAATTATAAATAGTTAAGATGATACGAAAACCAAAAAAGCACCCGAACTCCGACCTTCTTACAGTCCTATATCTCTCCTGCCCATAATGGGGAAAATACTTGAAAAACTCATTCTGAAACGTCTTCATCCTATCTTAGGATTCAATCCAACCAAATAATCCCAGATCACCAATTTGGTTTCCGAACATCACACTCCACTATCCAGCAATGTCATCATGTGGTGGACGTTGTCTCATCCACATTAGAGCGCGGAATGTACTGCACGGGAGCTTTTCTCGGTGTAGAGCAGGCTTTTGATCGAGTCTGGCATCCGGTTCTGCTGTGCAAAATCCGTAAACTCTTACCTTCTACTTACTTCCTTATTATCAGTTCCTACCTAAGTAATAGAACCTTTAAAGTAAACCATAATTTTTCAACTCTTCACTCTTTACCCAGTCTGCCGGTGTTCCTCAAGGTAGTATCCTGGGTCCCATCCTATACACAGCTGACATCCCAGCTCATGCAAGCACTGTCCGCACTACGTAAGTTGATGACACTTGTGCGTTATCAGTAAATAAAGATCCATTTGCTGCATCCCAATCTCTTCAATCCCATATCTCAAACCTTCAAAAATGGTGTCAAAATTGGAGAATTAAAATAAATCCTAACCATTCACATCAAATTACCTTCCACCTTCGTCGTAAACCTACGAATTCCTGCCCTACTGTTTTTTTTAATAATATTCCACTGATCCCTGTCCAACAGATACGCTACCTAAGACTCCATCTGGACAAACGTCTCACTTTCCTTATACAAGACTGAAAAGACAAGAAACTGCTCGGCGTTTTCGCCTACTTCAACATTTACTGGACAAGCGCTCTAAGCTCTCAATTAATTACAAAAGATACAGTTACATACCTATTTGATACAGATACAGATACAGACCTATTTGGACATACGGAGTTGAGCTTTGGGGCTCTACTAAATCATCCAATTCATCTTGTATCCAATCCTTACAACCTAAAATCCTTCGTAAAGTCCTCAATACTCCTTATTATGTCCCAAAATCATCCATCATGATCTTAATATCCCGTATGTTGCTGACTTGCCCCAAACTAAATACTTATCCTTCCATGACAAGCTCCATACACACTTGAATCCGCTAGTCTCTCAACAGGCTTCCCCTACTATTCCTGATAACCCTCCGAGGCTTCTGAAAAGATAATGGCCTTGAGACCTTCTACTATAGAACGCTATTGGAGTGCAACCGAAGGGTATTTTCTCCACAAGTGTTTTTTTTTTCATGCCATTTGTTCATATTAGCAGATTTACTTGTAAAATTATTACAGTTGTATATATCAATAAATTAATCTAAAAAAAATAAATACATTTTATACTGGAGTTTAATGTCACTTTTTGGTTTTCTTATGGTAAGCTTTTTAATCAACAATGCAGCATTATAAATTTATTAATACCCATCGGATACTTATTTTTATATTTAATAGAGAAATATTCTGGGCTCTTAACATATATTCTAATTGAACGAGACAAGCATTTTTCCTAGTCAATCTTCTATCTTTGTTTTTACTTAACTGAAATCATAGAAATAGATAAATAAAATAAAAAAATAAATAAGAATGTAGGGAGGAAGTTGAGATGGATTAGCTAAGTTTTATCCAATTTTAGATATTTACATTTATCGCGTCATCAAAAGTCACAATGTCTTAACTCAAAAAATCTAATTTTTCAATAGAGATATTTGAAAGTTCCATGTAAGTTATAAAAATAAAAATTTCTATATAGGTAAAGCAACGCATGCCTATTGTAATGATAATATTGAAATTATTTTATAATCCATTAAAATATTTTTAAAAGCATGAAACGATTTTCGATTTTAATTTACGTCATTATTCTGAACTTCACGTTCAGACATTATGCGACCCAAATATGACTTCATTAAAAAAAAAACCTGAATTAAAAAGCTGCAACCAATAAAATTACAACTGAAGACTTAACACAAAAATGTCAATTTTTTAGTTAGTCCATTGTTCTTTAGAAGGAGCGTTATAATATAAAAATTAAATTATTACGTAATAGAAGATTAATTAAACATAGAAACAGATTTTTTTTTTTAATTTCGGTATTTAACTAGTAGATGGATCAACATATCGTCTATATGAAAATGCTTAGGAAGTATTAGCCCAAAATTATACATATATATTACAAACTTGTTTTTATATAATTGCGATGTGACAATATATGTGCAATTCCACAGTTAGGAAAGCGTCTAGAGAAAACATTCCTGACATTTCTTTTCTTCCTTAGCACTCAATACCTTATTAGAACATTAAACAACTCTTGTTGCCTTTTATGTTTTTTATTACTCTCATGGCATTTTTATTGACTCCATTAAAGCTTAGCATAGGCTCTAAACATGTTTTGAAATTGAGAAGGAAATAGAGGAAAGCTATACTTAGAACCCCCGTGGGGAATAACTGCTACTAATGGTTTCAGTTATCTCTGCGTCCTCGGGAGGGAGAGCTCTGGGATTTATTAGAAACATTTTGAGTCAGGAAGGCATTTAGAAGGACAGTTAACGTTTTGGATAGTTCGGTTATTTTAAAGTAACAGTTATTTCTAGTAATAGCTACTTAATTCCACGTGTGATTGGACTGTTTTTTTTTTTTTTTAGATGTCCCCTGAGACCGCATTCATCAGCTGCATCAAAAGATAAAATATATAAACAATTAAGAAAAATAATGGTGGTTTATAACTTTGACATATAAAGTTTGTACAATTAAACGAACAGTGTCTAGTGTGCTATCAAATATAGCCATGGAAACGATTTTCGAGTAATTTCTTTTCATGAGTTTAAACTTAGACACTTGGCAGCTCAAGCTGGAAAGAAACATTACCACCGCATGCGGGTTCCAACAAATGGACCCAACGTCTTGCCAAAACCGATTTGGCATCCAATAAGGTATTGGTTTCTGTGTGGTGGTCAATGGCAGTATAGGTGTTTTTTTTATAGCTGTTATTTATCGTTTTTGTTTTGAAAGAAAAAAACTGTTTTTGGAGTCCAAAACTGTAATTATAAGCCAATTAAAAAGATAAAATTTTTAAAGTTAGTATTAAAAATAATAAAAATGATATCTAAATATGACTTGATAAAGATCGATCAGTTCTCCATCTTCGATGCTGAGTCAAATCAAAAGATTAAATATACGATTCAGTTGTGAGTCGGGAATAGTGGTCCCAATTACTGGGAGATGTTTGTTGGAAGTGAGACGTTGCTGGGATGGTAAACAGAGAGGAAGCAGCGGAGCCTAAGGAAGGGAGATAAGGAGGACAAAAAAACACTTGAAGGATGAGCGTGGAAGAGGCGGCGGAGGAATTAGAGGAGATGACAGAGCAGGTGGGGATCAATCTGCCCTATCCATTGTCTGCTGGCCCCGTCCCTACCACTCTTCTAGCTCTACCTCACGGGATACTAAACTCTCCATTAGTATCCTGTTCTCTTGCGATGTTTACTTCGGGAGCGAGGAGGGAGGGAGTGAAGAAGAGAAGATGTTATAGATCTAGTTAGGAAGCTAATAATGACGGTAACAACAAAAATAATTAATACTTCAGGTGTGAAACATGGATACTGGCGTTGAAGGATGAACGTCTTAAGGTATTTAGGAGATTGCCCAACGCGGAAAGGCGAAGCATGCACCAATTTAATATTATTCATGTAATAGCATCATGAAGATTGGCTTGTAAAGAGGTTGGGAATAGTAACAAATGAATCCCTAAAAAGTTAATAAGCGCTGTGCCGACTGGGAAGCGTCTGAAGTATAGACCAAGCGGTGAGTGGTTGTCCGTGGACGTAAGTATCTAGGCTAGATTGGTGGTATCTGCATCTAGCCTTCGAGCTCGCTTAGCCTTATTATTTAAGTTAAATAAAATAGAAAAACATTTTAATAGAAAACATAACTAAGAATCGAGAAACACGGTTTTATTACCTTTCGCCTGTAGTACATTTGAATGTAAAGGAATCTTTAAAATAGATCTGCAGACAGGATCAACTGGGAAGTTTCGATTATTTTTCATCTTTTTTTCTTTTTTTTAAAAATATTTATTTCTTATTTAATTCGCTACAATTCACAAAATTTATATGCTGTACCAACCAGACCAGTCCCAAACTTCAAAAACATTGGAACAATTTAAATGTATCTATAAAGAATCATATATACAATAAAAGAAAAAAATATATATGTACATATTTAATATATACAAAAACATTCAACAGAGAAAAAAAATTAATAATATACAAATAAACAAAAATTCAAACTATACATTCTTAATAACTTATATAAACAATATCAATAAAATAAAAGAAATCGGTACCCTACAATAATAAATGTTCTTTTATGTACATACCGCTTTATATTTTTATTTTTTTGTAGTTCCAAATATTTTTTATAAGAGAGTTTTTATTGTATTTACACTTAAAAATGTCTGTTTAATCTGTCCAAATCAGGCCAGATAGTTTCAATTTCTGTTTTAGTTTGGAGACTTAAGGGCTTTTCGTTGGAATTTTTTCCATAGTTTATTGATGAATACATTAATTTATAGTGTAGTTATATAATTCTTTAAGCATAATTTTAACTTTTGTGTAATATGCAACATTTCCTGCATATTACACATCTCTGATTCCTCATGCATTCATGAGGCATTTGTTTTGGAATATTTGTAGTTTTTTATAATTTGTTTTCGAGATATAACTAAATATTTGACATGCATATGTTAGTGTAGGTCGTAAACAGGCTTTATAAAATAATACCTTATTATCTGTGCTTAATTTAGAACTCCTGTTAAACTATGGATATATATTACACAGACCTCTGTTAGCTTTATTGCACACAAGAGTTAACCTTTTGTCCATGTTAAGTTTACAACATCTTGAACTCGGGCAAATCACTTACTTGCATCGTTGGCTTTCAAACATTAGTCCCAACTTCTTTCTTCTTCGAAGGCTCTACAACTCGTTGACAGTCCAGACATCCCGTAGTCTGAGTTGTAGATCTTCTCTTTCTTAGGTTGCTCTCTGATTTCTCATAAACATCATTTATGCGCTTCTGCAGCCAATCCACTTTTTTCTGCGTTTTGAGGATTTCGTTAGCACCTTTCTTGTAATGCCTTTTCCACCTTATAAACTGTATAATATATCCTGGTGTTTATGTAGGGACATTAACTCAATTTCTCAATCTCCATATATCCTTGTCACACACAGGCCAAAAAATTCTTATCAGAATCTTTCTTTCAAAGCTTACTTGGGCTGATTCTAGGCCTTATGTGCAATTATAGAGCATATACTTAATTTTTTTTCATGCATAATCCAATTTATAATCCAACTTCAACACAGTTTATAAAAGTTTAAAGTTTGTAAAAGCACATACTTGAAAAACTGCGTTCAACAATATCCAGATAATCGGCGAAAGCTAATTTTTGCAACGATTTTTGAAAATCGTTTCTCCTACTTTAATTTCCGACTTCCTAATGGTGCATACCAAACAGTAATAGAATATGTAAAATACCATGAAAAAAACAAATATGTACCAATGTAAAAGAATAACATTGTCAGAATCCCTTATGGCTATTAAAAAATACATGCGTGGTTCCGGACACTCTCTCTGCGTACCGAGTAGCTTTCATTGTCATTCGAAGTTTCATTGTACATCGAGAGTGATTATTTCTTCAAACAGTTCCTCTCGGAAAGAAGGAAAGAACGCTGTCAAAGGCAGCTCGAAAATCCACAAAGAAATGGATGGTCTGTATATTGTATTCAGCTGCTTTCTCCATTATCATGCAAACCGAGAATATCCGGTCTGTTGTGCCTTTACCTATCGTAAAGCCTGCTTGATATTCCCCTTTTTTCATTTTAACAAATGGAAGGAATCCATAAAATAGGATATTGGAAAATATCTTGTATCAAGATGGTAGGAGATATTCTTTAGTTTTCGTCGTTAAAGGGAATCTCCTTTCTTATGAATAGGTCCAATAATGGTACCTCTTCAGGTCAGGTGCATCCTTCAAGAATGCACTCCTCTATTTATTAGAATCAGGTTGTACGTGAATTCATATTAAAAATTTCAGACTTTGTTACCTTTAAAGCCAACCAAGGCTGCTCGGTGAGGAAGTTTAGGATGCACCCCACGTGCGGGAGATGGGGAGTGATATCACAAGCGGAGGGGAGATAATGCTGAATTATGCATATTATGAAGATATATTGCTTTATAAGACCTTACTCGTTCCCGGATGCAAGGCAGGTCTGTAGAAGAACTCCCCAACGAATTGATATAACTATCATATTTTCTAATGTTTATTCAAGGGGTGCACAAAATAAATGGTCCAATAAATACAACCCTTAAAATTATTATAGAGTACCTACAAGGTGAGGAAATAGCACAATTTCGACGTGAAAAAAATAATCAGCGCTAATCCTCTATTGTGCAATAAACTAATCTACCTCTAGCGGAGTGGCTCACTGAGTTACCATTCCGAAGGTCCTGGGTTCAAATTTCGCTTCTGGTAACACTTTTATTTAATCTGTTAGAAGCCGGAGAGGGATTCTAAAGAATCAAGGACCCTTCTGGGGCTCGCCTAGTCTCTATAAAGTGGGAAATCAAAATAAGATGGAAAATCTGACCGTTGAGCGTAAGCTGTGGCAATTCATCCCCGTGCACAATCGTTGTCCAAGAACCAGCACTGTCTCTACCATGTACTGAACCTCAGAACTTTCACGGGTTGTAGTAGTAAAGAGAAAAAGAATCTAATCTAATAATCATTGTTTATTAATTATTTCTTAAATCGTAGTATTTTGAATTTTGCTATAAATTATTGCGTGGCTTAACGAGTTTTTTTAAATTAACTAATGCATTTATGAAAACTAATGATAATAATCGTGCTACATCTAGAGTTATTCGTTTTTATTCGGTTGAAAGCTTATCCAAAGGAATAAAATATGAATTGGTTAAAATATCAGAAATAAACTATGGGATTATCGCTTTTGTTTTGCGAATAAAATTAGAAACCTCCATATTTTAGTTGTAAAATTTGACAAATAGCTTAATGTCTTGTTAATGTCCTTAATAATTAATAGCTTAATGTCCTTCATTTGTGTTTTGCCGAGAGTTAAGTTCTCCCATACCGTTAGTAGCAGCGTTAAAGTCTCCAACGGTGACTTCGCTTCCTCTAGTTAGAGGTACGGACTCTAACCACTGGAGACTAACTCCTGAAGAGGACTGAGATCGAGACGATGCTGAGGCTGGCCGGCGGACGGCTGCATTCCTGGACCCGGTGCAGACACACACACACTAGAGCTTGAAGTGCTGTGAGGACGCACCCACACGTGAGACGCCGCTATAAATAGCCTCCTCCACTCGCCCTACTCCTTCCTCTCCTCCCGAAGAAAAAATCAGCGGTTTGGGTTCGGCTTTCGGGTCTGCTTAATCAAGTAGGGTCATAGTTTCCAAAAAATCGTAGAAAATCAAGTATTCCAATGTTAGTAGTGTAAAAACGTAAGAAATGACTTTGTATAATTTTTAAACATTAGAAAACGAATTTTTGCTTTTATTTTGTTTCTAAACCCGAAAACGACTGAATTAAAATTGACAATGGGTTAATTTTGAAATTTAATAATAATTTAATTATTTATTAAATTAATAATTTAACTGTAAACTGCAGACTAGTAATAGTCTCCAAAAGCTTATTATATGCCCCAAAACAAGGCACGAAGCCCTAGAACGTAATATAATAACACTTGAGTTAAGTAAGGAGCCTGAACAGTGTGAGGTACTTTTTAAAGATCCCTATTCTAATTACATCTGGGTAGGAAAAATTGAGGTCTCCAAAGGCAGCCTCGTCCGATTAACCATTGCAGCATGAAGTAACGTTAAATAAAGAAACAACTTTAGTCTGTAACATTGTATGATGCCATACCTTTACTTTATTCCGGCGCAGAGCATCGGAAAATGTCATGCCCCAATGTCAAACGATGTCAAAAGAAAATGATCCACATTTTTTAATTACATTCCTGCTACCTAGAAATTTAAAAGATAACTTCGCCCTAATTACGTAGATTATATATGTATACAGAAATCTAGTCAATATATTTCCTACCCGAGATTTCTCTAATTCAGGCATCTTCAGTTCAGATATATAATTATTAACAAAACTAATAAAAGCTCACCACGACCTCAAAATTCAGCAGAGGAAACATCCCACCTCCTACAAGGTCCCAATGCAAGAACTAGAAGTTCCAGTCCAAAGTTTCAGGACAACAGAATAAAATAATTTAGCTGAAAAAAATAATGTAACATGCAGTACACCAACGACAAAATTCCAAAAGCCCAAAGGGATACGAGAAAAAAAAACACAAAACAGAAGACAAGAAACCAAATTAAAAAAGGGAAGCATAAGATACGCCCAATCAACCATTCCCTCATTAATAAGAAATACATTGTATTTGTTAAAAAAAAAAAAAAAAATCCAGAATCAACCACAATGAAGTAGCCCTGAAACTAATTTCTTAATTATTATTATTATTTTTTTTTGTATCCTTAGTTACGCCTAAAAAGCTGGATTTCATCGGTTTTGCTCAATTTTATTTCTGCTTGAAAGAATTTTAATGTTTCAAAACATTACAACAATAGTTGCGGTTTCATTGAAGTACACAGAATTATGAGTACTGGAAAAGTCCATTGCATCAGGCTGAGGAAGCCGCTATTGGTTGCAGCAATCGTCATTGTACAAACAGTAGTCGGCTTTAACAACGCTCTTGTAATGTTAAGTCATACAGCACAGCGAGATATTTAACTCTACCTTCCGTAATAAATAAAAATATTTAATCTGTTAACAGCGTAGGATAGGCCTTGTGTGATCTACAGACCCTCAGTAACATTAATGCGGGCACTCTAAATAGTGGGAAAACCTGGGGGTTGAGTGTGATCTCGAACAAATCACCTCTCTGCACAACCGTTTTCCTAAAAATAGAATACTCCCTACCATGTATTGAACCCAAGACCCTCCAGTATCTTTTTTAATACTTGCAAAGAAGTCAAATCTTCGTGAACTAATGAAAGAGGAAGATGGATGCTTCTTGGCATTTCCTTTACGAAAGAATCAGCTCAACCTAGATTTCTCATATGCTGGTCACACTGACACCTTTTTTTTTCTTCTTAAGCTTGAATATTTTTACTTATTTTATCTCTCGTGGATTTCTCTTTTATTCTTTCTGGAGAACCTTTTTCTGAAGAACTTTCTATATTGAGACATATTTAATATTTGTTTTGTATAAAAACCTTTATTACAATGAAATTGGAATTATCTAAAAAAATAATAATAAATATATTTTTTTAGTTAATTTATTGATATTTACAGCTATAATAATATTACAAGTAAATCTGCTAATATGAACGAATTAAAACTTGTTATGACTTAACTCGAAGCGACATTCTGCGGACCTAATACCACTAAACATAATTCCGAAGAATTTAAGAACATTAACATTCATGGTCCAAGTAAAATATTGACAACAGAACCATAAAAATGGATGCCCTAATCTCTATGACAATTCTATACTAAAGACCTGTATGTCAATTTCGTGAAGACCTGAAACAGTTTTAAAAAGGACAGGAATGTTCTGAGTTTTGTTGTTTTAACCCAGAATCAGTTGACTGAACTTCGATTCTTCTAGAACGAACGATTCCAAAGAACGAATGACTTCGAATAACGAACGACTTGGAGGAACTGCCTCATTTATATTCTGGCCTCACCTTCCGATTTAAATGACAAGTATAGCTCAATTCCCACCCTACTTGCCCTCTTCTGCTTTCTGAATACAGTCTCCATCGCATCTAGTCTACATTTTATTCTTCGGTTCAATGTTCGGTATTAGTTCCGTAGTTTGTCGTTTCGAGTTAAGTCGCAACAAGTTCACACTGTATATTCGTTTCATTTTTTCAAGTTATTGTGAATTTTAGTGTGGGAATGTGAGCTGTAGAATGTAATTATGGGTAATGAGTAGATTTCAGTAATCAAGAAATACAAGTTTCCAACTAACATTCCGAAGTATAGATGATATACATATATTTTATGAAACGTTCATTTCTAGATGAAATTATTACCGAAGAATACTCATTTTCCACATTTACATTCTCTTTTCTTTTTTCTAACTATTAACTTTTCATTGGTTTCCTTTCTAATATTCTCAAAAAAAAAAATAATCGTGAGTTGCAGTATGACATATGAGTGTAATTATGGGAAATGTGTATATTTCGGTAATCGTATCACCACCTTCCAAGAAACATGTCGAATTATAGGTTTACATGTTCTTAGAAACGTTGACTAATTCGTTAATTCCTTGATAAAATGATTACCGAAATATGCATAGTATTGCCAAGAACTTAATAAATTATTTTTTCATCTAAAACTCATTATTATATTTATTTTCGAAAATAATAAAAAGGAAAGGAATGAAAGGTTAAAACTCGGTGTGACTTAACTCCAAGCGTAGACTTGCGGAACTCATACCCAATATTCTTATACCTGCAATGCTTAAATGTTTTAGAAGTCAGTTTTCGCTGACTGAATTACTGGATGAGGATTTATTCTCCAATACTGTATTCGCATTCTCTTATTTGCTTATTTTAATAATAAGATCCAAAAAAATTATGTGGGGCGCTAAGGATCAAAAGCCAGTATAGCTTTAGTCATGTTCTGAATTTTATGTATCGGGAGCATAAAGCTTTGCTTCACTAAATAAGCGAAAAACGTGATGTCAATTTATGAAATTTGGAGTTATCCACTCTTGATCATGAACGAATCAGTATGCTAATTTACTAATGTATTCGCATTATATTTAACATGGTTTTACTCCGATTCTGAATCTGAAGTTCCAGGTAGATAAAGCATTGATTGATTAAACAAGCGAAAAATCGGCGCTATCTGTTTTCGGCGCTATCCTAAACGCCTCATATAAAGATTATATTGAAATATAATATTATCAGAACCATTTTTGAGGCAATCTTTAATGATATTATTTAATGCCTGCACCACTACGAACCTGTAAAGGGTCTGGAGTTCAGTACGTGGTAGAGACTATACTGTTTCTTGGACGACGATTGTGTAGGGAAGTAGTTAGTCCTAGAATGCGCTAAACCACCAGATCCCCTCTATTATTGAGGTACCGAAGGATCCATCTCCGGGTGTTAACAGATTAAATGATGTCTCCAACATCGAAATCCCGCTGTTCCGTGACCTTCGGCACTGCAACTCAGTGATCTACCACTAAACCACTCCGCAAAATACAGACAATAAAAATTATAATAAAAATTAAGTTGGTACAAATATATTAAACCATATTAAATACAAATAAAGAAGAGTAAGGTGAATACAGGCTATAAAAAAGATAAAGATGTACAGCAAGGTACTCGTAAATATGAAGGTTAAAATGTATGAGTGTATAGTATAAACAACGAAGTGCCAAAAAGGTAGTAAACTACATTATGAAGAATAAAATAATAATAAAACAGAAAGTGTTGAAAAGTAAAAAATAAGCTAATAACGATAAAAAATAAAAGCTGAATATAAAATAGGAATGTGAACATGATAAAAATGATATGGGTAAATATAGTAAATGATAAAAATTACGAAATAAAAATTTAGGTAATAAAAAAGTAAGAAATAAAACTTTAACCTTAAACTTTTACTTTTCAACACTTTCTGTTTTATTATTATTTTATTCTTCATTATGTAGTTTGAATGAACTACCTTTTTGTCACTTCGTTGTTTATAGTATACACTTATACATTTTAACCTTCATATTTACCTTGCTGTAGATCTGTATTTTTTTTATTGCCTGTATTCACCTTACTTTTGTTTATTTATATTTAATATGGTTTAATATATATATGCACCAACTTTATTCTTATATTGTCAGTATTTTGCATATAGCCCTGAAGAAGACCTACAAAGTAGGTCGAAACGTTGGCTAATCAATAAAGTTTTTCTCCAATTCTACGAGAAATTCATTTTGAACTTCACCCGGACCACTTTCATCCAGATAATAAATATAATATCTGATAACTTTAAGAGTTGGAGAAGATAAATAAAGTCCCGATTATTTTGGTTAAGTCTGTAATGGTACCACTGTCGGAAGGTAAGAATATGTCGCGTCTCTATCCACAACGGAAGATAATAAGGAAAAGACGAGAAGCCGAAATGTTCGTGCCAGGAAGCACCGTTGTTAATAGGCACACAATCGGCACGGTGATTTATGGGCTAGCCAAGAAATGTGCCAGTTAATCACCTCTAGTCCCGAACCAGATTTAACGCAGGATATCCCGAGTTAGTATATCAGCGAGCTATAGTGTGCTCAGCATCAATGCTCAGCTCAGAGAGTGAAAGTGGAGAAATCTGACTATAACATCAGCCGCGTCGAAGTTGGGGGCGTAACGAGGGGTAAAAAATTGAGGACTCTGAGAAATCAGGCAATGACTCTCAATTTTTTATTTTAGATTATAAAGCAGCGTCTATGTTTACTTTAATTTATAAAAAAACGTTTTAGTGTTGATTGAGAGACAAAAAACTGCTGAAGGTTATTATAGCCATCCAGGCTTGCATATGTTTGTGAGTGTGTTAATACGAAGCCTTCACTTATTAACACATATTACATTATATTAAGAATAAGTATCAATATAATATAAGAATTAATATTATGTCTCCAAATATGTCGACCGTGAAACATCGCATATTTCATTATAAAACTTTTCATCTAAATATTACTAGTATTAAATAAAATACTACTGTAAAGCCATCTGTCTTAAAAATATTATAATAATGTTAGTATACATAAGAATAAAAAAAAAACTGAAGTTAGTTAATATAAATAATTAAGAATATCAGTTTAAAGTGTCCTAGGGCCTCCTCAAGAATAATGACTTGGGATTAATGAAATTAAACTAAAGATGAATGAAATTAAACTTAAATCGTTTTATTATTTTTTTTTATGGAATTCAAAACTTATTTACAAGATTAGGTGTCAATGCTACACGGTATAAGAAGTGTCTACTTACATAAGTATCAAAAATTGAAAAATGGTATTTCAAACAAAAATATTTGTATATCATATATAGTATTAATATCAAACAAATCATAAACAAGTAAAACATATATTGATATTTACTCAATATTTTTTTTGGATTAAAAAAATGTGTTCGTAGACAGAGTCTTATAAATAAATGGAAAAATAAATTGTTAAAAAAAAAACCAAATCCTTTCCATAGACACTCTAGTTGAATAGTTACTACAAATATTATAAAGGAAAATTAATATTGAAAGGGGAAAGGTAAAAAGAGAGCTTACATAAATGTTAAGACCGTGGAAAAATTCCAACGA
This sequence comes from Arma custos, assembly GCA_037127475.1. Classification (NCBI taxonomy): domain Eukaryota; kingdom Metazoa; phylum Arthropoda; class Insecta; order Hemiptera; family Pentatomidae; genus Arma; species Arma custos. The sequence goes on along the minus strand of CM073762.1, from coordinate 45,509,796 downwards.
ATAGCACTTAAGTCTCCAAACTAAAACAGAAATTGAAAATATCTGTCCAATATTTCGCCTATTCAGGCATCCTCAGGAAAGAAAGAGAATAACAGCAAAACAAACATGAATAATACACCCAAGAAACATCCCACCACCTCCAAGGCTCAAATGCAACTCTCTGGTTTCTTGGATGCATTATTCATGTTTGTTTTGCTGTTATTCTCTTTATACCCTGAGGTTGCCTGAAAAGGCGAAATATTGGACAGATATTTTCAATTTCTGTTTTAGTTTGGAGACTAGTTTGGAAGAGATTTTAGTTGGAATTCGTCCACGGTCTTATCACTACAATATTATCTTTAAATTCGATTTTTAAAAATATATCTTCGGTTCATTTATATTATTTGATTTTTTTTCATTTTTCATGACCCTCAAGTATCAAAAAATAGAAAATTATAACAAAAAAAAAATAGTTGTAAATCATATACAAATATTAGAAACTGATTTTTAAAATACCATGAATAAGTACAACAATTATTGTAAAAAGTACGCTCATGAATTGGGCCTCAAGTGTCAAAAAATGTAAAATTGACTTTTTTTTTTAAAAATTAAGGGCATTGACCCGAAACTACCAACAAAGCTCCAAAAAGCGAAGTAAACCCAACTTAAGGTATTTCCTCTTTGATATATAGACTATAAATTTTAAGTTTGTTCAATTACATTAATTGAATCAAGCAATTTATTTATAAACAAATGACGAAGAGCGGCCATAGTATTGCATAATGACCGGCGCGCTAGATATAGCTCCAGGGTACCGTTAGCGAAGCCGTTACAGAGCCATCCTTCTTTTGTTTACGCACTTCTCTTACCTATTGATATTTATCCAGTTCCAATGGCATAATGAGGTATTAAAAGCTCCAGGGAAAAGATTAGAATTGCATCTTCTGGTTAAATAATATCGAAATACCTAAAACTATTTTGTTATTTATTATAAAGATACTTTTACAAGTTGGGAATGATGTCAGAGAGGACAGCACCCACAGCCCGAAGACCAAAGAAGAGGACCTTCAGTGAACAAATGAAGGAAAACTGGAAGAACAAGAAATCATTAATGCTTCGCCTAGTCCAATAAAAGGCCTGTAAAGCGTGTAATAATAATAATAAACATATTGTTCCATTGCCTACCCCTCTCCATTTGTAAATTCGGTCAATATAAAAAATAAGATCGATTTAGGTATCCTATTCGATTTACACTTCAAAATCGCCTTTTATGCAAAGTAAATATTTCACAAACCTGAGAAGATATTGGAACGGATAATGCTTCTCTTTAAATGCCATTTTGTATAACTATCTTTTTGTTTAGACTTTAGAGAATCGATTTAAAAATTGTACCCTCAAGTTGTCCCAATTTTGGAACGTATGGAAATCTAGGATAAGTCTGGCAAATAAATTGGGTTTTGGAGGACTTCGTTACTTCGCAACTTCGTTTAGCTTCTTCACTGTCTGTCTTGAAACATTAAGTCTTTGTCAAGTAAGAGTATAGGTCTTCCGATTAACCAATGCAGGTTGTTTTTTGATAAGTTTTTGTTGCATTATTTTCATATCCCTGCAGAACGATGTGATAGATGGTTTTACTCTGTGAAATGATAAACGAATTATTTATGAATTAATCTGTGTCACCAACTGAAAATTTCTTAAGCCACGGCGAATAGTCCACAACACTCTTTCCCAAACGCGGTAGTAATGTTTCTTGAAGCTAGAGCTGCCGAGTGACCAATAATAGTTTCCAAGTTCATATTTGATGGCATGTTCGTTCAATTGTTATTACAGAAACATTTTTAAAAATTAGAGGATTAATAACAGCTCATTACAATTACTATAAACATAAAAAAAGCAAACAGCGGAAATCCACTAATTCCACAATGAATTTTAAAAATAACAAAAACCGAAATTTCATATAAACGACCTATTAGATAAAAATCATGACGAAGGTCAAATATATCCATATAAAAATAATCCATAACTATAAGAATTCTGAATATTAATTACCTGATATCCCGTTTGAAAAACATGTATTAAAAATTATAAAGGAAAAAACAAGCTAGAAATGAGCAAAATTACAGTCCCGTTCAAACCTGATACTATCTTCTGATTATTGAAAAAAATGAACGAAATCAGAACAAAAAGTTTTATTAACAAATATAAGCAAACAATTTTTAAAAATTGGTAATTTTTATGCAATAAATATCTACATAATTAATTATTATGTTAATTAGTAACGAATTATTTTTTTATTTTTAGGATAATTGTAATATATCCAGAAATATTAGGAAACTTAGGTTGTATGAAGACGCGGAAACTATAGAACTAAATTTTTAAATATTTTATTTGAAAAGAAAAGATATGGCCAGGGCCAGGACTTGAACCCGGCTCTTCCACGTGTCTGTCGTGGTGCTTAGCCATCTCAGCCATCCTGGTTAAATATTTTTTTATAAAATATATAAATTATAGAATTAAATATTTTAACGTTGATGATTGAAGGTATGAAAATAAGGTTCCAAGTAAATTTTGATAATGCGAAGTATGGGGTCAGTAATTTGAACAAGTCAAGAAGTTTCAGAGTCTTTATTAATAAATCCTGTTCCACTGCAATCCCAGCTGGGTCTTGGGTGCAGTAGACGATAGAGACTGTACTATTTCTAGGACAACGGTTGTGCAGAGAGGTTTGTCCGATTTGTCCGATGACAGATTTATCCGAGATGACGATGAACCGTCAGGTTTTCCCCCAGGAGAGTCTGTAATTCCCACGGGGTCTATCAATGACTATTAATAAATGAAATAAATTTACTCCTCCAGTCAGATTTTAACCCGGGACCTTCACCATAGCAGCTTTACCATTCTACAGGCTGAGCTACCCAACTCGCTGGGGTCTATTAATAAAAAATAAAAAAACGAAATTTAAGAACAAATAAAATGACGGTTAAGGCATGAAATGCATTTCATGTTTTATTCTCGACATTACTAGGCTAGCACTTTTGTTCCAAAGCTTAAAAATCAGGCTTCATAGAACTATCATCTTTTCCAGGATGGAAATTATTAAGCAGCAATTGGCGGTATCGGCTTCGAGACTTCGGATTCGTTAATCCATTTATAATTGGTCCTGTTAATTAATAATAAATTATCATGTTTATTTGTAAGAAGAGAGTCGTGATACGGCAGAATAGTGTAAGTCTATCTATATCTGTCATTCCGCAGACCATCGTTCCTCTGCAGACCGTCACTATCGTCTCACTCACAGAAACTGTAGGTTTGCCTCCTAGTCTTTTAGCCGCGTCACCTTGCTACTCTACCTCTTCCTCTCCTACCGTTTGGGCTATTATCTTCCTTGATAGTATTTCCTGATCCATTTGATGCAAATCTCCACACTACCTTATTCTCTCCTACATACATAAAATTAAATCATAGTCTAATAAGTCATTAAATATTGGTCTGTATGTAGGTATTTTCAATTTTGGTTTGTGCCATCAGAGATCGGCCAATCGTGATTTTCTTAGACATCATATGTTTTATTTATTCCTCGTTAGTTTTGAGCCCTATTTCAGTTGCAGCGTCTTCAAACTGTGAAGTAATCTATCAAACTGTTTACTTTTAATAATTATTCAATAATTTACTTCATATTATACAACACGCAGGATTCGATGATCGGAATCTTGAAGAAGCGATCGCCCCAGAAGAAGCAATCTGCAGCATAGCACCCGATGAAGGAAAACTTCCTCAGAACTATTATTAAGATAATACCGGTGCTGCTAATATCTGCCGCCTACGTGAGGAGATGCGGTAAGTTAAAAATTTGAAACAATTACACGGACCAGGATCTTCTGTCAAATTTAGAAATTTATGTAATTATAATGCGGCGAACGGCCTCAACAGATGCTGCTAATGGACAGGAGGCGATGCCATGTCATTACCTGCCCATTATGCCATTAGAGAAATTTTAAATAACTGGGATAAATTTAGTTTGTAATCAAAATTGGATTATACTCCATATCTATCCCATTCCAAAAAAAAAAAAAGCGTTACTTAATTATTTGATAGCTGATTCGATTTCGGAAAGGTCAAATATATATTTATGGTCGTCGGTGAATTTAATTTTAATCATTACCCTTGGAGATATCTAGTCATTTAGATAAATTAAAACCATGTAAATTCAAGGTAAATTATATTCATTCGAAAAAATTGTTTTTTATTTATTTATTTAGTCTTCTCCCCTTCTACCACCAACGGTTTGGGGATCCTATCTGTAGCTCCTCTCCAGGATCCATGAATCCCTCTCCTGTACCAATCGTCTTCATCCATCTTTGTCTAATATAGCCTTCGGCATTCTGTTTTCCGCTATTCTGGAAACATGGCCGAAACATCTCAGCTGATGGTTGTTACGTTTCACACTCGGTCTCTTCTGTTCTTCCCTTCCATTCTTCTTATATTTCGCATCTCCATGGCTTGGAGTTGGCTGTTGTGCTTTTTGGCTAGAGTCCAAAATTCACTTGAATAGGTGAGCATCGGTAAGAAAGTGTTTTTATAAAGTACTTTTTTTGTGTTTTTGACCCTTCTTTTTTCTTGATGAATCCTTTCTCGAGGGAATTAAAACACCTGCTGGCAGCTTTTATTCGTTCATTTATTTCGCCATCTATCCAGCCGTGTTCGTTAAGGTGTGCACCGAAATATTTAAAATCCCTTACTTGCTCTAACCTCGTGTTGTTTAGTCTTACAACTCGGTCTCCATGCCCGCATTTTCTCCCTATTCTCATGATTTTGGTTTTCCCTGTATTTATTGTCAAGTTAATCCCGTCCAATTCTTGTAGGATGCGTAACTGGAGTTTCCTGCAATTGTTTGCAAAAACAATTATATCATCGACAAATGCGAGGATACTGAGGTGGGTTGGTCTAAGGTTTCATTTTATTCTATACGATTATTATTTTCTTTATGTTCTTTACGGTTTCATTTTTGAGTTAGCTCTTTTCAGGGCTGTGTCCAGTGTCAAAATAAAAATTAATGGGCCTAAAGGATTTAGCCTAATCCTTGCCTGATCCCCTGGGATGTTACAAATTCCTGTGATGTCTCATTACATGTCCTCACAACATTTCTCTGTATTTTGAAAAGACTTAGGATTCCTTTCTAGAGTCCCAGATTGACCTTTTTCTCCCTGAGAGCTTTATAATATCTTCCTTTCTGATCCTGTCGAAGGCCTTTGTGATGTCGACAAAACAGGTAATGACTTCATTGTTCTTTTCAGATCTTTGTCTCAGTGTGAAGATAAGGTCTTGGGGGCTTCTATTTCCTCTGAATCCATATTGGTCTTCCCCTAGCATTGATTCTACTGCATTCCTAAGATTTCTTTCTAGTATTTTGGAGTAGATTTTACTGGGTACACTAAGAAGGGAGATTCCTCTATGGTTGTGCCAATATCTTTTGTCTCATTTCTTAAATATTGGTATTATGACAGAGATTTCCCAGTCTTTTGGCACTAATTTATTCTTCCATACCAAGTTTAGGAGGTACTGAAACATCTTTTCTCCTGTGGTCCCCAGGTATTTCATCATCTCTGGCGTGATGCCATCCATTCCTGCAGCTTTTCTTAGTTTGAGAGACGCTAATACGTCTGATATTTCGTCTTCATTAATGAAGTCGTCTTCTTCCCAGGGTGATTGTAGAAGATGGTTCAGTTCTGTTGCTTCTTGTTGGCTGCTATCCACCTGCAGTAGCTCCCTGAAGTATTCGGCCCATCTGTTCATTATTTCTTTTGGGTTGCTGAGAACGGTCCCTTCTATATCCTTTATATGCTTTATTGCTGGCTCGCTCTCCTTACGCATAACCCGAATAGCCCTGAAGAACGGTTTTTGGTTTTCTTGGAAATTTTCTTCCACCTTGTTTCCGAATTCCTCCCAGGCCTTCCTTTTTTATCCAAACAAAAAAATTATTTCCGCGTTTGTATCTTTGTTACTTTAATAATTTCACTATTTTATATTATTTTAGGGAGTGGCTCAGTGATGGAGTTGCAATGCCGAAAATCCAGATTTTGAGAATGGTGCAACTAACGTAAAATAAATCTTTCTTAAAATGTATAAATAATAATCCCACGAACGTAAATCTTTTTGTTTTATTTTAAACAATAAAAAAAAAAAGTTAAGTGAATCAAATACGATAATAAGCAACTGACACTTTGAATGCTCGTGTAGACACAACAGTAGTTGACAAATCAGTCTGTCGGCCAAGTTGTAGAGGGAATCCGTTCACTTATCCAGAATAAACTTTGTAAATTAATTAATTTATATATGTACATATTATGTATAATAATTAACCTAGCATAGATATTTTTTTAAATATTAGTTATAAATTTTTAAATCCCTATGCGTTGTTGTTGTGTGGTTTAAGGCTAAATAAATGCTGATGGTTATGACTGTCTTCTTGTAATATATTTATATTACATTGCATAATTACTTGCATTTTAGCCATCGAAGCATGGAAGGGGACACAAAAAACGTTTTTTTTTTTTAAATTAACTTGAAGGGCCCAAACAATTATTGAACTATATTTTATAGTATATTGTTTATTACCATTGTTTAAAAAAACGGTATAAACAATCTAAAATTATTTTTGAATGAATTAAAAAGAAATAGTTTGTCATCATCGCTCATTTTAGAAAATTATTAAAAATATCTCTGAAGCACAACTGGTAATTTTAAAAACAAACAGATTTAACTAATATTAATGATTCTTTGATTTACAATTGTTCCAATTTTTTTTTTTAATTACAATTTCATTTTGGAACATAATAATTTTTCTTGTAATTGTATTAATTAATGTAATTATATTACTACTATATATCTTTTCACTATTGTTATTTCTAATCAATTATTTAATTATTTAACTTTTGTTCATTATATTTCATTCTTGTCCATCATATCGATTTATATTACCAGTTATATTGTCTTTGGTACTGCACTTTTAAAAAAATAATAAGAGCTACCTTTAAAAAATTGTGATCGGTTTAATTAGTGATATATCAGAAGGGATTTGGCGAAGGTGAGACGACAGAGGTGATAAATAACTGAGAAAGGAGAGATGTAGGAGGCTTGGAAGGATATAATGGAGGACCGCACACGATGCAAGGACCACACCGTGTGGGTGTTAACTCCCTCTGCTTCTACCATTGTCTCTCTTCTCCAACGAAGGAGAACCAAAGAGAGAGGAGGAGAGTCGTTATATAAATCTCGGTTCTTCATGTTCTGTTTCACTCTTCCTTATGAAATAGAAGACCATTAGATGAGAGGCCTGGAGGCAAATGGTGGGCAGAGTTTGAAAAACCCTGGGGAAACTGTATATTAAGCTAAGAAAGGAAGAAGAAATACATACTAAGATATGTCCAATCTCATACCAAAAGTTTAAAAAAGATATGGACTTGTACCTTATTATTGATGGGTTTGGGATCAAAAGCAGATAACAACAAAATTTCGAACGATATTTTTGGCTAATTTAGTCAAGCAATGTTGTCTAACAGGAAACTTTACTTCCATAGTTTTCATCATTTTAGTCCGGTAATGAATCTGAAGTTTCGGAGGCATTACTAATAAATTGAGTATTAGTTTTTGTGGAAGTTGTACGATAATTAATTCATTGCCCACATCCTGCCTCACTATTTGTTTAACAAATACATGACCAAAATAACCTGGATCCTTCTTATCGAATCATAAGTCTTTCGAAAAAAATAATTTATTTTTCTATAAACGGAACTTCACGCAAGGACACATCAATTTATTTAGACCGGAGTTATCCATCTGTAAGTCGCCTTGGACGACAAATACGCCGAAGACAAATGGGACGCCATACCATTGCTAGTCCTTGCATTCCTTATCTTTGGACTGGTGCACATTTCAGGCCTCGACTGATTCGGAGGGTAATATATGGGTATGAGAACAGAACCCACTCCTTGCACAACATTGCCAAGGATGGACAAACAGCTCTCCTTCTCAGATTCCTTTTCTCAGGCATAAGTGGCTGGAGTTGTCCACTCGACTTCTTCCTATATAGTGCAGGATGTACTCAATTCTATTTAAGGTTGTATTCCCATATAGCCTTCCACAAGTGTGCTTTGTTACATTATAGCAGTGACGTTTACAGCCTAACTACCCAAATAATATCCATTGTTTCCATTTGGGAAACACCAAATTAATGGGGCAGCTGTACGTTACTGGAGCAGATCCTAGCCGGGGGCTATGATGCTACAAGGACCTCTTCAGGAATAGATCTGTCGCTGTTATAATGTGTAAATACCAAAATACCCTTAGATCGTATCAATCATTATAAGGTTGTTCATTCGAGACGAACTGTTAAAACATTACTAATGCATGAAACCTATACCTTTATGACGTATAACGAGAGTTTTTGGTTCGGTACGTGGTAGAGTGTCCAAGATGACGCTTAACCACCAAGTTTCCCCCCAGAGCATGAGGTCTGCCTTCGCTTTTTTAATCATACAGTATTTTTTTGTGCATGAGATAAAATTATTCCCAATATTATTGGTTTATTTTCTATCTTGATTCTACAATTACGCCTTATACCTAATTATATATATCTAAATTATTACTATAATAACTATATTTGAATTGATTTGCATGTGAAACAAAATTAAGGATAGCATTAAATTTTATAATATAAATCATAGTTTTACAGTACATCATAATATTTATGGAACTCTGTAGCTCAGTTTTTAAAACCCTGAATTGCTATGCTGAAAGTTCTTGGTCAAACCCAGCTGTGGCAAGTAAACTATTGAATTATCTGGGATCTTTCGGCACTAATTGGGCTCACCCAGTCTCTATAGTCACTCCCCTTAGTTGGGGAAAAAAAAACTTAATAATTATGCATGATCTCAGACAAATCACATCCCCGCACCCCCTTTGCCCAATTTTTACTATATACTGTATACTATATACTATAACATTAAGATTTGTAACTATACTATAACTATTTACAAATACAACCTCAAGTCAAATTTGTATTTGCACAGTTTTGTGCCAAACTAATTAGGCTATCGTCCATCATTCATTTGCATTTTTTTATTTAAATAATTACAAGAAGCTGAATATAATAAGAAAATTAACATATTTTTCCTCAATTCTGTTATTTCGACCATTTAGGCACATTTGTGACCATTATCAACTGAACTAGACTCACTCGTTTTCCTTTTAACAACTGTCATTTACGTTCATCCGTTTCCTGAACTGTTTTATCTGACTACATTGGCGTAATAAATAATATTGTCAAACATACGTCAGAATTAATAAAACGTACAAATGTTTCCCCCTTTTGTGAAGAAATGGTACTTGTATGTTAACGCAGCCGCAGTTATTTTTGCCTACTTGTTTGTATGCGCGAGCAGTTATATTTTGTAACAGTTATCATTAATAAAAGTTATCTTGCATAACGTTTTTAAATATATTTATTGGGGTTAGGGGTGGTTTGTGTTAGAAATATAATGTATAATATCATCATCTGTTAGAAATATAACTGTTATAAAATATAACTGCTTGCGAACAAGATTGCTCTTTACGCAAAAATAACTTGCGGCTGCTTTAACACACAAGTACCGAAGAAATATTTAAATAAATAAATAAATCTACGGTTGAACTACTTATTTGTTTCAAATAAATACAAGTTCAATGGTTCAACCTTATTTAAGAAATTCCCTCTCTGACTTCCACTCCGACGATTTTCAAACGAACAACGATGCAACTTTTAGTTTTCCACAATTTGTTGCCAACTTTTAGTTGCCAACTTTGGTGTAAACGCACCTTAACTCAGAAGTTGGCATTTTTAGTTAAGCCTTCGGCAGGTTTTTTGAGTTATGACATTTTGCAGGAACGATAAATAGAAAAATATCTCATATTGTATAAAATCTAGTAATTGCTTCTAGTTCTCATCATAACTACTTTGCTAATTAATTTTTTTTTATTTTTCGTTTTTTCTTTGTCTATCGTTTCAATTTAATAGGCATTCAAAATAGAAGATACAATGGGATGAATACTTATGTTATAAAATAGGAAAATATGTTAAGAGCCACGAATATCCAACAATTATATAAAAAAAAAAGTATCCCAAGAGTAATAACTTTGGGCTGTGATATTAAAGAGCGATAGTGTAATATTAATAATATAAGGTGTAATTTAAGATATACGAGGCTTTGAAAGTCAACCAATACCAACTTAATATTAATGCATATTTATATAGTTATGTTGACTTTTTGATAGCCTCAATATTTTCCTAAATAACACTTGTTTCGATCCTATTTTAGAGATAAAAATTCGTTATTGATATCGTTGCCTTAAATTTTGGATGTTTTAGAGTATCAATATAATATTTGAATGCGATACTATATCGAATAATGTTAGAAATAACAGGAGAATGGTCCGGGCAAGGAGTATAATGGAGGATAAGTTGAGAGAAGGCCGTGAAGAGGCAGGTAGGTGAGAGTGAGGGAGGAATGTAGGCACACTCAGGCTGACCTTTTCCTCAGCCTCCGCTAGAACGGGTTTGTCCAATCTCTTCACAATAACCGCAAGCGCGCCCTGGCGGCCATCTTCAGAACCCGAAGCTTCCCAAGCGTCCGTCGAGGGCGCCACTTCACGGCGTTCTGATCCGAAATTTTAACTCATCGTAAATAAACAATCTTATCCCAAAATAGCGAGACCAACCGTTATCCATTTACATACATACGTTCTTCCAGTGATACAAGAGATGTACGTTCCTAATCCGGTAAGTCGGAACTCGCAGGAACTATCACAAGGGTCCTCACGAATTATTCAAAGATTTTTTTTTTTTTTAAGAATTATTTTTATATTTCTACTTAATTATTTGGTATCGGTTCCACAGTTATCTTCTTAGGAATGGAGGCGGGTGGTTTCAGAGACCCTTGTTTGTACGTTGTGTCTCAATCTTCTTCGATGGCGTTCCAATATGGTTGACATACTTGCAGAAAAGACAAGTTGTTAAATGAAATAAAACAATAGGTATAATGTCTGCAGATTGTCGCTTTAAATTAAGTCACCAATATTTACCGAATCATAAAAATCATTACCGAAATTTACACACTTTTTCGATAATTATTTCATCAACTAATTAATGAACGTTTCGACAAACATTTCGAAGTATAGAATGACCTAAACAGCATGTGTAGTTCGGTTCTTGAATCTATAGACGGTCAGTAATAGTTTCTATATGCAGTTAACAATAAAATTATTTTTATTTTCAAGAATATTACTGAAATGAGCGTTAAAGGAAACGAATGATTAGTGATTATTTGGTATAGTTTTAGCATGTTGTCGCTTCGAGTTAACTCACAAAAAATTGTAACTTTTTAATATACTTGTAAAAATTAAGACTTGATGTGATTTAACTCGAAGCGAAAACCTGCGGAACTGATAGCAATTATTTTATTCAGTGAACCATCTTTTATTTTCTATGTGTAACTCAACCGTATTGGAACGCATGAAAGAAGATCGAGGAACATTGTACAAGCTAGGGTCCGTAATCCCACCCAACCGCATTCCTAAGAAGATAACTCTCAAGAGATAAAATAGTCGCATGTACTTATTAACGTTACGATCTTGTACTTGCATTGTTTATACTACGGTTTAATGGTAATAATAATACTATATGATAACAGTGATAGTGATAGTAAAAATACTGAGGAAATATCAGGAACTGGCCATAGAATAGAAGAAACTATATCACTTGAAGAGCGTCATCCCAAAAACAAAATCCACCAATTGGGTGATATCAAAATGATGGATTACAATTGCCTAATACATAAAAATGTTCCATTGTAGCATCCCACTGTTTGAATCCAGCGATGTACAAAAGTTTTCGAAGAACCAATATTACTTAAAAAATATTAGTGATTTGTCCATTGTTCTCTGTAAAGAATTTCAACGGCCGAGGAAGAAAATGGTCTGGGAAGAGGGAAAAAAAATCTCTTAAATATGGAAAACTGTTGAAATTGGAAAGCCACTTTGTAGTTAAACCTCAACAATTGACCACATTATAAGCGATGAAGAAGACCCATCAATTAAGAGGTAAATACGAATGCATTACTAATGTAGAAATCGGATTAATATTTTTCGTTTGATCAAAAACAAATGTTTATTTCCCATTAAATACGAAAATACTAACAACGTCCGAATGTACTAGACCAGCAACTTGCGTGCCTCGGCGAACCAAGTCGGCCTCAAAGCGAACGCTCGTTTTCAAGGTCAGTTCGACCTTCTACCTCACAGCATATGTCGCCTATGTCACGCATCCAAATAAAGTGGACTAAATTGTATTTATTATCACACATATCACACAGTACATGTTAACGTATAGAGTAAAAAGGTGTTAGAGTGCAGGGAAACAACAGTACAAGTTATTACGATACGACCACAGATTTATTAGATATAAACACAGACAACACTGCACACAACGACGATCCAATCTTGACCAGAAACCGACGCTAACTGTGAGACTCACAACACAATGGCTGTTGTTACAAAGATGCCACAATGCACAGCCAGCATGATCAACAGTGTTGTCTTTCTATAATACAATATAGATGATACACATAAGAGGAATTAATCCAACAGTAAATCCTGTTCATTGTCTTAATTTGATTAAGCTATAACGAGAGTAAAAAATGGTAGGTAATCCATAAGAACAAAATTGTTATGTGTTGGATATATCAATCAGTCCATAACTAAACCTGCCAATAAGAATGTGCTCCAAGGGCTGGTACATACGAGAAAAAGTGATCCATGAAATTTTATCATGTATTTATTTTTTTTTAGCAATGTATACAGTGCGTTTCAGGATTAAGTAGCCAAACAAAAAATTTGAACTGAAGACCTCAAAAAAAAAAAAGTGGAGGTGTGTCCGCATACTCTTTGTTTAGGAGATATATACACCTAATGATTTTCATTGTTATGAATAATTTAGGCATAGTAAATAAATAAAACTTACTTTACTTGTTCCAACTACTTTAATCATTAAATGTAAACATTAGCATTCATATTAAATGTCCTTCAAAGAAATAACCCAGAGTATTAGGACAGGCACTTGAAACAGGCTCCTGAAACACCTTGTAGATAGATACAGGGAAGCCAAGGTCCGAGCAATGTGGCTACGTTGCAGTTCAATTAGGGAACAGCTATGTCCCTTTTCTCCGCTGACGACCAGGTAGTTTGCAAGGTGGAAGGTCTATCTCGAAATTATGGAGTATGCTCTTAAGGTGTGCTACGAGACGGTGGGATTAAAAATTAACCAAGTAAAAGGCCATTCCAGATCCTGGTACTGGTGGGCTTCTAGTGGATAGGGAGACGTGTAAAAAAGAAAGTACGAGAAAAGAAGATACTCTTATTCAAGTATCTGGATTCTTATTTGGATCATACCGAGTCGCCTGACGAATGAAGGAGCAAGTCCAAAAAGCTATCCGAATCCTACATCCAGTCCTCAGGAATAAATGACTGAATAAATAACTCCAAAGTGGAATTTCATCCAGACATATTCTTCAGAAACATGGAATATGAGCCCCCGTCTGTACTCAAAGATGCAGGAAGCTGAGATGGATTTCTGGAGAAAGTGTCCCCGTGTCACCAGGTTGGATACAAATAAAAATGAAGGAATTCGACAGATGTCTATGAGAACATCTGTGAAAGATTGAGACAAGCCACTTAAAAAAGTACGTCCATGTGAGAAGAATGTCGGGCGAATCATGGCCAGAAGTCCTGGCTTGGGACGCGGACGGCCAAGAAGCAAGGGGATGGAAGGAGTCCAGGGGAAATGGCTGGCTGCGGTCTCCAGGAAGATTGGATGAATCGAGACATGGGGCGCTGTTCTGATAAGTTGAGGCATCCTTGTTGGAACGCCTATAAACTAAAGTAAGTTTGTTTTAGGAAAAAAAAATACATAAAAGAAGGAAATACCGAACAATCACCACGTTTGTACCGAAAATTTTCTAGTTTTGGTTATTTGGCTATTTTTTCGGCGATACCAGTTCAGATAATTGGAGTTCGGATAATCGACGCTCTGCTGTAATATTATTCGAAATTTACATTCCTGTGAGAGAGGCGTACCTTTCGAAATCATTTATAACCGAACCTACTTTTCCCCATAAAAAAAAAAATCAAACCTAAAAAAAATCCTGCTTTCTCCGATTTCTGAACCTCAGTTATATTATTCGTAAAATGTTTAACTAAACGAAACAGATAGAGAAGTAGCACCTACATATAAGTGATGTTATTGGCATAACTTATTCACAAATTAAAAACATCTACTACAACAACTGTGGAGAGCCTAGTGTTAAGTACGTGATAGAGACTGTACTGTTTCTTGGACACCAGGTGTGCAGGTCATATTTCATATTTACCACTAGATTTTCCCCTAATTTTGGGTACTCGCTTCATAGACCACTTTATATCCAATGGGAACCATTTCCGGCCGCTAACAGATTAAATAACAGTCTGCCAACGAGTAGGATTTGAATCCTTGATCTTCGGCAAGGCAATTAAGCACTCTATCACTGCGCTCTCAGTTGAGAATAAATGATCAACAATCAAAATAAAGATAAAATTAGAACTTTCAATTAAAACTAATGAATACAACAAAACCATATAGATATTTCTATTTCTAATAATTTAGAATTTAAATTATTAATTTTTCTTTGGCATAACTACTACATAATAATAATACATATATATAATACATAAACACATTTAAATCCGTTTTTTTTTTTGCATTAGCAATATTAATGCTTAAACGTTTTAATCGATAATATAAAATTGACAGCTTATTAGGCCTGTACAATAAATTGTCAAATTAGGATAATCAGCTATATATTACCTATAATAACTATATATATGTATTTAACTTAGTCATATTTTCTGTATCTGATCAAAAACTGTGAGTTTTACTATCGATATCTCCTTGAAAAAACTTTTAATGAAAATTAAAATAAAATAAATGAAAAAATCATCAATAAAAATAAAGAATGAAAATTCTAAATCTTTTTATAATTTGCTTTGTATCCCTAAGAAACTTGGAATGATTTTTTTTATTTTATGATCCATAAAAAAGGTAAGATTAAATATAATCAACTATCACCATGGTTATGTAACGCGATTCCTGTATCCTCGACACATCGATAAATAATCGATTTCACGCCTCTTTTGGTATTATCTTTTTATATCACTTAGGCAAGGACACAAAAAGCCTACCCGACTTATTTTTTATATTACGCAATCTAAAAACGTCTATACCGTGTGTTACTTTCTTACTCCTTGGCACTACGGTCCTATAAGGCCTTTTCTACCACTGCCTGCCAAGTCACCCCGATCCATAGCCAGTCTTCTCCATTGGCTGATTCCAAGCTTCGGAAGATCTAGTACGGGGCCTTCCGTTGGGTCTTCTACCACCTAGCTTCTCAAACAACAGTCTTCTTGTTTCCGGCATCCTCACCACATAGCCCAAACACCTCAATCGAGCTCTTTTTATGAAAGACACTAAGTCTGGTTTTCCATAGAGTTGTCGGAGTTCTGCGTCATTATGGATTCTCTATGATCCCTGGTCATAGATTGGTCCATAAATCCGCTGGAGTATTTTTCTCTCCCAGACATTCACAATTCGTTCTGCTTTTTTATTCAGGACCCAACTATCATCTATTGGACTGTCGGTGGTTTTATATAATGTGATATTGGCCCTTTTTGACATTTGCCCGGTTTTAAGAGCCTTTGGATTGCATAGTAACAGCTATCACCAGCGGCAAGTCTTGCTTTTACATCCTCCTCTTTGTGTATGTTAATATTGCGCAGTGCTACTTAAAATTTTGCGATTTTTTTTAAGTTGAACTCCGTAAATGGGACTTGTTCTTCTACCAGTACGCCCCTTCTTGAGGTACACGTGTACATGGTCTTGGCTTCGTCTGCATGCAAAACCATTTTTTCTCCTGCTTATTTAAATTCATGAAAGGCTCCTGCGAGTGCTGCTTTACTCCTGCCAGAACAACATCATCCGTATATGCTAAGTGTAGCGTCATCGTATTGACAATTGTCCCACAGACAGGGGTTTGTTCGATTCGCACGCGCTGCTGTTTCAGGGCTAAATTGAAGAGCACTGGCGACAATGTTTCACCTTGTCTCAGACCATCAACCACCTTATATAATCGTGTGTATTATATAAAGATAATCTAAATATGAACCTAAAAGTTTTTAAAAGTAGCTTAAAATATTTTAGGAATAATAATTTAAAAAAAAGATCTGTACCGCTACAACCCACAAGTGTCTTGGATTCAGTACGTTGCAAAAATTTATTTTTATTATATCTGTCACTACTTTAATTTTATTATATTCTGTAACTACTTTAATATTCGTTATATTTAATTATCGTATGTATTCACTATTTCATCGTACAGGTCACCTGTGGTGTAGTGGTTAGCGTAACAAACTACTAAGGCCAAGATCGCGGATTCGTAGCCCAGCAGGTGACCCTAGGATTTTTTAAAGGGAGTAAAAAATCCTTAGTTATGCCGTCCTTCGGAAGGGACGTTAAACGGGGGTCCCGAGCCTGTACGATGTCAGGTACTCGTTAAAAATCCCTATCCTAATTAAACCTGGATAGGCAAAATTTAGAGCTCCCACTGTAGCATCGTCCGATTAGCCATAGCAGCAAAAAGTGACGTTAAATTAACAAACAACAACTATTTCATCATATCTAGTCACTATTTTAATTTTCTACATTACCAATGTCACTATATTCCTATTACTGCAACGTTTTTATATTTTTGTTCAGTTTGTTTCTTTCTCATAGCCCTGAAGATGACCTACATTGTAGGTCGAAACGTCCGCACACAATAAATAAGTATAAACTTTTGAAGGTGTTTTCATTGACTGCACCCCCCAACTATTTCTTCCTTAAATTAGAAGTTCCAGTCGACCAATTCTTCTCTTACTTGCTAAGATGTATGGCACCATAAGGAGGGGATTGTGGCTCTAAGATGTGGAAAAGGACCTTACAAAACTCGGTGTCCGAAATTGAAGAACTGTGCAGAGGAGACTTGCATGATATCGTCAGGGGTGCCAAGGCTCATCCTGGGCTCCAATGATAGATAGTAAGTTCGTTATATAAGCATAGAAGATAAGTGAGTGGGATAGCTCAGTATAGAGGGCTGAGTTCCTGTGCTAACTTTTCTGAGTTCAAATCCAGCTGTGGCAGATAATTTATTTAATCTGTGGGACTCCTCCAGACTCCTTAAAGTAGGTACCCTTCATTGGGGGGACACCTAGCCGTTCAGCGTTTTCTCCGTGAACAACCGTCACCCATGAAACAGTTTTTTGACAACTATGACTGAACCTAAGATCCTTCATGAGTTGTAGTGGTACAGAGATTTGTTGTTTTTTTTAATAGCAACATAAACATCATTAAAATCGTAAAAAAAATTAAATGAACAGGAACAACGAATTGCGTCATTTATTTTATTTACTATTTGAAGTAACGGATGAGGACACTATGAAAGAAGCCTCATTATCTAGCTACCTTATTCTAACAAACTTTCTATTTTTTTTTCTTTTTTGTAACAATATAAACTTTCTAACCGAGCCACGAGGCCATACTCTTCGGTGATTACTTTTTTCTTTACTATTATTTTAATAGTTCACGATGTTCTGAGACTATTACATATTTATTGCTCTCACATATAAGGCTTTAAATGAAAAACCATGCTATTAGGAATATCTTAAATCAAGCACTTGTCTAAATATAGAATTGATACCTGTACGACGTTTATTTTTGTATTAAATGTATTATTTAGTTAGTGTATTAAATTATATATATTAATATTTACTAAAAGCCTGGTGGTTGAAGGTTATCTTGGAGCAGTAGCCTTCCTATAGAACATATTCTACCATGCACAGAATCCAAGATCCTTAGTGAGTTAAGTGGTAAAGGTTTTTTAAATGTATTTTTTTTTTCGTGTCATATACAGTTTTAATGAAAGTATTTTGGAATATTATTTCGAAATTAATAAATTCATTTATTTTTTAAAATAAAGATAGTTAAGTAATGTCCGTCAGTAGGATATGACGTTATAATTGTTTTCGTCTGTTTTTGATTCTGTTTTTAAGAATATTTTTTCTTTTATGACGATTTAAACTACAACCGCCAGAAGAAGCATTGACGTCAAAGGCATTAATGATTAGATTGAAGCAAGTGTTCGTGTCAATTATTTTTTATTTCCTTCTGCCAGTTTATTAATCGAGGCTTTCAGGATCAAAAACTCCGAAATATAAAAAAATGACTTTTTGTTCGTCGGAAACTTCAGGTTTGAAACCGGATTAAGACCTTGACAAATTTCAAGTGCTAGGGATGTGTCTTGCATCGTCGGAGAAATTAAACAAAATTCACGTTTGGATGCATCCAACAAAGTACAACCTATAAAGTTCCTCCAGGAATTGAACTAAATTAATAGTTAAATAAATATAAAGTTTATGAATTAATAATACTCAAAAGTTGCTAATAAGTGAGGTTTATCATTTTTACTAACAGGTGAAATTAGTTATTCAATTTTTTATTGTTATTTTCTTTAAATAAACAAATTAAAAAATACTAATACTGTCTTAGGGTTAATATTTTTTTTAAAAATTGTCTCATGTACCTACCTATTAAACAATTTAGTTCAGCTCAACAGTTCAGTAATATATAAGGGAATGGGAGAGTCGGAACGCCCGAATTATTCTCTGGAACTACCCTACAATGGGGGGTAATATTGAAAACTGGTGAGAAAATTGAAACTAAGCGCAATCGATTTGCGCGTAGTTCACAAAGCTTTGTTGGACCAACAATGGACACAACGCTATGATGAGATGCAGGATACATAGTCGCCTCAGCATGACCAACAAGATCCGATATCATACGCTTTCTCAATAGCGATCGTTACTCCACATATCGCGTATCACACTGACCGATACGCGACATGTGGAGTATCGGTCAGTGGGACAGAGGAAGGTGTCCCACCAGGCTCAGACCCATCATGCACGCACTAGATCCTCTCTATCGGAAAGCTGGCCACCCTGACTGATAGCCCGGACTACGGGAGATGGCATCTCTTGTGTCGGCTGGATTAGGGCTAGAATCGATTCGAACCCCGCCGGCCGCGCACATAAATAACATTCCAGAGGGAGAAATCTGGCCCGCCTAGGCCTGTGGCGTAGTTGGGAGAGGCAGGAGGCGGCATAACAATGAAGAAAATCATAGAACCATTCAAGAATCATATATCCATCATACTAGTTCCAGCAATCCATTAAATTACTAATTTTTGGTGTTTTGTTTTTTACTTCAGTAATTAAATAATAATACAAAATAAAATCCATTAAAAAAGTAGAGATACAAGAAAAAAATATTTTCAAAAATGTGCATACAAAAACCGTACAAAATTTTATGTACCCAACCGCCTCATTCAGAGAGAAAATATCTAAATGAAAATCGGAAGTTTTTCACTTATTAATTATTATTTTTTCTATTCACGGACTATTGAAACGAAGGGAGACCTCGACATTGCAAGACTTGTATCATTACCATCCGTAATGATGATGACGACGGTGATCACGGCATATGATTGCAATTCATCAAAATGATTTATATTGATGATTGGCATGGGCATATCCTCTTCATCACCCACAGACGTTTATTAAATAAATAACATAATGATACCGAAAAAAGACATAAATAAAAAATCCGGTACCACTACAACCCGTGAACGGTCTGGGATTCAGTATATGGGAAAGCCTGTATTGTTTCATGGACAACGGTAATGCAGGGAGGTGATTTGTCCTGGATTACGCTCAACGGGCAGATATTTCTGTTTTCATATTTATAGGGCAGATTAATATTTATTCTGGAATAGTATGTATGAGATTTTACAGTTTCTTTAGAACATTAGGTACTGTTTTACTTGAAGATTACTTTCTATTATTAATATGTAAGGATAGAGATAGTTGGGGGTGCAGTCAATTAAAACACCATAATAAGTGCATACTTATTTATTGTGTGCCGACGTTTCGACCTACATTGTAGGTCATCTTCAGGGCAAATATACCGAGCGGCTGCGAGGAAAGGCAACTGGCAACTGATATGAGATATGATATATGAATTGCCGGTTGCCTTTCCTCGCAGCCGCTCGGTATATTTGCCCTGAAGATGACCTACAATGTAGGTCGAAACGTCGGCACACAATACATAAGTATGCACTTATTATGGTGTTTTAATTGACTGCACCCCCAACTATCTCTATCCTTACATTAGAAGTTCCAGTCAACTAATTTCTTCCCTATTATAAATAGTATGAGTGCCAGGAACTGGTGGACCCGCAGCCAGGCTCGAGAGCATTGAACTCTCAGGCTAAGGGCTTTGGGAAAGGAAGCAATTGCGTCTAGTTCTCATCTCTTCTTCCTTCCTACTTTCTTTTTTTTTTTGTATTGTTTTGTTTTCTTTTAATACCGAGTTTAATAGATAACAGCGATAGACTAAGAATAACGCTCGTCTCATAAAACAAGAAAACATAGAAACTGAAAAAAAGTTAAGATTCCCTTATATATTATTTTTAAACTATCCCAGTTGAAATAACAAGAGTCATTTAAGCCACTGGCTACATTGGTCATTTAAAGGGTTACATTGGTATAATTAGAAGTAGAGTTCACAAGCATACTTTTTTGTTGAAATGCTCTACTGTGCTCATTTTGGTCGAGTAACTAACTGTATTCACGTTTGCTAGTCATTTGAAAGGATAGTTCGATTCAACGTGCGTAATAATGAACAAGCAGGTTAGGCAGTCATATCGAGTCGTTGGTAAAAAATGTTTAGTGCAAGCTGCAGATTTTCATTTATTAAATCAAGTTGAGGAAGTTATAGAGGAAGCCTGTTGACATCAGCGCGCTCAGGTGTCACTTACCTCAACTATTTAGACCCTGTCAGGTTATGCTGCCTACAATTTATTTCAATTAGTATTGCCTTTCATTATCATAGAACAGATTTTTAGAAAATGAAATAATTGAGAAACATGTGAAGACAAAATAAAATTAGAAAAAATGAAACATTAAATAGAAGCAATGTTCATTAAAAAGAAGAATACCTAACTAAAATATTTTATTTTAGTTAGATATCATTTCTCTTTAAAATGTGATAATATGAGAAACATGTCAAGAAACAATGAAACATTTATTACAAGCAATGTTCATTAAAAACAACAATATCTTCAGAGCCTTTAACTATGAAACACTCTTTTGTGTCTCTACATATTCCTCCAAATATCCACTGCTGAGGCAAAATCCATCCTGCGCTGTTTTTTCTTCTACTATGTAGACTTTCGTCAATTCCTACATACATCCCTGGAACTCCAATAGTTGTTGAGCTTCCCTCCAATTTAAAAGCAAACACTTCGCTCATATAATTGGAATAATCAATCACTGTTGAATGAGACATGTGTTCGTCACAAAACTTTATGGAAGTCAGTTCCTTCTGAAGAAATAGGAGAGCTGACTTTTCATCAGTAACTGTGCGAGAAATCTTCATTAAATTCCAACTGATATTGCCAAAATAACATGAAAACATATCCACATTAACTTGACACAAACAATAACAAAGGGCTAAGAAAGGTTACAATAACAGTAGGAGATGGTTAAGAAAAGTGACACCTGAGCGCGCTGATGTCAACAGGCCCTAAAACATATTAGTACCTAGAGGAAGAAACTAGTAGGCAAAAAAGAATTTGTATAAGGGATTGGATTAAGAGACGTGATAAATTGGAAGCATCTGCTTATCTTTTAAGAGAACTGGCTTTGGAAGACCCAGAAGAATATAAAATATGACACCTCATAGTTTTCAAGCACAGCTGAATTTAATTAGGCCGCATATTCAAAAAATGGACACATTCATGAGGGATGCAATACCAGCACGTGTTAAATTGGAAATTACTTTTAACGTGGATGCCACTGGACTAAATATTAGAAATATTTTATTAATGACTCTATAGATAGTCGAAACGTTTTTTAAAATAAAAGAGGTTTGACCGGAAAAAATTTATTATCACATTAATAAAATATTTAGAAATTACTTTGAATTTTCTGGCCACAGGCAATAGTTATCGTAGTTTACATTTTATTTCTGATAAATAAAACATTTTTTATATTAATTAACTTATAATTAACAAGAATAAATATCATCAAAGGTATGTTTAGTTTATTATAATTTTTATAATAAATGAGCATTTTTTAATTGTATCTTTGGAATACTTAGCGGATATCGAAATTTTAAAGGATAATAAATAAAATATAGTGGTATTTAATTCATTTTCACAATGGCGTCTTTGTTTGAGAGGTCACTTGACAAAAAACAAATTAAAATAAACAAAAATTATTCCCATTCCCATTTATTTAGTGCGAAAATCTTTAATATTGTCATTAATAGGAAATTTTCAAATTAGTTTTACTGAGTACATCACGTGTTTTATAAATAATTTTTTGTATTTAATCACAAAAAATTGTTATATTTAAAAATTGATAGTACGATGTCATCCAGATATTTCTAATCAATGAAGGATTTTATTTTTATACTGATTAACATGCA
This sequence comes from Arma custos, assembly GCA_037127475.1. Lineage (NCBI taxonomy): Eukaryota > Metazoa > Arthropoda > Insecta > Hemiptera > Pentatomidae > Arma > Arma custos. The sequence goes on along the minus strand of CM073762.1, from coordinate 45,487,118 downwards.
ATGATCAAGAATAAATTATATCATAGGCATTATTAGTTTATAGTTAATTGCAATAAATGAGCATTTTTTATTATAATATTTGAGGCGTAGAGATGCAAAAAGGGGTAAATCCATTTTTATCGTTTTTAATTTTTTTTAATGTTTTCTCAAACATTTAGCGTCCTATATACGGTGATACATGGTTCACCATTCAAAATATGCTAAATCCAATCTAATTTTTTAAAAATAATTGTCTCGAATAAATAATCATCTGAATTGTGCGTTTTTTGGGGGGTTTTCTAAAAAAAAATCAAATTTGGATTTACCCTCTTTTACATCTCCACGCCTCATTTGTAATACTTAGTGGATGTCGAAATGATTGAAGGTATTCAATTCTTTATTTATTTTCAATATAAAAATAGGAGTAATATGATTTATTTCTACAATAGCTTATTAGCTCGTGAAAAATATAATAATAGACAATAGAAAAAAAGACAGTAATCATTCCCATTCCCAATGTAAAGTATAAATATCTTTAACGTTGCCTTGAATAGTAGATTTTTAAATTAATTTTAAAGAAAGCACAACATAGTTTATATATATATATATATATATATATATATATATATATATATATATATATATTTATATATCGTCGCTGTCAAAACAATACCGCCTATCTACACTTTGAGCGATTTTACAGGAGAGAAAAAAAACCGCCCTTATGTTATATTATCTTATGTATATCGGTTATCTTTCAATTGCTAATTTTTTTAATAGTGTGTAATCCAACCTGCAGAATGCGTTATCGTTACTAACTCATTTTCATCAAAAGTTGTAGATATGCGGTATTGTTTTAGCCAGCGACGATTTGCATCTTAAGTAGGTTTTTTAAATAAAATTTATGTTAGAGAAGAATTGGTCGACTGTATCTTCTAATATAAGGAAGAAATAGTTGGGGGTGCAGTCAATAAAAATAGTCAATTACATTTAGCTGTGAAATAGCCGATTCACGCTTATGAAATATATATTACACTATAAAATTATCTTTATTTTGAAGAGAAAAGATTTGTCCTGGCCGGGATTCGAACCCGGGTCTTGCACAATTCTAGTTCGGTATTCTACCAACTAAGCTACAGCCAAATTCGTCCAAATACAGACAGTACTCGCCTACCAGATCCTAATTAAAGTAATGTTCAATAAACATTCCTTCCCATATATACTTACATCGTACTAATTGCGAGAACCCGGGGATATAGGATCGGTGAAGAGAATGGATTTGTCTGGCCTGGTTACGAGCCTGGTAGCATAGTTGGTAGAGTACCGTGCTAGAGTTACGTCGTCACCAGGCCAAACAAATTCATTCTTTTCACCGATCCTATATCCCCAGTACCAAGGCCGTAGCCAGGAAAATCTTTCGGGAGGGGGGGTCAGGTCAGGCTAGAGGATTTTAATACCATTATTCATGATAATTTTTAAAATTTGGATAAATTTGCCCATATAAAATATTATTGGATGATGAATGATTTAAATGCAATACGGAACAACAACAATACTTCAATTCTTCATTTTCGAATTTGTTAGAGGTCATTTTCAAGCAAATAAAAAAAAAAAACTTTATTTACAGTTTTACATATACAAGCAGCAATAAGTGTAAATACATGTTCCGGACTTCCTTTACATGTTTAAACAGCAGTGATTTTAATTAATCAAAATTATCTTTTATAAGTAAGTTTTACAATAGCAGGAAAAATGTAGAAAAAACCCGCTTAAAAAAAAAAAAAAAGAAAAAGAAAAAAGAAAAGAAAAATGAACCATAATAATAATTGTAATTTATAAATAAATAAAAATAATACTAAATAAAGTAAGTAAATATAATAATAATAAAATTAAATAGAAAATAAATACACAATTAAAAATAACTATAAAATAAATAGAGATAACTAGATTATGATACCTACGAATAGATTTGTTAAGTGAGAAGTATATGTTTTGTTCTTTTGTGCGTGTACCGTCCTAGTGAATGTTTATCATAGTTGCCGATTTCTCGGATAAATGGGTTTTCGGAAGCTGGAGTTTTTTCGAAGTATGCTTTTGTTTGGGCTGAAACATATTGTTTTACAGTGGGAAGTTCAAGATCTCTGAGCATAGTCGATATTTTCGTGAAGCGGGGATAATTAATAATAATTCTCATGCATAAGTTTTGTACCCTTTCAAACTTTCTATAATTTGTAGCGCAGGTTGAACTCCATATAGGTGAGGCATAGGTCAGCACTGAGCGGATTACTGTTTTATAAAGGATTAGCTTGTTTTGGGGGCTTAGCCTGGATTTTTTATTAAAATAGGGAAACATTTTGTAGATGGTTTTTTTCGCTTTTTCTGTTTTCCTGTTGATGTGCTCAGTGAATGTTAAGGACCTATCTAGAATTAAACCGAGGTATGTTTCGGATTTAGACCAGTGGATGTGCTCGGAATTTAAGATGATGTGCTGATCTATGTTGGGTCTGCGTTTTGTGAAGATTATGGCGGCCGATTTTGTTTTTCAAGCAAATATAAATATAAGTATGCTTGTTGCAATGCACAATGATGTAAAATGTGTTGGATCCTCTGTTGTGTGTGTTGTTTTAAATTTAATTTGGACTTTTTTAATGTAGTATTAATTTTTAATACTAACAAAATTTCGGGATTTCGGGGGGGGGGGGGGGGGGGTTGACCACTTGGCTTGGCTACGGCTATGCCCAGTACTCGCAATTATTGCGATGTATATACGGGAAAGAATGCTCAGTGAACATCACTTTAATTAGGATCTGGTTGACTTACGTCAATTTTATATTTATAATTTTTTTTTATTGCGATTACTTAAATATTTTTATTTTGAAGTGAAAAGATTTGTCCTTGCCGGGAGATTCTATCCCGGGTCTTCCGCAACTCTAGCGCGGTACTCAACCAGCTAATCTACCAGGCTACAGATTTTCAGTGACATTTAACGTCATACCATTCTTTTTTAGTATGATTGATTTGACAGAAGCTATCACGATTTATTTTTTCTTATTATTATTGTTTTTTATTTGAATTTCTGTTAGGTCGTTCCGACTGCCATTAGCGGAGATTATTTGTTATGAATGAGTTTAAACCCTACTATTTTTCAACTATATTTCAACACCATAAAGGGTAAGATGTTAACTCATAAAATGTTACAAACAACTATAATTGACTGTAAATTGTACATAATTGAGGTCAATTACTGAATGGAATCAGTGTCGCTCCAGCTATGATGAACTGTAATGTGCTCGTGTCCTCTAAAGACTGGAGACGTGAAATATATTCAGTGTACATTTAAACGAAAGTGTCCGAATATGAATACCGATAATCCTTGAACTGAATTTCTATTCTATCTCCATCTGTTCTAATGGGTATCCTAAATAATAATTTAACACATGACCCAAGGAGATTGAAACCTTTTTTGATTAATTAAAACAATAACTATGATAGATGAATCTAGTATGAAAATAATTTTTTGGACTTTTTCTATTGTTGGCCTTCAAGTTATATGAGCTTATAGCCTGTATATGTATGGATTATCAACTGAATTACCCATCTGTCTTTTTTATCAACTACTGGGGAAATGAAGTGTTTTTTGACTTGAGAACCATTTTCAAAAATAGAAACGAAGTTGTCCAAATTTCTGAAAAGGTGGAAATCTATTGGAGATAATTTTGCGAATAAGTTGGGTGTGGGCGGAATTGGTAACCCAGCTCGTGTAAGTTTATAAATCCCTTCCGATCTGCTGCTGAAATGCTGGGGCTTTTATTTATTTATTTTTTTTTTATATTTTTGAAACATTGTGTTAATATTAATTAATTGGCATTGGAAACATGTAAATCGGCCACCACCCTGAAACTAATCATTTTATTGGATCCAAATTTGGTTTTGGCATGGATGAATGGTCCGTTCGTTAATACGGATACGCGAACGCGGTGGTATTGTTTCTTGCAGTTTGGACAGTCGAATATCCAAGGTCAAACTCACGAATAATTACATGAAAATCGCTTGTTTTCAAATTCATATTGTCTGGCGTGCTAAACAATGTTCTTTCAATTGTAGTGACAGTAAATATATTAAATTAAATATATTATATATTAAAGACATTACATTACAGTCTGTGGACATAAACATAGTAAACAAAAGAAACCCACTTATTCCACTTTGAATTTTAGAAACAATAGAAACGGACATTTCAAATTAAACAACCCAATAAATAAACAATGAACCAAAGGAGGTCGAAACCGTTTGACAAGAGTAATAATCAATACGCCTAGAGTGAACATAATTTGTATTCAATATTTCATTGTTCCTAGGTAATCTGTATCCGAGTGTATAAATTGAATATCCTACCTTTTTCTACTTTTTTTAAAATTAATTTTTTAACTATTAACCTGATAGTAATATCCAGAACAAGTCAATGACCGAATAAATAGATTAAACTGATGCTTTATGACACTGAATGACTAACCTATAATAACCATAAAAAGACAAGACTACTTGTCAATCCTAACGTACCATTAACCGAAATACCTTCCGAGCCTTATTTAATTACATGATTGCCTTAATTGCTAGATGACACGGTTTGTAGGGAAAGACCTAAAAGGAGGATATCTCTAAAATGGGTAACGAATGCATAACCATTATCCGAAGCGCATCACGATAGAAATAAGAAGAGAGTAACATTCTTCAACTGTTGGTCAGGACGGGGAGGTACGTACGTCACTCGAACCAGCAGTTATCCTGTCCGACCGCCCGCCCAATTTAAATGCTAATACAAAACCTTTAATTATGTTCCAGCCACTATTCACCTGCGAGGCCTCGTCCGGAGGCTGCTCCCTCTTCCTTTTGTTATCTTCCCTTCTTTTTTTAGTTAGCCACATTCTCCCCGTTTCCAGGTCAAGGCGTTCCGGCGGTGCACGGCTGCATCGATCCCGAAGAAAAACAAAGCTATTATCGCCTCGGTTAGGGATCATCGAAGACTACTTTTATATCCTTGGTATTTGTGGTATTCAATAATAGGTAATAGTTTAAAGAGGATCACAAGATATCCTCCATTTTTCCCATTTACGAGGAGGATTTAAAGCTGAGGTAGTCAACTCAGCCCGTTTTGAATGTTTTTTCGGGCCTTGAAATTCAGATATACGCTTATTTTATAATGGCTATTGTCTAGTTTTCTAGTTTAGTAGTTTTCTGTTTATTAAATTACCATTAAGTTAATATTTTACCACAGGTGACCCCAAAATAAGTGGAATAGTCAAAGTAGTACCAGATTAGGAAAGGATCACGCTGGTTTGTACTATCACGCTGAAGAAGGGTGGTCTGTCCTGGATCACGCTCATCCCCCAAATCCTCCTTATTTGGTGTACCCATTTTATGAAGGCTGGGTGAGACCAGATCTCATAGAGGGTACTAGATCTCATAAGACCCATCTCCGGTTGCCATATTAAAGAAAAGTCTCCCAGCGAGCGGTATTTGAACCGAGGACCTTCGGCATGGCGAATTATCAGTAATGTTGATGTTTCTTGAGTACCGTTTGAACTGTTTAAAATTAAAATTTACCAATTTTCTACGAATTTCTTCTTATTTTTGTTTAGTTCATTGGCCTAGCAATACTTTCGAAATATTTACTTTGATATTCAAAAGTTATCTTCCTCAATTCCAATCAGTTGCCAATATCGCACAAGTCATGGCATAATAAACTATCCTAACAGGCTATTGAGGGCATGAATGGAGCTCCATGAAACTGTTTGTCACAGAGAATAGTCGAGGAGGAAGCTGGGAATTGAATAAGACACGTGTTCCTTTGAATAGTATCAAGAGGGAACAAATTGATAAATGAGGGAGACGTCACGAAACTAGAATTGGGCTCAAGGTTCCGGAGGGAAGATGTCACGAGAACGATTCTCTGCTCTCTAACAGTGTTATGTGATTTCTCGGTTGGTTCGAGAGCTTGGCCAAGGCGACGGGATCAAAATAACAAAGTTGAACAACAAACATCGAAACAACAAAGCTGAGCTTTCAGAAAAATGGAAGGTTCGTTTGTAAAGAGTGTGGATTGGTTGGTTGATATGATGTTTAAAGGCACAAAACATATCCTACTAATATTATAAATATGAAAGTTTCTATGTTTGTCTCTCAAAAACTACTGAACAGATTTGGATGAAACTTTACAGTAATATAGGTTATACATCAGAATAACACATAAGCTACATCAACAGACCACCACACACCAGACAGTTTTTTAGGTACTATGGAGAATCCATTATAGTACATAATTAAAGGCAAATCTAATCTACTTTTCCTACTAATATTTATACATGCGAAATTTAGGGGTGCACGGGGGCACGTGCCAGATAGTTTTTTGTGCTCTGTTGAGAGTCCATTATAGCATATAATTAAAGGCAAATCAGGAAATTAGCATTTTAAAATTCGCAGATAGGTTCTTTGTATAATTTAAGAAAGAAATTTGGATAATTCCACCCTCAAGGGTTTCCCCATTTATATAATAGGGATTCAAAGATTGTATGGAATCCGTCAGTTTTGAAGTTAGACATAGGGTTGTACTAGTAACTTATAGTTGAACAAATATTAAATTATTTATAAAATGATCAGTTACGCAACTTCAGGTGGCAGACCAAATTCAACGCGGACGAAGACGCGGGCAATAGCTAGTAGGTCATAAGCGCCGCATCCATGTACCGGCTAGGATTTAAAAATAAATATATAAAGTAAAAAATAAATTAAATAATAAACAAAAATGGTCAACACATGGACACAGCATTGTCTCCATTCCCTGTTAGACATTTAGACATTGTGGGTACCTACAAAGAATGAACCATAGCAGAATTCAAATATCTTAAAAACTGAAAGTGGCCAACACCTGGATTGAGGAGAAAGAGAAAGATATTGAAGAGCTCGAAGTCTCTGCTGATGGCATTGGATGACGTTCTTCACTTAAGAAGGAATCCCAGAATAATCCGGCCTTTCAAGAAAGACCAAAAAGGGAAACAAGCGCAATTTGGACTGAGGAAAGAATGCAAAAACACGGGGAACGAATGAAAGAGATAAAGAAGAAAAGAAAAAAAGGATAGATCAGTTGAAACAAACTTAGTCCATTGGCTAAGAAGTTAAAAAAAAAAAATAAAAATGTCTACAACTGAATTATCAATTAGATAATTTTATCTGATTAATTACCAGTATTAGAAAAATTATTCTCAAATTCTCATCCACTAAAAACTACAGAATCCTGAACTAATAGTGAAATAATGCGATATTTATTAACAACATAACCGGTAAAAGTAGATTTTTTTATTTGTTGCCTTCTACACAGAAAGAATGACGCAAGGTTAACCAAACAGATTTTCAGTCTTTGGAAGAAGTCAAGAACTATCTCGTTTGAAGAAATTAGGAAAAAAATTTGAAAAGATAACAATATAAGAGAAGAAGATGCTATAGATATTTTTGGAAAAAAAATGTTGGGAATGGAAAGATTCCATAGAAGTAAAGAAAAAAAAGATCAAAACGGTCTGAAAAAACATTAGGTGCATAGTGTGAAGAAGAATGATTTTTTGGAAGACGAAGAAGCAACATATGACTAAACATCGAAATTGTCTCGAGGTCGCCAAAAAAATAAAATAATAATATTTATTTAGGAAGTTACACAAATGCCATTTGGCACCATTTGTATTTTCGATCTTCTTTAGGAAACCTCCCCTAAGGGATTCTCGTGGAAGCGTTGATGGAGAAAGCTCCCAGCGTTTTCATCTCACTGTAGTAGATCCCTGCTCCAGAGACGCTCCAGTTGACGGTTCTGTGGCAATGTGTCTGTCAGTAATGAATGTATCAGTTATTTTGGTTGTCTAACAAGTGAGTCATGAAATTAAAAAAATGAAATAAATCCATTTGGTTATCATCAATATTTCGAGAAAACAAAAATTTCATAGAATAATACTGAAAATATTTTGTAATTTTTCCAGTGTATTTATCTGTGCAAAAAAGGAAATAACTTTTTATTAAATAACTTCTGTTTGTTATTTTTACAATTTTGACTATCTGAGTACAACAGCAAAAATTCCTTTCCTATTGTTGAACAAATACTATAATAGTAATTCGTGTAATTACAATAACAACATGAATACCCAAATTATTTTATTTTTCCTTCTTTTTTTTGATAATAGAAATATGCAAACAAAGAAGTGGGAAATATTAGACCACATACATAGTTACCATTCCACCATTGTTACCTTGTAATTCTATCTCTTGTCCTAAAAGATAAAAATACACTACGTCAAGGTTGAACATAACGTATGGTTACGCGAAACGGTCAGCAAAAATTACGAGTAATCTGGTTCCTAATGAGAGGTATTTAAAGTCCAGCAAACCGGATCAAACTCACTAAAGATGTTGTTTACAGTCGGTTAACAATACACGGTCCGTGCGGAATTTGGCATTGGAGTTGGTTACATGGGTGATATTACCAAAACAAAAAGGATTATCCGAAGTATGTATAGCTTTTAAAAAACCAAACATCGTTGACAATTAAATACGCTTTTATAATAACCAAGTGAAACCATAATGTAGTGAATAAATTAATAACAAATAAAAAAGTAACAGAAGAGAATTTGACTGCACCCCCTGACCAATTCAATCCATTATTAGAATTATCCAGTCAATTATTTTCCACTTAAATTAAAACGAATTTAAATCTGTAGCTATATATATCATATACTAGCTTATGCCCGCGGATTCGCTCGCGTGGAATTTGGTCTGCCACATAAAGTTTCCTGAAAGATCATTTTTAATAAATAATTTAATTTTTTTTTTAAAATATAAGTTACTCGTACATCCTAAATTTCAGATGTCTAACTTCAAAACTGACGGATTCTATACAACCTTTGAACACATATTATATTAAAGGGGAAACCCTTGGAGTGGAATCATCCAAATTTCTTTCTTAAACTATTCAAAGAACCTATCTACAACTTTCAACATGCTAAGTTCCTGATTTGCCTTTAATTATGTATTATAATGGATTCTCCACAGTATCTAAAAAACTGTCGCGGGGGAGGGGGGTCGTGTCTCCGTGCCCCCCCAAAAATCCGCTCTTGCTATAGCCTATATGTTATTCTGATGTATAAACTATATTACTATAAAGTTTCATCCAAGTCCGTCCAGTAGTTTTAGGGTGAAAGAGAGACAAAAATACAAACTTTCACATTTATAATATTAGTAAGATATGGCATTTACGAAAGAAATTCGCATGAAAATCAATTAAAAAAATAATGAGCATACAGTATAAATAAAAAAAATTATTAAACTTGCATAACAGAAACGAATTAAAGTATGTAGTAAGCTTATGTTGAAGTATACCTCTGATAATAGTGAATTACAAAATTACAAAATTGATAATTTCTTGCCTATTATGGATTTTACATGAAAATATACAACAATTTTTTTCTTTAATTTTTACAACACTATAGGTCATCATTTTCGTGTTCTAAATTTAAACACAAAACCGATTAAAGTTAAATTTTGTAAAATAATAATAACAACTATAATAAATTCATTGGGCGAAAACTAAGAAATAAGTACTATGTTTTAACATTACACGGTCCAAGGGAAATGCGACATTGAAATTGGTTGTTAGATGGGCCATATAATTTTGTATTTAACTAAAATAATTGTTTGTACTATGTATTGGCTTTAAAGAAATCTAAAAAAAAAAACTAACCATCATTGACAACGACAGATTGTTATATAATAGGCAAGAGAAACTACAATATATTCCATACAAAATTAAGAAAAATAAATGAATTAAATTGATTTAAGTATGCAAGTTTTATGTATATGAGGGTTCAGACAACAAAATTTCAAAAATTGATTTTTTATCATTTTCGTTAGTGCAGTCAAGTGATTTTATGCTACCGAAACTTCAGGCTCAGAACCAAACTAAAATCATGAAAAATAAGACGGTAAAGTGCAGTGTTGGAGAAAACTGCTTGACTAAACTAGCGAAAAAAGTGAGTCAATTTTTGAACTTTAGGAGTTATTCGCTTTTTAATGCTTTTGCAAGACTGGATTGAAAAGATAAAAACAAATTAAAATGATATAGAAAAAAATATAGAAAATAGAAATTCAGCCAAAAAATAAATCCTTTGTTCTTAAAACATTTATCATAATTACTACATTCATAAGATTCCTACTTTACCAATGCTTATGGCAAAACGAGGAATGGTATCACTTATCACTCTGATCATCACCCTGCTCCCTCAAGACAACTTCATAAATACTAGTTAAAGAAAATCAAATCAAAATGAATCATCATTGAAGTTAACAACCAGTTGAAGGAGAGCCTATGAAGGCCCACATCCTTCTCGTGTAGCAATTCACCAGGTTAGTAATCAGGGTTAAAATGACAGTGATGCTGCGACGTACAAATTGGTGCAATGGATATATATATCGATCAGTGGTAGAGCTCTGAGTTGCCATGCCCAAGGTCCTGGGTTCAAATCCGGCTGTGGAAGATTATTTATTTATTTAGTTTATTTTAAATTTTATTATTCAATGAAATTTACGACTGTATTATACTAATACATCTTTAGAAGATCTTAATCAAAATAAGAGCTCAAAAAGAGAAAGAAACAGGGAAGAAATAACCCGAGTAAAAAAAAACAATAAAAAATTGAGTAACATAAAAATTAGAACTAGCAGCTTAGACCGTTATTTTTCTGAAGATAACATATCAGGTACACCTGATTCAGACTCTGTTCAAGCAACGACGAAAATCGAAACAAAACAACAACAAAATGAAACAAAATGCAAGAACGAATAGATAGCAAAAAGAAAATAAAGAAGATGGCAAAAAAGGAAAAAATCGGCTATGGAAAAGGTAAACAATTCGGAATTACAAATTTGTAGATTTAACGTTCGAACGCTAATGGAAGAAGAAAGGGTTGCAGAACTTAAACTAGCTCTAGGAGAAATAAAGTGGAACATCATAGGTCTAGCGGAAACCAGGCGAAAATTTAAAACAATGTTAAATACGAAGGACGGTATGTTACTAGTGCACACACATTCAACTAAAGGGTTAGGTGGCGTGGGATTTTTAGTTAATAAAAAAGTTGTTAAAAAAATTATTGATTTTCAAGAAATCAGTTCAAGAATAGCCGTGTTAATTATAGATATAGATAAAAATAAAAAGCTATTCCTACTTCAATCCTTATGCTATTCCTTAATAGCAGTCGATCAATCAAAAAAATCAAAATGGAACAAAGCGAAGGAAAACTATGGACAACTAAATTAACCAATAAGAAAGGAATTGCGGAAAGCAACCGACAGGATATTGTGAGAACTGCTACAGATTTTTTTCCAAGAATTATACGCTTGTCCAAATGATTTCTCTCTCAAAAACATAGAAACTTATGACGAAACAATCAAATCATATAGCACCTCCCATCTTGAATGAGCAGTGATCAAGAATCTAAAAAATAATAAATGGCCCGGAGAAGATGGAATAACAAATGAAATTTTAAAATCTGGAGGAGACGGATAACATACAATACTATGCTTCATCTTTAACGAAATATTAAAGATCAAAGAAATACCTAACGAATAAAAAACTTAAAAAATAATCCTCATCCACAAGAACGGTGACAGACAAAATATTAACAACTACCGTCCCATTTCAATCGGGTCCACCTTATGTAAGCTATTCTCCAAAATAAAAAACGCAAGAATATCAAGAACAATTGACGAAAGCCTACCTAAAGATCAAGCAGGATTTAGAAACAATAAATCGGTGATTGATCATCTGTTCAAACTTAATCAACTAATAGAGAAATCACAAGAATACAACTTCAAACTCTACCTGGGATTCATCGATTTCAAGAAAGCGTTCGACAGCATATACCACGTCAATATACGACCGACATTAGAACAGCTAGGAATGGACAAGGCATGCGTTCAAATAATAGAAAATATGTACATCGAAAACAAGGGATACGTAGAAACAGAAAGAATAAGAAAACTATTTCCGATCAGGAAAGGAGTCAGGCAAGCCGATTCCCTATCACCAACAATCTTCATCGCAGAGTTAGAAAGAATTTTCCAAGCTCTAGACTGGCGTGACAAAGGGATTTCTCTCGACGGAATAAAAATTAACCAACTGAAATTTGCGGATGACGTAGTTTTGATTGCAAGCTCTGAGGATGAACTCATTACAGTGATCAACCAGCTGAAAGAGAAGAGTTCGAACCACGGGTTGATATTGAACCCTCAAAAAACAGCAATCATGACCAACGGACCCTCCAATAATATCACTCCCAGAAATGAAGATCGCTAAAGAAGTTAGATATCTCGGACAAATCATCTCATTCGAAAAGAGGAGTCAAATAGAAATCGAATCAAGAGTCGGCAAGGCATGGAAGAGATTTTGGAGCCTTAGAAGTATATTCAAAAGCCGCCTAGAAATAAGACATAAAACGACCGTATTCAACAGCTGCATAATCCCTGTCCTGAGCTATGGATGTCAGACATGGTCACTCACTAAAGCCTTAGAGAGAAAGATAACGATATGCCAACGAAAGATGGAAAGAATAATGCTGGGAATTGCACTGAGAGAAAAAATAAATTCACGCCGTATAACAAAAACACAATGGTTACCGATGCAGTCACATACGCCAGAAGAATGAAATGGAACTGGGCAGGCCATGTGATGAGGCAAGGTGAAGACAGCTGGGCTAGGCGAGCCGCTGAGTGGATCCCGCGCGATAGGAAAAGGTGCAGAGGCCGGCAACGCAAGCGTTGGGCCGATGAATTCAAGCAGATGTGCGGAAGCTCTCTCTGGATGCGATCAGCGCGAGACAGGGACCTATGGAGGAATATATGCCAGCAATTTCTCCAGTAAGGTTCGGCTAGTCTCCGTCAAAAGACTCTAATCTCCCTAAAGGGAAGGTCTATATGTAAATACAAAATGTTGTATTAAAAAGTGTAAATATTGAAAAAGCTAATTATGTATATATATATAAATAAAGACTATTATTATTATTATTATTATACTAATACAAGGATGAATAGTGCATCTTGGCATGAATAAGGTCAAGTAGAGAAACTAGCTAGTGGTAGTACACAAATAAAAAGTTCAACTTAGAAAGTCACGTGGCCATCTTCTTTTCAGACGCCTCGGAGGGTTGTCGGGAATTGAAGGGGAAGCTAGGTTTGAAACTAGAGGGTTTGAGTGGTAATGAAGTTTGTTATGAAAGGATAGATACCGGGTTCGGGCCAAATCAGCAACAAATGGGACATTAAGGTCTTTATGGTTTATTTTGTTCGTAACATAGTAAGGAGCATCGAGGATTTAAGGAAGGATTTTGGATTGTAAGGATTGAATTCGAAAGGAATTCGATGGCTTAGCCCCAAAGCACTACTCCGTAAGTACTGATTGGTCTAATGATTGTCATGTATATGAGTCTTTTGGAATTAACTGAAAGCTTAGAGCGCTTGTCTAGTAAATGTTGAAGTGGCCTGAAAAAGCTTTGTCGTTTCAGGCTACTATACTTTAATTTGTTAACAGCTGGAGATTAAATAAGCTGAAGCTTGTTGTGTCTGGAGACATCCTGGGGCTCACCCAAGCTTTAAGTGGGTACTTTAATGGAGGTAAAAAAATTGTCGGTTATAAGTTATAAGTTATAAGTAAGCGGAATCGAGTTATTTTCGTAGAGAATAAGGGGCTAAGTAAGGCATTGGCTTGAAGGGATGTTATTATTTATATTACAACCATATTTAAAACCAAAATCTACTAGCATGATAAGCATGATCCGACTTAACCACTTATTCACTGGGGCTGTAGACATAGCGTTTATATATATTAAATGTTTTACACAGTTTATCGAAATAAAGAAACTTTTGTCACATTGAGCACTTCCAAAAAATATTTAATGAAAAATAGAAAATGTTTTTCATAATATACGTCTGAAAATTACATTAACATAAAGCAGAATATTTATTCCAATTAGCAAATATACCTGAAATATTAATCGCATTAGCAGTCTGGTAATAATAGCGACCATGAGAGTTGAGGTCAGTGTTTGATCCAATCGGGTAACTTATATTCAACATGCACAAGACGTTGCATAACCAATATGACGAACCTTATTATTATTGTATGCACGGGACTGCTTCAACTAGTTAGATCCGGTATAACAATTATTCTGTGGATCGAACTACCAAATATTAATTGTCATAATATGGAGAAAACAAATATGTAAATTTTATCCTTTCCTAAACAACATCAGCACCCCTGAGGTAAAGAGCACCATGCCACATACTTGTATTTGTTGAGGCGAACCAATTTTCCATAACTTTGAATTATTAAAATTTGATACCAATCAATACTGATAAATTTAAAATAATAATTATTGGTAATGATAAGTAATTGGATAGTATTTCTTTATGACAATCTACCTAAATTATTACCTATTTTGTGGATATGGTCACCTACATCTCATATACTTAAGTTCAATATCTCATATTTTTTAGCCCCAGCTGTCTAATATAGATCAACCACTACTAAAATTCCGTTGTTTATTTGATAGTGAAATAAGTGGTTTTTAGGATTACAGATTTCTTTTTTGTATATTACAACACATTATATTCTTCTATCCCGTTCTTAATGATTTTATTAGGTTGCGTTAATCATTAAAAATTAAATGAATACATAACAAGATATTCATCCAAAAAATATCTCTAGTTCTTAAAACTCTTCTTTAAATTACTAGGTTCGAAAGAATTAAAAATTGTAACAATTGAATCTTCCTCTGCAGCCTCTTTTAGAATTTCTTGGTCTTCTAAATTTGGACAAGAAGATACTAGGACACAAGCTCATATAAATTTTTTATAATTTTTTTTTCATTCCCTCAAAAACCGATTTTTAAAGGTGAATGGTTTTTGAAAATTAAATAAGAACTCTGCAGTCATAAAAGAAAACTGCAGTTAAAATTTCTGATGCAGAATAGTTGAATCTGACGTTAACTACATGTGTTTATTCATTCTTTGACGTCTGCATTGGGCTCACTCGTATCTTCGACAAGAGTTGCTTGAAAGAATTAACTTCCTTTATCAAATGGCGGAAGTCTGGCTCATTGACGGCAAAGGATTCAATACTTGAGGGCAATCTGAAACGGTTTTCCTAGAGTTACTATGAAGTGTAGTGCAGTATCATTAATAATCATGCCGTCCGAAGTTGGAACGCTGGGTGTCAATCTCTGTTTCAAGGTTAAACAACTTCTACAGGACTAATTTTTCTTTCATTTTCGATTGGATTGAGGGAAAGAAATTCCTCACTGTAGGGGAATAATTCGGGGAGTACAGTTCTGAATGAATCCTCGTTATCGTCAGCAGATTGATAGTGCGGTAGCTAAGCCTTCCCAAGGAATGCTTACCTTAGGCTACTAAAGACTTCTTTAAAAATGATAAAAATAAACAGGTAACTAGAGGTAGCCAAATCACATCCCTAATCTGCTTACTCCAAATATTCGCCTGGGTTTTGAGGAAATATTCAGTTTCCTCCCAGGGACAAATTTCTTACCAAGAATACACCTTTCAATCCACATCTCTGTCGAGGTTGTCGATCTATGTAAGTGGTGGCAAGGAATCCAGTGCTAAAAACAAGCCCTGCTTATGAGCTCCTCTACTCATTGTTTGCTAGTAGTTCTCCCTCAACTTGTTCAAATCCTTCAAAGCATGTCAATAGAGCAAGAGCGATGAATCTGGACCACTAGGAGTGTGTTTGAGGGTATCCCAGGCTGTTTCTTCATATCAAATCAACATCGAGTAACTCCCAAACCCTCAAGCACTAACTCTTCTAGAAGCCAAGATTATAAGTGACTATTAATCGAGCGCTCCTATGGTAAATTCCAACTTCTATCGATATTCCTTCCATAGTGATCCCTCAACTAAATAAGCTTCCGAAATGTATCTTAAAGTCTCGTGTGCTTGGACGCCAACTATGACATTCTTTTCCGTATTTTTCTTCCAATAGAAAGTGAGGCATGGGTAGCTCTTCGAAGCAGTGTCGTCAGACAAATATATACTATACTGGATTTAACGCATTAAACCGTTACGTAGTTAATTCTAATGGGACATGTGCAGAAATCGCTTATGCTATAAAAAAATCGAATGACAAATACCGTCTATTGCAGCTGATAATGCACGGAGAAATAGATATTAAGAGGATAACAGAAAGAAGGAGGCACTTCCGCCTTCATTATTTAAGGCAATGGTTTGATAAGACTGCCGTGTTAATAGCCATCGTCCAAAACGGATAAGGTGCGTAAATAAGAGGAATGGGTTGTGTACAGAATAAAGATAAACCTAGTGGTTGAATATGATGAACTATGGGAGATAATAACTTGCTAAGTATTTTCTGTACTGTTGTAGTAAGGAAATCAAATCACAATGATGCCAGGGTTGTGAGAGCATCTGTGGTGACGTCACAATGTACAAGGCGGCACCTCAAAGTGTTAATGCAAATTAGCCAGCTCCGTTCGAATATTAATAACACTCGTTGTAATGGAGTATCTTTGTTTACCTTCCAATACGAGGCTTTACTCAGCTGTTTCAAGAACACGAATAAGTGAAGATGTCGAGGTCGTATCCACTGAACCAAACATCAGAATAGTAACCGAAACAGAAAGTATACACCAATAAGCCCATGCAATCTATAAACAAAAAAAAAATGTCCATTACCCACTGGAGGGTCAGGGGTTCAATACACGGTAGAGACTGTATTTCTTGGACAACGGTTGTGCAGGGTAGTGATATATCCTAGATTACACTCACCTGCTACATGTTTCCCCTTTATCTTTAGTAACACTCACAGAACATAGCAATAACTAGAAGCGGCATCAGGGCCCGTTTGGAGGGAGGCAAGTGAAGCCAGCTCCCAAGCCGTCCCCCCACTCCTGCCGCCCCCTTACAGCTGAGAAAGTGTTGCAGCGCTCAGTTTATTTAGCCCAAGAATTCCTCGTGTTTTATCTTGTCGGGGTAAATACACCGTGGAATGTTCCAATTGGTTATTTCCTTAGTAATACGATTACTGGGGAACAGCTGTAGACCTGATACCCCAAACAATAACCAATCTTATCTTGCCGGTAGCCAATATAGTACATTTCATCTCCACACCGCTCTAGTTGCTTTAATACTTCCAGCACCTGCACTACCTGCTACTGTTCGTCTTTATGTGGTAACTTTTTATATATAGTCAAAAATAATGGGTGACAAAGCAGGAAAAATGAAGCTCATTCGGTTTATAGAGTATTTTAATTGTAAACTACATTACTTTTAATATTATTGTCCTTTAAAAAAACAAGTGTATTATTCTTCGCACGTATCTTTTCCAGATTCAGATTGTCATAGAAACGTTTCAATTCGTGGTACATTCTAGTTTTTAAATATAATATTCCCACTGCAGAGATGATTGATGAGTAGTGAGACTCGTCCTCTAGAAAATGTGTTACACGTACATTAGGAAAAAAGTTTCTACCAATGCAATGCTTTATTAGGAGTGATGCGAAAGCCCCCGACTTGGGTGAGTTTTTTATACTTGGACATGTACCTAAACAATTTTTCACTTATTTTACAAATTTCAGTGACATCATCACTTGGTAAGATCAACCCCCCTCGGTCCTTTATTACAATAAGTCGTCAATTTCCAATGGCATTCGAGTTTGATTCTATAGCTCTCAAACATTCTTCACATTTTAATGTCAAATTCAGTCTTCTCACTATAAATCCTGTAACAGAAATAAATCGTCGCGTGAAAATCTGAATGACACATTAGTTAACGATATGATTAAAATAATGTACTTATTATAAATGAGGTAATGCGTTTATAATTAATAAAAATTGTTATTCTTATTCAAAATTCTTTGTAAAATAAACACATCAATAAATAATGGACATGGAAAATTAGATAGGTACCTGAAATTTATTCTACAACATCTTGTGACGTGTTTGAGCTACACACTAACCGCCTGTGTACCAAGGCCTGATGAAACAAATAAATCAAGTAACATAATTCTCAACAAAAAAAAATTTCCAGGAAGTATTTAGACAATGCAGAACTTTGTTTCTAGTGAATTGAATCCTTCAAATAAGAAACATTCCAGTAAAATTTATCTATTTTTAGAAACAGTTCCTAGTAAAAATTAGTTTAATTATGGCTATGGATTTTTAAATAACTGAGGAGAAAACATAAAAAGGTGACGTCCGTGGTATCCGACCCCCGTCACATTTTTGAGAGAAGGAAAATTTGTGAAAATTCGAAAAGGCTCTCTAATACTTTCGTTTCAGTTCCTAATTATTCCAGACAGTGTTGCGTTAAAATTCTTTGAATGTGACAGATCAATCGATTTCTTCAAACGAAGTTTCAAAAATTAGAAACATGTGGGACCTAAATTGACCCCATGGTACTTGGAGGGTTAAGTGAACTATGAAAATATTACATTTTGTAGTACATTTAATTATTATATATAGGTAACAGTTAGGTTTCGGACTTACAGGTGAAAGGTGAGAGGAGGATTGAAAGACTTGTCGGCATTATTTGTACTGCATCCAAATGCAACACAACAAGGCATTTTGCTAAATACACGTTCAGTGATCAGATCAAAAAGTATACAAAACTCAAAGACACCTCGAGATAACACAATGTTGAATAATATTTAAGTAAACAGAAGTACACGAGCTAAGTAAGAGAAGTAAACTGAGTGCTGCACCACTTGGTTGGGGCGGGAAGAGTGGGGGGACCAGTGGGAGGCTGGCTTCACTTGCTGTACCTGACATGCCGCATCTAGTTGGTTCTATTTCTGTGGTAACACTTTATAGAGAGGCTTGGAGGGTCCTAGGTACCATAGGATCCATCTTCGGCCTCTAATAGATTAATCTACGGTGATACAATTTTTTTTTATCTTCAACCTTTGAAAAACTAGGCTAAAGCATTTATAATGATATATAAGGATAGTATCACCTGAGTTGTGGGGTTAGCATAACTACCTATTTCACAAAATACCGCAGGCCGGTTGGTAGCTTTATGATTTTTAAATGTGATAGAAATATTTTCTTATGCCGTCCTTCAGAGGAGGCTTAAATGACGGGTCGGAGCCTGTATAGTGTCAGGTTCTCGTTAAAGATCACTCTCCTAATTATATCTGCAGTGGCAAGCTTTAGGAATCCCACTGTAGCATCTTCCGATTAGCCATAAACATCGCACGGACCATATTTTTATATACGGAAGATCAACACTGAAAAATTCCTTTGCCGAAGTTATTTTTGATATATTATACAACTAATTAGCTAGTATTAATTTATATATATATATATATATATATATATATATATATATATATATATATAACGAACGGTCATTAAGATTAGTAATCTCAGTTAATGTGACGTTTCAAGGAAAGCATACCAAGCCTCATTTAGATAAAATTATCAAATTATTGTATATATCAATGCATACTTGAAACTGAAGCATACTTATCTGATTTTAATTAAGAAATAAACAGATCAGTGTCTAAATATAGTCTACGTAAAAAACAGTATCCATAGATCTGCATCGACACCCTTCAATATGGAAGAATAATTCTCTTATTTCTTCTGATATTTTTACTATTGGGTAAAAACATTAACATGTACCACAATAACCAATGAGTATTGTGCTTGGTAGAGGCTGTGCTGTTCCTAAGGCAACTGTTGTGCAGGGATGTAGTATGTAAAATATTACGCTCAAACGCATCATTTCCCCCAATTGAGGGTACCAATTTTATGGAGGCTGGGCTAGCCCCAGGATGGTCTGTGAATCCCACAGGGTCATCCGTGGTGGTTAAGAAGTTAAATTGCGTATCTGCCACAGCTGGATTTGAATCCGGAACCTTAAGCATAACAACTCAGAACGCTATTCACTGAGCTAACCCGCTCCCTTTCTTAATGGCTAATACTCATTTTACTAGTAGTTTCATGATTCCTAAGACAGTCTTAAGAAGAATAATTTCATTCGGTAATATGAGAAAGATTTGGGATGCAATCAACGAATGAAATCCTACCGCATGCCCCTAAGGAGTTAATATCAGATCCAAACTAGAAATAAAAATAAAATATAAAATTCAACAGCAGCAGAGCATCGTCTCTAATGTCGAATGTAAAAAAGTTTATTTTAGATTTCTTTTATAGATAAAAAAAAAGTATTTATAGTTTAAAATAAAAATGTCTTGACAATATTTCATTGCATTCTCTCCGTTGAAATAACAATCCTAAAATCGAAATATTGGAATAAGATGTAGTTTTTTTTATTTTATTTTATACTTAAATCGATTAATTGCATTTTCTCTATTTAGATTCAAAAACAGAACTAAATTTGGCGTAACAGCTCAAAGAAGTCAGGAACAGTGGTTTTTTGATTTGCCAATTAAAAATAAATAAATTGTAATTGAACTGAACAAAATCGACAAAAAAAAGTAGTCCCTTTGGAGGTAGGCAACACAAAAAAAAAATTTATATAATAAGAATTCATTAAATTGTTTTTTTTTTCTTTATATTTCCATCCACACCTGTCAAACACAAGTAATTGACAATCAACAGATTGGCTGACTGAAAAAAATATACAGAATAACATGGAAGGCATGACGGAGAACAGTACCCAGAGGTACTTCACCATTGGCTTTCTTTAATTTCCTACTGTAATAGATCCCTCATCCACGTCCTTTTTAGTCTCCTCCTAGTGTTCTCAGGTATGAGAGTAGTGGCCATTTGTTGTATCAATGGATTTGGGTGTCCGTATAGTTTTTCTTGAAAGCGTTTGTAGTACGTTCGTATGTGTTCGTCAACCGTTTGTATTTTTAAGTCAGTATGCAGAGTTTTGTTATTGACGTACCATGCTGCATTAGTGATAAGTCTAAGTACTTTTGACTGAAAAGTTTGTAGTCGTTTTCTGTGAGTCTGTTTAGTGATGCCGTAGATTTGTAAAGCATATGTCCAAACTGGTTTTAGTAAGTAAGTGTACGTATTTAATTTATGTCTTAAATCTAATTTGGAGTTTTCCTGAATAGCGAGTACATTAATTTGAGTTTGTGATTTAGTGATTGGCGTTTCATCTTAACGTGAGGACCCCATGTCATTCTCCTATCAAATGTGAGTCCAAGGTATTGTACTTTGTCTCTCTGTGGTATGGGTGCGTTATTAAGGAAAATGGGAGGACTTGTTTCGCGTCTAAGAGTAAAAGTGATGTGTTGTGACTTTTCGTGGTTCAGTCTGATTTTCCACAGTTGGCACCACTCATTAACCTTTTGTAAGTTGTGTTGTAAGTTTTGTGAGGCCTGTGTCGCGTCTTGATGTTTGGTGATCATGGCAGTGTCGTCAGCGTATGTTAGGATTTTGTGGAATGTCGTATGTATATGTTATGTACAGTAGCGGTGCAAGTATTGATCCCTGAGGTACACCGGCTAAAATGGGTCTTATTGAAGATAGCTCTGAGCCCTGTCTGACTGAGAAAAATCTGTCGCCAGGAATGAGAGAAGAATCAGATAATAAGTGTGTGGTAGTACAGTCTTGATCTTAAAGAGAAGCCCCTTGTGCCAGACCTTGTCCAATGGTTGGGTGACATCCAGAAAGTACTCCAGTTGCTTCTTCTTCTAGTGCTTCTTCTTCTTCTCTAGTGCTGTCGATATGTAGTCAGTCACTCTGTGTAATTGTTGAGTAGA
Organism: Arma custos; assembly: GCA_037127475.1. NCBI lineage: Eukaryota > Metazoa > Arthropoda > Insecta > Hemiptera > Pentatomidae > Arma > Arma custos. The sequence goes on along the minus strand of CM073762.1, from coordinate 45,465,342 downwards.
CGAGTGTGATTTTCTAAAACCGAATTGATGGTGAGGGATTGTATTTTTGTCAGTCAGTAACTTTAATAAGCGGGGGTAAAGTAATTTTTCAAACATTTTAGAACAAATAGGGAGTAAACTAATAGGTCTGTAGGATGAAGGGTTGGTAATGTCTCTATCTTGTTTTTTGATCATTGAAACAATAGAGTATTTCCACTGTATAGGGAATTTCGTATTCTAAGTATTGAGTTGCAGATTGTCGTAAGAAGCACTACAGCTTTCCTGGACATTTGCTGGAGCACCTCGGCATTCCCGGGGCTTTTCTTTTTGGTAAATGTCTAATTAATTCTGCTACTTCTGTTGGAGTGAATGAAGGCGATGGTAGGGTTAGTTGTAATGGAGCGTCAAGTGTGTTATTTACAGTATTAAATTGTTGATGCAATACGCTATTATAATCCAAACTAGATTATTGTTTATATACAAAACATTAGGCCTATATAAAACATAAAATCACGATATAATATTCTATTTCACTATTTATCTACTAACTATAATGATTTATTTCTCTACAAATAAACTAAGAAAGGAATAGCTATGTGTAAAATGGATATAAAGAACAGTTGTAGTCAACTAGAATCTATGTCAAGGCTTTAGTTGCACCAGAGGTTGCTTTAGTTGCTCCTTACTGCTCCACTCTTCACGAATTCAAAGACCATTGTATAAGATAAATTTTAGCCGCTAATGTAAAAAGTGTGTAGAACTTTACTAAACGAGTAAAGGGAGGCTACCCTATTTATATTATTTTTATAAGAATAAGAGATTTTGCGATCTCTTCAAATGAATTGGAAATTTAGAATTGGACTTGAGGTTATTGTAAGGGAAATGTTTTGTATCCTTAATAGGGAAAAGTTGAACCTCTCAGTAGTAGCATAAAGTGATGTTAAATGAATAAAATTAATTAACGAGTCATATTTCCACATTATCTGTGAACTTCAGATAACATTTTTTTCTTTATTTTTTTGTTTGTGGTTTCTAAAGTTTTCTGTTCTGTCCAAACTCAGTTAGTGGTTTAAAAATTTGAATTTTCTTCGAGTTAACATCAGAGAAATTTCTTTTGTAGAGGCTCAACTTTTTCTAAGATACCTGATTGTAATAAATTAGTTTCTGTTACTCCGATCTAATTTACTGAATCGGTAATTTTAATATTGCTTTTTCATTTCTACCCTCTACAGATATGCAGGAAAATAACTCTTCATCTCTTGGGCACCTTTCAATCTGTTCCTCTATCTTCACTAATTCATCTTGGATCTTGCTGACTATCGAGCGTAGTTTGGCAGATTTCAACCACAGAGCCTATGAAATACTTTTGTATGTTCCTTCAAGATTTAATCTCCCAACCTTGGATCCAGGATAAACGTTCCTTTGTACTTCATTTTCCTTGTTGTTAACGCCAGTTATCTCAGTACTATGTGAATCGCCTATAAGTTTCTTCGACTTCCTAATTTTTTTCAGAAAGCAGAAGCTCCAGAGGTTAGATGTCTCAGAGTCGCTTTCATTCGCCGACAAACACGTACTCTCTTCTGCGTTTTCATTAAAATAATTCGTTTGCTGATGATAATCTGAATAAGTATAATCTGAAGAGTATTGGCCATTATAGTCTTCTTGGCTTCGTTTTCCTTTAAAAACATTATGGATTTTTTTATCAAAAGATTTGCAGTCTTCTGGGATATTATTTCCGTTTTTCTTTTTCGATGAAAGAAATGGAATCTTCTGGAAGAAGCTAGGGATTAAACTCGTCTTTCTAGAGCGCAGTTGATACATACAATTATTCACAGTTAAATCTGAAGCATTTTCTTTTATCTCTCGGGTCGTTTTTATAAGGTCATGAATTAATGAACTTTGATATGTAGTTGCATAAGTGAAACCGATTCTGCCACTGATATCAGAAATAGCTCTTCTGGCAATGTTATGGGGCTTCTCCTTATACTCAGCGAGATCCTCAAACGATTTCCATTCACGTGACGAATTAATTTCCTTGCATTTTTTCTTTTCGTTTTCGCTCAGCGGCGTTTTCGGACTTGTTCTCGATTTCGAACATACCCAATCCAAAATATCCTCTGTTCCATGCCTATCCATCAGTTTCTGTATCATAACTTCAAAAGGGTTAGTGGGTTGTAGAGAACACCTATATGTTTCACATCCATTCTGATTCTGATCATCCCCTTCACAGTGCATTTGATAATTTGGAAGTTCACCAAATATCTGGAGACAGTTACTGACCTTGTTTTCTTGATGAGCAGGGTCTTTTCCATACGCTCCTCTAGCGATATCCCAGTAACCAAATTCTTCAGCATCTTGCACTCTTTCACCTTTGGAAACAATCTCTTCGTTTCCATTGTGGGTTGGAATCGGTGAGTTATGTGTAGGATCAATTATCCTGCACGCAGAAAACAGTCCTTCTTCGGAACCTCCATGTGACGATGAATTATCATTGGAATAACGCACGAACCTACTGTAGTAAATGGGAATATTCTTCATCTCTTCGTAACTCTGTTCAACAGCAGACAAATAATCCGGTTCCAGAATCCAAGTAAAATGAAATCGAACTTGAGGTCCCACAACCTTGTAAATAACAACAAGAAGTTGAAAAACCTCGTCATTGACGCTGAAGAATGGTTTGTTCCTCACTAATAGCTCTATGAAATCAACAAGTTTATTCACACCAATGACTTGGGGTCCGAAGTGAAGGACTGCCCACCAGATCACCTTAACGCACTCCTCAGATGTTTTCCAGTCATATCTCAGAGCTCCAGCCATCAACTCCTTTAGAACGGCGTTGCAAGATTGCCATTCTATAAGATCAAGGATTATTTCGGTGCCCGTGTCCCGAATCTCGTTGGAAGCGCTGAAGAGCCTGTCGATGATTGCCCCGGTGATCCCCCTGGCTATTTGCGGAGCATACTCACACCTGTTCACGAAGACTTTCACTGCCCCCAGAGCCTTTGGGAGACAGCACTCGTTCTCCTCTTCGACGAACTCTGAGATGGAGTCGCAGTAGGAAGACAGCTCAATGCAATCCGGCTCCAGGAGCGAGAAGTAATCTATTGCCAGCTCGTAGCAGTAACATCGGCAAGCCAGATTTTTGTCTTTTCGCGCAGTTTCTATTGTTAACCTCACGTCCTCATTTTCATCCATCATCCACTACAAACTACGAGTACTAAACTAATTATGTAGTAAAAACATGTGTTTATGTTTTTTTTATAATTATTAAATGCTTAGTTTACAAATAAAAATCAGAAGAATGTATTTGTTTCTTTCAGTTTCATGAAATCCAACTGCATGGAACATTGAGTGGTCATTTAATTGTGATAAACTTTGGCAGAAGTTTGAATACTCTCTTCAATCGTCAGTCAGTCAGCGTTTAAAAATGTTGATAGTTTGATCTAAGTAAAACGTAAAATTCCTTTAGTATGGTAGCTAATTTGAGATAATTACTAAATTCTTATATCAATATTTCTTCATAGAGGTTGGTTATACTACTGTCATTTCTGTTGGAATAAAAAAATACTACTAATTAAAAAAACAAATTTTAAATTAATATTTACTGGTTCCATGTTGCTACTAAAGCGGTCAAACGATTAAATTATAAGAAAAGCATTATTAAAAAACCACACTTGAGGTGCAAACATTTTTTCATTCATCATTCGTTTTGATTTCTCCAAGAGTTCGTAGACGAGTCAGAAGGAGACCTTTAATGAATTCCGTTGAATCAAGTGTTCTACGCTGATGCAACTGTATTTCTTTATTCTTAAGGTCACGAGTGGAATCAACGAATATACCGAGAATTTCGTATGGATTTCTAGAAAAGTGTTGCATAATAAATAATTTGTAAGCGTGGAAGATAAAAATTTGGTATATGTTCCGGTGGCAGTCACTTCAATTGAAGCTCGAAGTAGGTATGGTAACTTTTCCACCAGAAAGCTGGTGATTTGAAACAATAGGTCTTGGCACTACAAGGGTGGTAGAGCCTCATATGATATCATTATGACAATTCTTCATCAATAAAAAATACAAATATAAATGGATGATAAATTTTGTTAGAAACAGTCTTAAAATACCCTTTGCAATATTTTAGGTCGGATCAAAAGCTTATCATTAAAAATTTATTTTTTCGCATTTTTCGCTAGTTCAGTAAAAGCATATTTTATCTAACACGAAAAATTTCGTCTTAGTCTGGTTCGGGACCATAAAGCATTGCTTGACTAAATTAACTAAACTAGCAAAAAAATAATTATTGAAATCGGAATTACCCACTATTGATCTTGAACAATTCAATTAAACATGCTTGAATCAATACTAGTAGACTCAGAAAATCTCCATGGTTTTAGATTAATTTAAAATTAAATAAAAATACAACATTTTAAAGAAAATACAAGTGAACACAAATCGGTCCTTCTAAGGAACGATGTCAAATTCAAAAACCTAATTTATCGGTTGAGCTCAATGCAAGTTAAAAAAATAAAAAATTGGAAATTGTTAAAACAAAGCATTTCTATGGTAATGATGGTATTAAAATTTATTAACCCCTAAATCATTTTTTTATTTTAACTTACGTCATTATTCCCATAAACTTGTTTTTATTTTAAAACTATTTATTTCTAAATCAATTATAGTCATAATCAATTACATTTCAGATTTCTAAATTTAAATTATTAAATTTAATTAATGTCTGATTTTCACATATACTCGGAGCAATACGAGACTCGCAGTTGTACACATTTTAAAGTATTTTATTTATAAATCAAAACATATGATCACCAGCTCAATATAAAATATCAATAATTTAATTGAAATATAATTAATCTATAGTTATATTATTTATTCCTTATTTTTGTACTAACATAGATTTTATTTTCATTTTTTGGATTGTTATAATCGTTAAATTCAACAAGACTCAGATTGTTTGTACTTTCAATCATTTCATAATACAAGACACTATTACACTACTATTACAAATCAAATATTTTAAAGTTCAACCAGCTATCAATGTTTTAAGTTATTTTTATTATCAATTGTACAACTTTTAAACGACTTTTTGGATAAATATAGTTATTCTTATATTAATGGAATTCCAACCTTTAAACTAAAGTAGATTAAAACAAATTATAATTTGTGCGTCACAAGTCTCGAGAATGTTCCTGATGCAAACCTACAAGTATATCCCCTACCAAAAGTCGCTAAGTTTCACTTTTTAAAAAGTAACCTAGACCGAATAATAGATAAGTCGTTTCTTAATTAAATAGCTTCACTCATACAATTGCTACTGAAGGCTCAAAGTAGCCTATTTCTGAGTTATGTCGTGAACTTCTATATCGGAGAAGTTTAATATCGCCAAGCATTATTTATACAATCCGTATGAAGTTCGATAAATTATTGACAATAATCATTTCGAAATTCCTACTGGTACATATCATCATTACATCTATATAATTTGATTGCGTCATGTTGAATAATGAGACATGTTTTACGTGTCACTCACACAAATGGGGCTTACCTCTAGAGCACGTGCCCCCCCCCCCCGTCTTTTAAACCTACGTGATTCTTTAAAGAAGGCGTTTAACAAGGCCCAATCTAGTCATCAATATTGTGCAGATTATATGGGATATTGGGAGACTCTGGTGCAACCTTTGATGCTGTGAAAAGTAATATTATATATAATGTCAGTTGTTAGCATACTTCTACATAACAGACTGACTTATTAGTGAAGCTTCATACAACTCACTTCCCTTTGTTGTAGAAACACTCCGTCATCATCCTATTCCCTAAATCCGGCAAACCACTCAATGACACATCAAACAGACCAATAGCCTACTTCCTATTATTTCCAAAATTTTTGAAAAAATCCTCCTGAAACGAATCCTACCCATAATCGAATACAGTGACATCCCTTCACACCAGTTTGGATTCCGTCCCAGGCACTCGACGGTCCAGCAGGGTCTAGGAGTTGTCGATCACATATCCTCCGCTCTTGAAACCAAAGCATACTGCACAGGCGGCTTGGACGTAGCACAAGCTTTCGACCGGGTATGGCATGCCGGTTTGCTGTTCAAGCTCAAAACCCAGTTACCTCAATCCTTATTCCTAGTCCTTCGGTCCTAACTTTCTGATCGCTTTTTCCAAGTACGCTGTGGTAATGAATACTCCAATCTTTACCCAATTCAACCTGGAGTCACCCAAAGCGGTGTCTTCGGCCATGGCTTCCTCAAACCTCCAAAGGCACTTATTGAAACTTGGTGTAACCTTTGGCGGATCAAAGTCAACGAGGAGAAATGCAAACATGTGACTTTTGCACTTCGCCAGGGAACATGTACTTCTGTCCAATTCAATGTTACCGTTCTACCTATTTCCGACAAAGTACGATACCTTGGAGTCCTCCTAGACAAAATACTTACATGGAATCCTCATACCAGACTCAAAGGACAAGAACTTAACAGACGATTCAGCCAACTATACAGATTACTATGTAGGACATCAATAGACAATAAACTTCTTATAAAAAAGGCTATCATCAAACGTATATGGACCTATGGACTGGAACTATGGGGGACCGCAAAAAAATCGAATATCAGACGTATCTAATCCTTTCAATCCAAAGTCCTGAGAACTATTGTCAATGCTCCTTACTATGTCTCCAATAAAACCCTCTGTAATGATCTCAACATTCCCTTCGTCCTCGACCTCATCCCTACTAAATTTTCCAACTTATCAAATTTATCAAAACCTTGCCTGACTCAGTCCTTATCCAATTCGACTCATCCATATTACCCACCCCGCCGTCTAAACCGTCAATGGCCCCTAGACCTGTTGTAATAATGTCATTAGGAGTACTAGCATTGGCCAGATTCTCCACGCACGGCCTGTGTGTGTGGCGTGCCCTTAACCAGCTTGCTTTGCCCCCATTCCTGGGGAAGAAGCTTAGTTCGGGGAACCCAGGCAAGTTATAAATATTGTAATTATGGTATGAATGTGAGATATTACTTTACTTTTATTATCACTTTTGCGATTATTTATTCTGTTTTTATTATCAGCATGTATATATTTTTATTTTATTTTTTTTTATTATTATTATTTATTTATTTACTGGTCGTAAATGACCTTTACTAATTGAACAGGATCATATTAGACAGAAACGACAAGCGCCAATTCAAACAAACAACAGTTTTCAAATACTAACCTCAATACCAGACGAACAACTAGAAAATAATACGAGACACGAGCTAAATCAAAACCGCCCCCATTTTGCATAAATGGAGTCGAAAATTGCTGTGCATTAATTGCATTCCTAACAGAAAAAGCAGAACCAAACAAATTTACAGTGAAAACCACACTTAGAGGTGTAACTGTTTATCCAGATACTTACAGAAATTTAAATGCGAGCCTAAGAAGTGAAGGCGCAGATTTTCACACCTTTCAGCTTCCACAGGACAGATGCCCCAGGATAGTGATTAAGGGCCTCCATCACTCTACACCAATTAGTATTATAAAAGAGAAATTGAAAGAGAAAGGTCACGAAGCTTTTGATGTAACCAATGTTATTTCACGTTTTAAGAAGCCCTTACCAATGTTCTTTGTAGGCATTACAAAAGAAACTTTCAAAGAAGACATCTATGATTTAAAATATATATATTACACAAAAATAAGCATCGAAGAACCGCGGAAGAAAAATGATATTCCTCAGTGTTTAAGATGCCAACAATAGGGTCACACTAGAGTCTACTGTAACTACCCACCAAGGTGTGTAAGGTGTGGCGGGCACCATGACAGCAAATAAAATTGTACAATAAGAGAAACTCCTGCTACTTGTGGTGGCCAAGATCCTGCCGTCTACAAAGACTGCCAAACACTAAGGAACTTAAGAATTCAGCGTAGCTCAAGACATTACAACCAGCGGCCTACACGAGCTCAACCTTTTCAGTTGCCACCAGAATCACAAGGATTCCCAAATCTCAGACCTGTACAGCACCATCCTCCAGGACATTCGGAGAACAGCGTGAAATCTCAGCAGAAGCCAAGAAGTCCACCAGTACCGAAGTCAACACCACAACACTATAATGTTCAAACAGGTTCTGTTAACACTGTATGATGAATACAGTACTCAGCTGGTGCCCCCTTTTGATACTGCCCCTCCTCAACTATTTCAACTATTAACGGGTCTGAACAACCTTATCCACCCTCTTTTAATCTTCTCCAACAGTTATCTCAGGTTGCACAAGCCACAGCAATGCCCCCTAATTTTCTACAGCTGGCTCCTTGTCAATAATCCTATGGAATGCTAATGGACTGATGCAACACAGGACTGAACATAATTTATATTTATTTACATAAAACAAAGACAGACATAGCACTTACATTTAAACACATCTTACTTCACGATCAAAAATCTATATTCCATACTATATTATTTACAGAACTGATCACCCTGACAAAACGGTGGTGCCGCCATTATTATCAAATCGTCATTAAATCACAATCCCATTCATTTATCCATCACATCACATACAGATACAACTGGAATCACATTACATATAAAACAGAACTCAGTTCACTGCAGTTTATTGTCCCCCTAGGTACAAGTTTACATCCTCGATGTTTTCTGATGTTTGTAAACGGTTAGGTAGATGTTTTATCGCAGGAGGTGATTTCAACGTGAAACACCCATGCTGGGGTTCAAGATTGTGTACCCCAAGAGGTAGGAACTTGTGGTATGCTCTTCATGAACTTTCATTAGACACATGACTCCAAATTCTCCTAGTTACTTGCCCACTTCTAGTTACTTACAAAACCCTGGACTTACTGGACTTTTTTATTACAAAAGGCCTAAGAACAGTTCACAAGACTGTAAATACGAGCTCTGATCTTTGCTCTGATCATTCTCTAGTGTACTGTCCCACTAGACACTCTAGTGTCTGATCATGGGCTGGGTACTGGTCTCCATGCCTTCTTTTTGGTATATTATAACACATTATCTTCTTCTATTCCGTTCTTAATGATTTTATTAGGTTGTGTTAATCATTAAAAATTAAATAAATAAATAACACGAAATTCATCCAAAAAATATCCCTAGTTCTTAAAACACTTCTTTAAATTACTAGGTTCGAAAGAATAAAAAAAAGTAACAATTGAATCTAGCTCTGCAGCATTTCTTAGAATCTCTTTGTCTTCTAAATTTGGGCAAGAATGAATTTCTAAACTTGGATACAGGTTCATATAAATTTTTTATTTTTTTTTCATTCCCACAAAAACCGATTTTTAAAGGTGAATGGTTTTTGATAATTAAATTATAACACTGCAGATTTAAAAAAGGCTGATTAAGAATAGTAGAAACTGACGTTAACTACGTGTCTTTATTCATTCTTTGACGTCCTCTTCAGTCGTTCTCAGAAGTTTAAGAACCACAGGTGAAGTGCATTGGGTTCACTCCTATCTACGACAAAAGTTGCTTGAAAGAATTAACTTCCTTCATCAAACGGCCGAAGCCTGGCTCTTTACCGGCACTTGACGGCAAAGACCGGTACTTGAGAACAATCTGACACGGTTTCCCTATAGTTACTGTGAAGTGTTGTTTAGTATCATGCTCTCCGAAACTGGAACGCTTGGTGTCAATGCCTTTGTGATGGTCAAACAACTTCTCGATAGAGAACTCGTTTTTCTGTCAATTTCTATTGTATTGTGGGAAAGAAATTCCTCACTGTAAGTCCTTTTCTCATTCGTCACCCACCGCCTATTACACTCCTCAATGCAATCCCCTGTGATGACTCTCTTCCATTCATCAGGGCTCTCGTCAATCGGTGTCATAGCCTCTCTTGTCATCCTCATGCACCAAATGCTTCTTGGTGACATGAAGCACTTCATGTCACTGATGAAGTGATGATAACGCCTATAATAGAGTAAAGTTCTGAATGAATCCTCGTTATCGCCAGCAGATTGATAGTGCGGTAGCTAAGCCTTCCCTTCTGTTGATACGTAAGGATTCGGCATCAAGCAAGGAATGCCTACCTTAGGCTACTCAAGACTTCTTTAAAATCGTAACAATTTAGCAGGTAACTAGAGGTAGCCAGATCACATCCCTATTCTGCTAACTCCAAAAAGTCGCTTGGGTTTTGAGGAAATATTCAGTTTCTTACCTGGGACCATTTCTTAACAAGACTCGCGCACCTATCAATCCATATCTGATATTTTTAGCAACAATAAATATGGGATCGTCGATCTAGGTAAGAAACTCGCTGTTCTCTAAAACCTAGTCCTGTCCATATGCTGCTCGGTTCATTGTTTCTTTTGTAGTTGTTCTCCCTCAACTTGTTCAAGTCCTTTAAATTTTTCAAAGGGTGTCAACAGAACATAAACCAACAGCGATGAATCTGGACTACTAGGAGTGTTTTTGAGGGTATCCCAGGCTGTTTCCTCCTATCAAATCAACATTGAGTAACTGCAAAACCCTCAAGCACTAACTCTTCTAGAAGCCAAGATGATAAGTGGCAATTAATTGAGCACTCCTATGGTAAATTGTAACTTCTATAGTCTATAGTCGAGATTCCTTCCATATTGATCTCTCAACTAAATAAGCTTCCGAAAGGATCGTGTGCTTGGACGTCAATTATGAAATTCTTTTTCTTCCAATAGATACTAACGCATCTCTGCGCTACTGATAAATGCACTCTTCGAAGCAGTGTCTTCAAACAAATAAATACTACACTGGATTTAACCGTTAAGTAATTAATTCTAATGGAATGTGTACAGAATCGCAAACACTATCAAAAAACGGAATGACAAATATCGTCTACTGCAGCTGATGATGCAAGGAAAGATAGATATTAAGAGGAGATAAAGAAGTAGGCACTTCTGCCTTCATATTTTAAGGCAATGGTTTGATAAGATGTTAATGGCCATCGTCCGAAACGGATTATTTGCGCGAATAAGAAAAATAGGTTGAGTACAGAACATACCTCGTAATTCTACACAATGGAGATTGAAAACTGTCGAAATTATATATAACTAAGATTGATTGAGAATGAAGAACTATAGGATAATAGATCGCTAAGTATTTTCTTTTACTGTTATAATATGAATATCAAACAACAATATTTCCAAACAGATATTTTGTGCCGATTTCAATAAGAGCATTTCGAACTAAGTTGGTATTGAAGTCTTTGAACTGCACAAATAAAGTTCAGGATGCCAGGGTTGTGGGAGCAGCTGTGGTGACGTCATAATATAAAAGCCGGCCCCTCAAAGTGTCAATGCAAATTAGTCAGCTCCGTTCGAATATTAATAACACTCTGGTAATGGAGTCTCATTGTTTACATTCCGATACGAGGCTTTCTAGACCACGAGATTGAAGATGTCGAGGTAGTTATCCATTGAACCCTACAGAAGAATCGTAATTAGAATACAATGACTAGAACCCATACTTTTTTTCTCACAGACCACTTTCAAAATGTAGCTGGTTCCTGTGGACCCCCTGTAGCTACATTTCTACCATATTCCCAAAACTCTAAAGATTACTAAATCTTTACATAAACTTAAAAAAAAAATCAAGAGTAGGAGGTATTACTCAACAAAAAATGGCTATAACCTAATTAATAAAATAAATGCAATGAAATTAACAAAGTACCAACGGCAAACTGATTCTAATTATTAAAACCATATTTTATCACACCAACGTAGACCTGGGAACTAAGCCTATATATATAATCATTAATGTATGACTCATAACAAAAAAAAAAAACTGTACCATTACAACCCATGTAGACAAAGGTCTGGGGTTCAGGTGACGGTAGAAACTGTACTGTTTAGACTAGGGTTGTGCAAGGAGATAATTTGTCATAGTAATAGATCACAGTCAACTGCCAAATTTTTCCCTTTTATCTTTCATACCCAGTTTATTGATGCTGATAGAGGATCCTAGATCTAATAGGACCTACTTCCGGGCGCTACCTGATTGATCTATCGTCCATAACGGTGATAAAAATATTTTAAAAAATAGTACTATCAAACTTTGAAAAACCAGGCTAAAGCATAAATGATGAAATATCACACATAAGGGTAGGGTCACCTGAGGTGTGGGATTAGCATAACAACCCACTACACCCAAGACAGCAGACCGATATCTTGCTTTCTTTTTTTAATTTTTAAAACCTCCTAGTTGTGCTGTACTTCAGAGGGGACGTAAACGATGGTTTCAAGCCTATGTTGTCAGGGTCTCGTTAAGAATACCTTTCCTTAATTATACCTGAAATGACAAAATTTAGGTCTCCCGATTAGGAGGATAAAGTGACTTTAAATTAACCAAAACAACATCATGCATACGGATCATATTGTGTACACGGAATATCAACACTAAAAAATTCGACTAAGTTATTATTGATCTATTATTCAACTAATAAGGTACATATATATCTAACGGGCGGCCATTAAGATATGTAATCTCAGTTAATATGACGTTTACAACATCCAACATTTCAAGCCTCATTTAGATAAAATTATCAAATTATTTTAATTAGGAATATATACTTGTAATACAGGAAGATGTATGTCTGATTTTTATTTAGAAATAAACAGGTGCAAATTTCCAAACATATTTTCCTACCGTACATACAGCATCCGATCTGTAAGATTTTCTCATTAGAGTGAGATTTTTACTAGTGGATAATAACAGTGCCTGAACCACAAAAACCAACGAGTATAATAATTGGCATTACTTGGGAGTACTGTTTCTAGAGCAACGGATGTGCAGGGAAGTGGTTTGTCAAATATCACTTCCAACCGCTAGGTTTTCCTCCAGTTGAGGGTACACTCTTAACAGAGGCTAAATGAGGCCAGGAGGGTCTCTAGATCCACAAGGCTCATCAGTGGCAGTTTGCTAATATTATCAAGGTCAACAATTATCATTCAATGAGAAAGATTTTAGATGCAATAAACGAATGAAATAAGTGCAAGTGGGCTCCTGGAGTTAATATCAGATCCAAACTAAAAATAAATAAAATAAAATACTATGGCAGCAGAGCATCGTCTCTAAGGTCGAGTTTAAAAAAGTCTTTGTTTTAAGTTTCTTTTTTTTTTCCACGAATCGGCCAGCAAAGACCACGCGAATATCACTCAAATCTTCTTCACACCCTCCGCCTTCCGTCTACTCCAATACTCTCTCATCCTCCTGGACTGTTCCTCTCGTTCTCCCTTAGTCCATTTTCTCCCTCGTCTCTTCTTCCTTCCCGCAAGAAGCCCCAACCTCTTTTAGTTTTTTCCCGAAAAGCTCTCTATCCAAGCAGTCCTTATCCTTGATTTTTAGCCTATCCAGTTCCATGTTTTTTTAAAGTTTAAGTTTGATAAAAAAAAAATATTTATAGTTTATAAGAAAAAGACTTAACAATATTTCACTGCATTCTACTGTTGAAATAATGCCAAAATCGAAATATTGGAATATGTCGTAGTTTTTTTAAATTACTTTAGTTTATACTTAATTCGATTAATTGAATTCCTTCTATTCAAATTAAAAAACAGGGCTATAATTTGTGCAAAAGCTCAAAGTGGTCGGGACAGTGGCTTTTTGTTTTGCCAATTTAAAATTTTTTTTAAATTTAACTGATAGATCTCGATAAAAAAAAACCTAAACAAAAAGTAGTTACTCATTCCGTTGCTAATCAACACTAATGAAATTTACATCACTAAAAAAAATATTTATATTATAAGGATTCATTCATTTTTTTATGCAAGACGCTTTTATGATCCTCACTAGTTTATTACTTAGGTTTATATACATTAGGCCTACACAAAACATAAAATCACGATATAATATTCTATTTCGCTATTTATCTACTAACTATAATGATTTATTTCTCTATAAATAAACTAAGAAAGGAATGGCTATGTGTGAAATGGATATAAAGAACAGTTTTAGTCAACTAGAATCTATGTCAGGGCTCTAGCTGTAGCAACTGCTCCACTCTTCACGAATTCAAAGACCGTCTGTGTTCCAGCCGCATGATGTCATAAGTATCATTTATAAGATAAATTTGCTGCTGATGTAAAAAGTGTGTAGAACTACACTGAACGTGTAAAGAGAGCTTAGAAGATCTTTTATATGAAAAAAAGACTATTATATATTTATATCTTCTCTTGTAAATAAGCTGATAATATACAGTCAGCGGTGTCTCTTGAGTGAGACAAAACCCACATTTTTACATCATGTTAAAATTTAAAATTAACTATAAAAAAACATGTAATGCTAGGAATAAAGGATATATAAATAAATAAATAAAAAGTTTAATGAATAAAATTAACTAACGCCTCATACTTTTCACACTACATCTGTGAACTTCAAATCTTTTTTTCCCTTCAAATTTTATGTATGGTTTCTAAGGCTTTCCGTTCTTGGACAGAATTTGGACAATCCAGTTAGAAGTTGAAAGATTTGAATTTTATTCTAATAAGCATTTGATAAATTTCGTTTGGAAAAACTCAAATTTTCATAATTTCTCCATTTGACTGTAATAAATTAGTTTCTATTAAAGTATAAAGTATCACCTTAGGAACTGGGTATAAAATATGACTGAAGGCTCGGATGTTTTTTTTTAAATTGCTATGGCTTTTTCTGGATCTGATATATGTATTGGTTGTACATGTGTCTGTTAAGGTTTAATGGCGCAAAAGCTGCCATTTATTTCGTCTCCATGTCGTCTCCATTTATTTCAATAATTATTTTTCCTTCATTCACTTTTTTCTGTAAGAAGAAACAAAGAACATGTACAACTCTAACCCTTCGAGGGTCTAGGGTTCAGTACATGGTAGAATCTGTACTGTTTCTGACAACGGTTATGCAGGACGGTGATTTGTCCTAGATCACACTCAACAGCCAATTTTTCCCCAGTTAAGAGTAACCTATTTTACAGAAGCCTAACCTTAGGAGGTCTTTAGATCCCGCAGGGTCCATCCATGACTGTTAACAGACTAGACCTTCAGCATGGCAACTCAGCGCTGTACCACTGAGCCACTCCGCTCCCTACATAGTACTACACTACATACTACTACAGCACTGGATATCTCGATATTATTAATTCAGTTCTGAGGTCTTTAATCACCAGACGTCAATTAAAATTTCCTCATGCGTATCCGCAAGTCAATATTTTCCAGAGAGTTAACTGCACTGAGGGAAGCGAAATCGCGCTATTCTTTTAATTGTTGACATGAAATGATTTAATAAAAGCAACAACATCTTTTCAAGTCTGTTACTTAATAGAGGCTGGTTGAGCCACAGTAAGGACTCCAGATTCCGTAGCGTCTAACCGGGCTGATGACTAATTTAATTATTTTTTTATTGATACGATGTAAACCAATTTTTCAACATTAATAAAGCCAAAAATAATTTGAAAATCAATCGAGAAATATGCAGATTCATTAATTAATATCGGCTTCTTTCTTTTCAAAGTGATAGGAAAAAAAAATTTTTTTTTTATATGATAATATGAATAATCTGTAGTTTATATTAATCAAGAAAAATAAATATTGGTTCATTTTATATTCAATGCTTTCACTAACACAACCATTCACAATAATGAACATTTTAACGCTTTTCAAGTTGAGCAAATATTCTCTAATCACTGTAAACAAACTTTATACATAAATGTTTGGTTTTCCCTTCCTTCCAGTCGAGGTACCCTATGGATGTATACACACGACGGAAACGACAGCTGTGCACTTGTGGGAATATCGAGGGTACGGTGGTGCGGGCAGGTGTGGCGCAGGTGATATCGTGCGAGCTCACCTGGTTATTGTTGGCTTTAACAACAGGAAGCCTATCCTGTTGGCACTCTTCTCCAATCACAACAAAGTCTTTTGGGAAGAAGGGCTGAGCGCAGAAATTACTAAAAAAAAAAAATAAAAAAGAAGGAAGAGCAACCTCAAGGATGCTGAAAACTAGAAAATGGGATTTTGATGAACAGTGTACAGTTTATCTGCTATAAGAATGTTTATAAAACACGGCATGATTTTGTATTCCTTAGTTTTATTTATCCACCTGAAGCAAAAAGAAAGTAAAAGCCTGGATCACTACAACCCATGAAGGGGTTTCGTACAAAGCATGGTTCGTACAGAGGCGTTGAGTACAGTATATTTAAATACATATACTGTGATCAACGCCTCTGACAACCGTTGAGGAGTTTTGTCTGAGATCAAGCTTTATCGCCAGTTTTCCCAGAGTTAAGGAGATCCCAGAGGATATTTACATATATTAATTTATCTGTAATACAGCCAGATTCGGATTCGGGATCTTCAGCTCAACAACTCAGCACTTAACACTAGACTAATCTCAATGCTAAACGATGCTGAGGTAAATGTTTATAAACAATTACAAGAGGAGAGTTAAACTTAAGGCTACACTACAAGACAGATACTTTATTGTTTCTATGACAACGGAAGTGATTTGTCCGAAATCGCTCACAATCGTCTGGTTTTAATAGCGAAAAAAGTAATAACATTTTCTTAATTATGTCCATCTCTGTTATTCTAAAGGGACCTGGTCCCAGAATAAAATTATTTTTCTATTTCTATTATTTCTATATCATAACATGTGATAAAGGCAAGTAGAGAAATTCCCACTAGCAGTACTCAAATAACAAATTCAACTTTGAAGGTCACAAGGCTATCTTCTTTTCAGATGCCGCGGAGGATTATCGGGCATTGAAGAGGTAGCTAGATTAGGTATATTTGAAAATTTATGGAAATAAAATTTGTCATGAAAGTATTGATGTCAGGTTCGGACCAAATCAGTAACAAATAGAACTTTAAGGTCATTATGGATGATTTTATTCATAACTAAGTAATGAGCATTGAGGAGTTGAATTGTATGGATCGGAGAGGAATTCCAATAGCTTAGTGGAGCTCCGATGATCTACTTCATAAGTCCAAATAGGTCTTATAATAGTCATGCATGTAAGTCTTTTGTAATTAATTAGGAAAACTTTCGTATAATTAATAAGATAAATCGGATGCTTAACATATCTTTGAAGAGATTCATTGCTATTCCTTTAGCTAGTCAATGACATAATGTCTCCACATCGCCAATAAACTTTTTACCATTGAAGTAATTAATGGTCATGACTTATACATCGCGATACTCCACACCTACTTTTCGAAAAAGTCTAGTGATTCATCATTTAACATACTGTTGAGTCAGAAACCTTTCTAGCCATAAATGGACCTACGCATTCATCTGTGGCCTCTAACCCAAGATCATGAGAACAGCATCGATGATGGATTCTAGAGCTATGAGACTCTACTATTTAGTAACATGATATTTAGTAATGATCTTGGTATAAGTTTGGTATAAATCTGCTTTTTAAGTAGAGGAGTGATAATGATAAAAATATTTATGAAAGAAATTATACAAATACGATTTGGCACTTTATCTGCAATCTACGTAAATTGAGAAATAAATGTCAACATTGCATTAATCAGTTCAATAACTGCTGATAATACTCATGTATAATCAGCATACGTGTTAAGGTTAGTATTATGATGAATCGGGATGTCAGCTGTATAAACTGTATAAAGGATTGTGCCAAGGGTACCTTGAGGAATTTACTCATTTAAATTATAAAAGTCATTTATTATCTATATATATCATTTAGGATGCATAATATATCATATATTACTAGCCTTACACAGAGTAAGAGCATCAAAAACGTTTTTGCAAGTTTTTATAAATTTGAAAATTTCAATATATAATATATAAAAATATATTTGACTACTGTAAAATATATTAATATTTCTTGATATTTACAGTATATAGATACAGATTTTTAATTAGATATTGCCTGAGAATTTCTTTAGGACAGTCCTTAGATAACCTCAATGATAACTGTCTAGAGGAAAAAAGGATTTAGCCTACTTTCCAAAGGACCTTCTGAAGTGATATATGTCCTTTCGAAAAGAACATTTATCTTTCTCAACACTTTAGTAAGCTCAGATGTATCAACTTACATTGACTGTAAATTATTTATTAGTTATGGGGCTTAAGTTTGACATGACTATTACTAATGCTGACTTTAATTAATCAAAGGATATGACTCACTTATTTATCATAAATATTTGTATTATCTTATAGTTTATTTACAACTACCCTAGGCTATTTAGGGACTTCTTACGAAAACAAAAGTTCTGAGTAACTGTACTCGTTCGAGAGAAAGTATTATTAAGCAGCTATTGATAGAATAAAAGTGAAATCTCCTTTCAGTCGAATATTAACCATTCTATTACTTAAAATTTCAACGAATGTTTTTAAATATTGTTGGAAAATATAGTACATTAATAAACAATAAATTAATTTTTAAAAACCATGTAGATGCATTAGACAGAATTTACTTACTTTACTTTACTTACTCCTACTAAATACCTATTTACTATTCTCTCATTATTGTAAATCATTATTTAGCATCAAAAATATAGGGAAATTATCAAGTTCTGTATCCTTTTAATATTGCCTGCACATTATTCAGAATATTATATTATTACTAATTATTTAATCTTAACAAACTAACTTAAAGGTACAAAAGAGGTATCCTTAAGTTTACTTACTATTTCACAAATGATGTGCCTTAACAACTGCTGTCAAATGTCAAAAAATACCGCTTATGTACACTTCAGGTGATTTTACAGAAGAGAAAAAAACCGCGCAGAAAAAAATATATGATATATAAGATGCTTGCCTTTCATTCAATCTTGAAAACTTTTTATAATAGTTTAATATTATAGTAATTCAACCTCTAGAATGCGTTACCGTTACTAACTCATTTTCACCAAAAGTTGTAGATATGCGGTATTTTGACAGCAACGATATGTACGATAAGTTAACTGATTTACACAAGTTATAATAGCAAAGATTATTTTTTATACTATTTATATTATTTTATACCATTTTAAGCCAAAGACTATGATGAAACGATTCCGCTTCTCTCAGTACATTTAACTCCATTTGGTAAAAAATCGATTTGACCACTTATTCACCAGGGCTGCAGACATACTGCAAGTCGAAATAATTGCAACACTTTCATTGTAAAGTAACCCTAACTAATTATCTAGAAGTAGAATGGTCAAGGTTTGCTGTCAATTAATAAGAAATTAGAAATCTTATTTTATTTTGTGGTAACGTTTCGATCTAATTTTTAGACCATCTTCAGGCCAGAGAGATGTAAAATCTAGAGGCAACCAATTTGTTCAAATAAAGATCTATTTTTTTATGACTCGCCGTTGATTTTCCTGTCGTTCAATGAGCCCTCTTGACTTAAAGAAGGATTCCGCTGAAGCCTTCATAGGTTACCTAGGCGTCACAGATGAAGGAGGACCACACAGAAATGTGTTTCGAGGTTAGGAGGTTGGCAGCATTGAAGGGGGTTGAACAGAGGGACGGGCCCCCTCCAACAAGGACAAAAACTGGGCGCCATCTGCCAGCCAACGCAAGAGGGTGCCCTAATCGGGGTCTATAGGGCACCGGTCGGCTGGATCGGGTCGATTGTAGTCAGTGATGACTAATAGAAAAATCACTGTCGTAGTGTCCTGTTGGAGCAATTGGCATTAAAGGTCCGTTCCAGCTTGAACATTAAATTTGTATCAAACTGACAACAACTATTGAGTTCCTAACAACCTTTATTCTATATGAAATTCTGTTCCAAGCATCTTTTAACGGTTCATTCTCATTTTTAAAGTAAAAAAATAAAAAATATTGAATCATATGTACAAAATGCAATGGAACGAATATACTTTAAGATATCGAAATAATATTAGTGGAGGATGGAGATGGGGGGTGCAGTAAAAAAAAAAACACCAAATAAGTCAAGACTTATTTTTTATTTGTGCCGACGTTTCGACCTACTACAATATTGTATTTTGTTTACATTATCACCGTTCTGTACATTTATTCTGTAATTTTTTTATTTGTTATCCTTAATTATATATCCATCATAATTTTTTACTTGTTTACTACTATATTATTATATTCTTGGTACTGTAATGTTTTGTTTTGTTTGTTTCTTCTCTCATGGCTACAAAGTAGGTCGGCACAAATAAAAAATATGTCTTTACTTATTTGGTTTTTTTTTTTGCTGCACCCCCCAACTATCTCCATCCTCCATTATATCATCCAGTCAACTATTTTCCTCTCTAACAGAAATAATATTACGTTTAGTTCATGACATTTAATAAAAGTTCGTAAGACGAAAAACATAAACATGCAATAAGAAACGCAATAAAAAACATAAACATGCAATAAGAAACATAAACATGCAATAAGAAACACTAAATTATCTTTGTCAGTACCGTACGCGTGTTTCTTATCCAGTCAACTTATTAAACGAAAGTAACACTCTATTTCTCTGTCTAGTTTGTTATCTGTTGCGCAGATTGTCGCTTCGACTAAAGTAACAAATTTTCATTCGTTTCATTTTTTATATTCTTGAAAATAAAAATAATTTTATCATTGACTGTAGGTAGTAACTATACACTGCATACACTGTTTAGGTTATATTATCATGATACTTCGAAATGTTTGTAGAAACGTTAATTTCTTGCCGAAATATACACATTTCCCATTATTACACTCTTTCCTTCATACTAAAACTCACGATCTTTTTTATTTTTGAGGATATTAAAAAAATAAAAAAACGAAAAGTCAAAACTTGTTGTGACTTAACTCGAAGTGACAATCTGCGGTCAACAATAATTTAAAAAAAAACACAATAAAATGTTGGTAAATATGATACCCTGGTTCGAACTGCTAAAGTTAAGATAATATATTTTACTCAGAGATTGATACGTTTTATGTTTAAACCTATTTAATTGATTGATAAAAATTTAAAAAAAAAAAGGTTTTAAGGTAGTTAGTTGTGATTTTGAAGATAAAACAAATAAATAGTACAGTTTCCCATCCACAAATTCTAAGTGAAAAATCAAAATTACAAAACGTGAAAAGCAATCTGGTAAAAATTTACGGAATTACGGATGTCTTTGGCTCGTATTAAAATTGTCCATTTTCTTAGAGATCACTAAATCTTGAAATACTTTTGGACTAACGATTACATAAATCAATAGCTATATGCCTTTTCTCCAGGAAATCTAATAAATAAAAACATACAGGCTAATGGGAAAAACTTGAATAAAAAAAAAAGTGAAACGGATACTATTGTACCAATACGAAAAAAATAGCTGTAACTTATTTCAATTAAATATTACTTAAAATCATTCAATTCATAAATCATTAGTAGTCCATAATATGAGGAGGCCCAGTATCGGCGACGGGATCTAGAGTATGTATGTATGTAGCCCATAATAAAATTTTAAATTTTATTCTCCATTAATGTTTGATAAAATATTATTTTAAGTACAACTTAATGAAAATTATGAAACTATTAATTTAACTTGAATCAGGCTCATACCATCAAAGATTAAGAATAACTGGAAAATATAAATTTATTCTTATTTAATTGTGATTATTTAAATATTTTTATTTTGAAGAGAAAAGATTTGTCCTGGCCGGGATTCGAACCCTGGTGTTCCGCAACTAAAGCGGCGGTACTTTACCAACTGAGCTACCAGGCCAGGAAAATCCATTCTCTTTACCGATCCTATAACCCCAGTTCTCGCAATTTTTGCGATGTATATATAAGGAAGAATGTTCATTCAACATTACTTCTTTTTTTTAAATTAGAATCTGGTTGATGTATGTCAATTTTATGTTTATAATTTCATTTGTATTTAATTGTGATTATTTAAATATTTTCAGTTTAAAGAGAAAAGATTTGTCCTGGTCGGGATTCGAATAATAATAAAAATAAATAGGATAATTATTTGTGCTGGGGGGTACTCTAATACAGAAGGCCGGAAAATTTATTCTATTAATTACTATTACTTTACCTTATTAAATATAAAACTAATAATAATAATAAGAAACCTGAATAAATAATAATACAGACATGGTACATTCCTTAGGCAGCTTTCATTAATTCGAAAACTTGTCAAAAGCTTTAAACTTTGAGCTCCTTTAAACTTTACATTGAATAATATCAGTTGACCTTCTATAGGAAGAAAATGGTCCGAGTGGAGGTCAAGAAAATTCTCTTATATAGGGAGAGGTGTTTATTGGTAAGCCAACGTTTCGACCCACATTGCATGTTGTACCAGAGTATGCGACTACTTTTGTACCAAGTGCATAACGTTAAGACATTTCAGCATTTCACCTTACTTACAATATTGGGTACTAGTATGTTTAAGGGCCTGCTGACATCAGCGCGCTCAGGTGTCACTTACCTCAACTATTTGGACCTTGTCAGATTAAGCATGAATTTTAAATAGGCATTGCCTTTCATTATGATACAATAGATTTATAGGAAATGAAATAAATGAGAAACATGTAGACAAAATTAAACTAGAAATTATAAAACATTTATTACAAGCAATATTCATTAAATAACAATTTGTAACTAAAATATGATCATTTTTTTAATTTTTAAATGTTTTTATTTTAAAGAGAAAAGATTTTCCCGGGCAAATCTTTTCTCTTTATAATAAAAACATTTAAAAATTAAAAAAACTATCATATTTTAGTTACAAATTATTATTTAATGTTTAAAATAGAAATATTTAAAATATGATGTTATGATAAACAATGAAAGATTTATTCCAAACAATGCTCATTAAAAAGAACAATATCTTCAAAAATTGCATCAAAAGGGTCTCTTCCCTCTAACTTCGTTATATAAAATATATAAAATGGACAATAGTCTCCAAAAGTAATGTACTATTCACCAACCACGTATTTAATCGAATACCCAGGGTCTTGTTGCATCCTTTTGTCTGGCATCTCCATCTAATTTTATTCCCCACTTGCAGTTTCATATCATGTCCATTTCCACAACGCATTTTCTGCGGAATGACATTCCGCTCCTGAAGAAACCTAACAGCTGAATTTTCATCGTTCACCGTGCGAAAAATCTTCAAATTCCAAGTCATATTTGAAGAAAATAATCAAAAACACATTCACGTTCAACTTGACATAAACAATAACAAAACAATAGAAAGGTTACTATAACAGTAGGAGATGGTTAAGAAAAGTGACACCTGAGCGCGCTGATGTCAGCAGGCCCTTAAACATACTAGTACACAATATTGTAATATATTTTTAGTCTACCATTTATCTACATGCTTATAAATTATTGAAGTGTCACTATTCTAT
The DNA here is from genome assembly GCA_037127475.1 of Arma custos. NCBI lineage: Eukaryota > Metazoa > Arthropoda > Insecta > Hemiptera > Pentatomidae > Arma > Arma custos. The sequence continues at coordinate 45,442,088 of CM073762.1, read as the reverse complement.
TAATATGATTCTACTAATATAAGGATGTGAAGAGCGAACGACAAGCCATCCACATGTTGCCCTAGTCACAGCTGCCCCACACTACCTGCAGATGCCCCGGCAGATGTGTTGCACTTAATGCCCAGGTGAACCCTTTGATAGAGAAGGGTGAGAAGTATGAATGAACTTCAACCCCATTTGTAATTTCAACTCATTTACATTACAACACAACTATTGTAAAAGAGCAGCGAGAGTGTGAAAAACACAATAAATAGCAAATTTGCACAATAATTCTACAAATTTAATTGTTTTCTCAACAGAAATACAAGGCTTTGAAGTAAATATAATGTCATGTTTGGAAAGAATTACTTCCAAGAATTTTCCATGAAATATTTGGAATGATTATATTTGGAACATTCATTATAATTTATATTTGTAACATAAAATTAAGTTGTTTATCCTACATCATAGATAACTTTGACTATTAGAGTTGCTATGCTGAAAATTCCGGTTTCAAATTCAGCTGTAGAAGATAAACTATTTAATTTGTTAACAGCTACGGTTGGATCCTGTAGGATAGATCCTCCTCCAGCTCATTCGTTCTCTGTAAAGTGGGTACCCTAGGTTAAGTGAAAAAACCTGGTGGTTGAGAGTGATCTTGCACAAATCACCTCCCAGCACTATCCTATGAACAATACTGTGTCTACCATAAACTGAACCCAGGAATCTTCATTGATTGTATTGGCCCAGATGTTTACTTTATAGTATTATACTTATTTTCAAATACAATCGGAAGTGAATATTATTCTATGAAAAACCAATTTTTTCATTAGCGTACTCTACTCTCATCGATATTAAGATCTTAGATTCTTCTTCCCCACTACTATCTTAGGTAATTCCATTCATAAGTAAGTAATTTCTTAATAGGAACGAATTTGGCGTGTCTTGCACGAAGAATGATTTACGTTAGATGATGTAAACCAACTGCAACATTACCACACTTCAATGCAAGGAGTGGCAAGTTATCTATCATTATCTGTGATCACAATGTTGTTTTCCCACTATTTGTCATTTTATTACAAAGAATATTACTTAAAATACACAAGATTTGTATTTCGTAATTTTTTTCAAAATCAGTGGGACTGGTACTTATAATCACACACCACAACAGAACAGTAAAGGATGTTAAGGCGCGTAAAGCGAAGGGAAGTTTGTCTGTTCGATATATAGAAGCTATTGTGTTGTAAATGCCTATCCAGAAAGGCAAAGTATCTCATATATAAAACGATTCCGAGACCAATTGTGACTTATGCATGTGAGACCTGGTCTCTGACAAGATATAGCAATAGGATCCTTCGAGTTTGGGAGAGGAGGATCCTAAGTAAAATGTTTGAAGCTAGCAGAGTGGAGGACCAGTGGATAATAAGATCTAACAAAGAATTAAGGGACCTATACGATGAACCAGATGTAGTGAAAGTCATCCAGCTCAAGAGACGATTGGGGCATGTGGAAAGGATGGACCCAACGAGAATTCCAACAAGGATGAAGTATGAGATACCGAATGATAGTTTAAAATTGAGAGGATTGCTCGTCTTCAGGAGGTTCGACGGTGTGGAGGGTGACCTTAAGGCGATGGATATAAACAGCTGGTGGCGCCTTGCGGCGGACAGAGGCGAATGGAGAAATAATTCAGTGGAGGCCAAGGTTCTTCAAGGTTTTTAAAATACAAGTTTTATGTTTCTTGGTATGAAAACCAGACTTTTCCTAAATTTCGGTGGAGGCGGTAGTTGTACCCCGACCTATCTGCATTTAAAAATATTAGAAAAAATAAGGACTTCTCAATTAATGATTAGATTTTAAATAATAAAAAGTAGTAAAAAAAAAGTATTAAATATGTAGCGATTCATTTCATAAAAACTTTACTTAATGTTTTACATGTTTCTTATGATATGTATTTTACATGATGCCTTATGATAAATTACTTAAAATTTACTGAATCGGTACTGTTAATATTGCTTTTTCATTCCTACCCTCCACAGATATGCAGGAAAATAACTCTTCATCTCTTGGGTAACTTTCATTCTGTTCCTCTATCTTCACTAATTCATCTTGGATCTTGCTGACTATCGAGCGTAGTTTGGCAGAGTTCAACCACAGAGCCTTTGAAGTACTTTTGTAGGTTCCTTCAACAGCTAATCTCCCAATTTTGGATCCAGGGTAGACTGAAACATTCCTCTGTAATGGATTTTCCTTGTTGTTAACGCCACTTTTCTCAGTACCACGTGAATCGCCTATAAGTTTCTTCGACTTCCTGATTTTTTTCAGGAAGCAGAAGCTCCAAAGGTTAGGAGATTTCTCAGAGTCGCTTTCATTTTCCGACAAATACGTCATCTCCTCGCCCTCTATATTTCTATAAGCTTTATTAGAAGATGGCTGAAGACCTTCCGGACCAGAGAAAAATCCTACAGAGATTTGATCTTGATTAATGTATGTTTGCCATCCACCAGCGAAATCCGAGCGTTTCAATGAAAAATTGACAGATCTGTTATCGGCATTTTTATCAAAGTACGAACCGCGGTTTTCCATTTTAGATGATATGTCATCTTCTGCGTTTTCATGAAAATAATTCTTTTGCTGATGATAATCTAAATAAGAGTATTGGCTATTATAGTCTTCTTGGCTTCGTTTTCCTTTAAAAACATGATGGAATTTTTTATCAAAAGATTTGCAGTCTTCTGGGATATTATTTCCCTTTTTCTTTTTCGATGAAAGAAATGGAATCTTCTGGAAGAGGCTACGGATTAAACTCGTCTTTCTAGAGCGCAGTTGATACATACAATTATTCACAGTTAAATATGAAGCATTTTTTTTTATCTCTCGGGTCCTATTTATAGGCTCATGACCGTGGTTTAAAGTAATCCGTTCAAAAGGAAGTACTGTCTCTGCCTTGTTATTCGCATTTACTTTTTTTACTAATTGATTGCTATTTATGTATTTTTCCAATGAAGGAAAGACCTTTTTTCCATTTGAATTTTCAGCTTCATACATGTTTATATCATATTTTGGAAATAATGAACTTTGATATGTAGTTGCATAAGTGAAACCGATCCTGCCACTGATATCGGAAATAGATCTTCTGGCAATGTTATGGGGCTTCTCCTTATACTCAGCGAGATCTTCTAACGACTTCCATTTACGTGATGGATTAATTTCCCGGCATTTTTTCTTTCCGTCTTCGCTCAGCGGGGTTTTCGGACTTGTTCTCGATTTCGATAATACCCAATCCAAAATATCCTCTGTCCCATGCCTATCCATCAGTTTCTGTATTATAACTTCAAAAGGGTTAGTGGGTTGTAGAGAACACCTATATGTCTCACTTCCTTTGCCCGATACATCAACTGGACGAATTTCGTAATTGCTCCGGTTCCTTAGGCATCCTTGCTCTTCGCGCTCGGGGATGACGTCGTATTGAAATAACTCTGGAACTGAATCAGAACGGTTCCAATTATGGAAATCTTCGAAATATTGCTCATTGTTGTCACCATTTAACCGGAATTGGTTTCTTTGATTCTGATCATCCACTTCATAGTGCATTGGAAAATTTGGGACTTCGTCAAATATCTGGAGACGGTCACTGACCTTGTTTTCTTGATTAACAGGGCCTTCTCCATACGCTCCTCTTGCGATATCCCAGTAACCATATTCTTCAGCATCTTGCGCTCCAGAACCTATCTGTTCGTCTCCATGGTCGGTTGGGATCGGTGAGTCATGCTTAGGGTCAATTATCCTGCACGCAGCAAACAGTCCTTCTTCGGAATCTCCAATTGACGATGAATTATCATTGGAATAGTGCACAAACCTACTGGGGTATATGGGAATATGCTTCCTCTCTTCGTAACTCTCTTCTACAGCAGACAAATAATCCGGTTCCAGAATGTTAGTAAAATGAAGTCGTACTTGAGGTCCCAACAAGTTGTAAATAACAACAAGAAGCTGAAAACACTCGTCATCGAGGAATTGTTTGTTCCTCGCTAATTGCTGTAAGAAATTGATAAGTTTATACACACCAATGACTTGAGGTCCGAAGTCCAGGAGTGCGCCCCGGATCGCCCTTACGCACTCCTCAGACTTTTCCCCGTCATATCTCAGAGCTCCAGCCATCAGCTCCTTTAGAACGGCCTTGCCAGATTCCCATTCTATAAGATCAAAGATTATTTCGGTGCCCGTGTCCCGGACCTCGTTGGAAGCGCTGAAGAGCTTGTCGATGATTGCCCTGGTGATACCCTTGGCTATTTGCGGAGCATACTCACACCTGTTGACGAAGACTTTCACCGCCCCCAGAGCCTTGGTGAGACAGCAATCGTTCTCCTCCTCGACAAACTCTGGGATGGAGTCGCAGTAGGAAGACAGCTCATAGCAATCCGGCTCCAAGAGCAAGAAGTAATCTATTGCCAGCTCGTAGCAGTAACATCGGCAAGCCAGATTCTTGTTTTTTCGTGCAGTTTCTATTGTTAACCTCACGTCCTCATTTTCATCCATTAGGAACTACAAGTACTAAATTAATTTTGTTGTGAAAACTAAACACATGTTTTTTTTCTATATATGATGAATACTAAATTTACAAATAAAAATGAATTTAATTAGATTTCATTTTCATGCAATCGAACAGCATGGAACATTCAGTGGCCATTTACTCTGATCAACAGGGGCAGAAGTTCGAATACATTCTTCAAGCGTTGATTCGAATACTTCCAGTAAGCATTTAAAAAAGATGATAGTTTAATCTTAGTAACAAGTAATGGTCGTTAATTTGAAGAAGTTATTTAATTCAGATATCAAATTCTCATCACAGAGATTAGTTATACCACTGTAATTTCTGCTGGAATTAAAAAACAAATGGTGAATTAATATTTACTTATTTCATATTGCTACTTAAACGGTTAAACAATTAAATTATAAGAAAAGTGTTATTAAAAAAACACACTTGTAATGCAAACATTTTTTCACTAATCTTTTTGAAGCTATTAAAGTTTAACTATAATTTTTTTCTTGCTCTATGATCTTTGGTATAGTAATGAATAGTAACATATTTTATATTTTAACCTCCAAATGGATGGATGGGTCTAACTTACCGTTGGTTGATTCCAACAAAGTCAACATTGATATTCACCATTTATTTTATTTTGAGTAGTATAGCATAGTATGGGACCACACCAATGTCCAGATATCCAAATCGTCGAATGCTATTATTATTAAATAGTCATGGGTAGATACTGGATTTTCCTGTATCTGAATAAAAGTGATACGGATACTTTTCTGTATCCGAAACTTTTGCTTGATATTTTTGTAGTTGAATACAATTATCCCGATCCTTACTCTTCTAATACGCTACACATAAAGAAGCCTTTCTTGGGGCATCAGTTTTTGTCATTATTTTTAAAGGAAAAAGAGTTATTCGCCAAAATAGTAACCTGCATCAAATGATTAAAATCGTGTTTTTTATTGGTCAATTATTTTTTTTAAGCTATGGAATTGAACAATAACAAAAAATAGTTATTAAACCTATCTCAAACTTTTGCTATTCACGTTCCAAGACACGTAGAATTTGGATTGTATTACAAAATTTGTTTATCCGCTGCCGTACGCTATAGCTGCTGTAATGCTCTTCATATTCCGGTTCTGTTTTTTTAATTTCGTGAAACTAATTTTCTTCTTTAAAATGATGTAAAATTTGTTACTGCTGAAAGTAAAAAAAGTGGAGAAAAAATTAATCGATTTCTTCAAACAATTTTTTTTGGTTTGATTTGAACAATTTGGTGATTTGATTTCAATCATTTATGTCAATTGCCTTTACTTTATGGTATAAATATATACATTAATGGAACCATATTTGACCGGATATAGGTCGAGTTTTTTTTTTTTTTTGCGAAAGTTGCTCATGAAAAATCTTATAATAGGAGATGATCTAGGAAATGTTATTTCAACCACCCTTTACTTTTTATAGTTTATTTTCGTTTCTACATATGTGATGAGTGACTAATTACAGATTATGTTGATAATAAGTGATAACTTGTTCACTGTTATTTTTACTTATTTATATATTAATACTAATGGGAGATGCGGGGAAATTAGTCTTTCGCCGGTAATCAAATCAGGGAAGCTTAAATCAGTGAATTGGTAAATAATTGCTCATTATTTATTCATTTATTATTAAAAGGACCGTGATTAATAGTAGATAATAGTCAAGTTTTTATTTTTAAAACCATTACAACCTATTGTCGTTTTATGATGAAAATAAATAAGAACAAGAATATGAAGAGTCAAGAAGGTCCACTTTGATCAAATGAGTATCTGTACCGGGTACCTTTCGACCTTATCCGGTCCTTGTATCCAATAGTTTTCAATATCGGCTACAAACTATCCTATAGATACCCCTATCATCCCTATTATTAAAAAATGAGCGGGGTGGCTCAGTGGTAGAGCGCTGAGTTGCCATGCCGAAAGTCCTGGGGTCAATTCCGCTGTTCGGAAGGATTTTCTTTAATCTGTAAGCAGCTAGAGATGGATCATCTGGGATCAAGGACCCTCCTGGGGCTCACTCAGTCTCTATATAATGGGTATTTTATTATTATGAAATATTCAGCTAATGCTCGAACCTACCCTCACCTTTTCAATAAACCTTACTTCTAAACTCTTGCAGTGTTGCATCTTTAACATTAAAAGACATATTGTTTCCATCCATTTTCCCCATTATTTCAATGGTAAAAGAACTAGGGATGCTTCAAAAACTTCCCCTACCAATCAGTCTTATTACGAATTCATAAAAAATAAATTGATCTAACGTTCGGAAAAGTCATATCCAGATCAGGATGAGTGGAACGAGGTCAAGTCATCTCAACTGGATGCGGAAGATTTCTCCAAGAGTTCGTAGAAGAATCAGAAGGAGACCTTTAATGAATTCCGTTGAATCACGTCTTCAACGGTGATGCAACTGTATTTCTTTTTACTTAAGGTCACGCGTGGATTCAACGAATATACCAAGAATTTGGAATGGATTTCTCGAAATATTTTCATAATAAACTAATTCATTTTAATTTGTACGAAAGATAAAAATGTTTTAACTGAGCTTTAGGTTGTCGCTTTAGTTAAAGATCAAAGTAGTGACGTTAACTTTGCGACCAGAGGACTGGTGATTTGAAAAAAGAGGTCTTGACTCAACAAGGGTAGTAGATATAATTATGACAATTATTCATCAATAAAAAAATATATATATGAATTAAAGATAGAATTTTATTGGAAAAGGCTTAAAATACCCTTTACAATATTTTAGATATGATCAGCGTATAAATCAAAAATTTATTTTTTCACATATTTCGCTAGTTTAGTAAAAGCTTATTTTATCTAATACAACACCTTTTTGCCTCATTTCTTATGGTTTTAGTTATGTTCTGAAGTTTCGGAAGCATTGCTTGGTTAAACTAGCAAAACATTTGAAAACTTTTGAAATTTAGAATTATCTGCTTTTGATCTTGAACACCTTATTTAAACATTAAACTTTGAATCAACACTAGTAAAACCAGGAAATCTCCATCATTTCACAGTACTTTAAACTTAAATGAAATAGAGATATGAAAAAATGATCATTTTTATGTAAAAAAAATATTTAAAAAGTATACTTATAACTACTAAAAAAACTTATATGTACATTACTCAGTTATTCAGTTGTGCATGAGGCAGTGAATACAAATCACTCCTTCAAAAGAAACAAAAAAAGACAAATTTTTCAGTAGAGCTATTTGAATGTTCTATGTCTCGTCAAAATAAAACCGGATGAGTTAAATAAATAAAACTTTGAGTATTGGTAAAGCAAAGTATTCTAGTGGTATGTTGGTATTGAAAAAATTTTTATTGACAGTATAAGACTCAAAATATTACTTTCTGCTGCATAAGCTTAACATAAAATATTAATAATTTAATTGAAATAACAAATAGTATGTAAGTTATATAATTTAATAGCGATCCACCCCAGCTTTGCTCAGGTAATAAGGCATATTATACCTCCATTATTGTCTGTGTAATGTATTTTTTTTTATCACGTACCGGCCACCAAGGACCACGTGAATATCATTGGTTAGGTTTATTTCTTTATATACGAATTTATTATCTTGCACGGGATTAGGCAAGCAGCGTCTTCGGTGGAACCCATCGATATTCCAACCCATTTACACAAAACCTCGACAAATTATATACCTACACCTTCCTGGTGAATCACTCTATCTATTGGTGAAAACCGCATGAAAACCCGTGCAGTAGTTTTTGAGTTCATCGCGAACAAACGCGGCACATACATACATTGATTTCATTTTCATTTTTATCATTATTATGATCGTTAAGTTCAACTAAACTTAGATAATTAGTATTTTCAATCATTTCATTAAACAAGGCATTGAACTATTATGAATAAAATATTTTAGAAGAAACGAAAAGTTCAACCAATTATTATTGTTTTAAGTTATGTTTATAATCAATTGCAAAACTATTAAACTACTTTTTAGATAAATGTAATTATTCTCATATCAATGGAATTCAAACCTTTAAACTAAAGTAGATTAAAACAAATTGTATAACTCATGCATAGGCTGCTGGGCGTCACCAGTCTCGAGCATGTTGCTGACGCGAACCTATAAGTTTATCCTCTACCAAACGCGGCTAAAGACGTTTTCACTCCAAAAAGAATGAAACCATTTGGGAAATGGAATATCAGATATGTCGTTCCTGTACTATATAGCTTCAACCAATACTATGTATTGGTATTCAAGGCTTAACTAAAAAGTTGGCATTTTTTAGTTATGTCGTTGTTATTTTGAAGGAGTAAAATGTTTATAGCCTAATTATCATCAATCAAGCATTATTTATACAATCCGTATGAGGTTCGATGAATTATTGACAATAATCAATAATAAGATACGAAATTCCTAGTAGTACACATCATCATCACATCTATATAATTTGATTGCGTCATGTTGCATAATGAGGTATGTGTTACGTGTCACTCTCACAAATAGGGCTTAGCTCACAAGCACTAGGAACTGGTCCGCCCGCTTTTTAAACCTACGTGTTGTTACGGATCCTTAAAAAAAAGGCGTTGAACAAGGCCCAGATCTTATGAACAATATTGTGCAGGTTATATAGGCTTCTGTTGCAACCTTTGTTGTCATGAAAAGTAATATCGACATACTTACACATACTGATTTATTAGTCAAACAAATATATAAAAAATGACGTAACAATTGTGCAGTAAGGTTAATGGCACAAATTCTCAATTAAATGTATAAATAATTTTCTCTTAATTCTTTTAAAGGGATTATTTAAGTACTCACAGATAAAAGTTTTTATTTACCAACATGCCACCAATTCGTATTCGTTATTCCTTCTTCAAGAATTTCTACAAGCTGGATATTTCGTGGTATATTCCTGAGTGAATTCCTATTCTTGCGGCTGAGTTTTCCATTTAAAGATTTTCTTCGAGGTTGTAGAGAAATAGAAAAAGTCAAGGATTCGTGATACTTTGACCTTTCAACTCTTGATTCAAGCAAACGCAATCATTTTTTTTCAGTTATTTGCTAGCACCAAGGTTGAAGTACTAGTACGTATTTTGTAGAGGTAAAACTGAAAAAAACAAGGATAGATAGATATAGAACGAATGATTTGGTAGAGAATCAATCTTTAAAAGTTGATGAATAATTACTTCATTACTAAAAAAGTGTTTTAATTTTATAACAAGGGGGGTGATAAAATCGAGCCATTGGTTTTTCGTATTTTTAAGATTCAAAAATTGTGATGTCAAAAAAATGATATGCTATTTTCTATATTTATCTTTTTAAAACATTAATACTTTTTGCAGTATTTTATTTATTTCGTTTTCAGACAAACGTAAGTAACAACTGGTCCTTAGTTGTGAAAGATGATTATTATCTACAAGCAACAAAACTTTAGAGCATAACTAATTAACTAATATGCCGTGCATCAAAAAAACAAAAACATAACTGATTAAGAAGAAAATAACACTCTTTTAGTGTAATAATTTATGTTAAATAAACATATTAGAAATTATCAATCTATGATTGTGTGTTAAATTTATGTAACTAGATTTTATAAGAAAAAAATGCGTTTAACAATTTATTAAATACTTATTAGTTTATCTTATTAATTTAGTTTTCATTAGTTATTTATGTGTTGTTACAAACATCTCTCTCTCTCTCACTCTCTCTCTCTCTCTCTCTCTCTCTCTCTCTCTCTCTCTCTCTCTCTCTCTCTCTCTCTCTCATCTCTCTCTCTCTCTCTCTCTCTCTCTCTCTCTCTCTCTCTCTCTCTCTCTCACTCTCTCTCTCACTCTCTCTCTCCTCTCTCTCTCTCTCTC